>OW679195.1:85183199-85233865 GCA_940337035.1 Agriotes lineatus | reverse complement strand
AGTTACGTTACGAGAGCATCTTGGCCAAATCAGTCGTTTTTGAGGTTCTGCTGCCCTGATTGCGATATCTTGGAAATCGAGTTTATTGCTTTGGTTGCTTCAATAGCACTCGCGTTGAGACAAAACAGTTGAACATACTTTCGCTGTGCCGAGAAAATATTTTCACTTTCTCTTAAGTCGTTCAACTGCATGGCTGAACCCTTTCGACTTTGCAGGAGACGTGATTATTATTTTTGTACCTCTACTAGCTGGGTGCTTCAATGCTGTGGCGATACGGAGTAGTAAAAAAGGAGATAAAATCAGTAGGAGACAAAATTAGAAATATAGCAAATGTCAGAAATTGGAAAACCTAGAACCTCAAGAGAATAACAAAAAAATATGTGGTCAAAAATACACATACCACACCAAAATAACCGTAGAGCAACCAAGAAAAAATCTAGAAATAATTCAATGTATAGGATGTCAAACGTATGGACACTCAAATGCGTATTGTAATAGACCATACAGCTGTGTTTAGTGCGGCAAGCAGCACGACACAAAAACATATAACAATTCCAAAGGCACCCCAGCAACAGGCCTGTTTCTCAACGAATTTAAAAATGTTTTCTCAATTACTAAGCCAAATCACCATGATATTAAATCTGTCAACAACTGTTATAAATAAAAGCAACTCATAATGGCTACATAATTAGAATTGCTATGTGGAAGGCCAACGGCTTGCTTAACCATAAACAAGAACAATAACCTTTATAACATAAACAAAGGCGACATCCCACTCATATTAGAGTTGCTTTTTACCAACCGAACAATGTTTAAAATACCTCAATCTATAACACTACTAACGTTGACGAGACTGTGCATGGAGGGCCAACGGTTATAATTACAGATTTTTTATCTCATCTCGCACTACCGAAACATCAAACTTCTGAAATTCAAGCAGCCAATATTCAAGTGCATGCCCTACCATGGCATTTTAACGTAAGTGCTATTTATTGCCCACCACGACATACGATCCCCTTCGAAGACCGCAAAGCGATGCAGACATACGTACCACGGACAACATTCCGCTTTAGATTCGCAAACTTAAAAAACGAAAAACGCCGAGTTAGAAGAATTTGGCAACGAATACGCAATGTTGCTGGTCAGCATTATTATAACAGGCTAATCGGACAACGAAAGGCAGCACTTAAAGACATCAACAATTTCTTATTTGAAAACTATGAGATTAGCAACCTATCTGTAAATGATATGGCAAACAACAAATTTAAGAGACCCCAGGCACCCGTCCCACCAATCTGAAAACCAAATCGGGGGTGAATGGGCTGGTTCAAACCAAGAAAAAGCATAGGTATTTGCAGCCCTGAAGACTTTCTAACTTTTGAAGCTGAACCGGGTTATGAAGATACTGAGGCAGAAGATTTCCTGGATATACCCTGCCAAATAACACCACCTATAAAACAATTCTCTCCAACACAAGTTAAAGTAGAAATAAACAGACTAAACATACGAAAAGTGCCTGGATACGATCTAATAAATCGACAAATACTAAAAAACCTACCTCGGAAAGCAATTGTCTTTTTGACAGTGATATAAAACCGAATGCCTTACTATTATCCCATAATATGGAAGTACGCAAATATAATCCTTATACAGACCTATTAGCTTACCTATACCTGGTAAAGTATTTGTAAAACAAGTACTGTAAGTACAAGTAAGAATACGGCAAGCCTATTAACTTACAACACCCTCATAGAATAGTAAACACCATCAACGAGAACCTAGAAGAAAAATACTGTAATGCAGTAGTCATCGATGTATAACAAGCATTCGATAAGGTTTGGTACACGGATTTATTTTTCAAACTCAAAAAATCCGTAACTAATAACTAATATCTCCTTTCAACTACGGACTAAATATTACCTATCAGAAGACCAAAATTATGATAATTGACAGACTGGAAAACAGTAGACCAATCGTAAGACAAGTGGGAAAATGCCAAGTAGTAAACCAGTACGTGTATCTAGGAGCTCTTATTACTAATGATGACGGTAGTACATCCGAAATTAGACGCAGATGTGCGATGTCAAACAATCAGTCAAGAACCTACACAAAACATAGGCTGATAGTCATATAACTGTAAACACCAAAAAAGAGGTTCCTAAAAAGTAGGTAAGTGTTTACAGTTCTTTTATATGGTGCAGAGTGTTGGACACTGAAAATCCAAAACAGGAGATAGATTGACGCACTAAAAAATTTTATTGGTGAATACTTCAAACTTCCTGAACCACCAGAAAAACGAATGAGTAAATTTTAAGGGAAATCAATGAGCCTCGGTGATTATTCCAAATAGTATATTCGCGCATTCTTAAATACTTTGGCCATATAGCAAGACGGGGCAAGGATAACCTTGAAAAACGTATAGTCAAAGATAAAATGGCAGGTACCATAGAAACGGAAGGTCACCGAAGCAATGGATTGACCAAGTACAGGTAAAAGCTAAAACCTCAGCACATTAGGCTTCGCATATGTCTAGAAATAGGGAAGGATGGAGAAAAATCGTGAAAAGAGTAATTGAACCTCATTAATAAAGCCGATCACTTCTCTGTCAACAGGATACGAGAAAAAGAAGAATATGCCTGAAACGGAAAATACCGTAATAGCTACGTTTGCTGATGATGAAGTCACTTTTCTACAAATAAAAACCCTCAGATAGCGGATGATAATACGGATAATAAACAGATGTTGGTCAAGAGATTTATTGCCGCACTAGTTACTACTAGTGGTATATGTTGCAATGGTTTTAAGCCCTGAATCCCACCTCTGTGAGCACTGCAAAGTAATGAATAATTCATAAAAGCTCAGAATGGGAGATGGTATCTAATTGCAATAAGTAAAAGAAATCAGACTTGAAGTAGTAATCATATTTGCAAAGCAATTCCAATAATAAGTAAATTAATTTCATAACATAAGAAAAAAAGCAGAGCTCAAAGCCGTAGAGAATGGATTCACACAATATTTAATTAATTTAAAATAATAAAGGGGATGGTGTAAATGCTACGGACGTGAAACTTACCGGACACATAAAGAAAGCTGCTCCGAAGCTGATTCCAGGCATTTTAAACCTTCAGTTAGCCTAGATCTGATAATTGTAAAATGTAGAAGTAAGGTGAGGATTCTGCAGCGTCGATTTGAGAAACAAGGAAGTTATGTTTTAGCTTAAAAACAAAAGACGAGCTACTGACGCTTCATTTAAGCGGGAGAATTTAAAATTACCTGTTAGATCTGCTCACTGAGTTGTTGTAATTAATATTGAAAAACACTGAACGACCAGCACTTGATAAATTTCATAATGTAAATTTGTGACAGATTAGCTCGAATGAAGCATATTAGTTTGCATTTGACCTACGCTCCAGTGGCGTACGAATAAATTTCTAAAACTAACTGTAAACCCATACCTTGAGTAAGAGCTCATGTCTGCTGTGAGTTTAGCCAACAAAATTGAAATTGCAGGTAGATTAAATCACAAGTAGGGGCTTACGATCATTTATTTAAACTTGAGCTACTATACAGCTCATTTTTAATTACCCCTGAGAGACTTAGTTAATCCATTAGTTCTTTGACGAACCCAAACTAAAAATATTTGCTTTGGTAGCTCTAGTTATTTATTTAAAATTAAATTATCATCATTTAGAGAGCAATAACCACTGCAATGTATATGGCGGGGCGCCGCTGGACGTCTCTACATTCTGTATGATGTATATTGTAAAGTGTAAACTATCAACATAAAAAAATGCAAACAAATCTATCATTTAATCTTCAAGCTTAACGGTAGCCCCGGTTGACACTCGGTTGGGTGACCGGCCGATAGCAGTAGTCAGATTATAGCTAGTCGCACCTCAGAGAGCACGTTAAGTAGTCGATGCTAGCTGTCATTTCGGCTACTGTCACAGTGGTTAGGTTACCGTTAAGCCGTCTTCTCACGGAGCGAGGCTCGGCGAGATTTTATCTGCTTTTGGCGAGCCTTGCGCCGTGGGAAGGGGGTAGCTCATGGTTCGTTGGCTCGGCTCGGGCTTACCGTCGACTGGCGCTAAATGTTGCACGAGTCAAAGGAAACGCGCCTCGATCTTTTTGGACACTCAGGCGCGCCCAAGCTTGACTCGGCGTGGTTTGACGAACGACATGCTTCTCGTCGAATCACAAGCCATGGGAAGGCGGCTTAAGCGGCCGAGTTTACTATCGCCCATACTATTAACGTGATCGCTCTTCGGGGCGTCGTGGGAATGGTCCAGGCGCACCTAAGCTTGAATCGGGGTGGTTTGACGAGCCACGCGCTGCTCGTCGAGCCACACGCTATGGGAAGGCGGCTTTAAGCGGCCGGGTTTACTATCGCCCATACTATTAACGTGCTCACGATTCGGCGCGTCGTGGGATTGGCCCAGGCGCGCCCAAGATTGACTCGGCGGGGTTTGGCGACCCACGCGTTGCTCGTCGAGTTACACGCCATGGGAAGGCGGCTTTAAGCGGTCGAGTATACTATCGCCCATACTATTAACGTGCTCGCGATTCGGCGCGTCATCGGAATGGTCCAGGCGCGCCCAAGCTTGACTCGGGGGGGGGGGGGGGGTTTGGCGAGCCACGCGTTGCTCGTCCAGTCACACGCTATGGGAAGGCGGCTTTAAGCGGCCAAGTTTACTATCGCCCATACTATTAACGTGCTCACGATTCGGCGCGTTGTGGGATTGGTCCAGGCGCGCCCAAACTTGACTCGGCGGGGTTTGGCGAGCCACGCGTTGTTCGTCGAGTCACACGCCATGGGAAGGCGGCTTTAAGCAGCCGAGTTTACTATCGCCCATACTATTAACGTGCTCGCGATTCGGCGCGTCATGGGAATGGTCCAGGCGCGCCCAAGCTTGACTCGGAAGGGTTTGGCGAGCCACGCGTTGCTCGTCGAGTCACACGCCATGGGAACGCGGCTTTAAGCAGCCGAGTTTACTATCGCCCATACTATTAACGTGCTCGCGATTCGGCGCGTCATGGGAATGGTCCAGGCACGCCCAAGCTTGACTCGGCGGGGTTTGGCGAGCCACGCGTTGCTCGTCGAGTCACACGCCATGGGAAGGCGGTTTTAAGCGGTTGAGTATACTATCGCCCATACTATTAACGTGCTCGCGATTCGGCGAGTCGTGAGAATGGTCCAGGTCCGCCCAATTCCCGCGGAGTCACACGCCATCGGAAGGCGGCTTTAAGCGACCGAGTTTACTGTCGCCCGTGCTCTCGTTTTGGGAATAGTCCAGGCGCGGTTTTATATTTAATTTGTGTCACCGGCCACCTTTTTGAGTTGTATATTGAAGCTAAAGTAAATTTTTAAAGAATAATTTTCTTACCTTTTTACTTCTCTCGTCTGAAAGACGAAGGAAGTATTGTAATCACGAAGAAATCACCTTCAGAGATTTTTCAGATCTTCACGTTTCAAGGTCCCTAGATGACGAAATACAGGTTTTCTCAATTCCGTCAAAAACTATTTGGCGGAGGAAGACTATATTTTGCATACATATTATACAGGGTGCCCGGATTTCGTAGGGACAACATGGGTAACTTTTGTATTTGAAGAGATAGAGAGATGGTTAAATTAGCAAAAAGGTTCAGGTTTGAAAGCTCATTAAGAATCCATCTTCAAATTTTACTTGTCATGGCCCACTTGTCTAAAATTAAAGAAAAAACAAAATCTCCTCATTTCTTTTAAATGCCGTAACTTTTTTGTTACTTAAGATATTGAGATGTGATTTGAACTAATATGCATGGTAATTTAAATACTTTTATTGGCACTTAATAAAACCAATTTTATTTGTGTAAATTTTTAGTAATTTAACCTAACCTCAAAATTTTAAATTGGTACCGTGCAATTTTTTGTCCCTTTTAAAAGAGATTTTTTTTCTGAATGCAATGATGTATTACATGATATGGAAACTTTTTCAAAATTTTGAAAAACTGAGCTTATTCTTTTTACAGGCAGAAATCACTAGTGCTATGATCACAATAACTGTTTTTGTTTATCACTTTATCTGTGAAATTATGTTTCGAAACAAAAAACAGGCTTATCATCATACGTGAATGACAGTAGTGTGAGTGTTATTACTTCAACTTATAATGGAAAATTTTGAAAATATGATGTATTTTGTGCGTATATCAAGTGCTACAAGAACGTAGAACTTACACGTCAAACATACGGAACACACTGACACTACTGGAAGGCACGTATGATGATAAGCGTGCTTTTTGTTTCGAAACATAATTTCACAAATAACGTAATAAATAAAAAACAAAATTATTGCGATCATGGCACTAATGATTTCTGTCTGTAAAAAGAATAAGCTCAGTTTTTCAAAATGTTGAAGAAGTTTCCATATCATGTAATACATCATTGCATTCAGAAAAAAATCCCTTCTTAAAAAAGCCATAAAAATTGCACGGTATGTATGTATGTATTATCTGTAACCTCATTTACCTTGCGGTGTCGAGGCTGGTGCTTTATGCGCTGGCATCTGGGGGTACAATGATCAACTTGCCCCGGATTCGGGATACAGAGTTGGATCGCGCCTTTGGTGCTTGCGCAGCAGCAACCATTGTATGAAGTGTGTGTATTGGTGATGTGTTGACCTTGTTACTCTATCTCTTAGGTCTGTGGTTCTGAGTAGAGCACAGTTAATTTGGTGCCCAACTGTGAATGGTCTCACCGAGCCCGATTCCAATCACCAAGGCGGAAAAATTCCGACCCTCGTGGGATTCGAACCGAGGACTTGCTGAATGCAAGTCTGGCGCTTACCCAACAGCGCCACGCGGCTTCTTAAAGATTGCACGGTACTAATCTAAATTTTGAGGTTAGGTTAGATTACTATAAATTTGCACAAATAGAATTGATTTTATTAAGTGCCAATAAATGTATTTAAATTACCATGCAAATTAGTTCAAATAGCATCTCAATTTCGTAAGTAACAAAAAAGTTACGGCATATAAAAGAAATTAGGAGATTTAGTTGTTTTTTAAATTTTAGACAAGTGGGCCATGACAAGTAAAATTTGAAGATGGATTCTTAAGCTCTCACACCTGCACCTTTTTGCTAATTTAACCATCTCTTTATCTCTTCAAATGCAAAAGTTACCCATGTTGTCCCTACGAAATTAGGGCACCCTGTATATCTGCCTCGCATAAAATCGGTACAATTTCATACACATACATACAGTGTGAGCACCTTAAAACCATATAGGTCAGGCTTTACATTTGCCGAAAATAAAACTTAACTGATAAAGGATAATGTCACAAAAGAGTAAAAATGTTTCAACCATAACACCGTCCTCTTCAAGAGAGTAGCGCGCCGGACTTTTCTCGAAGAGACTCGGTAGCGCAGATGGAATTTCGGTGTAGTTATATCCGCCGCGGAGATGCGGTTAGGATCGAGCGATCTGCAGAGCTGCAGATGCGGCGGTTTCCAACCCCAGCTGGATAATTTTTTTTTAAATTTGAAAATGTAATTAATTTATTAGAAACGTAAAGATATTTTTACTCCTCACTTAATTTGATTTTAAAATTATTTAGTGTCGACGAGGGAAGTTCTGCGTAAAGCCTTTTACAGATTTTTAATTATTAATTTGCCCCGAATCAGCACTGATGGTAATTTTTATATAGGAATAGTAGAAGTTGTAGTAATAAATTTAAGAGGATAATTCTCGTTTCCTTATAAACATTAACTATAGTGAACTAGGTCAATTTTGACTTTTGACAAAACAAAATCTTTTTATTCTATTAATGTACAATTAAATCAGATTTTCTTGTACTTGTACAACTGTAATAATATAACTGGGTTTTTAATTCTCAGTTATGAAATTTGTGAAGCTTAATATTGCCTGCATATCACTTCATGCTTCCACTCGCTGAAGTATTATAATACCAAAGTGTATATTTAGGTATGTAGCACAAAACCGAAACATTGATGTCTACATTTCAAAACGTACTCGAGGAAGAAATTATTCCGCCCTCAGGCTATAAAAGTGAAGTATGAGGTTCTACTGTTCCGTTGATAATATGAAAGGAATTCCTGTATTTGCAGTACATATTGCTTTTGCAATTTTTCGGTTAATGAAGTACCGTAAATTATGTAGAATGCATATTTCTTAAGAACGCTCATTTAATATGAACTGGAATCCAGAAAATATGACCATGGCGACGAGAAAGGTCATATTTAAAGCAGAAGTTTGCAAATATCTCGTTTAAGCATAGCCCGCGACCTCATTACAAATGGAATCGAAAGATTCCTCAATGCCTCCTTTCTTTCGCCTAGATGTTCGTTCTTAGAAGCTTTACATTTTTAAGATTTCTATTCTGTCATATGTAATTGCTGCTGCAATAGTATTTTGTTTATTATAAATTGTTTTTTTTACGTTTAGCATTTGCCGTTGATTTAAACTGAAGAAATAACTCTGTAATAGCGGTAATAGCTAGTTATGTTATAAGTACGAAACTAAGACACTTTTTTGGACGGGTCGCAGTTATAGCCAAGCGAGCGTAGCGTGCGAGGCACATAAATAAAGGGCGTCTAAAAGTCTGCTTTCGTACGAGTTACATACATAATTTTGCATTGTATTGCTTTGGAAGAGTTTTTTCTAATTATAAAATGACAGTTTAATGGAGGAGGTCGGGAATAGGAACGGGAGTGTCTATGCAATGGTTGTTAGTTTTTGTTGCTATGGTTATTACTGCCGAAAAGTAAAAGTTACTAGTATAAAAAAGTGGGACTTTTCGGTCCCTAAATGATGCCGAAATTGATGCAGTAGAACAAAAAACAGTTTATTGACAACGGAAGGTGTAGCAGCTGATTTGACGATCAACTGAATAGTACTACAGTGGAACTGCTCGTAACATAAATAGAACAATGAAATTGTTCAGAGAAACCCGAAGTTTAGGCAAAATGCATTAAATGCCTACAAATGCTTATTTTGGTGGACTTTCAGCATAAATGCCTTTTTAGGTTTAAACACATATTTGGTTTTATTTTTATAGCAATATATCTGATACATGTCGAAAGCACATTTAAAAATGTCGAAAGTAAAAATGTTGAAAAATAAATGCTTGTTTTACTGCCTATTTTGCATTTTTAATGCCTGAACTTCCGGCTTTTAGTAAATATCTACCAATGTTGAGAAGACATTTTTAATAGCCGAGCTGAGAGATGCGTAACATCGAAGAAAATAAGAGTGCAATGATGTAATAGTCTTTCCAAATGAATAATAATTTAGTAACATCCGAGCAAGTTACTAATTTAGAAAAAAAAATTCAAACTGGAGGACACCAGATCCTAACCTGTCTGAGCTGTGAGCCCGGTGCATGCGGTCGTGATTTTGCAGCACTGAATTGGTAATCAACGCGAGCCACACGCGCTACAAGTGAGATAATTTTATTTATTTAAATTGTCTCCAGTTTGCCAAATCCCACAAATTTCTGTTAAATGTTCTTCAAAAAGAGCCCCTTACATAAACAATCACGTAACAGCAAATCTGCCTCAAAAATTATGCTTCAAGTGGATTGCGAAGATCTGCCACAGAACAGCGAAGCTGGTTCCACATCCGATAAGAAAAGGAACAATAATTCTCCCACAGCTGTATCTCCAAGCAAAAAGTTTTTATTTACGAATGAAGAGCTCCTAGCCAAAAATAAATATTATCTTGCTGACCAGCACACAAACGATTCCTTGGAATCTACTGAACCATGCAAAGAAACACAAATTATTAAACAAAAAATTCCCCCGATTTTGTTGCATAATGCTACAGACTATCAATCGATAATCAAAGATTTAAAAGCTAATACATCGAACGAATTTACTACCAGTTACAAAGGCGATTTTTTTAAAATCACATTAACATCGATAGACGATTATCGGACACTGACCAAATTTTACAACGCCAATAATGTTAAATATCATTCGTTTAATAAGCCCGCTGATGCACCGATGTCGGTTGTAATACGTCACGTTCCTTGCTCTATCACTACCGAGGAAATCAAAGCAGAATTGGTGCACAAAGAACTGCCTGTAATTAGCGTCACTAGAATGCTAAGTAAAAATAAAAACCCGATTCCATTATGTGTTATTAATTTAACAAAGAACGAAAAAGCAAAGAAAATTTTTGATGTAACAACGCTATACCACTGTATTGTAACTGTCGAGCCTAAACATAAGAACAAAGACATACCACAATACCAGCGATGCCAGCGTTACGGGCATACTAAAAACTATTGTAAATTTGACCCCCGTTGTGTAAAGTGCACAGGAAACCACTACTACAAAGATTGTCCAAAACTAAAAGCTTCAAAGCCACAGTGCGTGAACTGCGGCGAAGAACATCCTGCAAATTACAAAAGTTGCTCATACTATCGATCTATTTTTTCGTCTCGACAAACCATTAACAATAATTTACCTAAACGACATTCCAGACTAAGAGATGGCACTTCCTACGCCCAAATAACGCAAGAAAATCAATCAGATCGCAATCACACACATACTCCAAATAATACTGAAGAAAATTCAACTGCAACTAAATTTATACAAATTTTGTTAGAATTGCTGGCCCCACATATGGACCAAATTTAAACACTTTTAGCTTCGCTGTTACCCTCACTACTTCAAAATGTCTGCAAGTAAAAGACAAAATCCTTTTAATAATACAATTATTGTAAACTGGAATGCCAATGGCATCAAGACACAACGGTCTATATTTATTGCATTCCTGGCGAGACATAGCGTCGATATAGCTTGTGTAAGTGAAACACATCTAATACCAGACGAAACCTTCAACATTTCTGGATACAACATATACAGAAAAGACAGAGATGCTCTTATAGCTTCAGGTGGCGTTGCCATTATAGTTAAAAAGCAGCTGAAAGTGGATCCTTTATTGGAACTCAACCTATCTAACTTAGAAGCAATTGCAATTAAACTCACTTTAAATAATAACTGCAATATAGTAATAATATGTGTGTATAAACAACCCAATAAGCAACTAGCCGAACAGGATATTAATATCCTACTTAGCCGAAGTGAACCTACCCTTGTCATCGGCGACTTTAATAGTAAACATGTACTATGGGGGTGTCGTGTTAGCAATCCAAATGGAATACGATTGCATAATTACTGCTTCAACAATGGAGCACACATTTGTTCCCCTACTGAAAATACCTACGTTCCCTATCGCACCGATCACAAGCCCGACATCTTGGACATCATTGCATTGAAAAACTTCAACCTGCCGATTCACCAAACAGTACAACCCGAGTTAGATTCCGACCATTTGCCTGTGTTGATCTCATTTGTTTCAAAACCAGAAATATATTCACCACCTCAGCGGTTAATTAAGGGTATAATTGATTGGGAAAACTTCTCGGAAAAAATAGACGCAAAGATTAAGTGTCCTTCCTCTATAATGACTACAGCTGATATTGATACTGCCATAGAGGACTTTACCATTAAAATAAAAGAAGCTATATCTGAATCCACTACTACTATAAAGCATCGTCGTCCGAATAACTCCATGCATCCACCGATGGAAATTCTGAATAAAATCAAAGAAAAACACCGATTAAGGCGATTGTAGCAACGGACAAGGGATCTTCAGATTAAAATAGAACTAAATAGAATATCCAGACAAGTTAAGTGGGAATTAGATAAATATCGAATCGATTCCTACTGCAAGTACATACAAGAGTTGGAAGCAGGGGAGAGCTACTAAACGCATTCTAAAAGAACCTGCAATCATTCCAGCACTAAAACTAAATGATCAAGAATTCACGACTGACAGTGAGAAAGCTAACTTGTTTGCAGACTACCTAGATACTGTGTTTACAACTAACCAGACGCAGAATAACGCCAATTTTACAGAACAAGTTACTCGAGCAGTTGATGTTCCACCCTCAATTATTGAACCCATAGTTCCCACAAGCCCAGAAGATTTGAGAAAATTAACACAAAAGTTAATAATTAAAAAAGCTCCAGGTAGAGATGAAATATCAAACATCGTACTACGCAACCTAACAAGGCATTCGCTTTGTTAGCAACAATCTTGAATAGTTGTCTGCGACTGGGATATTTCCCCAGCCGTTGGAAACACGCCGACATCATTTTATTTCACAAACCTAGCAAAAATCCACACGAGCCGTCCAGCTACCGTCCTATTAGCCTTCTGTCAAGTCTTTCTAAACTGCTGGAAAAAATAATCAAACTTAGATTGGCCGATGAACTTCATAATCATAACATCATTCCAAAGTTTCAATTTGGATTCCGGACCAACTATTCTACCACACACCAGCTAATCATACTGTCAGAAATCATAGAACGAGGATTCGAAGAGAAGAAATATACTACAATTGCTTTTCTTGATGTAAAACAAGCATTCGACCGCGTCTGGATTAAGGGTTAAATCTACAAATTAATTCAGCTACCGCTTTCGTCATACCTTGTTAGGATAATCTCTTCCTTTCTAACAAACAGGACGTTTATGGCCAAGGTGCGCGACAAGACATCAGCTTCCAGGACAATAGGAGCAGGAGTACCTCAAGGGTCTGTTTTAGGCCCAATACTGTACAACTTGTTTACGTATGACATTCCAGAACCTACAAATTCATCTCTATCGATATTTGCAGACGATACTGCCATAATAACGCAAAGCGATAATTTAATAACATCCGCGGCAATGTTACAAGATGCTGTTAACATCCTGATAGAATGGTTCAATCAATGGCACATAACCTTGAATCAAAGTAAGTGCGTTTGCAAGATTTTCACATTGAGAAGAGTAGTGGAGCCCCCCAATATCACAATTAATGGCAGCGCAGTCTTATGGAGTCCTAAACAAGAACCTGTCAAGTATCTTGGTGTTTTTCTCGACTGGAGGCTTAAATGGAGTGCCCACATACAAAACAAAACAAAAGAGTGCTACGTTAGACTAAACAAACTATATCCAGTTATCAATAGAAAGTCTCCTCTCAAAGTGCAGTGCGGGATATTGATATATACATCAATACTACGACCCATAATAACTTATGCATGTCCTGTATGGTGTGCAGTTGTGATGGGCCTATCCGGAATGAATAATCGGAAAGTTTCCGATTGTTCAAAAAATCGGAAGGTTCCGATTATATCGGAACATTTCGGAACTTTTCGGAATTCGATTATTTTACTGTTTGGTGCACAAAATTCGGAACTTTCGGAATTCGATTATTTTACTATTCGGAACACAAAATGAGAAAACGAAATGCCAATTTGAACTGAACAGAATACGGAATGTTGTGTTGACTCACTTGACTGCTATATGCTGGTGAATGGCACTAATGGCAGTGGTATTTCATAGATTAATTATTAGATAGTACAACTTACAGACTTGAAATTCATGTATTGTTTTATACTATCTATTATGTACTTTATGTGCCATTAAACTTTAAAATATCACTACCATTTTCCGAAAGTCTATTAAGGTAACTTCTGCAATAATTTGAAAAAATATTTTATTTCCTCTTATATGCCACTGTGCGACTCAAACTCATAAATTGTTGTACTGGCGGTCCTGCAAACCCAAACAATAGATGCCAACGCAGATAAAGGTTTACGGCGCGACGCAAATTTGCACGCACTTAATCTTCCTTCCGCTCGTTGTTGTTTCGCTCGTTTTCTCTTGCTTGCATTTACGGAATGTAAAATAATCGGATGATATTCCGATTTTATAAACATTCCGAAATGGAACATTCCGATTATTGAAATCGTCCGATTATGCCCATCACTAGTGTGCAGTGTCTCCAACACATATTCACAAACTGCAGGTATTACAAAACAGGGTGTTACGAATGATAGTTGGGGCGCCATGGTTTATTAGAAATTATCGGGTGCATAAAGAACTGGGTATGCCAACTATAGTGCAGTTTATCAGAAAACTAGCAAAAACATTTTTCGCAAATATTAATTCTTGTCCAAGTGCTCAGTATTATTCTCTCGGTCAACAACGACTTCACGTGCGCCTTAAAAGACGCCTTCCACAGGACGTCCTATTAACGGGTGACAGTGATTAATATAACATTGCTACTGTTATAAGCATCAAATAATGTTTTCTTTCAAAATAACTTTTAGTTTATTTTTAGTTTATCTAAAACTAGTAATTAGCACATCATAACTAATCTATTATTTTATATAACGAATAACGGTTCCTTTTGTAATAATGCACCTTGTATAATTTATGGTCAGTTTTAGTTATTCAATCCTAAAAATTGTCTATATTAACCTAACCATGCATGACACTGTATGTCGAACTGGTAAAATAAATAAAAAAAGATCCTGACCTACTTCATAATAATAATAATAATAAAAGTTTATTCAGCTAGGTCTATACAATAGTTAATTACTATATTATTAATAAACCTAGCCGACTGCTGTTTAGGGAACTACCCCTCTTCGGCTTTGTACATGGTATTTTTGGACTAAAAAAATTACATTTAATTTAAATTTAAACTATAGATATTGCATGTTTACAGAGAGTTGAACTTACGGTATTGGATGATTACGAAAAATAAAGTGATATGGTGGAGTAAAGTGGTGGTCATCGGAGGTTGAAGGGAACGTTGTCTAGGATGTCCTGGAACTTCCACGAAAAATCTTTTGCGTCGCCAAGGAGGATGGCTGGGGAAAACCTCTTCTTCGTCCTGGGCTTTCTGGTTTGGAAAGCTGTGGTCCTGAGGGTGGTGACGGTGTAATGGTGGTCCTGAGGGTGGTGACGGTGTAATGGTGGTCCTGTTGCACGTATCGGCCGAGAAGGTCGGAGTGTCTGCCGTCTATAGAGGGGATACCGGCGAGTTCGCAAATCTCCTGATCCAGTTCAGGTGCAGCATCTTCATGGCGAAGGCCCTTTCCTTTGCCATTAACCTCTTCATGCTGGAGCGAGGTAGGGCGCTGAAACAGACATGTAAGTGTGGTTGAGGGTGTGAGGGTGGCTACCTCCAAAGCTGCCTCGGAGCCCGCTCAGAGTGGAAGTAAATTGGACACCCAGATAGGTGACTAAAGTAGAGAGCTCTAGTCTAGAGTTCCATAGTGTCAAGGTGACATAGTTGGGGTCCAGTAAGGGTTCGCTGTGGTGATGCGAGTTTTTGATCAAGATGGCCCAGGTTTTGTTCGGGTTGGGTTTGATTCTCTGAAACCAGCGTTCGAGACTCAGAAGTGATTGGGACAGAAGGTTGGAGGCGCAGGCGCTGCTGATGGTTTTGACCCAGATGGCGGTGTTATCTGCTCACTGAAAAAGTTGGACTCTTGTGTTGGGCGGAAGGAGAATGTCGGCGCAGAAGGTGATGAAGAGCAGAGGGACGAGAATCGAAACCTCGTCTTTTGAGGAGAAAGGTTTCGAAGTTGTCCAACGGGCTGTGACCTAATGCTGGCGGGCCGATAGATAGCCGTTGGTAATGCGAACAAAAACAGGATAGACATGAAAGTCCAAAAGCTTTTTCAGCAATTCAGCATGCCAGACTGAATTAAAAGCTCTCTCAATGTCTAGCATGTCGGCGAGATGGCATTGACCGAAGTTGATGGCAAGAGTGGCGTCAGTTTGGAGGTGCTCCTTTGAAGGCGAAATCCATATTGGAAGTCGCGGGTGACATTGTGAGCCTATAGAAATTGACTCCTGGAAGAAAGCATATTTTCAAAGGTTTTGCCCAGAATATTGAGAAAGGCAATTGGGTGATAAGAGGAGGGAAGGTGTAGTAGCCGAAAAACTATAGGTTTTTCACGTGTTAATCTGCTGTCTATAAGCTTTTGAAATTTATTTTAAATGATCAAATATACAAACACTGCAATTAAAGTAATATTCTAGCTCTTCAATAGAAAGGATGGTGGTGCAACTTGCAGGGGCCTGGAAATGGCCCTGGAAAATAAAGCTTATACAGATAAGATGAAAGATTCCTTGAACAAGTTAAGAGAAGATTTTAACAAAGTATAATTGGAAAATAAAAAATGTGGTGTGATACACTCACACAACTTCATTTTAAAGTGATCTTATAATTAGCCAAAAATTTTATTTTTAATTTTTAAGAATTTGTCAAAAATTTTAAAAAATTACAAATTCTACAAAAAACGGTACAAAATAGAGCGTTAGTTGAAGAGACAACTTTTCTCTAAAATTTTAAGCTGAATTCAAAAATGCAATAATATACCGGTTGTTCTATTTAAAATAGGAGTTAATAAAAAAAATGAAAAAAAAAATAAAAGAAACCCATTTTAGAAGTATTCAACTGGAAAATCAGCTATCTCACATCAATACACATTAAAAATGTAATAAAAATGTAAAGTTTGAAAAAAATCGTTAGATCCGTTTTTGAAAAAATCGAAAAAACTGAAAAACCACAAGAGTAAACACCTACTTCCGGTTATGCAATTTTATTCAAAAGCTTGCTGTCGCAGCTACATAGTACACAAAACTTATTGTATATGAAGTTTAAACGCCATACCTCTTTTCGTTTTTGAGATATTCTGTTCGCAAACAGACAGACACACATACACACAGACACACCTACAGACAGACCAATGAACAAAAACATGTTTTTTTGGGTTCAGGAGACTCTGAAACGTGAAGATCTGTTGAAAACTAAGTTTCGAATTTTTGAGGTGAATCCAATACTTCCTTTATTGTAAAAGGAAGTAACAAGAACTGCAATTACAAATCAACAATATTTGTTTGAAGTTAGAAAATTATAAAGAGGAAGTTAAGAATAAAGAAGGTGTAAAAACAAGAAGAAAACAAACAATTAGAGGAAACCTTGAATAAAACAATGGGAGAAAAGTTAAATTAAGGAAGTGGTTGAAGAAAAGTTAGAGGGGATGAAATCAACAATGGCAGACCGAATAAGGACACATAAGGAGTGTATAGATGAAAAGTTTGAGTTAATGGAAAAGAGAGCAGAAGAAGCCAAATTTGAAACGCAGGGTGCAATTAGAAGGAATGAAAATATATTAATTTATTAGAAGATAAAAATTCAACTAAATTTAGGGAGGTGGAAAATAGGTTAAAAATGATACAAAGTGGTTCCATGAATTTAACTAGTAATCAAGGAATAAATCATATGGGAGTTCAAGTAGACATATTACCCATTTTAGAAAGCAAAGTAGAACAACCAATAACTTATTTAGTGAAATCAGATTATATAATGACGACAGTACATAACGATAACAAGAGGTTACAAATAATTAATATGACTTTTAAGAATTATTAGGGATAAATCACCACAAATATAATTGGTTTTAATGTAGAATTCAAAATTGTGTCAAATCTCAGGGCTTATTGAAATAATATTTTTAATTATTAATTTGTAAAATAAATGGTTTATTGCCTTTACTATTCTATTTATTGGCAACTTATTTAAATAATGCCCCGGCTATTGCATGAAAAAACTCTCCTCTGGGAGGACACCCAGTATAGCATTTATTGTTGAGTATACATTTTATTCAAGTATAAGATTGGCAAATACTCGATCATCTTGCATCTGAAAGTTTAACCTATAACTTGACAGCGTAAATAGAAATCAACGATCGCACAAATTAGCGTAATTTGAACTCAAAATACGAACGATCAACGAATTCGCGTCAGGTAAATATGCAATACAAATTATGACGTAATACGGCTAATCTGTTTTGTTTTTTTGACTTCAAAAGAATGTCGACTTGGCAATTGTTTAAATTTCCGGTTCTCGTGTAAGAATATGTCGGCACTCGCAAAATCAAACGACGCTATCGTAAAATCTTCTCGAACGATCCCGAAGCTGGAAAACTCTCTCTGGACCTTGTAAATTGTCTATTCTTGAAGCAGCCCAAAGCTAATGGGCCTCCGAATCTGCTTTCCTGTTGGAATTTACCTCATAAGATGGGCTTCCTACTCTGGATATAATTTTCACCGACGCCACGGCCATTACACAAATCTGGATTATTCCTGGCTTCTGCTCTCTGGACGTAAACAGCAAGGACGGTCTCCTCTACACGCTGGGTACAAATTTCAGCTGACCTCTGCTCCGGAACTCGTAGAAAACCGCCCCCTTGTTGAACGCACTTGGTCAAATTTTGCAGCACAGATCCCTCTTCACTGGGATATTTTAGCACAATGAATTTCTACATACCGATGGACTGCACACTGAAAATTAAAAACAACTTCAACCGGAAACTTTTATATTCGAAAATTTACAATATTCTGTGAGCCAAACTTCCACACAGCTCATTTTTTCATGGCTTGGGTTGACAACAATAACAAATGAATATCAGGTAAGTTAGTAACTAATACATCAATTGTTCTGGAAGTAAGATTTGATACAATTATTTTACTTAGAAACTAAGCTGTTTTCGATAACTGTCAATCGTAGCACTTTGTAGCTTAAATCTCTGCTTTTAATCACTTTCGTTTTAATTGCACTGTTTTCACGAGTTTTGATTAGCACTGCACTATTGTTCTTTGTTCTAACTTAGGTAGCCTCATCATGTTCTTTGCATTCTATGCTTGATTACATTGCTCTCGTTACTTTTCAGCTGCGTAAGCCGTTTGCTGGACTCGTAATTTACTTATTAAAGCATCGTATAATTTTCGTAACGCTTCAAACATCTCTGTATCAATGTAAATTCACATTATTGTTTTGACTTTTCAATTAACTCTGTCAGTCTACATAAATTCAGAGCATTTGCAATAACGAGCGCCTTTAATGAAAATTTAAGTTAAACGTAACCCCTCAGATACTGCTTTAATCTAATGCTAACCTCTGTCCATCAAATTATAGCTACTGATAATCATTTTTTGTGCATTTATTAGTGTATAACAATTACTTTAATGTTGCAATAAACAAAATATCAATTCTGTGCCTATTGGAAGTTTTATTTCAGTTTTCGTCTTAGTTATGCAACCAGAATTGCTGTGGGCATTAAACCATTGCAATATATAAGTAAAAACCGAACCACTTACGTTTCGGTGAAGTTTCACTGATCTCAGATGGACTAGACAAGGCAATCGAGATGCTCTCGAGATTGACGTTCGCTTGACGTTGGGCTTAAAATGAACGTCACCAATACATATTTTATGACGATTTTGGTCCCAAGCTGCAATCTTTAGGTAGAAGAAAAAGAAATCCAACAAGTGAAATCGTATAACTATCTTGATCATGAAATAAGAATCAGTCGGAACAATCAAACATGAGAGCTGAAACGAAGAATATGACTGACTTGGGCTGTTTTCGAAAGGATGAGATACCTACGAGTATTTACAGCAAACATTATAGTACGTCTCAAACGTAAGGTGTTCGATCAATGTGTCCTCTCAGTATGGTTCAGAGACACTAACATTAACTCAGAAATACGTTAAGGGTTTGACTTACTTCTGGGAGAATGCAGTCGTTCTAAAATTTTGTCTTCATTTTCATGGGGATTTTCGTATTTCGGATGTTTTGTAATTTACCATAAGCCGACCAGCTTAGTCTAATTCTTCTGTCAATTTCTAGATCTTGATATCGTTTGTCGAAGCAGATTGTTTGACTTAAGTATATGTAGGATTCCACTTATTCAATTGATTGCCCTTGAATTGTGATTGTTGTTTCTTCTGTTGTTACATTTGTCATATACTTTGTTTTTGTATTTCTCCTTTCTCATTTGTAAATAGTACAATATCATCAGTAAATCCGAGGACTTGTAGGTTTTCGCCTTGTATGTTTATTCCTTTTGCTGCTCAATTTAGTTCTTTGAAGACATCCTCAAGGACCAAGGTGAATAATTTTGGCCAGATGATATCACCTTGTTTAACACCTCTTTCAGTTTTGATTTTGTTAGTGGTTTCGTGAACTCTTATTGTCATTGATGATTTTTTGTAGATGTTATTGATTATAAGGGTTTTTCAATAGCAACGATCGAACTTTAACAGTTGATAGTAACAATGTTTGACAAGCGACAGTTGTCCAATTTTACGACTAAACGAACCAAGTGTCACCATTTAACTATGGAAAGATACACACTTGAACAACGATTGCAAATTATAAAATTTTATCATGAAAATAATTGTTCCGTTCGTGCAACTTTTCGTTCGTTATGAGCAATGTATGGTCGGAATAATCGTCCTACAGAATGCACAATTCGACGCTTAGTTTCAAAATTTGAAACTATAGGCTCCAGTACTGATCGAATAACACCTTTGTGTGAACGAAATGCTAGATCAGTAGGAAATATTGCTGCTGTGCGGGCTAGTGCTCAAGAAAATCCAAAACAATTAATTAATCGTTGTGCTCAAGAACTTGGACTTTCTTCAACTTCAACGTGGCGTATTTTGCGTCGAGACTTAAAGCTTCATCCCTACAAACTTCAGTTAACTCAAGAACTGAAGCCCAACGATCATAGGAAACGCCGTACATTCGCCAATTGGGCTCTGGAACAATTAGAGCAAGATCCTGCTTTTGGACGAAACATTATTTTTAGCGATGAGGCGCATTTTTGCTTAAATGGCTTTGTCAACAAGCATAATTGCCGAATTTGGGGAGATCATAATCAAAGGGAGATACACGAGCGTCCAATGCACCCCGAAAGAGTGACTGTTTGGTGTGCATTTTGGTCTGGCGGCGTCATCGGCCCTTATTTTTTCGAAAATGAAGAAGGAGCTGCAGTTACTGTTAACGGTGACAGATATAGGGAGATGGTTACCAATTTTTTTTTGGCCTAGATTAGATGCTATGGATCTAGAGAACAAGTGGTTTCAACAAGACGGGGCTACATGCCACACAGCAAGAAACACATGAATTTATTGCGTGAAAAGTTCGATGGTTTTCTTATTTCGCGAGGCGGTGATTTGAACTGGCCACCAAGGTCGTGTGATCTTACCCCCTTGGATTACTTTTTATGGGGATATGTGAAATCCCAAGTCTATGCCAACCAACCCAGAACAGTCCAAGCCCTAAAAGAAAATATCACTAGGGTTATTATGGATATTGAACCCGAAGTATGTGAGCGCGTCATCTCCCAGTAGAGCTCCAGAATGCGCGCCACACAAAGAAGTGGCGGCGGCTATTTGGCCGATATTGTCTTTCATACATAATGGTATTAAATGTACTTTCGTAATAAAAAAAGTTTTTCACGTTATCACATACATAACTTGTTTTATTTTAATTTAAAAATCGATTGCTCTTATTGAAAAACCTATATTTATGTATCTTTGGTCTATTATAGCGTTTCTCATTGACCTAATTATTGTCCAGTTTTCTATCGTATCAAAGCTTTTTTTAAAGTCAGCAAGTGCCATTCATATCGGTATATTATATTCCGACGTGTTTTCTATTATATGTCTTACCATATGAAGGTGTTGAATAGTGTTAATGTGGTTGCGGAGTCAGGCTTGTTCTTTTAGCGGATATCTGTCGAACTTATGCTCTAGTTTGTTTGTTGTAATTCTTATGAATACCTTGTAAACTTGTTATAGTAGGCTGATTGGACGGTAGTTTTCGAGGTTAGTCGGGTCACCCTTCTTGTACGTGAGAACTACCTACTATTGCATTTTCCCAGTCTTTTGGGAGGTATTCATTCCATAAGAATTTATTTAATTAAAATATGTGTACTAGTTCTTCCTTGGTTTTCATGTCAGCCTCTTTCAACAGTTCTGGCAGAATGTTGTCTTCGCCGGCTGCTCTGTTCTGTTGCGAGAATGTCGGATGATCGATGGACAAAGAGAATATTGGAGTGGCAACCAAGACAGAAGGCATTGAGAAGTAGGGAAAGACGTCAAACCCAGTAAACATATGATATACAGAGGATCAGCACCAAGTGGAGCATACTATGTCACTTCAAGTTGTGCACGCATCTCAAACAGATTACAAATATCGACATGACCAAGCTGCAAAAATGTTACATCAAAAGCTAGCCAAGAGGCTCAAGTTGATAGACCTTATGAGACCATATTGTATAAAAAAGTGGACGTTACTACCTCCCTGGACTTTCCCATACTGGAAACTGTTCATATCGTCTTTATTCAACAGTCTTTACAACATATCAAAATTTCAACTCGATGACTCACGTCTTCACCGTGATAAGCGTTTACACTTTCACGTAAATTGCGGGTAAATATAAAAGAATGTGTAGTTCAAAACGTGACTACCGAGCTTCTGTAGATGGCGCCAAGTGGACAAGCCGCCACTGTGCTAGTTTATGTATTATTTTCCTCAAAATGGCTGTAGCACCGAGGTGAAATTTTCTAAGTATCTGGAAATTATATTTTCTAGAGCATACAAAATCGATTTTTTTATTTTCGCGGAAAAAGATTCTTTGACGCAAGAAAAATAACAACCGTTAGAATAAAAAAATTATTTTTCAAAAATAGAGGGGGGAGGGGGCCGGTGCGCTTACATATATCCACAAGTGTAATATTTTTTTGCATATTCATATGCTCCATTATGCACTGAGCAATTCAGTGAAAACCCCAGCTACCTATCTTGTTTTGTTTATTAATTAAATGGGTTTAAATTTTCAAACTTCAAAGCTTCGTAGAGGGCGCCACAGATAATTTATGAGATTATTTAAAAAACAGATCGATAGCCCTTTTCGGGGTCTATCAGTGTATGAAGTTTAAACAAATTCCTTTGGGCAGTTTTTGAGAAATGATTTTTAGAAAATTTCCAAAATTTTGAAAATTTGTAATTTAGGCCCCTTAATATTTTTCAAAACACTTTTTATATCACCTCATGTTAGCCTTTATATACTATTCAGAAAAAAAATCAATTGAATCGATTCATCCGTTTTTGAGTAATAGGGCGTTAAACTCAAAATTTTCAAAAAATCATAGCGCCCTTCATTTTAAACCAAGCGAGTTCGGCAAAAAACTAACAGATTTGTCTTATGACCCTCTATCGTTATCCGCGATAAAATTTTCAAAATTTTAATTACGAAAACAGTGATACCAAAAAAACATGCGTAACTTCCGCTTCTGGTTTCGGATTTTTTTGAAAAGCTTATTTTGTCGATGAATTTTCGATACATTCCCGCATTCCAAAGCGCATCAAAATCGGAGCAATACTTTCGGCTGTAGGAGCGTCACCCACCCACACACCCACACACAGACAGACATTTTTTAAAAACCACTTTTTTGGGTTCCTAGAGTCCCAAAACGGATATTTCTGTGAAAATCTCGATTTCCAAAATTTTCATGATTCCAAGACTTCCCTATACCTATGGGTATGGGAAAGTAATATACTCCAGCAGTGCTAGTAAGCAATTTTAGAATATATTGAGACCTTTCAACAGTTACAGATAAAACGATACATCCTAATTGATCAAATATTACACTTGCAATGAGCAACAATAGGGTATATAATACAAATAGCTATAGCAATCACAAATAAAATTACAACATATCCGAAAAGATAATAAAATAGATACATTGATTTGGCTATCGAAGTGAAAATGATATGGAAGTTACATACAATTATAACTGTGTAGATAGTACTATCCGCTACCAAAAACATTACTATAATAACAGCCGGTCTTATAAAGATCACTAATCTGACGTTAACTTTAATTCCATGTTAAAATAAACAAAATCGCATCAAAACGTTAGTGCTTATGACATTCTATTCAACAATAAACAAATTTTGATGAGCTTTTGTTTATTTTAACAGCGAATTAATGTTAACCTCAGATTAGTGGTCGGTATAAGACTGGCTGTAAACCGCAGAATAAACTGTTTACAACTACATCTGTTAACATTTCGTGTGTTAAAAAAAACTCATTTAGGGCAGGTCTTGGAAAGAAAGATAAAGAATCTAGTTATGTCTTAAGTTAAGTCTGTAGGTGAATGGCAGATTGCATTTTGTTTATGAAAACGTTTGTCACTGTGACAGGTAAAAGTTTACACTGCATTAAGTTTATTTGTATCAATGAAAATGAAAATAAGATGTCATTTACACGACAACGAGCTATTAATCATAACAGTCAATACAAATTGTTTTTATTCCAGTGTTTTGTGTATTTTTAGAAAATAGTTCAAGATCAAGATGTAATTTAGTTCTCTCTGACTTATGGTAGTTCATTTGCATCAACAGGTTTGTATCAAGTTATAGCAAACTTCAATTCGATCATGGCTGCTGCGAATAAGTTTTTTTTAAACGCACGATACATTGAACTATAGAAACGATCATGTTTAACACATCCTCTATTGCCAGAATTTTTTTAGAGAATAACGGCACAGACAACACAATTAATTACAATTCAAGAATTGAATGTGATTCCGCAATTTTTGATTTCGTTGATCTGAAACTGATGCTAATAAAGTATATCGATTCCAAAAGGAAATAATCCAATGAATTCATAATTCAGACGATCTGAAGATTAATCAGTTACTGCCAGATCTTCTACCCATTTACTAAAAAAAATCACTCAGAAAGCATTGTAGGCTTAGTCGCTATTTTATTTTTGTTAAGAGTTTTCACTTGTTCGTCGCCTTTCAAGATATTTTTTAAAAAAGCTATGCAAGCATTATTAATTTTTCTTATAAATAAGCATTAAACTAGGTTTATAATAAATATATGTATAGTTTTTCAGCGATATAAATTTTTGAAATGATTGCAAACATTTTTGTTAACCGTTTACTAGGATCAAAAAGAGTTAAAATAGGAACGAAAACAATCAATTGTATTCCGTCCTACAATGAGATTGTAAAAACTTCTTTGTGCGATTGTTAAAGTTTGTTGACAAACCTTAGAATATCTGTGAATTGGAAACTCGCGAATTCTACCCACTTCATTTCACGATAGTTTGATGACATTCAAGTAGCACTCCAAACCTTAAGTTGGTGTGCGAGACTGCAGTTCCAAGACCAGTTCTCTGTATGATCTATTCTGATCGTGCAATTAATTTGTCCGTCTCTTTATCATGGAAATTTTCGGTGTAAAAAGTATAATGCATATATGAAATGCTACAAATTCTACTAATTTAGTAATTGCTGTAACTGCCCATACAGAGAACTGAATTTATTTGATGAAAACACAATAAAATGGAGTTAAACCAGGCCACTTTGTATAATAACATTTTTTGTTCAGTCTGGCAGTATCTAAGGTATTGCTAACAATTTCTAAAATGGTAATTTTGTATCCTTCGTTGATCTCAAAAGAAGTAATATTCAGATTACGCCTTTAAGTGTCTACGTCGTTTGTATGTTTTACAAGAAGCTCATATTGAGATAAAACGGATTTTAAAAATCTACTTACACAGTTCGTTTTTTATATTTGAAACACCAAAAATTAACTGAACTTCAACTTAAAATTATTTATTATTTCTTTGAAATTTAATTTATTGTTCTATAAGTAATAAGTAGCGTTTAAGCTAGTTCTTTAATGTTTAAAAGACCCCTGCTAATAGCCTGATTGATTTTATCCTGTTGTCATTACCGTACGAAAAGTTTCTTAACTTGTTTGTCGAATACAACTTGAAAAAAGGTGTGGAACTTTAAAAACACTCGAAACTTTTGCAATAGGCTTAAAAACGCAAAATATTAGAGTTTATGAGGAAGTTATTAGAAAAGTCTGAAAATTATTGGAAAAGTGAGAAAGCCCTCAGCGGAACGTGATTTCAGTGTCTAGTGATTGTAACACTGTAAACTTGTATCGATAATTATTTTCTTATTAGTTTTCCTATGGGGTAGGATTCGCACAAAATAAAAAATCCAAAAACTCTTTAGACCCGGGAAGATGAGATGATTGGTTTTAAGAAATAAATAAGAGCTTCTCTATAGACTTGTAGAGTTCAGGAATTACTAACCTATTGTGGTCTGTGGAGACATACTAAAATATGGAATTCCGTCAACATACTTTTTTGTTGGAATATAAATTTTCTGCAACTTGCAATTAATTTAACTTTCTATTCTTAATGATAAATTATTCTCTAAATTTTTGGGAATCCTCTCTATGAGTTCGTAGTAAAGCAGAGTATATAATCAATTCTGTTGAAAGGTAGTATTTCAGCAACAGGTATTCTAGATCTTTTATTTCAGATTCATTGATAAGCATGTTTGCGGCGATCTGCAGTTATCCGTTACGCTATCCCAATGATTATTAGCCTTCAGTTGCTGGAGACTCAACTATCGGTTTTGTTAAACAAAATGTAATGTTGTAGTAATGATCGAAAGATCATTAAAACCCCCATTCTCTAAAGATTTTAATCGCAGTTCAAAATTTTGTCTATCACTTTGCAACTGAATCATGCTAAATAAGAATTTTATTTGTTCGTTGGTTTGTTATGAACAAAATCTAGACAAGCGTAGTACCAAGTACCTTAGCCACTGATTGTTATGATTGTATGGTTAAGGCCGCATTATAATTCTGCTGAAACTAAGAATGTACAATACTAGCAAGGGATCTTTTACATGCTGCACATCGTAATTACATGGGCCCTGCAGTTTCTCATTTCGTTCGAAAAATAGCATGATATTTTTTATTTTTGAAACCTTACAGAAACTGAGGAAGCTTAAATACTGCGCTACAGAACTCTCTCTAAATAACTGCTTTGTTATGTTGTCGAATTGGAGTTATGAAATTTTAATTTTTCGGTTACAGCACTAAAACGACAGGAGACACTTGATTTTAATTTTCACCATTGTCAATTTGTAGGAAAGTTAATCCGTAATGTGCAAACTACTTCCAATTCGACTACTAATAGACATTTTTTATGTATTACCATCGGAAATCTACTCCGAAAAAATATTCAAAAAGAAAATGTTTTTAGCCAAGGAGATATATCGATGGAATGCTTTATTGAAATATTGGGGAAAATAGTTATTTAATTGACGAAAGGGGGAGAATGAAAACAAGTATTTATTATATCAGTTTATAAAAAAATCTGCAAATGGGCTTTCCGCGGAATTACCCTCGTAAGCGAAAGCTCTAAAACTAAACACTAAAATATCAAAGGAAACAAATGTTCATCCTAAAATTGTTGTTCACTTTTTATTTATTGCACCCAACGTTTACCAACATAAAAGCTTAGCTATAATACTTTTCTTTAACAAATTTGAGGTAAAGCACAAATACAAGAATTTAATTTTTTAAGAATAAAAGTCTAAGCTAGATGCAAAATATTACATTTCTTTAACTAATACCTAGTCATCAATAGTTTTGGAATTAAAACAAACAAAATCAAATTTGATGTTTTACCAAGTTCACTCTTTATCTTTTGTGTCCAAAATATGCATACTTTCTTCAATGGTAATTAACTAAGCTATGAATGCTCAAAATATTACTTTTATCTAGCTAATAGTTCTTAAGATAATTTTTTAAGAATAAAAGTCTAAGCTAGATGCAAAATATTACATTTCTTTAACTAATACCTAGTCATCAATAGTTTTGGAATTAAAACAAACAAAATCAAATTTGATGTTTTACCAAGTTCACTCTTTATCTTTTGTGTCCAAAATATGCATACTTTCTTCAATGGTAATTAACTAAGCTATGAATGCTCAAAATATTACTTTTATCTAGCTAATAGTTCTTGAGATATAGCAAAAATAGACATAATTTTTAGTTTCTTAAGGTTCCCACCTTGTAGATATTTGACCGAAAATATATTTTGTTTCGCTCACGATGGACATCTAATCCGTATACAAAATACCGTCTTCCTCCAACAAATAGCTATAATACGCAATAGGAATAGAATAAATTTACAAATCTTACAACACTTCAATGTAAGCTGAAAAGCGAGCTGTGAAAACTCAAAGCGGTCCCGTTACCAATAGTGTTCAACTACACTGAAGGAGAGAGCGAGTTGACACTAAAATGATTAAAACCAAATACGGTTGTCGTAAACTTGATTGTTGAACAACTCGGGAATCGAAGTTGGAAGATTCTCCGGTGATATAGTAATCGCAACTTACATTCAAGAGAGATATGTATCTCAAAATTACACTTATTAGACGCAGCCTTTTTGATAAGCTATAAGTCGTTATAGAAAGGAAAAGTCAATTAAAGTAATATTGCAGTGATGATGGAGACAAGTAATATGAGATGGTAGTTCGTCGTACCGAAATAAAATATTTAATCTATGATATTTAAATATGTATAAATATTAAACCCGTAACGTGATCAGTGATCACGTACCGTTTACAGCGTAATGATAATTTCAAGTACGTGATTAACACATAAATACACAGAGCTCAAGGTATGTAGAAAGTACACTTAAATTAATAATAGACCAATACATCAGTACGTCCGGCATCTTATATTATAAGAGCCGATGCCGCCGGCCGTCCAGACCGTAAGCACTAGCGCGCGCACATGCCGATCGTAAGCGCGAGTGGCGAGACCGTCAACAGCAAGCATTTGTATTGTTAACGGCGGCAGGGCCGGACGTAGGCTGGCTAGCAGCTTAAGCAAGCATTTTTATTGTTAACCGTTTCTTTACGCTGGCAGGGCCAGACGGAGGCTGGCCACGCGCGTTCTAGTAAACCAGAAAATTTCAATATCACAAGTTCTGAAACTAATTTACGTCAATGCACGTTCAATTGTGGTAAAATACTTGAAATGAAAGTAAGGTTGTGTCACATCTGTAGAAGCCAGCGTCCTACGATTGTGAAGTCCAAACAGCCACCGTCTCCACTGGAAACTTAAATCTAATCTTCAGGTGTAAATAACAAAATCTTCCATTCGAAAAGAAAACTAAAAGTCTATTTATGGGAAAACACTAAAATTCCATAATTGCGGACACATTACAAAACATATTAAAAGATCGACTTAGTGTTCCGAAAACTGTAAAAAACTACAATTCCCATCTACATCCACCAACACGGCTTTCTTCCCAAATCTCACCACTAACCAACGATATTTGAAGAAGACTAAAGAGGGACGGTAACCACCAATCTTCAAAATCATTTTTTAAAAGTAGACATTAGTCGATGAAGATTGCAAACCGGTTTTCCTTTTAGCCCGTACCGGATAACTTGGCAAGCAATGCAAAACTGATAAATTGGACGGAAGTTACTAAACGACCGTGCCAAAACTCACGGCAACCAAACGCCCAACTTTATGAAGCAGATTATGGAATACGTCAAAACCCTACAGAAAACGTTTGGAAAGCTATTCGATACCAGATATTACGCGCAGATGAGCTCGAATAAGCGAGACAACCTAATATCGGGAATAAACATCATACACAATTTGTTAGGTAAATATCGCGCTTCTAGAACGGAGTAACCAATATACTTTTTTCAAAGGGAATTTAACAAAATTGGGAGATATCGCATTACACGTGAAGAGATAATACGTTAATCCCCAAAACCAAACGTATACCTGTAATGATATTCAACGTTAACCTGTGGCAGTTAAAATCACCTATATCCTTTTAAATTCGCATAGCCATACGTATATTTTAAAGAAAATTGATGTAAGTTAGATCGTTCAGAATTAATGTTAGTAAATAAGGCAAAAGTAGAGGCTAACCTCAAAATTACCGTAACAAGTGCTAACAGACAGACCGACAGAGAGACCGACCGACCCACAGACAGGCAGGCGAGAAAACATGTTTTTCGTCGGCTAGGGATCCTGAAATTTGAAGATCCGAAGAAATTCCGGAAAGTTATTTTTTCACGATTATAATACTAGGTAAAAGGTGGAAACCCAGGATATGGTTTATAGAGGCATGAACATAACAAGATTGTATGGAAATTTAAAACAAGAATAGAGTGAAATACAGAATTGGGAAAGAACAAAGAGGGCCTCTGTAGGAACATTTCAAGTGGACATTTATTATAAGATAAGTTATGGAGGAAACAAGGAGAAGTACATAGTCTTCGTTGACTTAGAAAATACTCACTAAACTATTCGTAATACTGGAATTATTTCAAATAAACCAAAACTACCCAAAAGCTATAAAATGAATGTATTAGAAATAAAAAAGTAGAAGAAAAATTGGAAGTAAAACACATGGAAGTTTTAAAAAATATAAAAAGTAGAAACGCAGTTGCATAGCCTCTTACCAACTTTATTTTAACATTATATTTAAAATTGTTTATAAATCAAGTATTGAAAGAGATTAAAAAGTGTTAGCTTAGCATGCTAATAAAAAAATGAGGAAAAAATATTTAACAATAACAAGATTTAGATATTCATAAAAATGTGATACAGACAAGAAGAGAATATAAATAATATTTAAGAGGAAACTGTTAAAAAAAATAACCAACATAATAGGACAAACTAAACAAGTTGTTCTAAAGGTAAACATTTATTAGGCCAATACGCAATGAGCTTGGAGCAAACGGTCACCGAAAAAAGGAAAATATAACACCCATCTAGAAAATGGAATAAGAATGTGAAAAAACAGATAGACTTATTATCTTTTTGAATGGCTGACCCAACTAAATTAACCAAAACTGCACACTCATATCTTTGTAAAGGGAATTGTGGGGTGAAGAGAGAACTCTCAGAAGTGGTGAATATAGATGACGAAAGAACTATACTCCCGCCCTAATCCAAACCATCGTGCCTGCTGAAGAGCCACACCCTATTTGAAGATGTCTCTAGACCAGAGAAGCTCATATTTTTCCCCCCATCAGGTTATCAGCTTACGAAGAATGATCATTAAAATACTTATCACAGAACTGGTGATCAAACCTCAGAACCAGGATGAAAGTCAACCCTGTCAGAAAAAGGAACATATTTTTGGAGTTTGAATGTAATGAGACTGGCTTGCTGAAATAGAATCCTGTGAAACAGGAAAGATCACAACGTACTAACGGAGATGAGCAAATGTAAATCGATATCATATCCATATAATAATGCAGAAGACTACAAGCCGTGTTTACACAACTAAAAGTACCACAGTTGCAATCGACCATTTCTATTTTCAGGTTTTTGTAAACAAACTTTCCAGTACTTTTAATAGCGATATTATCACAGAAACCAATTATTTATTATGCCTATTTCTTGTGTTTTTTAAAACTACGCAGACAGCTTGAAACGGAAGTCAATTTTCTTTAATTGTCATATCTCGTCGTTGAATGCTGCCAAGCACCCAAGCAAAAGAGCCGTACATTTTGACATAGTGTAAAAGCGTCTTCGATGCTTACGCTACATAACCTAACCTATAAATTTCTTCCCTCGTGTTTCCTTTGTGTTGATTAGTCTTCTACACAAAACAATAACTAATGTCTTCTAGCAGTGGCTACAAGTATTAATTCTGTGATAATGGTCTACTGTGCATCAGATAATTGTAGTACAAAGCAAGGTAAGGGAATAGCGTTGTTCAGATTTCCCAAAAATTTGCAACGAGCTGAAAGGAGTTTCATTCGTAAGTTATTTGTCCTCTTATAATCCATAATGTGTGTTACAATTTATAAATTCTAGCAGGAAACCGAAGAAGCAATGGGACGCTACCGAAATCGCAAAGCAAGTTGTTGCACTTCTATTGCAATCCAATGACTTTAAAGTTGTCGTAAATAAAGTAATTTCCGACACGTTGTACGACTTAAGGCAAGAAGTAAAAACGGCTTGTGCCAAGGTTGCTTTGTTTGAAGCCAAATTAGAAAAAGTAAATCGTATACTGGACAGTATGTAACAGTATATATTGTTTGTGTAAGGTCCTGATATGGAACACATCATGTTTTTAAAAGCACGACCGCTGCGATATGTGAAAAACGCAGGTCTATTTTTAAACGATCAAATAATGCATTCGGACTATCGTATGTCATGTCATATGTTGCCTTCCGCCGTCCATCAAAAGAATCTACAGTAATTAAATTCACTGACATGGCAAATAAATATGACTTAACTATTGATAAAAAATAGATTTGATAACATGAAATAACATTTTATGGTCAAAATTTATTTAAAAACAATTTAAATTCAAACACATTTAGTAAATTTATTCAGAAAATGTATAATGGTTACAAAAACATTATTTCTATATTACAATAAAAACACTTAAAACATTTTTCCCGCTGCTGTTCAAGCCTTAGTAACAAAACGTGTAAGTCGGTGATTATATTTGTTTGCTACTTTCCCTTGACAACGGAACTTAATATTATTATTAATTTCCTAGGATAATAAAATTAGCAAAGCAAGATGCAGACTTAGACGTTTTGTTTATAATTGCAAGTGTTTATGTGACATGTGTCACTCACAGGTAACACGACTCACGAATATTAATCCTGGTGTCAGGTGACAAACCAAACGATTTTTTTCAATAATCTAGAAAAATTTTGATAAGCAGCGGGAAAAATATAATAAGATAACTCGGAATGTATCGCCTATTAACATTTTCGGCAGGCAACAAGCTGCGGCTTTGCCTTGGCTTGTACTTGCTTAACTCAAATGTTAATAGCTATTAAAAGAAGCTTATGAAGCACGTACTCTGCACTCTTCAGCACCACCATAAGGTAGAGTTGACGGCACGTTTTTTTTATATGGTATCCCCAGGAGGCCTATTCCACATGTCACAAAGAACGTTGTTGTCGCTGCTGTTAAAAATTGACTCCAGAGCTGTGTTGAAGTGGTAATGTATCACTTAAAATCGTGTACTTTGGTTTCAAAGTGCCAATTACACGCTCCACGTGAATTCTGACATTGAAATTGCATATACACTATAGTTTTTTTTTATCTCGTTACAGCACATATTACGTGCAACGTTTGAAATTTTGATAACATTTGAAATAAATGAATTTCATAGTTGCCGCAGTGACAACGATGCTAATGAATATATCTAAGCCATGGCCATGGCTGTTATGAGGAACTTTTTAGTCAGTTTGACAGTTCTGTTATCAACAAATAACAAGTAGGTGTTATGAAAAATATTTTTATTAATTTACATACATTCTGTTAAAAAAACTGACTGCGGTTGAACCGACCGGGGCGCGACCACTAACGGAAGTTTAGGACGCGCGACTACACCCGGGTTAATTTGGTGCCCAGCTGTGAATGGTCTCACCGAGCCCGGTTCAAATCGCAAGGCTGCGGAAAATTTCGGCCCCCGCGGGATTCGAACTGAGGACTTGCTTAATACAAGGCAAGCGCTTACCCATCTGCGCTACTCGGCTTCTTGTGTTTAAAATGACAAAGAAATAATAATTAATCGAGTTATTAAACAATATCAGTAACGCGTAACTGGAGACTTGATTTACCGCATTTATATTTTTATGATGCTCAACGCCTCAACGGCTTAAACCTGAAAAGAAACATAGATTGCAGGCAGCTGAAAATTATTTCGCTGGCGCAAATAATTCTCACATATAATCTCATAAGAGCATTAATTCTTTCCGGAATTTTTTTTTGACTGCGTCCCAACAACGTCGTATTAATTAGGACGCCTTCCAGGGGCGAGCGTTTCCTTTCCAGAGACTTTACATTTGAAAATATATTTTTTGGAACTTTTCCTTACTGCCAATCTCTAGCGTGCTTTTAAAGCTTTATTTAGTGCAAAAAAAGTTTTAAATTCGTCCTATATTTAAATGCGGCATATGCCGCGGGTTTCAGCTAGTATTTACATAAGACACAACCAAGAAAAAGGAAAAGGGACAATGAATTGTCAGAACTAGGTACTCAGATGTTGATTTAAGTTGTAAATGGAGTACAGCAAAAGTTCAACGAAGAAACCACCCATGAGAATGGCGCATAACATATAGCATTCAGTGTATACAAGGAACTACGAATAGTAGTATTACGTATTTTGTCCGTAAATACAATAAGTTCACCAATATTAGGATCACAAATCAACCATGTACTTTATAATAGTAACAAACATATACATCCAACGCAAGTAATTCCGGTAAGATTGCTTACTTTTGCAAAACGTAAATTTAAATCGTCAGTTAGTACTTTGCAAAATACGTCTTACTCTAACATGTAAGAAAAAAAGCAATACAAATATTAAGCAAATATCGAATCTACAGAAGACCCCATGTTTTTTATACAAGAAGAGTCCTAAACAACAGTGATAACTACTCGTAAGGTAGTATACAAACAATGAATAATGAGAGAATAAAACGTTAGCAAATGAAAAGAGATAAGAATACTTCAATACAAAAACAAGAAGACAGTAGATCAGAAAGATCTAAAGGTCTATTAGACTCACTTTACAAAATACATGAAAAGTGATTTAGATGGGCCCCAAAAGAAAATCTGGAAAATATCCCGAAGGCAGACAAAACTTGTGAATGCACAGAAGCGAACAAAATAGAGAAGGTGGAATTAAACATTCAAAAAATATACATGAATGTCGAAGAAACAAAAGCAGAACAAGCAGTTAATCAGGTAAAGGAAGAGGAGGGAAGATGTTACTATTACTATCAATAAATTAAGGGTAAGTCAGGGAAGCGATTAAGAAATTGAAGAATAGAAACGCATCAGGTCCTCGTATAATAGTTTCTGTACGGCATAAGCTTGACAACTTAGGTTATAGTTGTAATGCCATAGAAATAACATAAAATTCCGTAGTAAACGGTAATTCCGTATTCATTTTCTTCATTAACTGAACCAGCAGCGCATTAGACAAAACAAGGATATTTCTGATAATGTGTTACTGTGCATGAATTGGAGCACCTGATGCAGTAAAAGCGTTATTAAACACCTCTACACTACACTACACAAACTAGATTGAAGGTTAATAATCAACTAACAGAAGAAGTACACACCAGGAAAAAATACGCTCAAAAGAAATCAAAACAGCCTGCTATTTGGACCTTTCTAATGTTAGACGATGAAGATCATCCACAATCACTATTACACGAATTATACTTAGCGACGAAAACATTTATTATTTTACCTCAAACCAAAAAACTAAAAGATTTGTCTTGTTTAAAGAGCTTCTCCGATGTAAAGTCGGTGTATAAGATAAACAATTGAAGCAGTCATGAAATTTACCTACGTATTTGTCAATTTTACAAGCTGCAGGAGTCTATGCAGCGGGTTCAAAATACTCTTGCTGTAGTTGGCTATCTAAAATACACTATTTGCTATAACATACACCCAACCATAGAGAGTCTGTACTGCGCTGTATCCTAAGCACAGGACTTCTCTAGCGTATGTCCCGCTGGGGTGCAAAGTTTCAAATGCCGCCTCCCTGGTGGTTGTGAGTTAGGTGATTAGAAAAGATAAGTGATTTGAGTTCAGTGAAGATAAGTAGAGAAGCACCAAACACTTCTATTTATTATTAATCCCATAATTTAATAACATCAAAATATCATTTATAATATTGCCAGTAATATTTGTTACTTTCTGACAACTAAAATCAACTTTTCTTAATTTTCTTATCACAAATTAATCAACAGCATCGTTCTTATATATAAAGCATGTTGGCTTGCTTAGATGCCTGCTTGCCTGTCTGTCTGTCTGCGTGTGCTACGTTTTATCAGCACCGATCGGGCGCAGTTCGTCCACCATCAGTTCTGTCATAACCGTGTTCTTCATAATGCAACGATAAGCTAATACGCCAGGCAGCGGAAGTTAGCCAAGGGCGTAAAAGGTACAAACATAATAGAGCGAAGAAGCGTAGAGCAAAGCAAAGAAACCAAACGTGCTACAACAGGTTGAAGTACGCATACTGGTACGTTGATAAGTGATGAAGAATCATTACAAGAGAGCAAAGCGACGAATTCAGTTAGGTGTGATTTTCTCTGCTTCGCTCTTGTATATTTTAAAGAAAGCAAAATTTAAAACTGCCATGAATATCGAAAATTTGGTAAGTGAAGTTTCATTAAAACAGCCTTGTTAACCAGAAGGATGAAAAACATAACACAAATATGTTAACTTTCAACTTCAGCACTTCTTGAAAGACACTGAGAAGTATTGGCAAAAAAAAGTTGATATATCCAACAATAAACCACGAAAATACCTATATCGTTTTTTAGCAAATTCAACAACAATAATACAGAATATAGTTTATTTAATAAAATTCTTATATAAATCTGTTTATTAATATATAAAGTGTCTTATTTCTTAAAATAATTATAGTCTTTAAAATAAGCCGGTATATAAGACATGTGAGATTCCACATTTTCAGTAAATAGATTAAAGTGGTGTAACTTTTATTAAACAAAACAATAACATGTTTCAAATATCCCTATACAGATTGGTGGAGATTATGCGAACATGGCGGAATGCATGACAATTGAGTTTTCACGGCAGGTACCTAATGCAGTACTGTCAAGTAGCTCTCACATTATTACAGCAGTTGTGTTACTTTACTGTTACATTCACCTTTTCATCGTCAACGATCGGCTCTGTTCGTCCGAAATCGGTCCTGTCGTCACCCTGTTTTTTGTAATACAAATATAAGCAAATACGCCAGGCAGCCTAAATTAATCCAGCGAGTAAATAAAAATGTTATGGAAGATTTCCGAGTTTCCTACATAGGTGACGAAATTCATCTAATTTTTGTCGTTTTTTTTATTTATTTCCAATATTTTATCAAATAACTATCGCATAAGATACATCAATTATTAACACGCACATTCTTACTTCCTACATCGAGTTTAAAACGTTTTTACTATGTACACGTGGTGATTTTTTTGACTGCTATACCATCTCTCTGCTTTACTCGTTGCGCTGCTCTACTCTGTTTGTACCGCAAAACTAGCAATCACATAGCGCCTGGAGGCATAGATTCCAATCCCACCGACTGCGAGAGGTTTTTCTAATGCAAATTAAAGTAATTTGCATTACTAAGCGTTCCATCTTACCGTTTCGGTGGTATTAGAAACATTAAGATATTATTATCTATTTTATATATAATTTCCAATTCTCATAAACCGTTATTCGACCTAGTAAGTTTTTCTTGCGGTTCGCTTTCTTTATTACATACGTTAAAATGCAAAAACTATTTTAATTGGTATAAGGCCATTTATGTAGTGGGCTTAAAATCGGTTTACATCTATGTCAATTTCGTTTTCACTATTTATTATAGCTAGATTTTATAGACTTTCTTGTGTCATACAGCAACAAAGACAGGTAACGTTAAGTAAACGTAAAGAAATTGCTAAATTTGGGAATGCACTAATTAAGTAATTTTTAAACAAATATTTTAAAATATGGACTGAACATGCGGTAGATTTTAGATATGTCTATAAAATCTCCATTATAATCGACTGCACTTATATTCAAATGATTAGTTCCAAAATCCACCCATTTATTTTCCTGCCCTTAACGTCACGCGGTCACGATTTCTTATTGGTCATGGGCTTATCTTCAGCAACAACGTTAGAAGGAATTCTAATTCGAATTTAAAAAATAGTTGTGTAACCAAGGTGTAGCAGCCGCCCCTTAGGATTTGCCGCTCGGGTGCACCCCTTGCACCCCCACTTAAGACGCCCCTCTGCCCAAGCAGCAGAAACTCGAGCAGATGCTACAAAAATCAAAGGAAGGTTGAGAATGCCGAAATGAAAGTACTAAGAGCGATTACAAGTATAAACTGTGAGATAGAACAGATAACCATGTCATCAGAAGAACATGTAAAACGGATGATATAGTACAACGAGCAAGGCAAAAAAGAAAACATGCACATTCCACAATGTGCATGTCTCAATATGAATGAATAATAATATAACTAGATCTATAGCTAGAATAAGGAATAGTAGTAGCAGACATAAGGGTTAGCTAGGGCTAAGCTGTATGCTACCAGCGAAGTCACAGTTGGTGGATAGTGAATTCCTTTCAGATATGAGGGTTAGCTGCGAATATTACAAATAATTAGTTCTCAACCACAGATCAACGTAAAATATGTCGGTATAAGTAGTTCTCACTTGAGGGTCAACAGCTTAGAGTGGATTAGGGTGTCTTGTATTCGTCCCTTACATGGTACGGACAGATCGTTGTTTCCTCTTATTCTAAAGTACTTTGGAATGAGAGGGGACGATGCTATGTCACCCTGATCTTCCGTATCCCGGAAAAGACATATATTTCAAATTGGTTGAAGGAGAATTATTTGTCTCAGGGTTTAGAAATTGGCCCGAAGGCGAATAAACTACTAAAGTGGTCAGCGGCATAAGAATGCAGAATGCAGGGAGAAACTACTGCATTAAAAATACAGTTCGAGTTCTCTCGTTCAATCGTCATTGTTCTGTTCAGAGCAAATTATTCCAGAGTTTCAAGTCCCCCATTTGGATCTTGGGGGAAGGGAAATGTACAGTGACGCCTATAATTGGCCTAACGGCTGTTGGCTGAGTACTAAATAAAATAAATAAAATAAAATAAAAAAAATAAAATAAAAAAAAATAAAGGGGACAGTTTTGAACAAAGTTGTGAGGGAAAAAGTGTCATCAGACGCTCTGAGAATTGGAACATGAAACGTAAGGAAGAGACAGGCCACTTTACTTAAATTACAAAGAAAGCATGAGGTTAATATAATAATCGGGAATTTAATGCAATAGTCGGAGCTGGAGTTGTTGACGGCTAGAAATAGCTTAAAGCATGTTAAGACTATCGTGGTACCGACTTTGCATCGTGCTATGCACTTCTTCTCGGATCAATGATTATTATACTTAAGATTAGATATGAAGAAGCTGAAGAATCCGGAAATTAAAAATAAAAATAAAGCTAAAATAGAGATCAACCTAAACATCAGCTCCATCATTGAAAATAATGACACATAATCAGTTTGGAAAGATATAGAAGATAAAATTCTAGAAACCTCGTAAAAACATCTAAAGCCACATGGCAAACAGAAACGCAAAGAGTGGATAACCGACAAAACTTTAGAACTCTTTGACCGAAGAAAATGGAAAAGTACGAACCCAGTGGAATACAAGGAAGTTTCTAAACAGATACAGAAGTTAATGAAAAAGATTAAGGTAAACTGCATGAGACAGCAGTGCGAAGAGAGAGAGAGAGAGAGTTGAATAATAAAGATAAACTCTTATTTCAACTTAAAGACAAACTAAAGCTCTGGGAGCAATATCTCAAAGAACTATTTGATGACGAAAGACTTGATTTAGAAGAGCTATCACTAAAAGGAAATACTAGGCCGAGTATTCTTATCGGTGAAGTAAAAAAAGTGATAGTGCAAGCGAAGACTGGAAAAATACCTAGACCAGACGAAACTCATTCAGAGCTTTTGCAGTTAATAGATGAAGAAAACTTAACAATAATAACTGAATTATTTAATCAAACAATTCAGGGTATAAACTAAAAGACTGGCTTAAATCTACTATAATATTTTTACCTAAAAATCTGTAAAATACTTTACCCAGAACTTCCCTCGTCGAAATTGTGACACTAAATAATTTAAAAAATTAAATTAAGTTAGGAGTAAAAATATCTTCACGTTTCTAATAAATCAAATACATTTTCAAATTAAAAAGAAAAACGTTACCGGTGGTCGAATTCGAAGGGCAGACAACCCGCGTATGCAGTTCCAACGTTTTGTGGGATATTGCAAAGGAACGGGCTAATTATACCTGCACTACGGAGCACTACGTGACTACGTGTGTCTCGGCTGGTTTAAATAGAACCTCTTTTCGTTGACACCTCTTACGCTGTAAAGCAGAAAGAGCACTTACGCTGTATATGTTGGATTCTCGTCAAAAGTAAAGTGCAAACTGTTACTTTTCTGTATCTCAGTTAAACCAAAAATAAAAATATTATCGGTGATGCGACTCGAATTCAGCGCTTGCGAATGAGCCGGCCGATTCGATTTCTTTGTTTAGAGGTAGTTTACGCTATCGCTTCCAGAGCTACAGCGACATTTCGAATTTCCGCGTCCCAGCTATATTTCACGTCCCGCATTAATTCGTTGCTCCTTTTTGTATCGTACAGCATTTATTCTGTATCTATTGGGTTCCATTTTTGGCAAGAATAAAGCCTGCGATATGTACAAATTATTACTTGTATCTAATTTTTATTTTTTTAAGGTGTTGACCCTGTATATATTTGTCTGAAATTTTCTCGGTTTCATGCCAGGTAGATATATAATGTGTATGCAAAATATTGTCTTCCCAACAAATAGTTTTTGAGTTATACTGCCAACAGACAGACAGACAGACAGACAGACGTGCATGCGCCAGATGGAAATGTACAAATAAAGGATAAGGATAAATTAACATTAAAATGGGAGAATGACAGACAGACAGAATTGAGACAATCTGTTTTTCTTCATCTAGGGACCCTGAAACGTGAAACGTGAAGATCTGGAGATATCTCGTAAGGTGATTTTTTCGCGATACAATAGTTCCTTCGTCTTGTAGACGAGGGAAGTTAAAAGGTAGATGATAAGCAATGAGCAGAATACAAAACGGTAAGTCTAATGAGCAACATGTTGACATTTTTTCTAAAAATAATTCATAAGTAAAGAATAGCTGAGAGAATCGCCGTTTGGTTTTAGGCACGTTTTAGGCCCTATTTGGGATGCATGTTCTGATACAAAGATGCATGGATATACATAGAGACCTGTACTTAGGGTTTATCGATTACAAGAAAGTTTCTGATAATAAAGCAAGCTAATCCCATTACTACAAAAAGTTGATCTAGACATTCTAGACGATAAAGATATAAATATAACGGCAAATTCCAGAGTGGAAGGTAATACAACTGAAGACATAATGATTGAAAGAGGTGCAAGGCAAAGATGCAGATGCTCTCGGTGAATGTCAACTAGGGCTCCATATGAATCTATCTCTAAACAACATTGTCCAGACAATACAAGCATCTGCATGCATAACAAGGAAATTGAAGGGGTTCGCTAATACGAATATCTATGATGTTGGTAAAATGACTTTTGGGACAAAACGCGAGATATTATAGTCAGGATAGCGACGTCACATAACGTAATGTTCATGAAAATGACATGAGCATTGAAGAATTGAAACATAAATTTTAATCTTAAGGTCAGGATGGCAAAGTGGCGTATGCCGTAGCCGTCGAAATGAGGGTGTATAGGAGGATCTTGCGAATATCTTGGACCGATAAAATTAGACACAATGAAGTTTTACACAAACTAGGAAAAGACTGTGAAACTCTTCATACGATTAAAAAAATCGGGAGTGTGCTCCCCTAGACTTTCTCGCATTCGCCTTGGTACTGATAACTATTACTTGAATGGATACCGCTACCTGTTTAGGTAAAATGCCACTTCCGGTTAACCGATCATACTGAAATGTAATATCTGGTAGTTTTTCTACATAAGAAATGTATGTACAAAATTTTGTTCAAATATCTCGAAGCAAACTGGTACTTTACTTGAATAGGTACCGCTACCTGTTTAGGTAAAGTGCCACTTCCGGTTAACCGATTTCACTCAAAATTTGACAGGAATCTACAAATTTTGAATAATCACTATGTACATAATTTCAAGGGTCGAGCTTATTTCGTTTTTAAGTTATCGTGTTCACACACACACACACACACGCACACACATACACACACACAGACATAATTCGAAAAATGGTTTTTTCGGACTCTAGGAGGTCTAAAACGTCAAGATTCGTCAAAATCTCGAAGTCGATTTTTTTGACGATTACAATACTTTCTCTATACTACCGTATGCGAGAAAGTAAAAAGTAAACTCGAATACTTCGCTTCCGTTATGAGAAATTCGAAATGACGATTGCTTTAGCTAATAATGCAATAGTACGTCGGGTACACCAAAAAAGATGCACTTTTTGATTGGAATGTGCCACTTTCTGTGATCATAGTTGATGTCAAAAGGTAGCTTTCCAGATAGGGAGCCACTTGAAAATCTGTGTAGAACATTAAAATGGCGGCCATTAAAGATGGCGCCTTGTTGGCGCACTACATTTTTGTTTGTATTTCAGCTCCAATTGGTCCGATTTCGATTTTATTTTTTTTTGTTTGAAAGCTCTTGTGAAGGGGAAACTTGTTTGTCCTTATACATTTATTTATACACCTTAAGGGTTCTGCACAATTTTCAAAAACCTAAAAATTGTACTTTTCTCACGAATTTCATTGATAAGTACATTAGACAAACTCGTATCATATGTGTGGACCAGCCTCTATTTGCTTTGACTAAATCCATCCAGTGGAACTGGCCTCAGTTTTACGGTGAATTCAAGTTTGTAGCCATGTTTGGAACTTTTCATATTGAGCAGGCCTTTTTGAAAGTGCTTGGCCAGATTCTCGAAGGTAGTGGCTGGACTAGTTTGGTGACAAACTCTGGAATTAAAACAGAGACAGAAGTGAAAGCTTGTCTTAAAGTTACGCAAGTCACAAAATCAAGTGCAATTCATCAGCAGACTGCTGCGGTTTTATACAGTCTGCTCAAAGAAGCATTTATGCAAGGAAATCCAGAGATTTCATTTCTAGAATGGATTGAAGAAAAACGTTCAAACTGCCCAACTTTTCGATTCTGGCTTTTAGTGCTTGGAGATACTTCTCCTGGCTCTCATTCGGTCGATTAGGGATGGTAACTACGAACTGTACACAGAAACGCTGAAGAAGTTAGCATCTAGGTTTTTCTTAATAGACCATCCCCACTACGCTCATTGGTTGCCAATCCATATAAAAGACTTAGAAGAACTAAAAGACACAGCACCCAGTGTACACGAATACTTTTGCAAAGGTCAATTTGTTATCCAGAAAACTAACAATTCTTTTTCTGCACTCGCTGTGGATCAAGCTCACGAGCAAAACAACGACCTGGTGGTGCTGTAGGTCTATTGCAAGATCCAGCCATGTTAAGAAGATGGATGCTGTTCACCATGAACAGTACGCTGCTTACCAGACCAAGTTGCAGGACCAAAAAAAAAGATTTAAAAATAAGCTTTCTTGAGTTCGAAAACCCTTTTGAAGAAAACTCATGTGACCTTGTGGTTTGGAACACAAAGGTCATAATGGATCAAAAGCGGGTAAAAGCTTTGGTTGGTGCTGAAGAAAAAGCCTTACAACTGTACAACAACTATGTGGAAAACCGTTTGAGTAACTAGGTAAAAGTGAGTGTATTTGCTCCTCTGAAATAAACTCGGACTAAGTTTTTTGGTTTTTCTCGAAAAAAGATTTCTTTTCCAACAATTTCTAACTTGAGAAATGATGTTGAGATTTTCTCTAGGACTTTCATTGTAAGTCAAAACAGAAACTCGGATTTGGACAAGTTTTTTGAATATGAAAATACCAGTGCCCCACTTTCGCTTTCCTCAAATGGTGTTCTACAATTATGTTAGAAATCTCAGCTACTTAAAATCCTGGAAAAGGGACTCTGCGATACAATTATTTACGATGGAGCAGCACTAGCACATGCTCTTCCACCCAAAACATCCCAGACTTTTGGAGAATACTGTAATACGGAATTCAAAAACAGACTTTTGAATGATGCTGAGAGACTCCATGCAAACAGTATACACATTTCTTGGAATACATACTCCAAAACTTGCCTGAAGAAACTTGTGGGTGAAAGCATCATTCATTCATCTCGGCCGGATGAAACTTCCATTGATGGAGTACAACAGAAAGAAGCAGACGACAGGATTTTTCTTCACGTTAAAGACAGTGATGAATATGGAAAAATAGTACTTTGCTTATCTAGGACGAAAAGCGTAACATTCCCAGTGAATATTGTTGGGCGAGGCGAATACGAATACGGAGTCTAGGAATGTTGCTTTTTGCCCAAGATGAGCATACTATTTTTCCGCCGATCGATACGAGTAATTAAAAAAAATAAGAAATAGTACTCGAATATTCCCTGCCTAGGCCGGGAATATTATTCCTGTACAGTTTTATTGTAAATTACCTAGTAACGGCTGATGTAATGGAATGTTTGAATTATTCCTGTACAGTTTTATTGTAAATTACCTAGCAACGGCTGATGTAATGGAATGTTTGAATTATTCCTGTACAGTTTTATTATAAATTATCTAGCAACGGCTTGTTTGAATGTTTGACTTTGCTCAACAAAATTTTGTCAATAATGTATCAGTTCTAGTACGATTGGCGGAAAAAAATATTATTTGCACAGTAGATACTGATGTAGTAGTCCTTTTGGCAATCTCTTTCTTTGACATTCTGAAAACTGCGGGACTTCAGGAGATGCGGATTCTCTTTGGTTCTGGGACGGGTCAGAAATACATAAGCATTAATGCCATGTTTGAAAATATAGGTGAACATAAAGTTATTGCATTGAGAGGATTTCATGGATTCACTGGATCAGATGTAACGTCATCATTTGCAATGAAAGGGAAACAGACTGCCTGGAAAGTGTGGAGATCATTTACTGTAGCTGCTGAAGCCTTCAAAGTTATCTCTCTACCACAACAGTCTATTTCTGACCAGACTTTTCAAGTTATGGAGAAGCTTACTGTTTTGCTTTACTACAAAGACGCAGAAGACTTCTCAGTCAATCATGTTAGAATGCTTCTCTTTACTTAAAAAAGTCGCAGTCTACAAAGTCTGTCCCCAACAAAAGAGGCACTCAGGCAGCATTGTCTTCGTTCAGCATACCAGGCAGGACAAGTTTGGGGTCGTGCGTGCTCAGTGCTGGACAACATTCCAGGACCAGACGGATGGGGATGGACTATGGTTGTTGGAGAGTGGACGCCGGTCTGGTCTTCTCTTCCCTCTATTATGACAGCCTGCAGAGAATTGTTTAAGTGAAGTTGCTCCGGATGTCGTACACGATGCTCCTGGTCAAACGCCAAAGTTCCATGCACGCTAATTTGCACGAACAACTGTACTGGGGGGGGGGGGGGGGTTGACAATGCAGCAATAAATACAATAAGAGGTATGCGTTTAAATGATTATTTTTAAATTAGTTTTACAATTTCAAGAGCATATTGCTTTGTTGATCCAATGCCTTAATATAATAATAATATATAATAATTATTTTGTTCCAGAGATGAATTGGAAGATGAAGAGCTGTATAGAAGCAGTTAATTTATATGAGTATTTCGTAGTATTTAGTCGCTTTTTGTTTGTCAAAGTTTGTTGCCTTAATGTAATAAATGTTTTCAAAATAATTACAATCAAGGTTGTTTATGAAAACAAGTCTTTCTTGACATATACGAAACCCCATATACATAAAGCCTTTTTTGTGGGGTAAAAAGGGATATTGAGTACAGTTAAAAAGTTATTAGGTATCAATGAAATTCGTGAGAAAAGTAAAATTTTCAGGTTTTTCAAAATTGTGTAGAACCCTTAAGGTGTAGAGATAAATGTACAGGGACAAAAAAGTTTCCCCTTCGCAAGAGCTTTCACACAAAAAAAAGAAAATCGAAATGGGACCATTAGGAAATGAGATACAACAAATTAGTGCACCAATACAGCGCCATCTTTAATGGCCGCCATTTTGGTGTTCTATACGGATTTTCAAGTGGCTCTCTATCTGGAAAGTTACCTTTTGGCATCAACTATGATCACGAAAGTGGCACATTCCAATCAAAAAGTGCAGCTTTTTGGCTTTTTTTAGTCACGTACCCAATGTACTACAAGGTAAAATAGAAGGCAAATGACAACATGACCCCAGGAAAACCTTATGGCTCAAAAATTTTCGTGACTGGTATGACATGAACACGAAGGCTTCATTCAGAGCAACCGCTTCCAAAATCAACATAGCATTGATAATTGCTAATCTTCGTTAGAACTTATCAACTTCACAAGATTAGAAAACCAATAACTACATGCCCTAATTTATAGGGCAAGAAGAACAACTAAATAGAATTTGATAAACTTTTAGAATATCTAAAAATTGTATAATTTTCTATGAAAATCAAGTGTATAATAAGAAACTTGCTATGGTACACACATTTGATTTTAACACTCCTATAGTTAGTTGTAAGTTAATACAAGGAATATCATGAATTATATGGATTTTTGGGAAAATCTAGTAATTTCACTCAAAATCAGCCGTTTTAAAACAATTGTGGCTACGGAGAATCGGCCACTTATTAATCGCGAAAAGGGAGTTTTACCTTCGAATCTGAATTTTTGCAAAAGTCGGGGCTTTTTGTGTCGCCCACTCTGTGCCAAGCGAGGGGTGGCGCTAGTGACATGTCCATTTCAACAGGTGATTTGAATCTGAAGCAATCGTGTCTGCGCGTGATAAGCTTCTTAAAAATTCGCGGTGTCGTCAGCGTAGCGTAGTACGACGGCAGATTATATATACATCCACCTGCCAATCCGATCCACTCTTACGTAGTCGCGGCGGCGTCATCGAAGTGTGCTTAGTTGCGTCGCAGCGGTCTGCACAAACAGCCGCCAAATTTAACATGATCGAACTCGGAAATAAACCCGATAACTTATCACAGCGTCTGAAGTGGCACTAGGAACTAGGAAGTTCTGTTATTTTCAGACTTGTTGCTGCAGCTAGTGCTTCGGTGCCACATGTGATTCGTGAGTTCGGTTCCCTCCAACTTCTTCAGTGTTGCCTGTAGTCTTTTCTAGAGTCCATGTGCTAAGATAAAAGGTAACTTGGCTATTTTATCGCGACATGAAATCATTACTTTTTGATGGGATAATTCGCGGGCGACATCCTTTTCTGACACGTGAAAGAATGCCACTATCGCCCTATTAGAATCTATACAGCAGAAATAAACAAATTATTTGCTCATAAATGTCAAAAACTAAGGTTATAATAATAGAGTAAATGAAGACTTACGTGCTGTAATTGATCCCGACTATTCGCGTCCATTTGTTTAATGAAAACGCGTTATATTTAGAAATTGATTAGCCGGATTAGCTTCCTTAACATTAATAAATACATTAAAATTAATACGGAATCGATAGGTTATTAGCTACCGACGTTCTTACGTTGAATTTACTTTTAAGACGCTTTTCCCGACTAGATTGGACTTTGTAAAGGCACCAAAACAGTAAATTTTCCTAATTCGATCATCCACGTTGTGAAAATCTAGTTAAAGAATCGCGTGCGATATTTAGTTCCTCTTGGAATTATTGCATTTATTCGGTCTATAAAAAACGAACTATTATTTGAAAAATACGGAGATTACAAACTCAGATCGGACCAGATAAAGCTGCTCGTAGTAAACATGTTAGGTTTTGAAATTTGTTGAAAAGTAAATATAAAATTATGATTTTTTTGCCTAATTTAAAACCACATTGTTCAATTAATTGTTGACCGCATCTTTTTGAGAAAATTACGTATTTTAGGATATCTCAGTAATTATAGGAAACCATGTGAAAAAATCACTTGAAGAAAAGACTTTAGGTTTTTATTATGTTTATTATATCAAGATACTTCATAAACTTGCAATTCTATGAGACACAAATAAATAGATTAATAGTGTATATACAAATACAAATTAATGTCAAAAATCAATATTCTTAATACTATTTTTCATATTAATTGAAAATATATTTACGAGAAAGAATATATGTTGATAAATCTACAATGTACTTAATTGGATTTTTTACAGGAGAAGCAACGTACGATCATAAATTTTTTTAAAGGGCTGATGTGAAAAACAAAATCAATGTCTTAGGTTAGTTTTCATACTTAAAATTGGTTAATTTGACACTGATGAAATCGAGCTAGGTTTATTACTGAATTATATTTTTCTTTAACTCCATTTTCGAAATGGAGTTAATGAAATGGCGAACGGAAATACAGCCTTAAAAGTTTTATTAACGGATTTAGACAAAAAATCTGTTTATGAAGGCAATATGGCAACAGTTAATCAACTGTTAAAAAACAAGTTAAATTAATGTAATCATATTGTTTATAGTACATGCTAGAACGCGCAGCTGAAAATTCACAGCCGTCTTTGCCCACAATTTTTATGGCCGCAGTATTAATGTAATATTGGGAAATTCTGAAACAAATGATGATTGAAATATGACAGTCAAAGTATTTTAATTAAATATTTTCATGTCGGAGGGTTACTTCCAACAATGAAAGCAAGATGAATATAATCATAATCATTATACTACGTTATACTAAACATTATCAGTAATGATGAGCGGCACTATTCGTTTCTAGTTAAATGTTATTGTTTCATCAATCTTTAATTTTTAATTTCAACAATCAACATTTACATCTCTTCGCTAGCTAATATGGATCTCTAATCTACAGTAGCTTGGTATTTTATTAAAGGTAATGCGGCCAGGCATTACTCAAAATTGTCCATATTATCACACATTACAGTTTTGTGTACTCAACTACAAAGGCACAGCCTAACACAAAATATTACCTTGACGCGATAGAGACGGAAATTCACATTAAATTTGTTATTTAATTAAGGAATTCAATTTTAGTATTTAAATTTTTCTAATGAGATACCACCTATGACATAGGTAGTGGTAGTCTTAAAAGTAATATCCTGAATGTAATAACTTTTCAATTTTACTGTGTTGTCTTTTAGGATCTAGCAAATAAGAATTATAAGTAAAATTCATTCTAATACTTTTTTATAGTTGTAAGTAAAAACTGACATAAGAATCTCTAAAAGGCTTTACCCAGAACTTCCCTCGTCGACATTGTGACAATAAATGATTTTAAAAATCAAATTAAGTTAGGAGTAAAATATCTTCACGTTTCTAATAAATTAATTAAATTTTAAAATAAAAAAAAACGATACCATGGTCGAGTTCGAACGGCAGGCGGACCGCGTGTGTAGCCCCAACGTTTTGTGGGATATTATGAGGGGCTGGGCAACTTCTACCTGCGCCACGAAGCACCGACCTTTCGAATTCCTGTGCCGCAGCTATATTTAGTAACGCGCTAATTTGTGCCTTCTTTTTGTATCGTAAAACAGTTATTCTGTATCTATTGGCTCCAAATTTTGGTAAGAATAAAGCCTTCACTATGTACAAATTATTACTTGTATCTGTTACTAAGTTAAATGAAAAATAAACAAAATTTTATTTTTAAGGTGCACATCCTGTATAATTTGTCTGGAGTTTTTCCGGTTTCATTCCAGTTTGAAACTATCGAAATAGAACTTTTATCAAATGTTTTTGGAATAAATCATCGAACACGGTAATTTTTATTTAAAAAAATAAATATTTTACTGTAATTGTCACTTTTAGATTGTCTTTTGTTTTTGAGTTATGACGTTAGTGATATTTTTTTTAAATAGAAATCCTAAATTTTTATAATGAATTTGGACCGAGCAAGAAATGCTAAGACCAAATACGCTAAAAAAGTATGATACTGTATTTTGAAATTTTCGAGAAAATCGCTTTTAAAGTATTAAAACAAAAATCGACTAAAAATCAAGTAGCCATGAAACAATGAGTCAGCCCTAAAATTATGACAGTTCATAGTTTGTTTATCTGTTTGTGTTGTGTGCTCTTAATTAAATAAATAATTGTGCGATATTTGAATGAAAAAGAACGAATTGAAATTTTAGTATTAAGGGAATGTGGTAACCGTACGCATATTTGAGTTCGCTCGATGCTACAGCGCAGTCCATGAATGCCAGACACTGATTGGTCAGTGGTGCGCCGCGCAATGCTTGGTCAATGCCTCGTTTTCCTTTATGTAGGTAATTCTGTAGACAATAAGTAAAATGATTGTTCAATAGATCTAATACCTGCTTTTGTTTACACCCGGACTAGCTCTGATACGTACCTACTATCAACACCTAATTGCAACTTAAAATTGAGTAACATTCCAAAAATAATATGAACATAATACAATTGAAAACAAAATTTAGGTTATAACAAAAATAAATTTTCATAGATCTTTTGAAGTACATCAACACAAACTGCAGTAGCTTTGCAAGAAAATAATATAAGCAGCGACTCCAACAAGTATTAAAAGACGACGAAATTCAAAATAACAAATAAGTATAACTACTTATTTATTGTTTCATACAATTCAGCTTAAGTAGTTTCTGAATAGGATGATTTCTTAACACCAAAACAGGGTAAATCTTGTCTGTTCATCTATAGATAGATAGATATTTATTGGTGCTAATATGCAACAAGTGCACTTACGTAAGTCAAAAAAAAGATTACAATAAAATTGAAACTAATAAGAATCATCGGTTCAAATTCAAACGTCATTCAAGAAGGACACGAAGTTGGCGACCAATCAGAGCCCGGCATTCCGGTCCGCGTTGTGCCATCGAGCGAACTCAAATATGCTAACCGTACGATGTTTCGAAAATTTCAAAATACAGTATCAATTTTTTTTTCGCGTATTTGGTCTTAGCATTTCATGCTCTGTCCAAATTCATCATAAAAATTTAGGGTTTGCATTTAAAAAAAGTGTCGCTAACGTCATAACTCAAGAACAAAAGACAATCTAAAAGTGACAATTACAGTAAAATATGTCTTTTTTAAAATTAAAAATTAACTTGTTCCAGGATTTCTTTCAAAAACATTTGATTAAGGTTCTATTTTGATAGTTCTAGACTACACTCGCACGGTATAATGCGTATGCAAAATATCGTCTTCCTCCGACCAATATTTTTGAGCTATACCGCCAACAAACAGACAAGACAAACAGACAGATAGACGGAATTGAGAAAACCTGTTTTTCGTCATCTAGGGACCCTGAAACGTGAAGATATGAAGAAATCTCAAAGATGATTTTTTCGTGATTATAATACTAAAAGGCTAAAATGCCTATGTTCTGTGTTAGTAAACTAGTTCTTACGTATTGGCAAAACAAATAATTTTCGGAAATGTATTTATTGTTGTTGATAACGTAATAATTTCTTTTTCAGAATCGAATAAATATTTTAAACGCATTGATTAAGAAGATTATTCCTGCAATTTGCAAT
>OW679195.1:85004246-85183099 GCA_940337035.1 Agriotes lineatus | reverse complement strand
CCCTTGATATGATTTTTCGTTTTTGAATTATCTAAAAAAAACGAATTTTTGTATTTTCTATTTTACTTTTTTCTGGCGTTAATATTAAACTTTTTGTGGACTCAAAGATTACGTTATCAATTTTTTTATACGTTTTGTCTTTTACTAACCATTATCAACTTCATTTTTTTAAATAAGGTCCTGATTTTCTGATGCCAAATTTGTGATGCCATTTTTATTCTCAATTCAACAATATACACATATTATGATTTAATTATGTTTCGAGTCTTCGGAAACCATCATCAAGAAATTTTTGGATACGGATATTGTCCTAGAGCATTTCATACGTTGTTTTAGATTTTGTAATTTAAAAAATCACCCTGGATGTTTTTAATACTTAATAATAACGTTTGGTCTTGGAATACAAATCATTTTAATAGTCAGTAATGAATTTATTATTTTTCTTACTTATAACAATAATTAAAATTGGCAATCAAAAACATCCAGTGTGGTTCATTACTTTTTTCATCAAATTACAAATGCTGAAACAACGTATGAAATGCTCTAGAACACAGGTCCGTATCCAAAAATTTCTTGATGATGTTAAAAAAAGACTCGAAACGTAATTAAACCATCATGTGTGTAAATTGTTGAACTCAGAATAAAAAGGGCTTCGCAAATTTGGCATAAATAAATCAAGACAGTATTTAAAAAAAACGAAGTTGATTATGGTTTCTCAAAGACGAAATGTCGAATAAAAAATTTGATAACGTAATCATTAAGTCCACTAAAATTTGCTCTAAAGAAGTTTAATCAGTTTCGCTCTAACTTTAATATTAAAGCCAGAAAAAAATAAAATAGAAAATCCAAAAATTCGGTTTCTTGAGATAATTCCAAAAAGAAAAATGATATTAAGAGTTTCTAGGCCTCACTTTGTTTGTCCTTTAATTGCGCAACTTTCTTCTCATTTAACCAAATTTGTATCTCTAACAATTAACGAGATCCCCATACTGGCCTTCCTTATCTTGGACAGGCTGTATACAAATTTTCTGTCTTACTAGTGTTTCTTAGTAGCCTAAATAAAGGATTAGGAAGCTGTGAATGCATCGATTTACATGATTTCTCGACACTTGTCATTTTTGACCATCATTCACATTCGATACTAACTCATAATGCCCGCTAAGATATTATGTACCCCGTAGTATGTCTCGTATCCTAGTTATTAAGAAACAATAATGTACTAGTGAGATATAAAGTACTTGATGGCCTGTGGTCTGTAAGGTGACACATTACGCCCTCAAAGATGGAGTATAAAGTGACCAATTTCGCCCAGTCGTACATAAACATTTGTAATTTGAGCAAAAAGTGGGTAGTACTATAGAAATATTTTTTTCGATTACGAGTTCCTAATGGAGGCTCTTATTTGACACTTTCCATACGTCAAAAGCATGATGTTACTGCATACTATGCAATACAAATTTTATTGCACACATCTCTCACTTTATTGAACGCTTCTGTCAAAACTATTGATTAAATTTAATGAGATTTCAATTTAAAACAATGAAAGCATGCCTAACATGATTTTTCAATTTGAAATAATGTTGACGTTTTGTAATCTCTTTTGGCATAAATATACGGTAGTCAAAAAAATTATCTATACACTAGTATCTAAAGCTTCTTTTTGCACTTGTAAGATTTAAAGAATTTGCCTTCGGCTCATTCTTTAAACTTTCTCACGCATGCAAAAACGTGGCACTTTAGCTACTCGTTGTATAACTAACTATTGCATATAGCAAAAATGGCTTTATAGTATCACATACAGGGTGTTTGGGGAGGAAAGGGAAATATTTGGAGAATGTGTTCAAAAGGTCAAAATAAAGAAAAATAGAGCAACCTGTTTTAGCTAGTTTTCAACCATTAGTGGGGGTTAAAATAAGATTTGTCATTTTACTGAAAACTTTTAAAGGATATTAAAATGAAAATTGGCAGATTTATTCTACCAATACGAAGGATTATTTACGAAATGTTTTTCATTTCTAGGTATGGCTTTACGGGGTTAAAATTAGCAACCCCAATAAATATTTTTAGTAGAACTCTTTGACTGACAAGATTTTTGTTACAGAAAAATATGCACTGGATTTACTTAAAAACGTTTTTAGCTCTTTTAGTTTTTTTTTAAAAGCAATAGTTTTTGTATAAAAAGATAAAGTATATTATGGGTTGCTAATTTGACACCCATGAAGCCACACCTACAAATTAGAAATGTTTGGGTCATAAGCCTTCTCAATGGCCAAAACCCAATTTTTATCTCTTTAAGCTCTGAGAATCGGACTTAAACATATTGGTTTATTTTTCATATGTTGACGTTTGGAATTCATCCTCTCCATATTTTCCTTTTCTCCTAAAATACTCTGTATATCTAAATTAAGAAATTTATTGTATCGTACTCTTAATAAAGTAGGCAATTTTGAAATCCGACATGATAATTTTCATTGCTTGCTTGCTTGACGCCACTTTGAGAGCGAACCCCTGGGCCGAATTGGCTGATTTTGGTGTCAATCGACTCAGGGCGACGCAAGTAAGCCAGTAGTAGGGTTTTAAAATTTTTATAAGCGACTTTTTTATGTGGATTTTTTTGTTGATAGCTAACCTCAAAATTAACTCGACACACAAAATGGATCACTCTTGTACAAATTGCATAAATGAATTATTTCGCGCCCAATTTGAGTGCAGACGCTAGTATTAAATAAAATACATCCGTAATATGCACTTCCACAGTGATCTCTGTAAAATAACAGGGTTTGTGTAACTTAAAAGTGATTTTTATACTGACAGAAGTATTTTCTTAATTAGCCACGTAAGTTTTAGGTGGTTAACCGCTGTTGCTTTAATTTAATTTGTTATATTATTATTATTTAGGTGAAAAGAAAACAAAACAACATTAATGTTTTTAACTCTTCTCGTCATAGTAATACCAAAAAAATCGAGACCTTCTTATATTAGGAGAAAAATCTTTATTATTAATTTTACGACGAAAAGTCATTCTTTATAAACAATTTTGTTTGTCAAGAAAATGAGATTACCATATAAAAATCTTAGATTTGATATACAGGGCGAGAAAAAATTAAGAAATTATGAAAATATTTCAGAAGCCAGTTATCAATATGTATGTAGGAGCCTTGGCGTCGCGTCATGGAAATCAACATACACTTCTCCAATAAATTAACGCACCACCAAAAAGTAGCCAAAAGTTTAAAGTAAAGTTTTGTCGAAACCACTTATACGATTTTTTTTTTGGATGGCAAGTTGTCTTGTTCAGAAAGTTAGTTCTATTCGCATAGAAACTTATTTTTGTATAAATACCGGGTGTAACAATTATAACGTGTTTTTCCATAAAATTTATAACACCCTGTGGGGTTCGACAGTTACAATATCAAGTTATAATTCGAAGCCTTTTCTTTTTATAACATTTTGTTTTTTGATTTACTCTTTTATCTTAGCTACTGCAAGAGAAACATAATTTTATAGCATAACATGTTTTTATGCAGACCTAAATTTAACAACAAAAAAGAGAAACAAAATGTAAAGAAAAATAAAATAGAGTAGTACACTAACTTTCTGAAAGAGACAACTTGTCATTCAAACAAAAAATCGTCCAAATCTGATAAGTAGTTTCGACAAAAATTTACTTTAAACTTTTGGCTACCTTTGGTGGTGCGTTAATTTATTGAAGAAGTGTAGTTTAGTTTTTACTTGATATTGTCATTCTCACATAACGCATGTATTAGTTACTGAATAAATATTTTGAGTATACTACGTTCAGTATCTATAGTGGATCACGTCGGGGTCACCACTATAACCACTATAGATACTGAACGTAGTATACTCAAAATATTTATTCAGTAACATGCGTTATGTCAGAATGACAATATCAACTAAAAACTAAACTATATTGGTTTCCATGACGCTACGTCAAGGCTCCTACATGTATTATTTTACACAATTTTGTAAGACAAAGTTTTTTTTGCCTAAAATGAAGCTTGTTACCGTACCATTGACGCTTACTAAATCGGCCTTCTTGATTGTTTGTTAAATGGATTTATTAAGAGGGCCGAAAAATGTGAAGTGGGAGTTAGCTACGTAGAATAAATGTAAGAATTTGAATTTTGATTAGAAATCTTGTATTCAAGCTTCATTTTAGGTAAAAAACAGCTTTGTTTTATAAAAAAAATTGTGTAAAATAATAAATATTGATAATTGCCTCTTAAAACATTTCCATGTTTTCTTAATTTTTCTAACCCTGTACATAAAATTAAAGATTTTTATATCTCATTTTCTTGACAAGCAGATTTTTTTTTATAAAGAATGACTTTTCGTTGCAAAATTTATAATACATTTTTTTCTCCTATTGCCAACTCCGTGGATACACTGTAAAAGAGATACGAATATTAAGATAAAGAAATTAGTTATAGGACTTAGACAATTGTCCAGCCGTTTCAGAGTTATTCTTGACTACTCAATCTCCCCCATTACAGTAAGGAATTTGTGTCTTGTTAGATTCGATGAGTTAGAACTTTTCAGTTATTATTATTATCGCCTATGATTACAGTTTGGTTGAAGTAAAAACTAGTTTTAATGGTTATGCAATGTTTAATAGAATGGTTTATAGTTGATTTAATCAGGAAAATCGATTACATTTATACCAGGCATACGATAATTTATGCGCAAAAGAAAACATGTGTTCAACTGTCTCGTCATTAGAACTAATTACGCACACCTAAACTAAGCAATAATAAACAGGGCATTTCAAGAGGAAGAAGACAAACTCAAGGAGCTTACAGGGGACGTCAAAATATATAAAGTTTCACTTTTAAAGCTTTCCCCGCCGAACTACTCCCTCCTGAAGAGGGGGTTAAAATTAGGTTTTTGTCATTTTACTGAACACCGGAAAAGGACATTAAAGTGAAAATTGGCAGATAAGTTCTACTAATAGCAAACTTATTTATGAAATGTGCTTTAGTATTTAAGATGACTTTAAAAGGTTGAAATTAGCTACCCTTTTAAATGTTCCTATTAGAACTTTTCAAAGGCTATGGATTTGATTGTAAAAAATATATATTGAAAAACCTGATTTATTTAAAAGCATTTTAGTTCGTTTAGTTTTCTTAAAGCTCATAGTTTTGTGTAAAAAATAATTGTTATTTCTCTACCAAGGGCATTACGAAGATGTTTATGCCTGAAGGCTATAAACAAAAAATAATGCCCGTGATATAAATATACAAAATACACCGTCTTTCATTTGAAGCGAATCACTTCAAGAAACTATAGTTTCCACCACTTTTTTACAACATAATATAGTTTGTATTATTACTAAGAAGCAAGTTAATTATTGTTTTAAATGTATCAAGTAGCCACACGTCCTTTTTAAGGAATATCACTGTTAATAGGTATGTGATAAGACAACAATGCAGAACTTGCATTAAAGAAACTTGAAGATTGTTGTGTGTTTTGTTTGATAATAATTTATCAATTATTAATTATTACTGCTTTAAACAATGCCACTACGCCAATTAGATTTTTCTACAAGCTATGCATTGGTCACTTACCGCGTACTTATTCACAATGATACTACTTAACAATTATATGTGGCTACTTAATATTTTTGAAACAATAGTTAGGTAAGTCGATTGCTAGCCATAATACAAACTACATTTGTATTGTGCCTTACTAGTGTTTCTTAATAAAGTAATTACTGAATCAAAAAGCATCGAGGTACGTTTTTGGGCTGGAAAATTGACGCCAACAATGAACGGGCGTTACGAATTATTATAGCCGCATTAGCGGGCGTTATAAATTATACTGCCCTTTCATAATGCCCATGATGGTTAGACTTGTTTATATATTCTGTATCACAAGTATAAACAAAAAGTAATGTACTAGTAAGACATAAAATGCATCAACATGCAATACATATTTCTGAACGACTGTGCTGTGCATCATAATGTATTTTTTTTTTGCATAGCGGTTATGAAAGTCGTAAAGAAAGTACCAATTTTTTAATGGAAAATTGTAAAGAAAGTAATACTTTTCTAAACTATTTTATTGAAATTGTGAATTATCAATTTGACAGTTGTAAATTCTGAACTCCTTTTCAACCAAACTTCGAATTACAAGATATCATCATGCAAAAAAGTAACACGTACCACGTGTATGAAAGCTTCTTTTTTATTCGTTTGATTCATGCACTCTGGATTTCATAACTAGTTGTACATACAAATAACTTTCTTCTACGATCATGCCAAAACGACAACTTTTTGCACAGTTTCTAGCATCAAAAGTGACTGTTTATAGCACTATTAATCTTAGCGTGAAAATTTCGGGTTTTTTTGCCCATTTTATGCTCAAATACAAAGTCAGGGCCTCCTATTCGAATTTTTATTCTTTTCTGGAAAATTTTGTATTTGGGCATAATTTTTTATTCTAAACAACTTTTCTCAATAACATTTTGCTATATTTTTGGACATAAGGGGACTTTATTCTTTCACTAATTTCATATTTTTTGTCCGGCCCTGTATGCAGTTTGACTTGAAGCCATTCTAAGGGCATCTGATATGGTTATCGAACATGCACTAACTTTTTTATACTGAAAACGAAGTTTCAAAGCAAAAATTATAATTTTGAATTTTAGAACAGGTAGCGCAATACCAATCTCAAAATTTAATCATTCACTTCTTAATCTACCTATAAATATAAAACCCGAAATTTGGTTTGTTAACGTACTTAGTTTACGACGCTTATTTTCTTTGCTCAATCGCTTACTATCTATTTTTCCACAATAATTTTGAATTAAACTATTGGTTGTAGAATTAAGCATAATTTTCGATGATATTTCTTTGCTATATTGGTACCCAAAAAATTGAACTAAATAGCCCTCTTCTGTAAGAAATTTTAAATCTAGCTGCGACATGAATTTTCGTTTGTTATGTATGTATAATCGATAACCTCGTTTTACCTTTCGGTGTAGAGGCTGGTACTTTATGTGCTTGCATCTGGCGGTACAATGCTCAACTTGCCCCGGATTCGGGATACAAAGTTGGAGCGCGCCTTTTATGCTTGCACAGCAACCATTGTGTGAGGTTTGTGTGTGTGTTATGTTGACCTTGTTACACTATCTCTTAGGTCTGTGGTTCTGAGTAGAGCACAGTTAATTTGGTGCCAACTGTGAATGGTCTCACCGAGCCCGGTTCAAATCGCAAGGCTGCGGAAAATTCCGGCCCTCGCGGGATTCGAACCGAGGACTTGCTTAATGCAAGGTAAGCGCTTACCCATCTGCGCTACTCGGCTTCTTTTCGTTTGTTATGAATATTTAAAAATCATTCTTCAAAATTCTCAAGTAATCAATAACTACCAAGCTCCTACGGCTTAAATTGTCGATGAATATGTAATTGTCTTCAACAGCAGTACCCCAACAAAATTAAAATTACAAGAAGTACCTATTTTATTCACGTTCGTATAATTATTTCTTCATGATCCAGGAATTAAACACTTATTGGTATATAATTAGAGTTACTGGATTCACAGGCAAGTGCTTTAAAACGCTGGATTAATAGATCTATTAATACACTGTTTTTGATTAATATACTCTTTTTCATTAATTAACTGTTTTTGTGATTTTGATGTTTTGATGATATTTTGCATGGAGGTTAGTTGTATTAATCAAATTTTTCGCCACAAAAAAAAGATTTTGCGGTTAACGAAAAAATGTTGTAATCAACTCTATTGTTAACTATGATCTGTAGTCAAAATTTACGTTGCAGCCATTAACTACCTACTTTAGCTAACGTCACGGGGCCGGTCGTGACGTTAGAGAACGCTGGTTTTGTCTATAGGCGGTATAGGCTATATTCGCGTAAGTTTTTAATTAAGTTGTGCGTCGCAACGCCCAGCTTCGATCTAGTAAAAACGCAGTTGTTACAGCATCAAATTGAACTTTTGAAACCATGAAGTTTTAATTTTTGTTCTAAATTGAATCATTATCCAGATAATAGGCAAAATCGAAATCAACAGTTTTCGGCTTGTCTGAATTAAATATGCGACTGTGTCCTAATTTAACAGACTTTATATTTCCTGTGGTAACCGAGATCCCTATGCTTGATGTCGAAAAACGGGCACCCTGTATCTTTGTATTTCAGAAAAAAAGTCCATGGTGTACAAACAACTAACTTTTTAAATTTTATTATAACTTTTTTTAATCCTTTTATTATTAAATCTCAAAATGTACTCCTTCGCTCTATGTGTAATAAGTACTATAACTGATATTTCAGTCTTATAAATAACTCTTACACGAATTTTTGGCTTGTCATTGCGACAATGTTAGATTATAGATTACTTACTGCAGGCGGCAGCGTTTTTTAAACAAATTTAATTCAGGAAATTGGTGTCGTTTCAATAACAATCATCAATCGTCTAGTTGACGAATTATTACTAGACTTTACGCCATGCAAATATTTTGTAGTTCAGAAATAAAATTAGTTTAGTAGCAATAAACGTAATATTGTAATTGTTTGTCGTATCGACATGGAAGTTATTTAACTGTATTTTCGTGCTGCTAATAAGCCAGGACAGTATCAGGCAGGGTTTAAAAAAGTTAAATCAGTAATAGACCATACTTTTGTAATTAACCAAATTCATGAAAAATGTAGGAAAAAGAACATACAATTGCACACTATTTTTTATCGACTTTAAAAATGCATATGATAAAATTAGAAGAGAAGAAATTTTCAAAGCAATGAAGGAATCAAGGATATCAGAAGAACTAATAAAGTTAACAAAGATGACACTTACGAGTACATATAATAGAATCAAATACAGAGAACAAAAATCAAACAAATACGAAAGCAACATTGGATTGAAACAGGGCGATCCACTCTCGACGACGTTGTTCAACATTGTTCTGGAAGTAATTTTTAGAAGAAGTAATATAAAAATGAACAAAACCATCCTAAATTCTTCCCATCAAGAACTGGCATATGCAGACGATGTTGTATTACTTGTTAGAACTCGAGAAGAGCTGAAGATTATTTTTAAAAACCTGGAGAACCAAGCCTGGACTATGGGACTACAAATAAACGAAACTAAAACTAGTTACATGATCCTGGGAAATAAGCTACATGAAGATCAAAAGTTAGAAATTGTAACGATAAAAAAAGGATTTATACACTGAAACTTACAAATAACGTATCATATCTAGGTACAGCAATAGAAAGTGATGGTAGTCATGACAAAACATTACAAAAAGAATGCGGGATCTAAAAGTGCAGGTGCATTAAATCATATTTTAACCGAGAAAAATCTAAAGAGAAATCTGAAACTGAACATATACAAAACAGTGATACGTGCGGCAGTGCTGTTTGGTAGTGAGACGTGGGTACTCACAAAGGATAATACAACAAGACTAGAGTGTGGGAGAGAAAAATTTTGAGAAGGATCTTCGGCGGGGTCAAGATAGAGGGAATTTGGAGAAGAAGAACCAATGCTAAATTAGAAGAACTCTTTCAGGAACCCAGCATAAAAGTGATGGTACAACGAAATAGGTTGAGGTGGCTCGGACATATGTACAGAATGAAGGAGGGAGAATTAGCCAAAACAGTATTTAAGCTAGAACCGGAAGGAAGAAATAGAAAGGGAAGGTCGAGAAAAACATAGGAGGACTGTATAGAGGAAGACCTAGTGGACTTTAAAATAAGTGACTGGCGGGTTCTGGTGCAAGATAGGAAAAAGTGGGAAAACATAATTCAAGCCATAGGCCAGCAGGCCTGAAGTGCTGTTATATATATATATATATATATAATAAGCCAAGTGTCTCGGACCCCTATATAGAAAATCTGGATCTAGTTTTTAGCCAAGATAATCACCAATATGCCGTTATTTATTACAAGCCAATACATTATCAGGCGGTGACGTTTCATCAAAAGGAACAGTTAAACTGATTTTCCGCGTTTGAACTTTATGTTAAATTGTATTTGTTAATAATTTCAGTCGATCCGCTTTTAAGATCGTCACAGCAAATTTGCATAAACGTAGAATAGGTATTGTATACCTAATTCAGAAGGTTCCAAAACTTTAAATATTAACTCATTAAAATCGCAACGCGTTGGTTATAAAAAAGGTTCTTGTTTACCTCTGATTAATAAAAACACGTTACCTTTTTTGCAAAACAAGTAAGTTAGTCCATTCAAATGGTAGAAAATCGTGGAAAGCTTTGGTGAAGTCTTGATATTTGGTTCCTATATGATTTTTGGGTCGCTTTATATGAATATCAGGTTTTCCAACCAAAATTTTGATCGGAAACATGTTTTTTAAGCAAAACGGTGTAAAAAACCGGTTTTTTAGTTTTAGCGCCGCAAAGTTAGGTGTTAAAAGAAAAAAAGGAATTATTTCGAAGTAACTCGAAAACTATCAATTTTTTGTAAATCAAAAATGGTATATGAAATGAATCTTCATAAATGAAATGTTGGCAAACCTGTTATTCTCCGTATAGCGACCCTAAAAACATATAGGAACCAAATATCAAAACTCCACCAAAACTTTCCCTTATTCGCCCTTTTTGAGCACCATTTGACTGGACTATTTGGCATTTTAGCAATAAAATGTAAACTAATTAACTAATTTTCTTAATAATTATTGATAAGCTTTTAATTGTTTTAATCGTGATTATTGAATTTATAAGACTCCTAATAGGTAAACATAAAAGCACTTATACTTTAACATCGAATAGGTTTCCTATTCATAATGTTGGGAGAAGTGAATTTTCCATGTCAGTGTATTGTACTGTCTGTTTTCAGGTGCGATAATGTACTTCCGGTGTAAGCGTAATCAACCTCGATTAAGCCCATCCCTTTGTTACGCCGCTGCATTTTAGTCTGAAAGCAATAGGACTTGCGGATATTAGATTAAACAATAAAAATAAACTGATTAGCAAACGCATAATCTTAAAGCAAGCGATCGTGACAAATTATATGGTTGAACGATTCTAGTTTGTTTTACTCCATTATTGGCAATTTACTCCGCGTATTTACTTAATATTAAATAGCGGGAAAGTTTAACTTTAAGGGCATACAGAGTTCATCTCGTAAATAACAAATTAATCGCTCCAATCTTTACTGATCCGTTTCCGTTTTCCAGGAAATAACCTGCGTATTTACAACTGAAGATTACTTTATTTGTTTGTTCTAAAATTGTGTATATTTCTGTACTCTTAAGTGTTTGATTATAATGCTTAATTCCACTTTCTCAATGTTCAAATTATATGTATTACAAAAATTACATTAATTGTGTAATCATATCGTAGTAGCATAAAGAATGAGATAAATAATAAAAATTCCAAGTAACAATTTTGAGAAAATAGCTATTTATAAAACCAGTTAGAATATGTCTCATTTTACACTAAATAGTTAGTTATGGAAGATTTGGTCTAATTTCGATAAAAGATAGGTTTTAAACTTTACATTGATGAAATTATAAATTAATTTGTATTACAAATCAAGTAGGTACGCTTATTTGGCTTTTTCGCATGTTAATTTTATGTCCTTAGACAATATCTATTTTGTACATGGTAGGTATTTCTAGTTTTTTTGTTTTGCTAAAAGTTTGTTAGGCTCGTATTTTTATTTTATAGGGGCGATTTCTATTTCAAAAATTGTACAAAGAATTAAATCATTAGGACTTGCATTTTAATTCTAAACTTTCCACAAAAACACAACGTAAAATTGATTTCGGATATTGTGCGAGGTGTTCTAACTGGATCTAGTTACTTACATTTTACTTTTGGTTTTTAAAAGCTGCCATTTAAACTTTTACATTTTTTAATATATACAGCGCAGCGTTCAAAATGTAAATTTGTTTGCAATATAGTTTTGCCACTGAAAAATGTCAAACGTGAAGAGGATTTATACCTACATAAAATTTTAATATTCTTCCTACATGACAAACTTGATTTTTTAAATACGAGGTTAGGTAATAGCGATTTAATTTTTTTAAATTTTGAAAGAGAACCCGAATTCACCCAAGAGTCTAATGCTTTTGGAAAACAAAAGAAAGTTAAAGAGAATGTTTGTTTTTATTAGAAAAAACATAATTTTTATATGCTAACTTGAAATATTTCTAAAAAATCTGTACAAGCCACCACAGTTTCAAATAATTTTGCTTAAAAGTAGTAAAGATACGCAGTACTCTTCAATTCAAGTAAAATACACTCTACATATACATTTATATTTTCTTATGTACCTTACAAAAGACCCTGTTAGCTTAGAAGAGAAATCGAACTTTTAAGTACGGAACCCGTTTTACGTTAAAATATCGGTGAAAATACTTATTTCTAGAATAAAAAAAACTGTAAAGCGCTTTAAGCGGAACTTCCATCGCAAATGAAAATTTTGAAACTAAAATTTTAGAAAATAGCAAGGAAAAAGGAATTTCACTTTTTAAGGTGTTTGCTCTGTATATGTTGGGTTCAAAATATAAATTTTTCTTCAAGGGTGAAAACCTGAGATATGTGCAAAATATAATTTTTAATTAACTAATAGTTCTTGAGTTGAAGCAAACGTAGACCTAAATTAATTTTTTTAATGTGCTCAACTTCTATATATTTGATCAACATTTTCTCGGTTTTGAGCCAGGTAGATATATAATCTACATGCAAAATACCGTCTTCCTCCAACAAATAAATTAGTTTTGCCGCCAAGGGGCAGATAGACGGAATTGAAAAAATATATTTTCTTCATCTAAGGACCCTGAAACGGGAAGATCTGAAGAAGAAATCTCGGAAGGTGATTTTTTTGTTATTACAAAAGTACTAAAATAAAGTAATGAAAGTTATATTTAACATGGTTTAAGTAAATAGATCTTTTGACAACTGCCTAACACGTGCAAGTGCAATACATAGTTTCACTATAAAATAAACAATGTGACTGCATATTAATTTGTGGAATGCTAATTACTAGTTAATGTGAAGTTTAAAAATAACCTTTTGTAAAAACAGTGAATTAATCATCTTATGTAGTGAAGATGGCAGGAATAATAGTCTTATTTATAAAATCTATTAAAATCTAGCCATTTATCTTGTCAACGTTATGCTTAATGATACTTGAAAAAAAAACTCATAGTACATACAAAGCGGCCCATGATTAATATAATATAAATAAAGCTATAAAACATGGATATTGTTGTAACATATATGTTTAAAAAATTAGTTTGATATATATCGTGTATTTAAAAAAACTCATTCACAGCATGCCATGATCAAATTGAAGTTTGCCATAACTTGATACATACCCATTGAAGCAAATGAACTACCATAAGTCAGAGAGAACTAAATTACATCTTGATTCTGAACTATTTTCCTAAAAATGTACAAAACACTTAATAAAAACAATTTTTATTGACTGTTATGACTAAATACACTCGTTGTTGTGTAAATGCCACCTTATTTTCCTTATTGCTTGGTACAAGTAAACTTATGCAGTGTAAACTTTTGATTGCCACAGTGACAAATGTCTTCGTAAACAAAATGCAATCTGCAATCACTTACAGACTTAAGTTACAACATGACTAGATTTGTTATCTTTCTTTCCATGGCCTGCCCTAAATGAGTTTTTTTGGAACACACGATATATACTACAGTACTGAAATTGGCGTGGCTTAAAAATAGAATTATCAGTAGTCTATTATTGCAGTATTGGTTGGTTTAATAGCGATTATATCTATTATGATGCAATTTCACGGAGTAAATGAAAGCTAAGTGTACGGCTGCAGTGTTAACGGTATTTACGAGTATTAGTTGAAAAATGAATATGTTTATACGTACATGCTGTTTCCTAAAAAACGCCGCAACCCATAACTCCGTTGTTTTAAATTTTAGACCCAACAAACTATATATATTCTTAAATGGCAAGACAAGAGCTACCTTTTGACATCGCCCCCCGTTCGTAAATATCTTTCAACTGTTTTGAGCAACGATGTTCAACTTTTTTATTTTAAATGGAACACCCTGTATATTTTTACATATTTGGATTCAGGATGAAATTCTGCATGCAGTAGTATGCTTCATTTGTTTTTTGGACACTTAGAAATGTTTAAAATAATTTTTTTAATATTGCATGTAGACAGTCGTACAGTACCATAAAATTTTCAAGTGTGCCGTGGAAAACAATCAGAATGTTGAAATATTTTATTGGAAACAAATTTAAACAAAACTACAAAACGTATCTACAAGTATTGCTCAAACTGACCGCCACCTTGTTGAACACACAACTGACATCTTCTAGTTACTCCATTGGTCGCATTCAATATCAAATTGGGAGGTATTTCGCCACAAGCCTCAGAATTTCACCGTTTTCTGGACTTGTTAGATAAAATATTTCAACATTCTGATTGTTTTCCACAGCACACTTGAAAATTTTATGGTACTGTACGACCAAAGAATATAGATATTCTTTGGTACGACTGTCTACATGCAATATTAAAAAATTATTTTAAACATTTCTAAGTGTCCAAAAAACAAATAAAGCATACTACTGCATGCATAATTTCATCCTGAATCAAAATATGTAAATATATACAGGGTGTTCCATTTAAAATAAAAAAGTTGAACATCGTTGCCCAAAACAGTTGAAAGGTATTTACGAACAGGCGTCAAAAGGTAGCTCTTGTCTTGCCATTTAAGAATATATATAGTTTGTTGGGTCTAAAATCTAAAACAACGGAGTTATGGGTTGCGGCGTTTTTTAGGAAACAGTCTGTATATTAAAGAGCACAAAATATCCAGTGTTTGTAAATTGTAAACCAATTAAAATTGTTTACTGGTATCGTATACACATTTGAAATAATACAGGTTATTCGATATAATGCATTTTTCTATTACGCTTTTCAGTACTATAGCTTCCTCAAGCGCTAACACGCCTAAAAGTTTGTAACCCCATTTTTTCATATCCTGTTTGTTTAAAATTATATAGAAGAGAATAAATTGAAGGTATGGAGGACATTTGCTGCTAATATAATAGCTTTCATTTTCTACTTATCTATTATTTGTTGTTTACATCTGTGATACGATGTATATGTAGCAGACAATAAGTGATACGCAGTATACCGGGTGGCAATGAAATCAGGGCCATGTCTCTATCTCCTTTACTTATCAACGGATTTCGATGAAACTTGTTAACATAATTTCGGAGGGACATATATAATCAAAATGGCCGACTTCCGGTTTCACCGGAAATGTCATAACTTTAATTTAAATGGGTTGTTCTGTATATTTTATGTTTTTCATAATCTTCGACTCAAATTACATTCGACAGTGTTGCCAAATTTGCTTAGGAATGTCCCAAAAATATTTTAAAAATTTATTAATTAAAAATTTTCCGTTTTATATAAAGACAAAGTGGTGCATGATGCATATCGTTAGATTGGGAATTAAATCACGGCCTTCTATGAGACAAAATAAAATTTGAAAAAATGAATTTTTTGTTTAGAAAAATGAAAATTTGGTAACAGTACCGTATGTAATTTCAGCCGTATATTCCAAAAAACCTAAAATGTATAGGGTGGTCCATTTAAAAAATTAAAGTTAATCGCACTTCCGGTAAAACCGGAAGTTCGCCATTTCAACTATATCTATCGGTCAATCACAAATTATATCTAGTATCCATGTATCAAATTTCACCCAAATCGATTCATAAATAAAGGAGATACAAGCATGATCCTAGTCTCATTGTCACCCGGTATATAGCAGTCCATAATGCCTTAGGGCGTAAAAAGCGGGTATTATCACTGTCCTCTTATTATGAGATGACATAATGATTATGCCCGGTCTTTACGCCTTCGGGCGTTATGGACTGCGTTTCAAGATTTTAAATTTATTTTTCTACGACGCCTACTGAAAGTAGGTTTTTTAACAATTGCTTGTCGAACTAAAAATGACAAATTATAAATCAGCACCTAAAAGTAGAATCTGATGTTTACTTTTAGCACGTGTGCTAAAAGTAATTAGCTGATTTTGAATTTACTTATTTTAAACTGGAAGTGACATTATAAAGTTATTCTAGTTACTTTTTTCGTAAGAGGTAAAGTGTTTTTTTAAATAATACGTAATGAATAAAGTAAAATGTGTACTTTGTGTATTTTTGATAACTAACTTTGACAACTACCGGCTGCAGAAACAGTCACCTGTGTCGGATACTTATCCACGGCCATCTTTGCACTATGCGTACGGCTTTGTTTCATAATTTTCATGTCCCGTGCACTAAGTATTCACTTTTAGCAATTGGATCGTAAAGCTGTTAGGCATTCAGAGCGAAAAAAGTTGCATGCACTACGGGCATACTTAGGCAACACACAAACCATCGGGTCAGAGGCCCTCGAGCTTGTAAGTTTATTATCCTGGAGCGCGCATAAACATCTTCATAATGCCCTTGGTGCATAAATAATTATTATAAATGCTAGACATTCGTAACGCTTAAGAAAATTTAGAATTGTATTCATTAAGGTCGATAGTTTTAGGGAGGATTTTTAAATAGGCCATTAATTTTTGTTTTTAGTGGAATTTCAACTCTACTGAAACATTAAATCTGACGTGTTTAAAAAAATTAAAAGCACATATTTGTCACTATGCTTTTACCATATTTCAGTTCCTTACTATTTTAGGGATTTCGAGAGAGTAAAAAGTTACATTTCTTACACAGAAAATTAATGGAAAGCATAATACCTTACCCACTTAATGGTCATTTCTTCTGCAACATCATTTCTAACCGACCGACGTTAGGAATTAACTGAAAGTAGACCCAAAGTACGGTCTTTTGATGTTCAGAAGTAGCGGATCTTTGTTAAGTCTTGAAACTAATCTTTATAAACTTTTGAACAATAGAAGTTTTTAGAAATAAAATTTGTCTTGTACAACTGCATCTTGTATTTGCAATATGAAATACGAATACAAAATGTTTGATTTAAGATTAAAATTGGTGGACTTAAGGGGCGGATATTTTATGTAAACGTTTACATTGTGCTAAATTTTCTGGTTTGTGAATTTTTCTGGAGTTCTGTAGCATGATTAAATTGCGGTTGTTCCTCTAAGTTATGAACTATCAAGTATTGATTGCAAGACTATTAAAAAGCATGAAGCAGATCATTTTTTATTGTAATTTTGCATAATGCGCGCGTTCTTATGTATAATGCAATAAATATTGCAAATACTATTTAATAAATTAATATATACTCATTCAATTGGTTAAAATAGGCAATAGAATTCAAAAAGTAAGACAAATATATCCAATTTTGACTCCTTGATGCCTATGAATTTATATTAGTGTTGAACAGGAAACTTTCCGGACATTCTACTACTCATGTTTTTGCTTCGATAACGAATGCAAAAAACTGTTTTTTTCGATTATAGAGCTTTATCAACTGGAAACAAGGCGTAATCGGCTGCTTATTACTAAAAATTATTCACTTTTTTACCCTATCGAATTCTCGGTATCATTCGATTTAGCTTCGGTACAGTAAGGCAATAAGCCTATTGATTTGTTTTTTCCACACTGTTGCTGTGCTTCCAAGACATAATAGGACCAATGCTTTAAATTTTTACAAGGTATTTCTAATACACCTTTCAGCAAGATAGTTTGAAATGTCTTTCTTCATCTGCGATTTAAATTTATTACTCAGATTTTTGGCGCCATAGAGGATGGTTGAAGAAACTAAAGCTGCTGCTGTCATTATTTAATTAGCTACTGCGAACAGCTTGTATGTGAAATATACATACGTTATTTCGAAATATCTTAGTTTGTTATAGCCAGCCACGGCTTCCTCAGGTGGATGCTCGTGAAGTCACTGCCAAGACTACATTACAATTAATAGTTATTATATGTATTAACAAAACATGTTCTTAACAAAAGAAATTTTGAATTATAGGTACGATAAATTCTACTATAACGTTAGTTTAGTGTATAGCTTACTAAGGTTTAAGCTATAATAGGTAACTTTTTAATTGTCCTTTGAAATAGTTGCATTATTATGTAGATAGTGACTATTCGGAATGATTTGTATTTTAATATAAAAAGGCTTGTAGACGAATAATATGATTACTTTTAAGCATGCCGAAACAAACGAATGTGCTGAATACCATCGTCGTAGCTTGTTAATATTTTAAACAACTAGGGCAAACTGAATGCCGGCAAGGGATCGTAGGCATAGGGAATGCATACCTACATGTGATAAGCAATAGTGACCCAATAGATAAGGGTCGTAGGTTTAACAAGTTATCGTGACACTCTCCGCTGAACTATATGGAGTAGTCGAGCTACGACAAAACACAGACTACAAAAGATAATGAATACCCAAGAATTCGACCACGCCTTTTGTTAAACATCAACGAAAAATGTATTCGAAACGATGACATTAATACCCAGCCAGATATTAATAATACCACCTTCATGCATGCAAAGTCGACCCAGAATTTCAAACTTTAACCAACAAATTATTGCGATAGATTCAATGCACGAGTAGTATATGGGGATCGATAAGAAAAAAGTTTAACTTGATAATAACGCATAGATGAGCAAAGTATGAAAAAACCCTGAATACAATTAAAAGATATACAACTTGAATGAATTAAATTCGGGGAACAAAAGATGGTCGTTTATCGGCATCAAAGTTACAAAAAAATAAACTAGGAAACGGCTGATGATCGTTTACAGCTTACAGAAGTTTTACTTATACATTTTAGATCTGCTCTTGTTGATTTCTAAGGGTGCAATCCAATAACCTAAGCGTTTCCCTCGAATCGGGAAGCGCGAGTTAGTATGCCAGTTGTGAGAAAGCTTAGCATAACTGAAAAACCTGACCTTAATAACTGTAACATGTGTTAGAAAAACCAGAAGAAGTTTCTCGGGCCGGGCTTACGACTGCAGGTATTTGGATTTCCCAGTGTCAAATCCGTAATTCAGCAAGCGCGCAGGACATCATGCATAGGTACGCTTCACATGTGTTCGGCGGTCAGAAAAGAATAGAAATAGGAACAGAGAGGAAGAAGTTAAAAAAAGGTCTGAAAAAAATTCTACGTAAAAGCAGAGATAACCAAATCCTCCCGTTTACGATTTTTACTATTTACTCTTTACTATTTTAGTTTATGGTTTCACTCACGTAAATTGAAATAATAAATACGTTGTGAATAACAAAACAACCTTAATATAATTTTCTCATATACAAACGATGCGATTAATAACTGGCGTGCTAACAGAAAAATCTCGTGTGTTAAAATAAAGCTCGATTCTTATTCCCGATCGTGTTTATACTTTATTTTGCCCTATAGCGTCAGTAGAGGATTTATGGATCCCAGACTCGTCTATTCACCTGGGTTGAAATCTCTCGTCATAGAATTTGTTAACTGCCATTGAGTTTTCTAGGGTTTTCGTCAGCGAAGGGATTTATGGCCCTCCTACTCGTCTACCAGTGTTCAAGCTTTGCTTCATTCTTCTGATTGCGCCAACGGAGTCATTATGTCTTCGAAAGTTTTATGGTCTTAACCTTTTCTAGGTAATCGTCCGTCTGGCAAAATGGAAATTCATAAACCGCGTATGCGATGTTTCTGCAGCGTTAGAAACATTGCGTCAGCCGAGGTTGTCAATCACCCTTCACATTGGGTTTTCAGAGCATGTAAATTTCAACCAAACCTTTTGCTGGCATATGACAGCTTTTCCTTAACCGGAAGTTTTTATGTGGTTGTTCATCCGTTAGCCCGTTTCGCGATGGTTATTTATTTTCTCTATACTTGGCAGTTTATGCCCGTTATTACACTATTGCATCTTGATCTTGAGGTAACCAGATGGGCACAGGAGTTTACCGAAACAATAAGAATAAATCTGCCCTAAATGTTCTTTTAGCCTATTTAGGCAGCCTGAAGTACCCAACGTCGTTTTATGTTGCCAGATCTACAGCAAAATCGAGAGGAAATTTGAAGCAACGCCTTCGGACCGCAATATTGTCTCTTAATTATCTGCTTCATGTAACAATTATTCTTGATATGATTCCACCAACACGGCACCGGAAGTTATCGAGTCAGTAGATAACGGTTTGACGCAGAAACGGATTGTAAGCCTATCGTCTAATAACTTATTCATTGCATGAGCTTTGAATTCCCAAATTTTACCACACATATAACAATGACATTGAGCAGTAAGAGCAATAGTGAAAATCAATTTGAAAAATGACAGAACAAAAATGATACGAAAAAAGGATCCAGTAAAATGGAATGATCCAGAAGATATTGTAGGCTATCAGGAAACCATAACACGAAATTTAAATTTAAATTGTTATCACCAAAATGCCGTAGATACTTTGAACGAAAGGATTACTGAAGCACTGACAAAAGCACATTGCAAAAAGACAAAACCCAAGGAAGAAAAATTGAGCAAACATACGAGGGATTTGATTGCTCATCGGAAAACTAAACGAGAAGAACAAAATGGAGATTTAGAAGAACTAAGAACCCTAAATAAGACAATTTCAAAAGAGATCCGTAATGACTTAAGAAGATATAACACAGAGATAACTAGACAAGTCATTGAAGAAAACAAAAACATGAAGGTGCTTAAAAGTAAGTTAACTGATGGAAGGAAGGACATTTTTAAACTTAAAGACACACATGGGCATGAAACAACAAACAGGGAGAGACTACTAGAAATCGCAGAAGAATTTTATCGACTTTATAAAAGCCGAAGAATAGAACCAAATGATGACGAACAAGGACAGGAACACAAAGTAATCAATCAAGGCTCCGAAGTCATTCCAGACATAACAATAGAAGAAGCCAGAAATGCTTTGAAAGAGATGAAGAACAATAACGCTCCGGGAGAGGACCAAATTATAATAGAGGCTGTCAAAATGGGTGACGAAGAATTACTAACGATAATAGTATCCCTTTTCAACCTTTGTTTGCATAACAGTATAATCCCAAAGAAATGGAATAATGCAATAACTATCCTTATATACAAAAAGAGAGACATAACAAATCTAGAAAACTTCAGACCCATTAGCCTACTCTCTCATCTTTACAAGTGGTTTACTAAAATCATAGCAAAACATCTCGAACGAAAATTAGAGTTTTACCAACCACGAGAACAGGCTGGTTTTAGAAAGCAATAGGGACAAATCACCACTTACAAACGGTCAAGATTCTTATAGAAAAGTCTATCGAATACAATAAACCACTTGTACTGATATTTGTTGATTTTAGAAAAGCGTTCGATACTGTGGAACTGCCAGCAATACTATCAGCACTAAAACAATGCAGAGTAGATTACCGATACGCGGAACTAATAAAACACATATACAATAATGCTACAGCCAACATCAAGCTCCATGAATCTACAAATCAGTATCATGTAGAGCGCGGAATTAGGCAAGGAGATACAATATCGCCAAAGCTTTTTACGATGGTGTTAGAATATGCTTTTAAAAAACTCAATTGGGAAGGAAAGGGTGTAAACATAGACGGCGAATTCTTAAATCATCTACGCTTCGCCGATGATATCATTATTATCGCAGACAACCTAGGCGATGCCCAACAAATGCTGAAAGAATTACAACAAGTGTCGACAGATATTGGTTTGGACATTAACTTGCAGAAGACCGAATTTATGACGAACCTAGTTACAGTAACAAAATGGAAATTAACGAGAATCAAATACAAGTTCATAAATTCAAATATCTAGGACATAAAATAAGAATCGGCAAGGACAATCAAACTTGCGAAATTAATAATCGCATAGGGCTAGGCTGGGCAGCCTTCGGTAAAATGGGAGACATCCTAAAAGGTAATCTGCCAATGTGTTTGAAGAGGAAGGTCTACCAACAGTGTATCTTGCCCGTGGTCACATATGGCGCTGAAACGCTCACACTAACAAAACAGTCTGCAAACAAATTGAGAGTAGCACAGCGAAAAATGGATAGGGCTATGTTGGGGATCAGGATAATGGATAAAGTTCATAATAAAACGATTAGAGAAAGAACAAAAGTTACTGACCTTATTCAACATATAACACAAAGTAAATGGAGATGGGCTGGCCACATAGCTTGAATGATGGACAACAGATGGACAAAGAGAGTGATGGAATGGAGACCCAGAGCTGATAAGAGAAGTAGAGGCAGACCACCAACGAGATGGAGCGAAATTTTTTTGGTTTCATGCCGCTAATAGTTCTTTAGTTATACCGGCAACAGACATACAGACATACAGACAGACGAAATTGAGAAAACCTATTTTTCGTCATCTAGGAACCCTGAAACGTGAAGATCTGAAGAAATCTCGGAAGGTAATTTTTTGTGATACAATACTTCCGTCGTCTTTTAGACGAGGAAAGTAAAAATAATTTAACTAAACATATCTTCTGCATATTATGCAGTAACCATGTATTAAAAAGAATGATCCTGAAATACATTGCCGACCATAAATATCTTTTATTGAAATTGTTTATATACTTAAACAGAATCTCTCGAATCTCTTTAGCTCAGCCTTTGCACTAAGAATTTGATTATTCACTTAGGATGTATCTATCGGCCTCCAGATTCCAGTAGAGACTCAGACAAACATCTTTTCGATGTAATGTATCAGAAATCGAGTGAACTACAAAATGTTATTATCTTTGGCGATTTTAACCTACCTAATATAAAGTGGCCTTTAGTTAAGAATGCATTTTTACCAACCAGTGCTGAATTTCCTTCTGTCGATATGCTTCAGAATACTACTCTTATTCAACTTGTAGAGCAACCCACCCGATTCAGATCTGGACAAAAACCATCTACGTTGGACTTTCTACTTACTAATGACGTGAACCTACTTTCTGGTCTATGTTATGATAACCCAATAGGTAAATCTGATCATATGGTTATTACTACAGACATTCAAGTAATTAATTACAAACAGCCAGCGCCAGAAAAAAACATGCATTATAGTTGACTACGAAGCAGTTTCAATTGAGTTAGAACAACAAAATTGGAACAGACTTGCTGGTAATGACATACAGACTATGTGGAATCATTTCCTAGATATAATTACTCAGACAGTTAATGCACATTCTAATAGTGTAAAACAACAGAAAAACCCAATAAAACCTTGGTTAACTAATCTACACATTTTTAAGGCGCGCCTCAAGAGAAGATTGTGGAGAAAATTTAAAAATAGAGGATCTGCAATCGACTACCAAAACCATCGAAAAGTCTCAAATAAACTATCCCTAGAGCTGAAAAACTCTAAAGCCACTTATGAACACAAACTCGTAGATAGACCGAAAGCCTTATACTCATATGTTAGACAACACACAGCGTCTAAAGTGTCTATTCCTACAATTCGGAACGCAAGTGGTAATATTTGCAGAAATAATGCAGTAGCTATTATTTTCGCTCTACACTGCAGAACCAGATGGTCCACTACCAATGTGTGTTGGAAATAGGAACCCAAACTCGTTATTGGAAATTGTGTTTAACCAAGATGAAATCCAAAAACATTTGGAAAATCTACCCAGCGACACCTCGGCTGGCCCTGATGGCGTCACTGCGAAAGTGCTCAAACAATGTGCTGCAGCGTTATCGTATCCACTGCGTCTTATCTTCCAAAAATCATTTGAAAGTAGTGAACTTCCGTCTATATGGCTACAAGCAAGGGTGACTCCAATTTTTAAAAAGGGAGATAAATTTAATCCTAATAACTACCGTCCAATTAGTTTGGAATGTATTTTATGCAAAACAATGGAACGCATTGTTGTAAGCAACGTCATCGAATTCCTACTTCTTCACAATATTATTCCGAGTTCTCAACATGGCTTTGTACCAGGACGATCCGTGATCTCTAACCTCTTAAATTCAGTCAATCTGTGGACGACCTGGTTGTATAGGGATGAGGCAGTGGATGTGATATACCTCGATTACAGCAAAGCTTTCGACAAAGTCGCCCACAATAGACTGATACAAAAAATCGAACATATTGGGCTACGAGGAAAGTTGTTGAAATGGATAGCCGAGTTTCTTACAAACAGAACATTCCATGTTAGAATTGGAAGTGGTTTATCTAACTCTTTACGAACAACCAGCGGAGTACCACAATGATCTGTCTTAGGACCAATTTTATTTCTTATTTATGTAGCAGATCTTCCTAGCTTACTTCAAAGCGAAACAGCTATATATGCCGACGATACAAAAATCTTTGGGAATACTACATCACACATATATCTTCAACGTGATTTAAACATTGTCAACGAATGGAGCTCTAGCTGGTTACTGCCTTTAAACACTGACAAATGTTCGGTGCTACACGTAGGTATAAAGAATCCGCGTCTTCCTTACTGCATAGAAAACTCTAAGGTTGACGATACTGATATCCAACTAGATCTAGGAGCTACTGTAACATCCACTTTAACTTGATCTGACCATATCACCGGTATAGTTAAAAAAGCTAGATCCAAACTCTATCTTCTGCAGAAAACATTTCCGAATCGATCTCCGCAGTTAGCTGCTAAATTATATACCACCTACGTACGTCCTATATTGGAGTTTTTATCACTTGTATGGTCTCCTTGGCTAGTTAAAGATATACAGCTGTTAGAAAAAGTGCAAAGAGCAGACACTCGCTGGCCTCCTAGTCTTCAGAACTTATCGTACGAAGAACGACTGGCAAAACTAAGGATTCCTAGTTTAGAAAAACGAAGAATCAGAGGGGATTTAATTCAAATTTTTCGTTTTACACATAACCTGTTTCCATATACGTCACCTATGGTCCAGCTCAACGATGATAGTCGTCTGCGTGGTCATCGTTTTAAACTACGCAAGGAGCAGTTCAAAACGTCTCACCGGCTTCACTTCATTACAAACAGATCGTTTGAACACTGGAATGCTCTACCTGAAAGTGTTGTTTGTGCAAGCTCTGTCAGTGCATTAAAATCAGTGTGTTTGTGCCTATCTTACTTGCATTTACCTGTTTGTTTTTTCTACCGAAAATTGATTTTCTTGTGGAATGAATGTGTTTTCTTTTCTTTTATTATCTTTAGTTTTGGGATTACTACATTTACCGCATTATATGTAAACATATCTAATTATATGTAACTATATGTTATTTACTGTATGGGCGGATTTGTATCTGTAATTGGTGCTTAATAGGTGTTTACACCTCAGCACTAACCTTTGCAATGATAATAATAATAATAATAATAATATAAGAAATATCATTGGGTTGTCGCTATACGGACTTACCTTGGACAATCACTAGTTACTAGGAAAGTTTTGCAATTGTGTGTAATCAGGGGTCGACGGACAGTGAGCTGTTAATTGTTTTACGCTACAACTTTACTCAAGAACTGGCGTAGACCAATGCGTAGAGGAAACAATTCCTGTGCTGACGTCTGACTGTTATCATCGTATTATTATATTTAGGTGGTATCGGAACTTCCAGAGTGGAAATTTCAGTGTTGAGGACTATTGGCGCCCAAGACAACTTTCTCTCTTCATTTATGACAAAATCATTGTAGCCGCGGGGAAGAGAGCGGAGCAACATAAACGGTTGACATGCTGACAGCAAGAGGAGACCTTGGGTATTCCTGCACCTGCACGCTATTTTTCATGACAACATGAATGTTAGAAACGTTTGTGCTCTCGGTGTTCCCCATTCATTGAATATAGAGCAAAGGAGGTATCGTACTATTTGGTCTCAGGAAATCCTGAGGAAGTTTGAGAATGGAACACTCCCTTTGATGGTACTAGCATCGTGATAGACGATGAAACGTGGGTTTTCTATTACGAACTCCCCAAAAAATTGAAGAACAAGGTGCAGCTGTTCCAAGTAAAAACAGAATATCGCGGTTTGTAAAAAGGGGAATGATTACCATGTTCTTCACAGCAACGAACATTTTAGGGTGCGCGGGGTAGACACAAAGGACGGCCAGTGCTAAATGGTACACATAGCGGTGCCTACCTGCGTCCTGCATGCTCAAGCACTCCCTTCAAAGACGCGGGTCAACACAACGACCTTATGGATACTGATGGAGAAAATCAGTTTAGAACTGCAAGTAGTACATTATAAGTAGGTTTTGACATACAGGGGCGATTCAAAATTCTATCGACAAATTTAGAAGGTTGCTTCTGATTGATTAAATAAAAAAAAAGTCTCTATGAACGCTTAATTTGGGATATACAGTCATCTAAATTAGTGAAAGGTCATCTACCTTTCGTCGATAAAAAATGAGCTATAGACTTACAATATAAAAATAAAAATTTAGTTATCTACGTACCTACATTATCTTGAAAAGCATGCATCTCAGCAACTTTCAATAAGAGAATTTTTGCTACGTGAAATCGATCAAGAAATCAAAAACGTTATGAAGCGGTAAATGTTGAGAATTAAAAAAATATTGAAAAATAAAGGGTTTATCTTATTCGGAAAACATTAATGCGAGCTCCTATCATACAAAAATACCATGTTTCCTTCACAACAATGTTTTGAAAAATTTTAGCTTTATGTAGAACACATACGACGAAGACCAAAAATCTTCCGGTAATTCATTAGGTGCCAAAGGTACGGACATACGAAGAATTATTGTCATCTGACACCTCGCTGTATTATGTGTGCCGAAGCACACCTCTATAATCAGTGCTAAAACCAAAGCGAAGAAAAATCCACGTGTCAACTGCGGCGGGTCTCATTCAGCAAACTATAAAGGATGTCCTCAGTCTAAAATTAAATTTGGAAGCAATAACCGACCAGTCTAACCTCAAAATATCTTAACAATTCTCCTAAAACTCCGAGATAGTCGAATTTCGCTACATAATAAAATTAATATGCACATTCCCTTAAAAACTCGCAATTTCAGTTCTCCCAACCCAAACAACATTGACAATTCATTTATAAGTACAGTCGCAAATCAGATCCTGGAATATAAATATTAAACCATTCATGACGGAAATCATTTCCAAATTCATAGCAGGCTACTTCAGCAATGACACGACACAAGTTAACGCTTCTAAATGTAACCGCCAACGGCATCAAGAGGCAACAAAAGCGGTTTATTCTGTTTCTTATAAGATACAACATAGATATCGCTTGCATTAGCAAAACACATTTCATTAACAGTAAAATCTGTACGGATAAAGGGGTATATTACATATAGAAAAGATAGAGAAGCTCATCACTAAGGTGGCTGCGTCGCAATAATATTCAGAAGTAAGTTACAACACAACCCAGTCGATCTCCCATCTGTCGAGGCTGTTTCATTCAAGACCACGCTTGAAAATAGCAATGAGTTAGTAATATCTGCTTACAAACCTCCGAACTTACAATTAAACAACAATGACCTATCATCTCTATTCTCAAGCCCAACTGCTACAATCTTGCTAGGGGACTTCAACAGAAAAAACAGATTCAATAATCGCAACGAATTAAAGCTTCATAACCAAAATTACCAGTATACGTGATGGTTCCACCTGAACGAACGCACACATTTTGTAACTCAAATCACAAAGCTGATGTATTGGATATTAGCCTATTAAAAAACGTATCCAGGCCTTTTGAGCAAAGAGTGATATGCGAACTTGAATCCGACCACCTACCCGTTATTCTTTCCAACCACACCGTATTAAGTCCTCACCAAACTGTTCCTGGATTAATTTCTCGAAAAAGAATAAAGGTCACATAACACATTGCGAACCGCCAAGATATATTTTAAACCTTGTCAAGGAGAAAAGCCGAGTGCGCCGACTATGGATGAGAACAAGAAATCACCACCACAAACAAAAACTTAATAGAGTCACACATCAGGTAAAGCTCGAACTCGATAATTTATGAGTATCTTCATACCAAAAATACAACACAGAAATTGACCCCAACGCCAACTCTATGAGGATAATAACCAAGAGATTTCTACGGAGTTCGGAAGAAATTTTAACCCTAAAATACAACGGAGCCGACTATGAAAGCAACGAAGCTAAATGTCACCTATTTGCTCAACACCTAGAAGAAGCATTCAAGCCCAATCTTTCTCAGCCATAATTTGACGATGAACCCGAAGAAGCGGAACGAACTGCACGAAGTATCATTCCACAAGTCTCTGAAAATCTCCAGCCAACTTCCCCTTGTGAAGTTAAGGGATATATTATAAAGCTCCTTCTTAGGAAATAACCAGAACACGACCTAGTACCCAATAGCGTGCTTAAGAATGTAACCAAAAAGCACTTGCATACCTAGCCAACCTAGTTAATACGTGTTTCCGACTGGGCTACTTTCCTAATACCTATAAGCAGCACGAATCACAGAAGGACCAAACTTGCAGCCCACTCTATGCAAGTTATTTGAAAAAATTGTACATCATCGTTTCAATACCTTCATAAATGATAACATCATATCGGACACACAGTATGGTTTCCGCAGAAATTGCTCCGATGTACCAACCATTAAGAATAACGGATTAGAAATTAAGCAGCATACTATGAACAGGGAGGTGATCCATCATGCTAATAGTGGAGGTGTCTTGATACGAAGCAGTAAAACACAATAGTCTTCTCCACGTACATATATTAAAAAGGCGACATGTTTCGAAACCAGACTGGTTTCATCTTCAGGACAAAATGATCATTGGTAAAAATGGTAATAAACCGTGTGTTCCAAATTGTAGGTTAAATGAGGTTATGTTAAGCGCTGAAGGTGAGGTAGTAAAAATTCACAAAGAACACCACATTGGAGAAGAAAATTAAATCAATAGCCAGCAAACTACGTTATAAAGATTGTTATACTGGTTATTACATCAAATTTAATAAATACAAATTACAACAAGTAAAGTAGCAACATTCTCTGAAGGAGAAGGCACTAAGAATGAACTATGGTTGCTTCCTTTGACGTAGCCCAGGCCTTGGATAAGGTTTGGTTGGAAGGTTTGATTTACAAACTATTACAGCTTAATCTTTCTGCGTCTCTCACTCGAATATTCGCCTCTTTTCTCACTTCTAAAAAACATAAAGTTAGATTAAACTCGCAATACTCGAATTTATTTTATTTTATTCCGCACTCCGGCAACAGCCATTAAGCCAATTATAGGAGTCACTGTACATTTTATGGGAACTTCCAACCCCACTAACGACTGTCCTGATGTTATTATGACAACCGGGACCAACTTTTTTCTGTGGCAACATATTCGCTTATGCTCCTGAAGAATCCATCTTAGGACCTAGGCTATATCACATAGAGACTCACGACATACCTCAATTCAACAACGTAAAACTGGCTGTGTACGCGGAGAATACCGCACTTATATAACAAATGTAACAAGTGCTAGACAAAAAATATATACTTTAAGGCCACCTGCAGGTCATCCGGTGCTACACGTAAATGCAACTCCAGTACAGGGCCGGCATCTTTGCGTTTTCTCGTGTGTTGCTCTTACTTCTAAAGACAATAAATACTAGAAATTTCAAAATGACTGGTAGAAAAATTGTTTTTATTCATGTCAAATAGTCCTAAAAATTTAATTTAATGCTAATTTTTCTGAACAACATGCGGTTTTTAGCCGATTAATTTTTAGTGAATGTGCATTGGAATGTGCATATTAACTTAACAAGAATTCACAATTGTAGATATCAACTAGTACCCTTTTTTTACATTTAATCCCTAGGATGAAGTTTATTCCCGCGACAAAGTCGAATGAATAATCACAAGTGGGATAATCTCTGAAACTTCTTTGTGGCGTGAATTCATAATTCATTTTCTTATATGGGTATTTCGCCACTCTGCAAATTAAAATATTAAATAACGAAAATATTAACAACGAACGTGAAAAAAAGATAAGTTCTTGTTAGTTTTAATTGTTATTCGTTGATAACGAGGGCAGATTGTCCCTCGAAACGTTCGTTGTTAATATTTTCGTTATTTAATATTTTAATTTGCAGAGTGGCGAAATACCCATATAAGAAAATGAATTAATCACAAGTGGGATTTAATGGGACCTTAGTGTCAGCTTTTTAAGTTATCAAAACAAAAGTAGTAATTTCTGATGGTGCCACAACATACTTGGTGACTTAGCAATTTATTAGCACGGCGGTAACTCTCACTTTCGCATAGTCCTTGGGAAAAGTAGGTGATGTTTAGTTGTGTGAAACTGACCTGACTGAATGTCAGTTTGTCAGGTATATACTTTTAAATTAGGTTATAATTTTTGAAGTTGACAAGTATTTTTAGCTATAAGTGTATTTGTCAAACGTCAAAAATTATAACCGAATTTAAAATTATATACCTGGCATTTTGTCAGGTTAGTTTTATACAACTCAACATGACGTACTGGGGATACTTTTCCCAAGGACCATGAGAAACTGCAACACCTATCCTATACTAAGGTGTTTTTCCACGATCGGGAGTGGAAATCAGTTTCTAGGTTACAAAAATTGTGGCAGAAATATCCCTTGGGATTAAAAGTAACACTTTAATCCCTCAAAAACGCCTGAAATAGGTCATTTATTCCTGGCACTGCAAAAATTTGCGCTATACTGTAATAGCGATACTTAAATCTACATAAAAAGTTAAAACATTAGTACCTATACCTACTTCAAAAACTGCAAATTGAGAAACTCGTATAGAAAATTTTGAAATCCAATCATTTATAACAGGTTTAAGGTCTAGAGATTTATATATGAAAATAGACTGTAGAAGTGTTGTAATACCAGCTAAAGAAAAATTCTTCAGCTCTCCGGCGTGACGTCGGCACAGGTAGGTCGACCATCCGTTAAATCGCCTAGGCGCAGAGTGTTTATAGCTTTAACAATAAGTGGTCCAGTTTAATTAATTTTACCACAATAATCAACGTAGTGGTTGTAGAATTACTTATAATTTTCGCTATCCTTTTCTCGCTATGATATTGACACCCAATGAAATGAACTAAATAGCCCTCTCCTGCAAAAAAATTAAAACCAGCTGACACACAAAATTTAGTTTGTTATGAACATGAAAAATATTCTTCAAAATGTCCAAGTACATTATTGAATATAACATAATTAAATTACATTTAATTTACTACCGCATTATGTAGACACAAGTCCCCACAGCTTAAATTCATGATTAAACTGTAATTATCTTCTACCGCTGTATCCAAATAATAATTATTACAAGAAGTACCTACCCTATCGACGTTTGTAAAATTATTGCCTTCACACCCACTTATTCCTATAACCAAAATAAGTATCTATCTACAGACACACGAATATAGTATATAACTACAAAACACTACATTTACCTACTTTATTCACCGGCAAGGGTTTTGAAACCCTAACAACTCGCCATTATGGTGATAATACAATAACCTGTGACGGTAATTTTCGTGTTTATTTGTGTAAAACTGGTGGTAAATAACTTACACCCACAGTACCAAACACTAACAAAGGCACTAAGTGACTTGTCTATTACAAACAGCTCAACTATAATCGATAATTGCAACCAGTGTGCAGCTGCTATAAGCTGTAAGCATGTTTACGTCGCGGGCATTAACTGCCTACTTTAGCCCACATCACAATCCAGTGACGTCAGAGAGCTGCGGCCTTGTTTTTAGCTGGTAGTGAGCGCTGTCACTTACTTATTTTATCTGTTCTCGTCCGAGGTTCCGTATGTTGCTCGTATTGTTTCGTGTGTTGCTCAAGCTCGCAAGCAACACACCTGATGCCGGGCCTGCTCCAGTACCTTGAAACTCAAAAGACAACGCGGTCAAATATCTAGGCATCCATTTCGATAGGAAATTGACATGGGGTTTTCATTAGTAATATCCCTGGTGTATGCCAAATTGTCTATAATTAGAATCAATTGGGTATGCAAGAGGGGTATTTTGCAGACTATTCCTGAACAAAAGTTAACATGGTCTTCGTTCTCCGCTAATTTGGCTAATTTGGCAGCGGTTTCGTTAGATAGTAGTGAGGGACAGTGGCAATATCGTTAATTCATTCATGTGTGTTACTAATTAGATGACGAGGCAATTTGTATTAGTGCAAATTATCGACAATTTGCACTAGTGCAAAATTATCGCATAATTGGGATCTGATTGGATGAATCTCAGAAATTTAAAAGAGTTGATTGGCTTAAAGTGTGTGAGGGAAATAGTCACATAAATTGGAACCAAATTCAACCACCCATCAACCGCAAGCCATCTTTAAAAATCAAGTGCTCCGTGCTTCTCTATAAATCTTTTATACTTACCATCATCATGTACGGTTCAACAGTCTGGAGGACAGCCACCAACCTGCACCGTAAAATTATGCAAAATAAAGCTTTTTAAATGTTTGATGGCCTTTCGGGATCTTTGCACATATAGCCTCTTATTTATCTAATCCTTTCAATGGGATTCAACAATTTTTTACAGATAACTAAATTTTTCTTTTGGAGCTAACAATAAATTGCATAATAAGGTTCTACGTATTATTCGCAACGTTCACTGGTTCGTAAGAAATAACCAACTCCACAAAGAACTACGAATTAGCAGTGTTAAAGACTTTATATAGTCAAATTCCGAGTTTTTCTTTATGAAGATACATAAATATCCTAGTGATTTAAGTGCGACTTTGACTCTGATGATGCAAGCTGCAAGGTCTTGCGAAACGTTAGTGAATATGGATGCACAAACAGCAGAACGGCCAAATCTGCCTAAGTATCCTCGTTCTCAAGATACTCAAACAACACGAGCCACCAAAGAGCATGGCCATCGCGCGGGTTTTTGCTCGACTTTACAAGGTGCAAGGCACATTAAGCCAGAAAATGCTGGGTGTTCATATACAAATACTACGCGGTCTAAGCCGAAATTCTATGCTAAGGAGAATAACTAGTGATTTAATTCAATTTAAACACTCCTCCACTTGTAAGACGTCTCAAAAGACGGATGCCACACGATTTAATTTTATGCAATGCAGACAGCAGCAGTAGTTAAAACATAACCTGTAAAAAACATCTGTACTGTAAATATTAATCATTAAGTTGTAGAGCAATAGCCTCTTAATGGTATATAAATGTTATTTGATTGCTTTGAAATGTCATACCGAGTATGTATATCATTGTAATGCTAAAATACACGTATTAAAAACAAACGTTATATTAAATAGCCTAAAAACGTATCATCCATCACTACATTCAAAGGTTAGAGTTTCCCTAAGGAGGTATTTCCAGACCTTTCTTACATCCCCCATCTAAAAGACAAAGGAAGTATTGTAATCACGTAAATATCACCTTCTGAGATTTCTTCAGATCTTCAAGTTTCAGGGTCCCTAGACGACGAAAAACAGGTTTTCTCAATTCCACCAGTATGCCTGTCTGTGTGTCTGTCTATCTGTTCGCGGTATAACGCAAAAACCATTTGTTGGAGGAAGACGATATTTTGCATGCAGATTATATGTCTACTGGCATGAAACAGATAAAATGCGAATAAATATATGCAGGATGAGCATTTAAAAAAAATTATTTTTACGTTGATTGAGGAATAGCTAAAAGGAATAATTTGCACATACCTCAGACTTTACACTTGACGAAAATGAGACCCATCATATACAGCGTAATGTCTTAAAAGAGTCAAAAGGTTTCAACAAGTTCGTTAATACAGCCGCGCATCGCAAAGCCGGGAAAGGTCCTCGATGGACCCGTGAATGAGAGGAACGGATTTAAATTCACAGGCGCCGTAGTTCGAATCTCATCGCCGGTAATGCTTTTTTATTTGAAATGGATGTAATTCGCATTATGAAGTGATTCCTTTTATTGTTTCAGTATTATCAGGAACGTTAATATATTTTACCCCTAGTTTCTTTTGATTTTTAAAATTATTTAGTGCCACAACGTCCACTTGCGAGGGAAGTTCTGAGTAAAGCCCTTTACAGATTTTTTTCTTACTTTGGAGAGTAGGATCAACCCCTTAAAATTTGTCGTTGCAATTGCGAATCACACTGTAGACATTTGTGCGACGTTAAAATCTGTTAATCATATGAAATTCGTTTCGACCCTAGATTTTAGCACTCGTTAATTATTTTTCCTAGATAATGATCGGCTGTAGTGTGATCATTATGGTACGTTATATAGGATAATATTTTCTAGTGCGTGTAACAATGATTAGCTTCTGAAAATTGATGTACTCCATGAAGAGTTTATAATATAACATATTCAATTTTATCGTCGAAGGAAAAAAGGACGCGTAGGAGGTAAGAACGTAGTGGGTGATATTTGGACACGGTCTTGTCTTACATGTATGCGTAAGCGGTAAATTGATATCTTTTGTTTTCGGAATATTATGCGTGGAGCACTTAACCACTACTCAAGCCCCGAACAGAATATATTTTTCCGCAAGGAATTAGAAGGCTTTTATATTGGGCCAGGTAGTTACTTTCCTCTTATCTTGAAATTATATCATATTATTAGTTTGAATTGTTAACCTGAATATACAGTTTGACTACTAAAAACAGCTCTAGATTGGAAGCTTTGGAATGTAGCTGGCGTTTTAATGAAATTCGTTGTGTAGGGTGTGTCAAAATTACACTGCACTACTCTATGGATGTTTTCTCCAAAATAAACAAAAAACTTACACATTGCTTCAAAGTTACGTCTTAAAGAAGGTGCAGCCTCAGAACGGTAATAGAATAAAACGAATTGAAATAGTAAAGTAAATTTGGTGGAATTTTGCATACCGTGACATTTTATGCAGAATTACTTGACCTTTAAAAATGTTGATATAAGGTTCAGAAGGTGTAGTATTTGTCAGGGTGGGGGGATGTTTTTATCGTACCTTGCTACAGTTGTAATTTTTGTCAATTCTAGTTATATATTCGAAATGCTTCGACACTTTACGTAAAAAAGGTACTCTTGTAGTTTTCGAGAAATGCATACATAAGGATTGAAAATTCGCCACATAAAATGTTTTCTATTTTTGCTTTAATTAATGAATAGATAAACGTAATATTTTCCATGAGGTCAGGTTTTTTCCCTTGACTAAAGTGGTACCAAAAGGTACAGGCCAAAAGTCCAAAAGGGACGAAATAATGCAACTGTCAGCCCATTGCAAGCGAAAAAAGGGGCGCTGAGTGCGAATCCCACCGTGTGCATGATTTTTATTTGGTAATGGATTTAATTAGCATTATCAAATGTTTCTTTTTACTGTTTCAGTATTATTAGGAACGTTAAGATATTTTTACCCCTATGTGGTGCTCTATTGCTAGGGAAATTCAATGTAAACCCCTTTACAGACTTTTCAAGGTTGTAGCTCCCTTAAGACACGATCTCGGACCAATGTTCATCGCAAGTCCTTTTTATATTCTGACCTAGAGAGCACGTTTCTAGAAGAGTGCCGTGCAAATTTTGAAACACCGTGCATTTTGTATGCTTTTCACCGGTACCGGAAAATTCATCGAAACACAATTCATCGAATACAATTTATCGAAACGCGATTCATCGAAAGGATAATTAATCGAAATGCAATTTATCGAAATGCAATTCATCGAATCAACATTATAGGAATTTTATCAGGTTTTTTGAGGATAATATGTTCAGTTTAAAAAAAATGTTTTGAGTTTAATTATACCAAACAAATCCACCCAAACTTCCATTCACAATTTTTCAAAGATTGGGACTTCAACCATGTCGCTGGCGTGTTTAGAAGTATTGTGTTTTTTTATATTTATAAACGTCGGAAACAATTCTTATATTTCAAGCAAGGCCATTATTTGGTTTCTGTCATGCTCATCATTCACCATTCCTATTCCTGCTCATTAGGCTTGTGAAAATAAACACGCTGACCAACGAAATTTGATATAACCTTTGAATATAAAAAAATAAGAATAACGTATAACACGCTAGCGACATGTTGCAATTCCTAAGATTTGTTCTGTATAATTAAACTCAAAAAAAAAATGTGTAGTAATATTGTAGGTAACCCTTAAAAAGATTTATGAAATTCCATAAATTTTCCGTTCGATGAATTGTTGATTCGATGAATTGTATTTGGATAAATTGTATTTCGATTAATTGTCCTTTCGATGAATTGTTGTTTTGCTGAATTGCGTTTCAATAAATTGTATTCCGTGAATTGTGTTGCGATGAATTGTTTTCGATGAATTTTCCTAGACCCCTATAAGGTTGAACAACAAGAATTTTTTGTAGATATCGTACAAAATTAAAGACTCCTATCTGAAAATATTGATACATATATTAGTTGGTGCAGATTTATCTATGTTTAGGAACGCTGCCCAGAAGATTGAGAGCAATTGATCGAACAACAATTTATCAGGATATAGATTCGACTCGTATACACACTAGATGTACTCGAGAGGGTTTGCAACCATCCTAAACTATATTCATTCCTAGATTTCCGGATTTATGTTTCGGTAATAAAGTCAAAGATAACTAATTAATATCGTACCTGAAGATCATAGTTTGTAGGGGCTACATTTTTTCCCGTAACTTTTGTATTACTACAATTAAAATTAAAACTGTGTAGTAGAGATTGGTCGCTGAATGATCGTGAACGACCTCCCGTAGATGAAGTAATTGCAATAGCTATTATCTGTTACTATGATCTCAGCTATATTATACGGTACCTGAGGAAATCCGACGAGTAATTATAATTTCTTTTTACAGACCAATTCAATGGAATGACGTTGTGGAATTGTAATATTTGGATCACTAAGGATGAATCAGTTGCCGAAAGATAAAGAGGTTACATTTTACAGTAATCGAAGAACTGTTAGAATTTGCTTTAACCCAAAGAACTATGTAAATTGACAGAAGCTAAAGGTAATCACAAAGAGCTAAACATGTCTACGGGCCTGTATGAGAACTTACCTCTAACACCTTTAAACAAAGAGGATAAAGAGAACGTAGGAACGGATTCTGAAGAAGTGTCTGGTACGAACAAAATCAAAACTCTTCAAAACACCCTTTATTCTGCGAACTCTAACCAAAACAACAGCACAAGTCCCACGGACGTTCAGAAAATAACTTTCCAAAACAATGTTCCTAAAAGTCGGCCAAAGGTGTCGAAAAGTATCGCGGATATCTTTTTCAAAAGCAGCAAGAGGGCAAAAGAAGCTAGACAAAAAGTACTCAAGGAGAAATCTGCGGGAAACGAAGTCGTGCAAGCAACGAATGACGAAAAGCTCACTGTCGAAAAGCGTGACGATGATAGTTCAAAATCTTCCGAAGGTGTCGACGAAGATAAGAAAATCAACCAGAAAGGCGGAAATCAGCATTCAACTCCGACATCGACGTTCGATGATGGCTATGGATCATGTAATAGCACACCGCTTGGCTCAGGTAAGAAAATTTTATTATTTGCTGGAAGTTGTCATCTGGATTGAAGTGGAGTTTATAAAGCTGTTCTAAATTGATGTAAGATGTCATCTACGGGTATATATTAGGGATGCATTTATAATGCTTACGATCGATTTTATAAAAAACACGCTCTGTTCTATAAGATGCGGAAGTGCGGAAAGGAGAGTTTAGTTGAAGGGCTAGAATTAATGTTTTTTGTTACTGCCATTTCAATAATGTACCTTGTCAATTAACTGAGGTGTTCTTTTATGATAATCACAATAAGCAGCAGTCCAACCGCACAGTTTATTGTTAAGTTTTCTTAATACGGAAGCCACTGAAATGGCTTTGAGATGGATGTATACGAAGAGATAGAAAACTGCTGTAAATTGAAGTACATTATTATACAGTTGCACATTATCTGTTATATGCAGGAAAGTTATTATTATAGTAAGATAAATCACAGGTAGTTTTAATACGGTACGTTAATAAAATGATGTCAATATAGTTTTTTCCAGTAATGCATTTAGTCCAATAAAATATGAAATAACGCAGTTAACATTTCTTTTAAAATCTAATTTTTCCCTAAAATTTTGATAATTTATATTTGCAAGTGTGAAAGTTTGCTGCAGGTGATTTTTCTATGAATAGCATCATCAAAATAAAAAGTTAGTACATACGTGAAAACTAAAATAAAATCAATGAGATTGATGAAAATTGTTGTAATTTACAGAATTCGCTGCCAGAAGGTTTTAATGTGTATTAGGTATAGTAAAAAATTGATAAAAAAAAAAAAAAGGATAAGTGTAATATAAATTTATAGCCACTTTTCTTAAAATTATTTTATAAATGGTTTTTGAAATAGGACCCGATGACTTATATTATTATTCAATAACATTTTAAATTGTCTAAATTTCATGAAATAGGTGAAAAGTGAATTCTTAATAAAATGACTGTAGGTTTAAGTTAATCGATTCTGGCTTTATTTTTCATTAATATTTTACGATTGAAAATGTGGATCTAATTTGGAGTTGAGCATCTTAATAATGCAAAACGATTCTGCAATAGACGTCATTTATACTCATATACAAAATTAATTAACTCTTAATCATTAGTCGCTTTCACGTTTCGGTGTCGAGGACCATTCGTACCGCCCGGAGAGTGTAACTGAGGTAATGGGTCGCATGTCACTTACATTACGCTCCTCCGTCGTGTTACACTTATACAACATTAAATAATTTAATTTTTAAATAAACAGGTTTATAAATAATAAAATCTAAATTCAGGCGAAACAAAGTTTAAGATATGTAGTTGTACCTAATTCATAATTGTGTTTATTTTCAATTATTAGTACATTTTTTTATAAAGTTTTGCTATATGTTACATAATAACCAACATTTGAATCGATTTTATTTTTATCCCACTCTTATTCTCCTTAGCATAGAATTTCGGCTTAGACCGCGTAGTATTTGTAGATGAACACCCAGCATTCTCTGGCTTAATGTGCCTTGCATCTTGTGAAGTCGAGCAAAAACCCGCGCGGTGGCCATGCTCTTTGGTGGCTCGTGTTGTTTGAGTATCTTGAGAACGAGGATACTTAGGCAGATTTGGCCGTTTTGCTGTTTGTGAATCCATATTCACTAACGTTTCGCAAGACCTTGCAGCTTGCATCATCAGAGTGAAAGTCGCACTAAGAACCGAAGGTCGGTGTGGAGGTATTTATAGTCCTCTGTGCCAGGCGCGCGGAGTGGCGTAACGTTGGTTGGTCATCCGAGTGCAACGTAATCCGCTGGGCGTGGCCGTATGACGCACAGTGGTTGTAATGCTTGAGATCATGTATCACAGGGGTCCACGTTTTACTAAGCTTAAACCCATCTTCCCTGTTGATATTATTTGGATGTTTTTCTATTTCTATGGCTTAACGTATCACTCGCGGGAAGTAATGAGGTATTCTGGCAAGTACTCTGGCATGCTCAAATTCTAGAGTGTGCCCATTAGAGCATGCCAGAGTACTTGCCAGAATACCTCATTACTTCCCGCGAGTGATACGTGAAGCCATAGAAATAGAAAAACATCCAAATAATATCAACAGGGAAGATGGGTTTAAGCTTAGTAAAACGTGGACCCCTGTGATACACGATCTAAAGCATTACAACCACTGTGCGTCATACGGCCACGCCCCGCGGATTACGTTGCACTCGGATGACCAACCAGCGTTACGCCACTCCGCGCGCCTGGCACAGAGGACTATAAATAGCTCCACACCGACCTTCGGTTCTTAGTGCGACTTTCACTCTGATGATGCAAGCTGCAAGGTCTTGCGAAACGTTAGTGAATATGGATGCACAAACAGCAAAACGGCCAAATCTGCCTAAGTATCCTCGTTCTCAAGATACTCAAACAACACGAGCCACCAAAGAGCATGGCCACCGCGCGGGTTTTTGTTCGACTTCACAAGGTGCAAGGCACATTAAGCCAGAGAATGCTGGAAATTCTATGCTAAGAAGAATAATTCGAGTAACCGCGAAAGCCTCAAACAGTACTTATCCCACTCTGTATATGGTGGATGTTTTCGTTGATCAGATACGTACTATTTTAGTTTCAAATTAGGCACTAGTTTTTAATGTGTTTCATAAGAGTGGAAAATAAATACGTTGAGTGTTGAAGATCGTTTTGGTAGTCTACAGAAAAACTTCGTCGGTTTGAAAAAGAAAACTGTATTTATTTTAACGAAGGGAACACAATTTTATTGGAGAAAGCTATTAAAAAATCTCCGAAGCTAAACCTGTCAACAAACTTTAGTGTACTAAAAAAAGATTATGTTTGTACTAGAGGAGGCAAAAATGTTAAGCCTCAGTCTAAATCACTAAGAACACAAAATAAATATCTCGCAAAAATAAAAGTAGCTACTTGCTAGAGAGCATAGAGTCTAATAATGGGCAGAATCATGTATTAGCACAATCTTTCCATAAGTTTAAGAGGAGAAACAGAAAACCAAATGTAGAAGGAAAAAATGAAATGTGGCCAGTAACTAAAATGAGGTGAGCGGGTGGCGCAGCGAGCAAATGCTCGCCTCTCAGGCGGCCGGCCCGGGTTCGATTCCCGGTAGATGCTATAGATGGATTTTAAAAATCGTATGCTCCCCGGCTACCACGCTAACATCTGTGGTAGTCGTTAACCCCTAATAAGGGAACTCTTCCTCAATTTCGACGGGCAAGGCTAGCCACCTACCCGGCCTAAGGGCAAAGAGGGCTCATAGAACCACTTTGTGGTTATAACAGGCCACTGGCCTACAATAAGAGGAAGAAGAAGAAGAAGAAGAACTAAAATGAAAGCCATTTCTAAAGATGCTCAATTTTACATAATGTCAAAATCAAATAAAATTGTCACACTCAAAGCTATACGAAATATAAAAGTTTTAGCAAAAGCTCTCTAAAACAATAATAGTTTAGACATCGCTTTAGCAAAATTAATTGAAGAAGGAGTAACAATCGAAGTTCTTCGAAATTCTGGCGAGGAGTTGGTTACCATTTACTATCAAGATCATGACATGAGAAAAATGTATAAAGATTTTGCAGCGGTAATAATATGCGATGGAACCTACAAATTAAATAATTGAAGATGCCGCTGTATTTGTCAGCTATGTAATATATAAGCCCTTCTTCGCCAGGCGTACCTACTGTATGTGTGTTAATTGGGCGTGATAGCTTGGGTACAAATGTCGTTTATCTAACTGAGCCTTACATTGTTCACACGTCTACTTGTGAAAGCCATATCTTTGATACTACCCTAGGATTTTCTGCGGGTTTGATTTTAATAGTATATTATGTAACAAGTTTTATAAACATCACTTTACTCACGAGTTGTTTTAGGCACGAGCGGAGCGTAGCGCAGCGAGTGTTTAATAAACGAGTGTCTAGAGGAGTTTATATAATGTGTTACATACTATACTTTTTTCTATAGCACATGTTAAAGTGTGCTTTTATCAACTCAAAACAAAAGGTCAAATTTTACTTTAACAGCAAGGGTAGATAAAGTAGCACTTTAACATCAAGGATAGATAAAGTAATTTAATTTTCTAACTTTTGTTTAAATTAAATATGACAGCTTCGTATTATCGTAGCAACCCAATCTAGCTACTGACATTTTGAAATTGTTAAAGTTCTTGCTATAGAAAAAAATATTGTATTATACACGACGATAAAGTTATTTCTATCCACTCTTGAATCATTAACGTCTCGACTTCGTCTCGACGTTAAACGATTCACTCGTGGATAAAATTTAACTTTATCGTCTTGTATAATAAATTACTATTTTCTACGACTACAAATTTAGACAATATAACATCATTTCATTAAGATTTTGAATATTGTGTTAGGTTAAATTATACTTCACAAACATCAAAGTTGACTGTTGAAAGTTGAAAACTAACTTGATTTTAGTTTTGGCTGTGGCTAATAAAGCAAATACTGTTTGAACCTAACTTCATCCCATGACTGAAACGTCGTTGCCAACTTCAGTTCGTGACTAAGAGGCTCTTTAGTCACAGGTTATGAAGGCATCATTAAAAGGTCACTTAGCGACGTGTATGTTAGTATATTAAATACCATTTTAGTTACAGGAGTAGAAAAAAGTTAATTGAGACATTAAGGAGGCCATTGAGTCACTAAAAGCCATAGGTTACTCCGATGAGGAAAAGGTTTCCCACTTATAATTTAACGCCCATGCAATAGTTTGGCCATTTTTGACACTAGGGGCTGTTCCTATAATATGGCCTAACTCCTATAAAAATTTCAAGTTTATACATCTTGGAAAGGGTTGAAACGTAAAAATCTGACTTTTATTAAGGCCGCCATATTGGATCCGCCATATTAAATTTTCCAGATTTCTCATTCACCTTAGGTCCTAAGAAATACCTGTTCCAAATGTCATGTTTGTAAATGATCTAGAAGTGCTAAACCTTTTCTTGTAACAAACACGACTGGATTTTATATAGTATAATATATTGATGATGGTAGTGGACGAAAACGAAAACAGTGAAATTGTGTCATTAGTCGCCGGTGAAAGTGAAAACAGGGTGATAGAATTAGATACAATTTTTAAGCGAGAAAATAGAAATGTATAGAAACTCAGACTGTATTTACTGATAAAGATATAAAAGAAAACAATTATTCCGCAAACAATTTCCAAACGCAGCATTATTTCTTTGCCTCCTTTTTGCAGAGAAATGTTATCTGATAAAAATTAACATCAAATATACCGAAAAAGAGAGATACCTGGAAACAGTTCAGATACTTTCTTATAGTTCAAGTAAAGAAGAATACCAGGAAAACTAGTATAATGTTCAAACTGGAATGGGAATACATAAACTAATTGAATATTGTAATAGCTATTGGCTATTGGGTGGAAGTTTATCGTAGAAACACACTTACTTTTAGCAACAGAACAACACACAAATTAGGCAATGTTAATCAGTAACTCAAAGCAGAAATTGAGAAATTATCAACTTTAGATCAATTATTTACCGATTTTAAATAGGTAAGTCTCTCCACTGATCTTTTTTAAATCTCATTTACTCATTGCTCTTTTATTCCATTATTATGCTGGACTATGTTTAAGCAATACATACTAATTCACTTATGACAATTTTTTAGCTGTTGACATCTTCGACATCTTTATTATTGAAGCGTGAAATAACAACAAACAACGAAATCTGGAAAGCCACTTTTGCTTGGTTACATGTAGAAACGCAATTTATTTCTTTTGTTTGTTATGGACAAGGTGTAGGCAAGCGAAGTGGGGATCCGGAAAGTTCGTTCCCCACATTTCGTTCCCCACATTTCGTACCCCAAATTCCTTTCTCGGGATATTTCGTTCCCGACCGAGCTCATTTTGTCTCCTAGATTACAGGGTGTTGAAAAACGAGTGCAGCGATCGGAATGCAGTTGGAAAAATGAAAGATATTGTAATTAATTAATTTATTATAATAAACTTATAAGAACAAAATAAATTGTACTTACTAAAAATGACGGTTTAATCTAAGTATCTTCTTGATATCTTGTATAGGGCATTATTTCTCATTCTCAACAACTTTTCTTTGTAATATTTTGCCGTATCATGAACAAAAAGGGTAGTTTACCTGAAAAGAAGATAGTTTTTGCATAACTGTCAAGGCCGACTTGTTTTTGAAAATGTGAACATTTTCTTAAAATTCTCTACAAACCAAGCAGGAACTATAATTCCTATAACATTTTTGTGTAAAACTAAAAATAAAATTTAATTTCCTCTTGTAAACTCAAGCCGGGGACATACTGTTTATAGTTCTTATAAGTTTATTATAATAAATTGATTAATTAAAATATCTTTCATTTTTCTAACTGCATTTCGATCGCTGCACTCGTTTTTCAACACTCTGTAATCTAGGACACAAATTGAGCTCGCTCGGGAACGAAGTTTCCGGGTACGAGATGTGGGGAGACGAAATATCCCGGGAACGAAATGCTATGGTCATGTGGTCAAAGTCCTACTTAAAATTTTTTGAGACTAAGGTGTTTCAACCCTAGCAAGGGATCTTTTACATGCTACAACTGGTAGTAACATGAGACCCACGGCTTTAGATAATTTCGGAATTATGGTATTATGTAGAGGTTTTCATCCGCATTTTTTTCTTTTTAAAAACCTCACCGGGACTGGGAATCAAACTCCCGACCCTTAGATCAGTAGCCAGGATGCTTAACCACTGAGCTACCGAGCCTGATCAGAGCCAATTTATGTTAAATTGTAAAAAATCAGAAAAAGTATATGAAGGTACATTTCCCTACTCATGCAACAGATCTAAGAAATGTACTAGAGGGCTATTTAAATGTAAAACTCCCATGTTGTCATACTATAGCATTTAGAGAATAATTAGTAATAAGTGCTTATGACGAAGCTGTAGTTGATAAAAGCTAGAGAAAGATCGGTGGACAGTGCAGCAACTAGTAATGTATAGTATTTCCAAAAAATTTAGAACTACTTTTAGTATAAGTGCAATACCTTCCCAGAAAGACAATCCTTACAGGTAATAAATAGTACAATAAAACTTTAAAATTCTGCACAAAATTAAATTAAGAATTTGGATCTATTACATTTAAAACTAAGATTTTGGATATTGGTCTGTAATGAAATTTATGTGAAGAAAATATAGACGGTTTTATGAAAAAGTTGACATAAACTCCAGCTGTGTTGAATATACTATAAGTGATAAGTAGTAAGCTGTTTGTAATTTGGATAAATTTACAGGTAAGTTAAGAAACAAGAATAATGAATGTAATTTAGTAGAAACTGTTGAAGAATGCATGCAAAAAAAGTTTAAACTTGAACAATTCAACAGGAAATTATAGTCACAGTGTATTAGCATTACATTTAGATATGTATTAAAGGATTAAAGATCGTTACAAAGAAGTTCGATCAGATGTCAATTAATGAAAAGAAGTAATTGATATTTGATTCGTTAGGAATTCCGTATCAACCTGCAATCAAATAAAGTGGAAAATTTATCCGATCTAAAGTCTATAAAATCAGAAATGTTTCAAAATAAAGTCTACTTATCTAGTACAGTAAAATGACATTTTGACCCTATAGCCTAACATCAGCCGGGTACTTTGTTGAAAACTGCTTAACTCAAGTCTAAACAGTTACGCAAAATATGCATACAGCGAGTTATGGTTTTATGAAAAGTGCGTTAATTTAAAAGAAATCCAGAGGTGATTGGTTTTGTATGTAATCCATTGATGATAGAAATAACTGACAGTGTGATCATATCTTAAGTTTTCATCGATTTCATTAATAAGAATATTGCTTTCGAGGAAACTCGTCAGTGCTGTTGAATAGTTTTAGAGATTAGCTTAGTTTGGTTATTATTTGAATTTTGGATTTAGTGTTTTATTATTAATTGTATTTGTGATTATTAATTATTTTATTTACAACTGTTAAATAATACCGTTGTTATTTTGCGATTATTTGTCAATTATGATATATATTATTAACTAAAATCACAATGCCTGTTGTTTATATTTCATAATTACATCGATACCACCATAAATGCATGGATACCACCATAATTACATCGCTAATACGGATTTATGTGCATATAATCAAACAGGCCATAAACTGCTTTTTCGAGTTGACAGTTATCAGTCTGTCAGTTTGAAACTAATAATTTACACTTCTTTCGTCCCAAACCTAAAATGGAAAACGATAGCGACAATAGTGCTGTATTCCCCCTGAAGTACGCCAAGCCGGCAAACAAGCTACACAAAATTTACTCCCAGAAAAGTCGAAGAAAACTTATGATATCGCATACAAAAATTTTCTGGAATGAATGTAAATAAAGTAGTTGTAAATAAAATAGCGTATTTCACTCGCATATAATAGCTATTATTAGTACACTCAGATGGCTTAAAAAACTCGCTCGCTTCGCTCGCTCGTTATTTAAAAGCCATCTTCGTGTAATAATAGCATCCATTATATGCTCGTATAATAATATACTATTATCTACTCCTACTGCACAATGGCCATGAATTATGATTCATAATTCACGGTTTGCAGCCAATCATAAAATTCTATTTTCATTATTCAATAGTTTGCAAATTGCAACCAATCAGAAAATTTTATTTTCATTATTCAATAGGTTGTAGCCAATCACAAAATTCATTCTTATTGTTAAATGACTTTTGAAGTTAACAGCTGTCACAAATGTCATAATTCTGAAATATGAACACAAGGCTCCTATTGCATAGGAGTAGATAAAATATCGTATTATATTCGCGATTATGGCCATTATTCACTCAGATGACTTGCGCCACGCGCCTTCGGCTTGTGGCCCAAATGTCATCTTCGTGAATAATGGCTGTCATAATCGCTCATATAATAATATACTATTATCTACTCTTACTGTATAATGGCCATGAATTATGATTCATAATTCACGGTTTGCAGCCAATCATAAAATTCTATTTTCATAATTCAATAATTCAAGTTTCAATCAATCACAAAATTCATTCTTATTATTAAATAACTTTTGAAGTTAACAGCTGTCACAAATGTCATAATTCGGAAATATGAACACAAAACTCCTATTGCATAGGAGTAGATAAAATATTGTATTACATTCGCAATTATGGCCATTATTCACTCAGATGACTTGTGCCACGCCTTTGGCTTGTGGCTCAAATGTAATTTTCGTGAATAATGACTGTCACAATCGCTCATATAATAATATACTATAATTTATAACCTATTTGTTATTTTACTATTTTTACATAATTCAGTTCGGCTCCAATATTATTGTTATTGTTTTTAAAACTACCTAGGTGTACGTGCGTAGATGGTGAGAGTTGACTATGAATAGTCGCGTGTACCTATACTACTAGCCACTCCGTAATATTATTTTGGTGAATCTATGAATAAATATTTTTTCATGTGTTCCAAGGTTTCTCAACCACATCTACATAAAAATTCAGCTGATCAGCAGTGACATGATTACTTTCTTTTAAATGACACAATAACTGCATTTTCTTTGTCTTTTAACTCCCATTTATATTTGCCATTTTCCCGAAGACAATAAGCAAGAAGTGTGAAATATCTAACAATCCTTCCTATATCGTATATACGTCATCTACGTTGCCTTCATTAAGGTACTAACTTAAAATCTCAATTTATAGATGACTATGTGCATTGGTATTTCTAACTTATTCTAAAGCATGACTTAGTAGTTTATTCGTTTAAGTCTATAAGTAGTTTCACTATTGCTTAGGAGATTAATAGTTACTGTATTTGGATATTCTTCCAAATACCTTAGGTACTTCTTACTTGCGCACTTCAGTTTTTCGGGCAATGTACAAATCTGAAGGTCTCTATGTATGTACCACGGGGCGTCCGCGACGGTCTTGAGTGTCTTGCATTGAAACTTGCGGTTCTCAATATTCGAACATCATACGTCCACACTGGTTTGATTTTAACTTTGTATATCACTAGCTTGTGTCCTAGGCTGGACCGTGATCGTCGGCCAAGCAGCCAATACAGCTCGCTGAGTTTCAGACCATTTTTGTTGCCAACCCTTAAGGGTATTTAGTACTTCTGGCAGTGATTGAGAATCCGTTGTCGGGTCTTCGTGACTGCTGCATTGTCCGCAAACGTTACAGATAAGGTAGATTGCGTAATTGGTATATCAGATATATTGAGCAGATTCAAGATTGGACCAGGAAAAGTTCGGTTACTGCTTTTTGATATTTTACTGGAAAGTATCTTTTGCCAAGGTAGGATTGCAACACTTGGTAGAAGGGATGTCTAGGAAGATAACCGAACAGTATTTTTTTGAGTGCAAATGCTTCTAACTTCCCTTGGCTCTTCAATTTTCGAGATTTCTTCAGATCGTCACGTATCAGGGTTTCTAGATCACGAAAAACTGGCACGTTATTCACAATTTTGTCTGTCTGTCTCTATGTTTGCTTGTTGGAGCTATAACACAACAACTATTTGTTGGAGAAAAATGACATTTGGCAAGCTGCATGCCTGTCTACCTGGCATGAGAAAATTTTGGTGAAATATATACAGAATGAGCACCTTAAAAAATAAAAATTCTGCGTATTTTTGCTTTAATTCAATTAGTTCAATAAAATTAATATTTTGCACATAGCTCAGGTTTTGACGCTTGACGAAAAACGGCATATTTTGGACCCAACATGGCGAACACCTTAAACAATTAAATTCGTTTTTCTTTTGATATTTTCAAACTTTGCTTTTTCACTTAATCATTAGTGCTAATGGTACGGCGTTTGTATGTATTCGCAAATGACTTCTTATTCTGCTGGAGATATTGAGGAAAGAGGCAAAAACAACTTTGTTAAGGTTTTGTTTATCATGGTGACATTTTCTTTTGCGCTTGTTTTAGCTTTCTCGCCAACTTCCACAGTGAGGGGTTTGTGGCTGCCGTTGGTGACAGATTATAAAGATACTCTTGTATTGTTTTGCTTTTCTCATTTCTATCTGCTTTTTCAGGTTTCTCACGGTTATGTCGTATCTCGCATTATATTGTTATTATCATATTCTTCCTCAGTCAGTCTCCTTTTATCAATGATTGCTTGCATCTTGGCAATTGAGCAGTCTTCTTCATTTCTATCGGCAGCAGGTTCCGGTGTCCGAGAGTCCCAGACAACTCAACGACTGCCTCCTCGATATCAATAGCTGTTTAAAAAACGTTGTTTTTAATATTTCTTCGATCAAAGTTTTACATTTTTCCTAATCAGTTTTTCTAGTTGGGAGAATTGTAGATCGTTTGGTTACGATTACTGCACTTCGCGTCAGTAATATGGGTGTGTAGTCAGATTATAGATCCAGGAAATCCGGAAATGAGGTTTTACAATGGTGTTGATTATTTCCCTATCGCTGGTGTTCACGTTGTAGTCTCTAGGAAAGTAGCCTATAAATTGCTCCTTTTTAATCGCGTGGCGAAGGGTAGTAGGTGGCTGATAAAATTATCTGCCCTCCCCAGTCTTCTATTTGGATGTGGTGAGAATGGAACTTTTCAATTTTATGGCATTTGATTACATTTCTTATAGTGACTGCAATATGCGCAGTCTAATCTGGATGTTTTGAGTAACATATTGAATATAGACCACTTCGGTGGCACAGTGGATAGGGTGTTAGGCTTGCAATAGGCAAGTCCCCGGTTTGAATTCATAGATAAGCGGAACTTCTTCCGCAGTCCACTGGATCGGTACTGAGCCGAGGACCGTTGACGTTGAGATACAATTAACGTCGTTGTCCTCTGAAGACTTGGTTATGTAGAGCAACAAGACTACACACAAACATATAACACACATAACGTGGAGGTAGCACAATAGGCTCATTGAGGCCGCAGTGCGCGTGAACCTGGTTCACTCTCCACAAAAAAAAATATTGAATATTATTCGTAGTTTTAATTTCTTTTTGCTTTGTGCTTTCTTGTTCCTCTCCTCTATTATTGCTTATAGAAGATTGGTTCTTGTTTTTATTTTGACTTTTTTTTGGTATTAGATAGCTATTAGTTTCTCTGCTTCTTAGGGTAGGGAGTAGGAAACTTTCCGGCTTATATTTGCTTATAAACGGTGCAGCCTTTAGAATTTGCGTTTGCTTTTTCTACATAATAATTTTAACTATTCAGGTTAGTGACTGCATAGAAAGAGTAGAAGGTATTCATCGACCTGTAACTCAAATAGGTATTATAAGTGTTAAGATGATTGTTCTAGTTTGTTTTGTAACACCTTTTAACAGTTCTTCCAAACCCAAAATAGCGATGTGTGACGTAATCAGAATTTTATTTAAATGGTTCACTATGTTTTAATGATTTATAGAGTTCGAAGTTGAATTTTTATTTTCGGAATATCTTTCCAACTGAAAAACTACTTTTTGGATAAAGAAAGTTCAAACTTGACACGACACGGTTTTATTAATTGTCGCAAACTTTGATGTAATTGATTTTTTTTCTTTGTGTTTCTACTTCCTCTTAATATTAAAGGTGATATTTTTTTACCGTGATTATGATGTTTTTAACCTCATATAAAAAAGATGTATATGATTTGAATGGAAAAACTCAATGGTCTCCGAGATACTGATATTTGATGTTATTATTACTCCTAAAAATTGTTCTTGATCATGAAGGTAAATCACACTTGTCATTTTAAAATTGGAAATTTGTTACGGAGAGACATTTTAACAATAATAATAATACACACGGATTATTGGCTAAAAAATAACTTTAAATACTTATATCTCGATAACCATTGCAGTTTTAGATATAAATCAAGTATCCCCTCCTGGTATTAAATTAAAGTGTCTGGGAAAATATTGTACCTGCGGTACCAAAGATTTAGATATAACAAAACTCACCCTTTATGATAAGTGACGGTAGGGTAGCTATAGTTATATTAGACTTTTAATTAATGAAACCACTTCACGTCAAATTTGAACTTGACTCGATAAACAGTATTTGCATTTTAAAGAAAATCCAAAAATAAAAATATGTAAAAGGCTTTACCCAGAACTTCCTTCGTCGACATTGTGACACTAAATAATTTTAAAAATCAAATTAAGTTAGGAGTAAAAATATTTTCACGTTTCTAACAAATTAAATAAATTTTCAAATAAGAAAAACGTTACCGGTGGTCGAATTCGAACGGCAGGCGGACCGCGTGTGCAGCCCCAACTTTTTGTGAGATATTGTGAGGGGCCGGGCAATTTTTACCTGCGCCACGGAGTACCGACCTCTCGAATTTCTACGTCGCAGCTATATTTAGTAACGCGCTAATTTGTGCCTCGTTTTTGTATTGTAAAACATTTATTCTGTATCATTTGGCTCCTAGTTTTGGTAAGAATAAAGCCTGCACTATGCACGAATTATTAATTGTATCTATTACTAAGTTGAATGAAAAATAAGCAAAATTTTATTTTTTTAAGGTGCTCACCCTGTATATATTTGTCTGAAATTTTTCCGGTTTCCTTCCAGGAATATATATATATAAAATGTGAATGCAAAATATCGCCTTACTCCGATAACTATTTTTTGAGTTATACCGCTAACAGACAGACAGACAGACGGAATTGAGAAAACCTGTTTTTCGTCATCTAGGGACCCGGAAACGTGAAGATCTGAGGAAATCTCGGAAGGTGATTTTTTCGTGATTACAATAGGTACTTCATTCGTCTTTTATACGAGGGAAGTAATAAAAATTCAACTTCTCAGGTATCTAGGTTCTTAATGAAATTTTTATTATGCCGTGTTTGGCTTTATGGGTATATTTTGGCGAGAATATCATTCGTTGAATTGTAAGCAAATCATCATTTCTTAAATTTAGGACATTGGTTAATAGGACCCTCACCCATACTGACATTATAGCGACTCACCATTTTAGATTTGGTACGAGTTAACTTGGTTTGCGGGGCTCCATAGCTCAGTGGTAAGCATTCTGGCTCCTGATCTAAGGGTTGAGGGTTCGATCTCCGATCCCAGTTTTACAAAATAAAAAAAATGCGGATGAAAACCTGTACAAAATGCCATCATTCGGAAGTGATGTAAAGCCGTTGGCCTCATGTTACTATGATGTGTAGCATGTAAAAGATCCCTTGCTAAGGTTGGAACTGCTTGGTCTCGGTAAAATTCTAAATAGGACTAAGGTACCTGGTACTCGGCATGCCTAGACTTTGTCCAGGGGGTTGTCAAGAAGGGTCTATGAAGGCCTACTTGCTAGACAGGAGTCGCCCCACAAATAATACTATTACCAACTTGGTTTTGTTTCACGTGTCAAATGAACTAATTTAGAAACGTCATTTGATTTTTCTAGGTTAGGTCGTGCGTTTTAAGCATAAAAAGCAACAAAAAGTGTGTTTGGGAAAAACATTGATCATTAGCATTGCTACTCACGTAATATAATGGTATTACGTTCTCCCTGGTCTACATTTTAAATGATGATTTTCTCTTCCTAAATATAATTCGTAGTACGTTTAATAATCTATAATTTTTAAAGAATATCATTTCATTATAATCCCAATGTAAGAAAATACAAGTCGTCCTTTGGTCTCGTTGTATTTTCAGCTTTGGGATAATAATTTCTAACATTCATAAAAAAAAACTATCGACAATAAGCATACTATGTACTTATTATATTACCCCTGAGAATAGATTCTTAGACATAACCATTTTCAAACATTATTTCAGCTTTAGATGAACAAAATCAGATGAGATCGTAATGTTGTAAAGGCTCAATATCACATAAAATCCACAATACAATTTTTGTTCTCTGAATGCTCATACTCCGCAAGTTATAGAATGTGGAATATATACTGACTGACCCCGTATGTAATACACATAGAATAACGACAACAGATACTTTTCCTACACATTTTTGGAATAAAAATTAAAAGAAGAGGGCTTAACACAAAGGTAAATTCATTTCCTGAAACACATTACAACTTTAGAGCAGTGTCAGTTTTATTTACTAATTTTGATAACAACCTCCAAATTTGAACTTGTTTTTATAAATTTTTGTTTCAAAAACAAGAAATATTTCATAGCAATCCACTGATCTGAATATACGAATATCCTGTAGTCAATTAGCATCAGAATCTTAAAAATCTCTTTATTACTTTAAGAGTTGAAAGTTGACGCCGTTTGAAAATGCTTTACAGTTGTTCTGTGTTTCAATGGATGGACTTTTTATTTCCAAGTTTTTTTTGTATTTAAAAAATTATTATTATTCACATATTCAAAAATATTACATTATGTTAGTCTTGTTTTAAACTTCAAACTCTTAAACTTTATTTGCCTCCACTGCAGGGTTATCGAAATTGCCGATTTATAGAGAAGTTTTCACTAGATTTATGTGGCCGTTGGTGCTGATGGGGATCGAACCCGGGTTTTCTGCGCTATATATGTAATACGTTAGAAACGATAAATGCACTACATGATCTACTATACTTTGCAAACTAACACTCAATATAATGTAAGCAATAATATTGACTTAGAAGCATAGTCAAACCTATATATTTTAACATACTTAGATTACATCCAATTCACTTTAACAAAGTTAGCTAAGCCCGAATAATCTGCAAATCTAGGATACAACAACAAACATCTTCACATCTTATGCCAAATCCAAAATAAAATATTTTTTAATGCCTCGTAATACACAAATAGCTTGGAAATCTTAAGTTTACTTTAGTAGGTGAAGTTATGAGACAACCTTAATCCTTTCTATCTATAATAAACAAGATATCTACTACTACGTGCTCGTTGTCATCTTTTAGTGTATTCATTGATTGCAAAGTATGACGAAGTGTGAATTTAATTTTAAGATACCAATTCTTCAATGTTTTGTTTGAACTTCCAAAATTTACTTTAATAAAACTCTAAAATAAATGACTAATACAAGAACTGTCTGAAAGAGTAATCATACAGATAAAATTCTCTAATTTGCAAAATTTCAGTTACTGTAAAAATTTAAAAACGCATAATATGCGTTTAAAGAAAATTATTTTAGCCGCATCTCCCATGTCATATTCATTTATTTTATTGCTAACCGCAAGGGAATGTGCTAGGAATCGTTGGTTACGCCGATACGGAAAGGGTTATATTATGAAGTAAAAATTAGTGTTTAAAGAGAAACTTGAAGAAATGTGTTTTTTGTGTTATATTAAAATTTAATCAACTCCTACAAAATACCAAAAGGGCCGAACTGATACTTTTTACGGTAAATCTATATATCTTGCGTACATACGTACAAACTAATTGTTAAGAAATATACATTTATACAACTATTTTTGATTAGACAATAAAATATTGTACAGAAAATTACGTTGTTAACTGCGTCTAACAATATAATAAATAAACTAACTTAAGTATTATCAGCTGTTATGGTATTCACGTAAACGATTTGTTTATATAAGCTCGAGCATCCATGGCTGCTACTAGTTAATGTTGTTTATTTCAGAGCAACCGTTCATCCAATACGTGGCAGTTTTAGTTTGGCGGAAATTAGGAGTTATATAGATATTGTGAACCAATTTTAATAGATTTTTTTTCTGCCTTTAAAATTTGAAACTTTTTAATTTACCTAATAAATTTTATGTTATCATAACTTTGCGCCCTCTGTGGCGACAGTTAAAATGGATTGATTTTCTTTCAAGTTTATAGAAAAAAGTAGCTAAAGGTTAGATTTGATAAGCAAAGTAACCTGAGTGGCCTAGGAAATTTATAAATAAAATTGTGTAGTTCTTTATCAATACTGTAAAGCTAAAAATAAAGTAACAGAATATGGTTTCGACAAAATTTGCAGTTGTAAGCCTAAGGGAATTTTTAATGGCGTACGTCGACGAGAATAACATGTTTTCTAATACGCTTAAATAATTATAAACAGTTTTTATAAAAGTGTAAATTAAAAAAAAACAAAGAGAATAATTGTTTACGAAAACTGGAGCAATAAGTTTGCATCAACAATTGTGTTCTATTTCTTTGCAACATTACAACTGATTAAGTGGTAGAACAGATGTTCTACGTTCCAATTTATTTCGGAATAAAAAATTATTAACAGTTAGTGCAGTGGTACTGGTAGTGAGAATGAGCATCAATTGACGAAAACGAAGTAATAAAAATAAATAAAACTAATTGCTCGAAGTAAATAAAATTAAGGGGATTTTAAAGTTTGCATTTGAAATTCATCTCTTCCCTTTAGTGTGCCGCATCAGATATCTGGGACATTTTTAATGGTGCTTGGAGTCCTGTCCTCATGTTTTTGGAAAACGTGTTCCCTACCATGGCTTCCCTTTGCATTTCGCAGTTTGCGATAGTGGTAACGTGTATAAGTATGTCATGTTACAAAGATGAATTGTTTATTGTAAAATTGTAACCAGACGATTAATGGCTTCACTTGATCAGATACCAACCTCAAACACTGAATACATTTTCGAAAAATCCTTCCCACCACTGAGGTTCCAACCCGTGTTCTCTCGAATGCGAGTCCGCGCTCTCACCACTGCGCCACCGAGATGTTATTACACTTGTAGCACACTTTAATGATCCGCATTCGTAACAGGAGTATTTTTGAGTAGCGTTGCATTCATTTGACAATGATAAAAATTGAACGGGTTTTTGCCAAAATATAAAGTAAACCTATTTGTTTAATAAACAAATAGAACTGGAATAATAAGCATAATTGAACTATAAAATCGTATTTTATGTAAAATTTATGGAAAATAGAGTTTTGACGGACGAATCTGGATGTAATATCAGATGAGTCTGCTAAAAATTTGGTTGTTTGGTATAAGTTTTCCAAAATCCATGTAAATTTGTTCTGAATAACTTTTTTATAAACAAATTAAGTCGTCTTAGGTGTTGCTAAGTTACCGTTATGTAATTAATTTCGCTAAAGTAGCATTTTGTGGACAATAAACATTTACCAAGGTAGCCATTTTGGAGAGCGAGTACTAAAAAGTATAAAAAATATTTGAATTCAAGGATGTATTGATATATTTTAAGCTTAAAGTTGAAAGAAACAGGGATAGGGGTACGAACTACTACTACAGTAAAAAATATCTTGTTTGTTTAGTTGTTTGTTATGGACAAGGTCTAGGAATGTGAAGTACCGTGTACCTTAGACACCAACTGCTTTGGTGGTATGGTCAAAGTCGTACTTAGAATTTTGCCGAGACTAAGGAGTTCCAACCCTAGCTAGGATTAGAATACTATTATAGGATCTCTTGTGCGATCTAAAAGCCGATTGATATTTAGGCGAAGATTGCACTGCTATATCCACAAAACTCAAGAAAAAGTAAATTGAAAATTTACACAGAAATTTGCAGATTCGATGAAGCAGTTGCCTCTACATTGATGGAAATACTCAAAAACTTACTTTTGGTTTAATTTCCATGTATTATCCATAATAAAATAATTCCAGAGTAGTTTCTTGCCAGAGTAGAGTGAATTATACGACTTTACCAATATCACAGGCTCTGTTCTAAAACCAATGGGACACCATTTAGAGAAAAACTGTTTTTGTCAAAATAGGGTGACAGAGCCAAATATACGAGTACATTAGTAAAAAATCTGTAAAGGGCTTTACTCAAAACTTCCCTCGCAGTGGACGTTGTGACACAAAATTGAGCAAAACTGTGTTTTTGATAAAAGTATACTTAAATACAAGTTGCAGAAGCCATCTATTCAAGCACGAATTTGAAATTCCGAAATGAGCCGCATAGCGACGAGTTGAGGAACAAATGAGTGCTCGAAGGACCTTCTCCAACGAGTGTTTTATACTATTTTTTCTATTGTGCCGCTTTATACCATTTTATAAATTAAAAAATAAAAATGCTCTCTATTTTGCATTTAAAATAACTCCATTCTAGCACCCATTTCATAGCGACTTATTCTAACACTCAAATGACGCCATTTGGTTGCTAGAATGGAATTATTCTAAACGCAAAATAGAAAAACATATATTCCTTTAGCAAAATGGCGGTTAAACGCAATGTTTTAATATTGTTGACATAATATTTTATATTGAGTTACCCTAATTAGGGGCGGATGGGACAACCGAGAAACCAGTAAATTTCCAGATGGGCACGGGTCCAGCGATCCGCTTTCTGCAAGCAAAAGCAATTGCCAAGGCGACATTGTTCTGGGCTAGTTTATAGTTTCATGAGGATACTTTCATAAAGACAACAAGTGCGAGGTGTGACACTAAATAATTTTAAAAATCGAAGGAAACTATGGGTAAAAATATATTGACGTTTCTAATAATACTAAATTCAATTTTTAGATAAAAAAATAGAATCCTTAATGAGATTCGAACTAGTGGTTGCAACCGAGCCCGAATATTGGATTATTTTGTTTACCAGTGAACCACCGCTGCGCTGACTGCGCCACGCCCGCGCTGGCAATTCTTGCGATCCTGCTCTATTTAACGTTGTTTCCTTTTGTCTCGTAGAACAGTTATTCTGTATTTGTTGGTTCCCCTTTTTGGCAAGGATAAAGCCAGCATTATGTACAAATTAGTACTTTTATGTATTCCTCAGTTCAAGTAAAAATAAACAAAATTTTATTTTATAAGGTGCATATCCTGTATATATTTGTATGAAATTGTACCGGTTTCATGCGAGGTAGATATATAAAATGTAGGCAAAATATCGTCTTCCTTCGACAAATAGTTTTTGAGCTATACTGCCAACAGGCAGACAGACGGAAATGAGAAAACCTGTTTTTCGTGAAGATCTGAAGAAATCTTGGAAGGTGATTTTTTCCCAATTACAATACTTCCTGCGTCTTTCAGACGAGGAAAGTAAAAATGTACACAGAAGAAGTTATGCATCGGAGAAGTCCAATTATTAATTTTGGATTTTCTTCAATAACTGATCAAGTTTAACCGGGGCGTGATATAGCTTCACTAATTTCAGAAAATGTTGTAGCTAAAATATATCTATATAGGGGGCGCTAGTTCCTTTTCTTCTACTTAATAGTGTTACAGTATTTTTTGCCTATAATGAACGGACCACCGACTAGGTAGGGAGAAGGATCGGAGTCACGTACCTTCAATGAGGTGAAGTTAAATTACATTGCGCTAAGCTTTCCAAAACCACAAAGTGACTCAAGCATAGCAAAAAGAAGAGGCAACACGAGTAAAACCAAAGTTTTAACAAAGTTCGTATAATGTTAAATAATAGAATGTAAATGACAACTTATAATTACTGGCATTAATAACTTCTCGAAAACACTTAAATAGCTAACAAATATCACAAACAATGTAAGTGTTATAGAGTATGTACCCAAATAGTTTATTAATATCATATAAATGAGGCGGGAAAGCCTAGTTTCCAGTACGCTATCACAAATGCAGGGGAGCAACATAATTATTTCTGCTGAATAAAGACCCAATAAATGGTTAAGTGAAGCAATAGTCCAATACAGGTAATTAATTGCGATCAATTTGGAATAGTATTTTCAACTCGGTGAGTGAAAAACCGTCTACAAATTTCCAAAATCCAATCCATCTGTTGCAACCGAGGGTTTATTATTCAGGCACTTGCATGTTTTTAGTAAAACAGTATTAAATTAATTTTGCTGCGCTACTAACTCAACAAACTATTAAGACGTTCATAGGTTTATAAATTTTGGAAAGTGTACAATGTTACATGGTTAGTCAATCAGGAAAACCGCAAAACCTACACATTTTTGGTGCCTCAGGTACTATTTTTTGATAGATATTTTAATTACACGTAAAAAACTGTATAGGTGTTGAATCAATGGTTTTAGAGATAAAGCCATTATTTTAACCTTTTTCTAAGCTGAAAATCTGTGGGAAACGTTTTAAGTAGGGATATGTTTTGCCATAACGAATTTTACACTTTTACAATGACGTTTATGGTTTGCATTTATGTCTTTGAGCAATTTTGTCGAAGCGACGTGATGACAACTTCAAATACCCCTATCTCCAACATCACTGATTTTTCGCTACACACGAAGTGAACTTTTTTTATATAAAATTGAAATATCTAAAGTATCACGTTAATGTCAAGTAATAACTTTTGGGGCGTATAACTCCTTAAGGGTGCAGTTTTTACTAAATCATATTTGACACTATTAGCATATGAAAATACTATTCCTCTTAGATGATTCTGCATTCTGTTCGTGGTATCCTGTACATAATACGAGGGCCGTTTTTTTCAACCTCCGATTGGCCATAACAAAAAGACAAGTGTATATAAAACAACGATTTTATTACTAAAAGCTATGTACACTTGTGGTTACTTTTCGACATAATCACCTTGGAGATTGAGGCATTTGTCGTACCTGTGGGCAATCTTTCCAATACTCTCTGCATAAAATGTTGCCGCCAATGAATTAAAATTAGTCTTGACCTTGTCTTGAAGCTCCTCGTTATTATGGAAGCGCTTGCCTCCTAGCCACTTCTTCAGTTCAGGGAAAACATGGAAGTCACTATGCCGGGTGATCGAAAATATCTCATTGAAATTGCTCAAGGAGCCGTTGGGTTACAGTACGGGCGTCCCCCCGGCTCCTTGAGCATATGGGATATTTTCGATCAACCGGCATACAGTCAGTCCCGTCCTAGCGCCGAATGACTTCCATGTTTTCTCTGAACTGAAGAAGTGGCTAGGAGGGTAGCCCTTCCAAAATAACGAGGAGCTTCAAGACAACGTCAAGACTCATTTTAATTCATTGGCGGCAACGTTTTATGGAGAGAGTATTGAAAAGCTTGTCCACAGGTACAAAAAATTCCTCAATCTCCAAGGTGATTATGTCGAAAAGTAAGCATAAGTGTACGTAACTTTCAGTAATAAAATCATTGTTTTAAATACACTTATCTTTTAGTTATGGCCAATCGGAGGTTGAAAAAAAACCGGCCCTCGTATATAAGCTGTTTATCATAGCTTTTGTCTCAACCATACAGCAGTAGAGCCTCTTGATCATTTCATTCTTCTTCTCTTAAATTCCTAGCCGACTTTGATTTAATTTGGGCTACAATTGATATACCTTTTGGAAGGCGTTCTTCCATCATGTGTTGAACATGTTCATACCAATACCAGATCAGTTTTTTTTAAATTTTATTTCCTCTACTATTGTATTCTCTGCTTTCATAATTTCGCATATTCTTTTTTATTTGTTGTAATCTTGAAGTACCTGCCGATCTTCTTAAAAAGTTTATCTATGTTGCTTATAACTTTTTTCGGCAGCGAATTGACATACTTTTAAATATTGTGTTGTTTGGATATATCTATGCCCATAGCATGGAATTCAGCATACATGTGACTATTTTACTTTGGATATTTTGTCTGACATTGTTGCTTTGTGTTTAAGTAATTGTAATCTTTTATTACTTCTATTTGGTGATAGGGGTTGCTAGTCCCCGTGTGACGAATAGGGGAAAGAAAATACACAGGGTGGACAACAGGTAGCTGTGTTGCCAGTTCTGGAATAAAGCTGGCTACTGTGAACCGATTTCTTTTAAGGCCGGACACCTATAGCCTAAGCACAATATCCCACTGGCCATATCACCGCAGCGCAGAAAGCAACGAAAACCTACTGTGCATTATCTCTCAAGATATAATAAATATGGCATGACAAAATATAAATGAGGCCCTTAGTCTGTGGCAGGATTTAAATAGCCAAGCGGTGCAAAAATCTCTGCGAAGAAAAAGATGATAGGACTCACTCGTATTTGGCTATAAAACAGAAAAAATGTACCACAATAGGTACATGGAACGTAAAAAGCATGTATATTGCTGGAAAGGTTCATAATGCAGCCCAAGAAATGAACAAGTAGACTTAACTTGGACATCCTAGGAATATCATGGACAAGATGTGGAAAGTGTAATGTTGAAAACAACAGGTAATAACGACGTAAATAACTTAAACGGTATCACTATCACGTAAAGAACTTCGTACCATTCTCGGATCGTCTGATGCTCATACGGTTAAGAGCAATGCCAAGAAATATCAACATCATTCAGCTATATGCCCCTATAGCAGATAAACCAGATACTGGAATTGAACAACTCTACGAGCGCCAATAAAGGAATTAAGAAGAAGCATAGAAGGAAATAAAGTCGTTATTATTATGGGCGACTTCAATACCAAAGTAAACAAAGGAAAAATAGAGTACAACCTGGGAGTATACGGTCTAGATCTAGATGAACCAAATTATAGAGGTGAATGGCTATTACAACTTTGCCAAGAGGAAAACGGGGTGATTGCGAATACATGGTTTAAACCTAGGAGACTACACGCGGGCATCTTCACAACAAATTGTTGACTATACTACACGCAAGCAGATATACTTGATCTCAATTAATAAGAGATACAGAAACGGCTTAACAGGAGGCAAAACGTACCTTGCAAGCGATGTAGGCTCAGACCATAATCAGGTAATATGCAACGATAGCATACGCCTAATATACAAAAATTTAAAGATCCAACACAACAGGAACGGTTAAAACATGCACTAAATGAAAATATAAAATTAAACGGAACACATGAGACAATAAACAACAACAACGGTAATAATACAATCAATGCGGAATATATAGAACTAGTGAGAACCAGAGAGATTTAAATTAAAAAAAAAAAGTATGCTTTGGCCGGGAATCGAATCCGGGTCGCCCGCGCAGCAGGCGAGCATTCTACCTCTAGACCAACGTGGCTTGGTTAAATAAGATGCTGTTATAATGATATATGAACATAGTGAATTACCCGAGCTAATAGCACACGACCACAGCAGCTGTCGCACCGCGACTCACGGCGACAGATGCTTCGCTCCGCTGCTTAGAGGATTTAATTAAATTAACACTTTTTCGTACCTCTTTTGAAAATAAAAATCGGCGTACGATCTAAGTCTAAAAATTAGCAAACTTTTAAGCCATGATACAACTTAATCGGTCCAGTATCTTCGGAGGAGATAACGAACAAACATAGAAAGAAAGAAAGAAAGAAATAGAGCAACGATTTTGTTATAGGATATGTTTGGGATAAACTAAAAACAGCCGTTATTATAACACAAACTACTATTATTGCCCATGACACTAATAATAATAAAAAGTGTTGGATGGGCCTAGAAATCATACCATTAATAGACAAAATAGGTTTTACAAACAAAAATTAACACCAATACCAGAAAATACATCATACAATACAAAGAAAAATCCCGCAATATTTCCATATATAAAAAGATTGAAGAGATTACAAGCAACAGTAACAAGATTTTGAACAAAACCAATCAACAAATCTCAAACAAAAAGGAACTACAACAAGTATGGGAAGAATACATAAAAGGCATTTTCATAGAGCCGAACCTCAACAACTCAGTTCTGCTGAACATGGACCAGAACTTTTGCACGTGAAAATCACAATTACGCATTACGAAATACGAAAAATGGTAAATTTGTCGGAGGAGACCAGATGTACAACGAATTTCTGAAACTGTTAGATAACCAAAACAATGGTATCAAACGACTGGTTAAAATCAGTATTCATTACCTTGCCGAAAAAAGCAAATACAAACAAATGCGTTGATTTCCGCCTCATAACTTCTATGAGTCATGTACCTAAATTATTTTTAAAAGTCCTTCATCGAAGAATAGGCAAAAAATGTTAACAGGACATAAGTGACTCACAATTTGCATCCGGAATTGGTTTGGAACTAGAAAAGCGCAATTTAGCCCATCAGTTTTATTACAAAAATGCAGAGACCAACTGAAAGGTGTATTTGATTAAACGACTACGAAGAGGCATTTGACCTCGTTAGACGTGACTAATTAATGAGAATACTGGAAGAAAGGCCTTATGAAGACATAAAGGCTATCAAAAACCTATATTGGAACGAGAATGTCACAGTAAGACTGGATAATGAAAATACCAAAACTTCTCTCTAAAAAGTGTCGTTAACAAGGTGCGTCCTCTCATATTTATTGTTTAACTTCTACTCAGAGGAGGTCTTTAGAAAAGCTTTAGAAAACACCGAAGACAGCGTAAAAGTCAAAATAAAAATATATGTTTCGCCGACGACTCGGCAATAATTTCAGATAGTCTGGAGGGTCTACAAAGACTGAAGGAGAAGGTGCAACAGTCGGGCTGAAAATAAAAACTAAAAAGTAAAAATAATTATATTTAGCAAAAAACACTAGCACAAACACAATTGTCCCCACATAACCAAAAATTAAGAAGATGTGGAAATACAGACATCTTGGGTGCGGGCCCACGGAGAATGGAGATCCGCAGTTAAAGATAAAAACAAGAGTAGAAATAGCTAAATCACCTTTAGTAAGAATGAAGTCAACCGCAGCCTCAAATAACAACAAGATACAGATCTGTGCAATGTTAATGAACGACGTCGATACCTGGACACTCAAGGATAGTACTGAAAAAAGATTACAAGCTTTTGAACTCTGGGTGTTTAAAAGAATGTTACGCATATGGTAGACGCAACAATATACAAATGAAGATGTGCTAAGAAGAATACATAAAGAAAAGAAACTGCCATCAACAATAAAAAAAGAAAAGCAGCATACCTTGGGTACCTCTATCACAACGATATATACAATATTTTACAGCTTGTTATGGATGGGAAAATTCTGGATCAAAAGCATCAGAGACTGGATACATATGAGTACTCATGCACTAATTAGAGCTGCTAACGATAGAGAAAACTTCACCGAAATTGTTTCCAACATTCATTAATGAATACGTTACTTTAAGAAGAAGAATTTTTGGTGATAGTTCTCCAGCATAAGTACTTAGTATTGACAAATTGATATCCAATCTATTTTTGTTATATCTAACTTATTGCAAGTTATATGAAAAGTAAAGACGTCCTTAGAAAAAGATTTGCCTTTACAATACCTTTCAACGTAATCCAACAATTGGTCAGTATAATATGGTGATTATCATCAACATTTTCGATGAAATTTATCATGCGGGTTTGGTTAAAACCATTTCGTTATTTAGATATTTTGTGATATTCTTTCTTGTTCAGAGATATGAGTTCGTACTATTTCCCCCAAGAGCTCCAAAATAATCAATGATCTAAATATTCCCCAATGTACTGTTTTTAAGCAAAGGAAGAATCAATTTACCTAGATTATGGTATTAACACGTAAAAGGGATGGAACACGCTAGAAAGGGAAACATTCTAGCAGGGCTTTGAAAATATTAATTAGTCGACGTCTATTGTATCTGATATAAATACATAAAAAAATATTGAAGATTACGTGACTAGTAACATTTGGGGATTTAGTGAATTTAATCTTTTAATATTACATGCAGGAACTGGTTTGAAATTTTTGAACATTGATTTTCGTGGCTTAATAGCACAAAAATTAAAATAAAAAAATATCTGCTGAAACTAGAGCCGAAACAGCAAAAACAAAAACAATGCTACGAGCAACCGAAATGAAAATACTTCGTAGTATATGACACTGAGAGACAAAATCAGTAGTAATAAAAGAAGAAGACAGTGCAACACGCCAGATGGGTTAGACAAAGAAGAAGGGAATGGAATCAACACGTAACAAGAATGCTAACCAGGAGAATCACAAAAATAGTACTACACGGGAAGCCGAAAACGCGACGACCTATGGGCAGACCACCCAAAAGGCGGAAAGAATGCTGGACATTAGTATTCTAAGACGAATAGATTGGAAATAACAGATCAAAGATCTAAAACAAAAATAATAAGAAGAATATTATCGTGGTGTAATCTTGAATTTTCACTTTGCGTATATGTTCTAATTTACAACACTTTATTACTTACCTCGTCTAAAAGACGAAGGAAGTATTGTAATCGCGAAAAAATTACTTTCGGTGATTTCTTCAGATCTTCACGTTTCAGGGTCCCTGGATGACGAAAAATAAGTTTTCCCAATTTCGCATGTCTGTTGCCGCATAACCCAAAAACTATTTGTTGGAGAAAGACGGTATTTTGCATGCGGATTATATATCTACCTGGCATGAAATCGAGTAAATGTCGGTGAAATATATACAGGGTGAGCACCTGTAAAAAATAAAACCCTCTCTATTTTGCTTTAACTCAAGAATTATTACTTAATACTTAAATGAAAGTAATATTTAGCACTTAGCTCAAATTTGTACTCTTGACCGAGTAGGGCATATTTTGCACTGAACATGTACAGGGTAAACAACTTAAAAATACATTTTGTTTATTTTTATTTTTACTTTAAATAGATACTAGTAATCATTTGCACATAGTTCACGCTTTACCCTTGACGAAAATGGGACCTAACAGATACAGGATAAATGTCGTAAGAGACAAAAAGGTGCAACGAATAAGTGCGTTGTGATTAATGTAACTGCATCGCAGATATCTGAAGAGTATCTCCAGGCAGGATGGTAACGACTGCCTGCTTGCTTCCCGTTGAAATGCCTTCTGCAGGCGCTGAAATAGAGCTGAGTTCGAATCTCGTCTGCAATATATTTTTTAATTTGCTAATTGATGTAATTTGCATTATCAAGTATGTCATTTTATCGTTTCAGTATTATTAGGAACGTTAAGATATTTTTACTCCTTGTTGACTTTGATTTTTCAAAATATTTAGTGTCACAAATTCAATTTGCAGGGAAGTTCTGAGTAAAGCCCTTTACAGATTTTTTTAGATCACAACAGTCACATTCAGAGCTAAGTTACTTGCTTTTGAATTATTCTGGGTATGTACCTTCCTATAATATGTGGCATATCACTGCTACTTGTCACATTTAGTTTTATAAACGTGATTGCCAACAGTGTTAAATGGTTTGCCTATATTACGTGATCACGTGGTCTTTAATCTTTTTCTACTTCTTTGTACCCCTTGTACCCGTATTTGCCCATTGCAAACAAAACAGTTTTTAAGCGAGTTCAATGCAATATAACAATATTAGCAAAATGGCACATAATTGTGTTTTCAGAACGTCTTCGTTCTGTTAATGTGACAACAGAGATTTATTACTGACATCACTGATATGTTGAATGATTGTTGTTTTGGTATTTCTTGTAGTCTCATATTTTTCGATATTACGGCAGGTTCTTCAGTAACGAAGTTGTGCAATCGCCAGTTTTTAATTAGATCACTCTCTGATACATTTTAATAGTAATAATTGTAAAGTAATCTCCTGTAGTTAATCTATCTCTCTGCTTCAGTTAATATAAAATTGTGAGATAAAATGCTGAATATTAGTTAGGGCTTAATTAATAATGTAATTTCTATGTCCATAATTAATTTTCGTTGTAAGCAGAAACCTAACAAACCGGACTAATTTTAGGAGTATACCGATGGGGCCACAATTACATATAACAACAATGAGATAATATGAACAAGAAAATAACACGTATTGCCTGAGTAAGAAAGAGATAAACATAGAAGCAAATATTCGAGTAGGCTTGACGCTTATCGTAATTATGACATATGTCAACTAATCATGCCTACTAAAATATTTTTTTCGTATGGGCATCTCTTTCTTACTCATTTTGTTGTTCATGTTATCTTATTGCTGTTATATACATCGACATATAGAAATGGACCGCTAGTCAGAGCTGCGCGAGCCAAACGGGATAGAAAGAGAACGCATATGACTTGAGAACGCTCTGTCCTTGTTGGCGCACATTAGCGTACGGCGCGACCGCCCTGTCGCTCTGACGTCATTTTCTGTCGGCCAATAGAAGGCCGGCAGGAAAAGGAACATTTTCTGTCGGCCAATAGGAGGCCGGCAGGAAAAGAAAAGATAGTTCTGAAAGTGTTCTCTTTCTCTTTCTAACGCAAAGAGTTGCGCAGTCGTCCATTAGCGGTCCATTTCTATATGTCGATGGTTATATATCATTATGGCCCCATCCGTATGTTAGATTCAGATGCCTAATTAGGCGAATTTAGGTTATACGCAGTTACCGGATTGAGTATACCATTTCGGCAATTGAACGAATTCGGCATCTGAGTCATATACATATACATCTATACATATTTAAAAACAAAAATTAAATATTGCTTGGTCGTGAAATAGACCTAGTACCAACAATTTGAGTATGAATCTTCGCATTATAATTTATGAAGTTGATATGTAGACCTTGAAATAGGTGTGAAACGCAAATAATTGTTTATTTTAAAATTCAAATATGGATGCATTGTACATATATACTAATTTATCTAAGAAAGTTATTGAATGCAGCTGAATTACATTCCGCATGATTTTATTACATTATTGTAAGGTGTTGCCAACATACAGAAATGGAGCCGTTTGAGACATTTGTCGAGTTTTATTTATCAATCCGATACCAATTTGACCATTTGCAAACAGTTAGGTGTTTTTCTAATACTAATTTATCGTCGTGTGTATGTGTAGGAGCTCGCACTGAACTTTGAATAAATCTGAATATATTAAAACGTCTATCGTAGGTTTGTTTTTGTTTTTATTAATATTTGTAAACAGATATAAATTCGGAACGGTCATTGTGTAATATATATGTTTATTCGTTTTTATTTATAATGAACTAAACTCATAGTATAACGTTATGGTTGAAAATACTTTATACATTGGAATCAAGCGAATCAGAACTCTACATTATCTATAAAAATGTAATGAAATCTATGGCTTTATTTGATGCACTGCAAAAGGAGGCAAATAAATTTAACATAATGTTTACTTGAAGGAAAGCTCGTTTATCTTAAAATTTCGCAAGGTGTTATTTACCAAGTTTTTCAATGTTGTTTGCTTTGTTATTAGTGTCATTGGTTCATATTTTTTGTGATTGTTATTCATCGGTAAAACACGAATTGTGGCGACTTAGTTGGTTACGGATTTGTAGTCTAAGTTGTAGATCGTGTAATGGTTTATTCGTTAGATTTATTTTATTTGCTTTTGGGAAAAATACCCATGGATAAATAAAAAAATTAACCATTTTCCTTATAGACTAAGCTTTCTGACCTTTCCAACCGTTTTTCTCTCCACTATATATTTTCTATCCAAATTTCGGTAACATTCTATATATTGGCATTCATGGCGTAGTTTTGAATTATTACGTGGTGTTAATTTTCTAACGTACGACACCAACGACAGTACTCAGAGCTAAGCTACTTATTTGTCAATTGTTACAGGTAAATAGATTTTTATAATATGTGTTAGTTCTTTATATGTGCCACTCCAATAATATTAAATGGGTTGCCTATATTACGTAGTCAAGTGGTTTTCAATCGTTTTTGATGTCTTGGTATCGTTATTATTGTTTGTCCGTTTGAGCATATTCTCATAAATGTGGGGCGAAATTAATCTTCTTGAAAAATATAACGCTAGATATATTTATAAACAATATAGTAAAATAATTGGGTTCCGTTTCTAAGGGCAGCAATTAAAAAAAACTCTGTTATCTAACGCCAGTATTTTGGAAATTTTTTGAGTTTCAGTTCTGCTGGATAATAACTATTTAGCATTTTGTAGGTTTAAACCAAGTCTCCTATTAAGCTTATCCCCTTAAGCTGTAGGAGTTGAAGTATTTTGTCATATGGCTCGCCTATTAGTTCTTCTGTTATGCAAGATACTCTCGTTTGGACTCGCTCGAAAACTTCGATGTCTTTGGCGTAGTATGGGTTCTGTATGCAGTTCTTATATTCTAGCATAGGTTTACATGTTTTGTAAATTTTGAGAATTATGTATAAATATTATTGAAACAAAACCCAATTATTTACTGTGCCCCAGTTTTATATTTGTAAAGACATAAACATCTGATGCACGTATTGTAAAAGAAAATAAATTGAAACTTTACATTTTAAAAGTTTATCGGCGATTGTTGAGCGAGAGGTAAACTGAAAAATTAATATTTATATATTGTGGTGGTTGTTATTTATATAAATGAAGGACTTTAATAATATTATTACCCTCAAAGGGTTGGGTCTCTACATCATAGCAAGTATTATCTTGAATTAGTATAAATTATTAGAAATACGTACCTTTGCTATTAACTTAAATATCGTGGTATCTTTTTAATCCTTTTATTTCTAAACGCTTTGAACAATGCTCATTTAACCACTGGGATCTCTACAATAGTGGGCATTTTAACGAATGGGAACCAAATTAAAATATGGCGATCCAATCTCAGAATTTTGCAAAACAAATTCGCGGTTATTCGACAATTATCTGTGATTACATAATTAAAGCGTTGCCTAGACGAAAACAACTGCAGTAAATAAATACACGTCACAAACAAAAAAACACTCAGATGACGCGTCACAAAAACCGACTGCACTTGCAAATCAGTAAACCCAATCTTTTAGAATAAACTTTTCTGACCTTTTTGTTGCTTTTCCAATAAAAAATAGGGCTTAAATTGAGCCCCCAGTATGTCCCACGATGGCTGGCCCCCATTTCTCCATTGACCTGCAGATACAAGCAGTTGATGACTTAAAGAACGACTTCTGCAGCTGGACCGCTTCGAAAACTTCTCCAATTCAGTCGTTGTTTTACATCTAGAGCTCCAACTACTTTCCACAAAGGTCACCGCCTATTGCTAGCTCACAGGGCTCCAATTACACTGCCGAATCTCGTACACAATGTCGGAAAAACAGCTACCGCTCGATGCACAAATTAAACACTTTTTATTAATTTATGCAGAGCTGCTACGAATTAATGCAACCTACTACAGCGTACCCAAAGGATATAGAATTAATTTTCAAACAGACTGACTTGGAAAAGGGAATTTATCTACGTATTAATAATTATTTATTGGGAAAGCTAAAATTGACACATTTCACAGCTTGGCTTCCTTTCCCCAATTGTTTCTTTTATCTCACACCGTTATACAATATTTCCGAGCCTGTTCTGATTACATTTTGTTCTTCAAATCAAGGCTAACACTATTTTTAATATCGTTTAACAAATTATTATCAAGGCCAATGCTATTTTATGCAATTTCCAAAAATTAAACTAGCAGTTTTGGAACATTTTGTAAAATAATATTTGATATGCTTGAAATATTATTAATTGCTATTATAATCATAAAGGCTTAAAATGTGTTCATAGGAATATTAAGGGAACATTATTTTTGATTTCCAAAAAACTGTATAATTAATGGTAGTGTTTTTGTACATAAAAAAGGTACCCGTTTCTTATAAGGATGCTACGACATTCGTCTAAAATTCTGACATGTAAGCAAATTAAAACGAAATCAAGCTTGGCTTTTAAAAAAATTAGGTCATGTGCTCTATTACTACTTCTGATGTTTTAAATTTAAATATGACAGTTATTAAAATAGTAGAAGTGTCAAGTTATTTAAGTGATCAAATTTTACATTATACAATATACATGTTTAATCAAGAACAAAAAGTTTTTATAATCAACAAGACTGATGTACTAGATGTAACATTGTTTAAGTGTTAGTTTTTATGTTAATTTTCAAATAAAATTTTGACATGACGTTCGGTGACAGTTTTGCAACGGATTAGGTTATGTACCTATGTGTATTTCATTCTAGAACATCCACGTTATGTGAATTAATAATCAACATTTGTTTCAATTTTCAAAGCCAAGCTTGATTTCATTTTCCTTTGCTCACATGTTACATACTATTTATTCTCAACACTGCTCGTAATGGCAAAATAGATACCATCTTTCAGCATGCAGAATAATGCGAAGCCGAGATGCAGAATATGCCAAGTGACATACATTTTCTTATGCTTATGTTACATACAATATTTATTTTACGATCGTAGAAGAAGTATAAATATTTAGTTTGATGGAACCCTTTCGGTCACTGTATTCGATATTCTAGGTTATGTTGACATACAAATTTACGATAGGGCGTACGATTTACGTTTTTATTGCACGTCACCAATGGCAACGTGTAATAAAATTGTAATTCGCAGGCTAAAATTAAACGTGATGTAAACAGTCATTTTTGGCACTAAAAACTGTGCAAAAAAGTCACCTGTGACACCATAGTAAAAAAATTAAGTATGTCAACAACGCCCATTACACGTGCTTAAAGTGAGTTGTATGTAGTAGGTAATTTTTAATAGCATTAATGTTATATACCTACCTTAGTAGTAGATAAGATGTGTTTTAGAAGCAACAGATTTTACTCGGTTCCTTTCCATCGTGGTCTACTGGTCTAATTTCGCAAATATCAGATTATTTCAAGGCAACCATTTTTTAAAATTGTCTCTGAATATTTACTATTATGTAGTAACGGCGCATGAATATAATTTCCTTAATTTTTGGCGCCTTTTTGGTTGTATGCAAAGTGTAAGCGAGGCGTAAAACAATCTTAGGACTTCTTTATATTCCAGCAATTTTGAATACGAGAACGCACACTTCCAATTCATCAATTCAATTGAGTGCTTATGATCTCGCAGATATTAAATTCTAAAATTTAATTAAAAATTATCTGTCGTTTGAATGACTACACCTGTCCCAAATTAACTTTACGTTTAAATTCGAGATATAAAATGTAAGCTAAAAGTATTCCGAAATATTTACAACCATAGTTTGAATATAGAGAACTGTGCTAGTGATAAAGTGTCTAAATTACTACGTATAATATTAGTGAACTTTTTAGTTTTCAATTCACCAACAGCAAATTTAGTTTTTAGATATTTATTAAAATGATAATAATTTAAAATACGTAAGAAATTAATAAACAGTATGTAATGAAGAATAATTTTATTTATGTTTTATTTTTAGGCAGCTGTGAAGCAAGTGGTTGTAATTTAAAGTGCTTTCAAGGTCTTCTGAAAAATATTTTATTACTATTTAACCGTGGTTGTATATGATTTTAAGAACTATTATGTCATTATTTTCCATTATCAGGAGTATATATTTATCTTCACTTTACTTGAACATTACTTAAGATAATATAATATAACCAGTATGATGAGGCGTTCATAGTGAATATTAAATTTAAAAAAAGTTTCATATTCTTTATAACGTTAGAAAAGTGAATGATATTGATTATTACAATTATTTCTGAAGGGATTCTAAAACTAAAAACTAGCTCTTTAAATAATTAAATGCTTTTAATTATGCTTTTTCCTAATTAACTCATGAACTTCATTTATAAGCGTACCTGAGATTTTCCAGAACTTTTAGATGTCCAACGAACTTTAAATTTAAAGGGGACATGTCAGTTAACGGGGTTTTATTTCTCGATTTTTATAAAACCACCGCTTTGTTTCCATTCATTAATTTATAGCGTATTGGAAGACATTGCCAAGAATTTAATTTTAGCGGAAGAAAGTATTTTATTTGTTTACAAGGAACAGCAGCTGTTCATTTTGACAGATCATTCGAAGGAGTTAACCTCGTAGGTTTCCCACGACTACCAAAATCTGGAAATGTGGCGTGCGTTAGGCATGATAGTCGTCACGAATCACATGTGATGCGTCCAGATCCGTGGCTTTTGTTATGCTTGTAAATTAGTGATAACATTAACCGATTGGCTGCTTTAACGAAAACGAGTCAGGAAGCTATTTATAACGGAGACATAATTTATAATTGTTGGCACGATCCTCTAATATTGATGTCTCCTTAGACAAACATAAAATTATGCCGTGGGTATTTTTGCTTGTAGTAGTATACGTAGGTGAAATATAAGGTATTATTTGTCGTATAGCGATAGATATACGTTGGTATATATGAACACGCATATGCAGGAGCTTCTATTTAATTTTTTGAATTTGTATACATTTGGTTCCTCTGGAAAGTGTTATTTTTAAGGTGATGAAAAACAAAAAACCAATTCAAAACAAAATATTAGTTAAAAAATATTGTTGTTTCTTCACATCTACCTACACGTATATTTTTATGTAATTTGCTGCCGCAGGCTAAAGAAAAAATGAAGGGGTATATCGTATAACATTTATGGTGGACCACATATAATTTCCTAGTTTAAAATAAGCGTATTACTGTATGTTATTTCCCTGTAAACAATTTCTGACAAAATCAAATAGATTTAGTTCATGAAGGGTTGCTATGTAATTATAACTAAGTATACAGTAGAATATGCGCTATACGAGGTTTGTCGGATAAGTATCTTTCAAATTAATTCTACTATTGCAATGCAATTATTAGAAGAACTATTATTAGAACTATTAGAAGCGACATTAGTGTAGATACTTACCAAGCCTTTGCCGGGCTCCACAGCTCAGTGGTTAAGCATTCTGTCTACTGAACTAAGGGTCGAGAGTTCGATTCCCGATCCCGGTGAGGTTTCTAAAAATAAAAAAAATTAGGATGAAAACCTCCACAGAATGCCATCATTTGGAAGTGATGTAAAGCCGTGGGTCCCATGTTACTACGATGTGTAGCATGTAAAATATCCCTTGCTATGGTTGGGACTCCTTAGTGTCAGCAAAATTCGAAGTAGGACTAAGGTACCCGGTACTCTGTATGCCTAGACTTATCCATGGGGCTGGCTGACACTAGTCTCTCCAAAACTGATACTACCAAGTCTTTAGCCTGTGGCTATTTGGTCGACTGTGATAATCAGTGGTCTGAGGTACTGAGCATGTGTCCGTGGCATTTAAGAATTGTTCACATTGGCCGAGTATGTTGGGGTAGCAAATTTGCATCAAATTATCAACAACTTTAAACATTCGTTGGCAGGAGATGAATCGGGAGTCTAGGGTTATCATCCCGAAACCCCTAGACCTCAGCGGAAAACGCGAAAAAATCGGAGAAATGTCAAGACAATGTTCATTGTTTTTAACCACGAGGGTGTTGTTTACCACTAGTACGCCCTATAAGGTCAGACAGTGAACAAGGAATACTACCTGGAAATTTTCAGAATGCTGAGATGCAGTAAGGAGAAAGCGACCTCATTTCTGGGAAAGCAGTGACTCGTGCTTTTGCACAATAACTTTATCTTATCCAGGATTTGTCACGCGCGGTGTTTTGTCTAGTCTTGCAATGTAATCTGATAGTCACGCAACGAGTGGCGCTTAATGTCACAAGTTGCCACAATGGATTTAAGCTGAGCTCAATAACGTCTTCTGGTTTGGGACCCGGGATGATGTAATGTGATTGAATTTGTGAATTCTACTGTTTGTAAACTGGAAATATCACCAACCTTTAATAATTGAGTGCACGTCCACGTTCTTGCTGTGTTCCTCTGCTGTCGGCTTGTATTCCTAACTGATTACTATTCAGAGCCTTTATAATTACGCAGTGATCTGCCTTAAAACAAGCCGAGACGTTTTTTCAACGCGTCGCACTGAAATGAACTTCTTGGGCGTTGGCCCAATTCGGTCGTGCAAAATGACCGAAGTGAATCCTGCAGGTGCCACATCACGAATGCCCAATCGTAGTCGAGAGGTAAAGCATTTGAGCTTGTAATCGGCAAGTAGTGAGTTCGAATCTCACGCTTGGACATTGGTTTCATTTTATGCTCTCCAGCCACCATTCAAACGACTTTGGTGGTCGTGACTCCTATAGACGGGCATTGGTCCATTAAACTTCAATGAATTAGGCTAGCCATCTTCTCAGGCCGCAGCGTAAGAGTACTCACAGCCTATAATAAGAGGAAGGAGAAGAAAATCGACAAACGTACAAGTTAGCTGTATATTAAAAGGGCAAGTCTGAAAGCTCCGTAAGTTTTCCAAATTTTATCAAATTTGTCCTTTTGTAGTTGCCAAAGCCGGATTGGGAAATTTCAGTGAAGTGAACACACATTTTTTATGACCGTTGGAGTTATTGAGCTTTAAATCCAGATTTTCTGGCCCGGAACCACAGGCTAGTACCTCTGAGCAATGTATACTGCCCTTTCGTGGTAGTTTAAGTTAAATGAAAATCAGGGCGACAATATGACTGTCGGAGAGCGCGGATAGGACAGCGGGTACCGATAATGTAATATTTTAGATTTAAAGGGCAAAAATTTGCATCAGCAACTGATGCTACCTTTAAAAAAATCTTGCAAAGACCAAAATTTCAACACGCGACCTTAGTTAGGCTTAGTAATACTGCGTTGTGCGGCTTTCTAATCCTATAGAGGTAGTTGCAAAATCTCTTTATGACTTTTACTGGTGACTCGAATACTAATTGACAAATACATACAAAGAAAAGCCTTTCCAAGAGATTTTCAATTTTTTACATACAAACTGGAGAGGAAACTAGCCTGTTAGGTTGTGGCGTTTTTGAGTTTTCTTGTTTAAATACATCAGATGTGACATATTTTGCTTTAAGACCAAAACCAAAGATTGTGACAAGCATTATAAATTTGTATAAAATGGTAGAGGTCAAAAATAATCCTTCGGCAGATTGGGTCTTAAAAATGTTAGCAAAAGTTTTTTTAACAGTCAGTATTGATATAGACCTTTAGGCACTTGTGATTACTTTCATTTGTGGAAACAACTTGTTTCGCTTTAGAAATGTTAACATAAATAACTGATCTTAAAGTAAAAAGATATTCATTTCATTTAGATAGCTCATAGCTCTTAGAGTAATAATACTTGGAATAGCTCGTGTATCTGAAAAGTAGCTAATTGAAATTGACACTCGAATGTGGAGAAAGAAGAAGAGCACAATAAGAAGTTTGCAATTTATTTAACAACGTGTAGTTTAATATAACATATTTGTCAGTATTACTGGTCAAGTTCAATTTTGAGTAAATTTGAAAAGACGGATTCTGTAGAATGTTTACCAAAAAACGAGTAGAGCTACTGCTATAAACAGCAAAGAACGTGGGGGTTAGCTGTCATAGAAAGTCCACACGGTTCTATCTGTTAACTTGGTGGAAGTCATAATTTAAAGACGTCAGCTTTAGGTGTAGTTCGAAGAAATGAAAATTGCTATTCACAAAGCTTCCATAGTTTACGAATTATTGCCAGACACCTTGCATCTAAAGTTTTGCGAAGAAATGAAGTATCGATTAAAAGCAGATGCACATTTTCACTTCCCCTTCGTCAATGTGGTAACGTTTTCTTTGAACAAGCAAAGTAATCCTGGCTGGTATCTAGAGGGACACTGTTGACACCAGCAGGATATCAATGTCTGGGCAGAAAATGTTGGAATCCAAATATTGGGTCCTTATTTTCTCAAGATAAATTAACAGAGAACGTTTGGCCACATTTACTGAGATTTAAATTATTTCTTGTCCTGCTTTTGTTTTGATATTTAAATAAATCATTTGCAGATATAACCCATGACAGAATATGGCTTAAGCAAGAGGGGCCCCTTCTCATTTCTGAATTAATGTTCGCCAGTTTATTAATGATATTTTTCCTAAGCTATGTATAGATAGAAGTTCGATAGTATCAGAACTTTGTTCTCCGGATTTTTGCTGGTTACATTTTTTCGTTACGTTACCTTAAGTACCTTCAGTACATTTATGATTTCAAACAGACTTTACATGGGCATTTTTGTAACGATCTAAAGGCCAGTTGGTAGTGCAAACATGATAGAAGTAAAAGCAAAATTTAACAGTACATTCTTTGTGAATAAAATTTGTTGAAAACAACATTACTGGTTTCTCTAGTCTAGTCCATTACCAACAATTTATAACCGAATAGGCATTTAGTGCAGTGGTAAACATATTCATATTCAAAACATGCTCATAATCACAAATGGAGTGAATGGGGTATACATAGATCGGAAGATACGAGTATTAAAAACATTCACTGTTAAAATACACTAGATTTTTCTCCAAAAATTTACAAAAGTACGTGAGTTAAAGTTTTGTATTACATGAGTAGGAAAAATAGGGTTATTCGTTGCGCTTTTGTTAAGAAAATAAAGAATTGCCATGTGATGAAAAATTAATTACAAAAACCGGTCGATGCCGATGTCGCGACCTTAGATCAGTAGTTAAGCATTCTGACTACTGATATAAGGTCGCGAGTTCACTCCCCGGTCCTGGAGAGGTTTTTAAAAATAAAAAATGCAGATTAAAGCCTCTACAGAATGCTATTATTCGAAAGTGATGTAAAGTTTTGGGTCCCATGTTACTACGATGTGTAGTATATAAAAAATCCCCCGCTATGGTTAAAACCCCCAAGTCTCGGCAAAATTCTAAGTAAAACTTTGATCATATGACTACAGCAATCGGTGTCTAAGGTACCTGGTACTCTGCATGCGTAAACCTTGTCCATTAACAAACAAACAAACTTTTATTTAACATATTTTGCGGCAAACTGGGTATTTACTAACACATGTAGCATATTTGATACTTTTCGGACTCCCTTTATACAGGGTGTTAATGAATTGCAGGGATAAACTTTAAGGGGCGATTCCTTGATCAATTCTAAGTTAAAAAGTTCATACAAACATGGGACCTAAACGGCTTCGTTTTCGAGATACAGGATGTTTAAGTTTAAACAAAAATTTTTTTTTTTAATTCTGGAAAACGCCTAGAGGCATTCCAGTGACACTTGGCGTAGGTTAGTATTTCATAAAGTTGCATTGTTTGGTCAAAATAAGTTTAATTTATTTTCACCAGTGGTGTGCATCGTGGCCACCTTAGTTACCTTATTTTAGAAAAATCTGGTACGCCACTGTTTTTTAGCCAATACAAGTTTTTTAGCTTCATCAATTAAAACTATACCAAAGATGTATCTTTTATTTTTTTAATAGAATAAACCTTTATTGAGACAAACGGAAAATCTGTAACAGCAATTTAGTTCATTGGACGTTAATGGGACCTAAACGGCTTCGTTTTCATAATACAGTTTAAAGAAATTTCTTAAAAAGTATTATTTATTTGAAATCGGCATTAAAATACGAGAAATCGGCATTAAAATACGAGAAATCGGCAGTAAAGTAATCCATTTATTTACGACGTTTTGTAGGTGGCGAGGCGACAGATAAATGTCAAACGACGTTAACATACCCTACAAATATTGGTTAAAATATTGTAATTTCACGATTTCTCGATTTAAAATAAAACATAATGTACTCCTCGTCACTGAAGTTCCCTTTTATCCCTCATGTGGTTTATCTGCCTTGGCCCTACGAGCCTCGACAACTAATTTAAATTCAGATTCGTGAAAAAATGTTGGTATACAAACTACTGTTAATAACAAACAATCTTACAATAGCTAAAAAACTTTTGGCTAAAAAACAGTAGCGTACCAGATTTTTTAAAAATAAGGTAACTGAGGTGGCCGCGATGCACACCACTGGTGGAAATAAATTACATTTATTTTGACGGAACAATGTCACTTTATGAAATACTAACCTACACCAAATGTCATTAGAATACCTCTAGGCGTTTTCCAGAATTTTGAAAAAAAAATTTGTTTAAACTTCAACATCCTGTATTTTGTAAACGAAGCCATTTAGGTCCCATGTTTGTGTGAACTTTTTATATAAGAATTGATCAAGGAATCACCCCTTAAAGTTAGTCCCTACAGTTCAATAACACCCTGTACGTACTCGTATATGTACTAAGTTCGGATGGCAGTTACTATTATTCTGTATGTGATCATGTATGTAATGCTACTTGCGTACATTGTATAGTGGGAAACTAAATTAATCTCTTGTGTTCAATATTAAAATTAACTAAGCTAGATTATTTATAAAGTAGTATGGAAATCGTGTTTTATGTTGAAATATATTTAATGGAATAAGAAACATGGAGAATGAAAAAAAGCTGCTTATACGTAATTTTCGGACTAAATGTAGAATTTGTAGATCAAAATTTCTGTTAAACATCATGATAAGACATAGAATTCGTGGCTATAGCTATCTAATTATTGTTATACCTAATATAGTGATTAACTTAACCTACAATACAATATGTTGGTAAATGCTGCACAAATGGCAACAGCTCTGGTAAAGTGCAAACAGGCCATCGTGCTTCCGGACGTGAGCGTTCATATCAGGGCAGCGCACGCGACAAATTAAATAACTTCCAAAAAGTCGAACAAGTCCTTTACGTTGCCATTTTTTTATGGAAACTAGACAAGGTTAACTCCGATTAAAAATTTAAAGTAGCCACTTGAGATTTTAATATCCCTACTGAATGCATTAACCAGGGCGGAACGTCGGTGTAACATAATTTAATTAAATTGAATCCTACCGGTTTTCAAATTTATCTTTATAACTGATTTTGGCTAATGGGCATGCAGATTTAACGTTTTACATGCTTTACAACTATGTTTTGCTCTTATTATACCTAATTAGTAAACAAATCCTGAGAGTTTTATAATCATTGTTTTTTAAACTATTCAATCAAGAATTAAAGTAGACGCACACTGACAGATGAGCAAAATTAAAACGCCATAAAGACACTCACCGAGCAGGTTGACCTACAATATTTATATTGAGATGGTTTTAAGCTCACAATTTAGCTCTGTATGCAGTGTGAAATATTGAACGAAGTCAATTAAAGCATAGAGTTAAAATATTTTATTTAATTTCAATCTGAACAGTAGTAGAAGTTATTAAATGCATTGGAAATGAGATGCAATAAGTGTAATTAGAGGGATAAAGGCAATTATAAGTAAAGCAGATTTCAGAGGGATTGAATTTGAAGTTTGAATAAAAGAAATATTTAAGATGGCTAATATAATATAAGCAATATGATAGGTTTGAGCATATTTGCAGCCGGACCAAATATAATTAAATAACACAAAAGGTTGGTTATGTGCATAGTGAATGAGCGTAGAGTTATTAATAAAAATACAGGCCAGTAAAAAGCAAGCAAGCTGAAGGGTAGATGAAATCGAAGCAAGATAAGGATAAAATAGAATTTGCAAAGAGCAATACAGAACAAGGGAAACTGAATTGAAGAAAAACCAGTGACATGTTTAAAATGTGAACTCAAGTACTAGTGCATTTTAAAAACTAAGTGTTATAGCAGAACAGTGATTATAAAAACGTTGTGTGTAACGAGAAAGAACAATTTTAGGTATAAGAAATAAAGACAATTTTTAGATTTAAGCAACAAAAAATGTTATCAAATTTTATTCCTTTTATGTGTAATTGTAATTAAAACTAATCTCCTATGAACAATACCAGATCGCGGTTACCAAGCAACGCAATGCTGTTTTGTCGAACAATAATAAAAAGTGTTTTACCAACTTAAAAATTATACTATTTATTTATACCAATTACCAGGCATTTGTGGTAGTGTTTGCAGAACGTTCTACTACAAAAAAATATAAATTTTCCAAACCAACTTCGGCTGTAAGTGGCGGCTCCGACACCTGAGAATTTCGGTCTTCGTTACCGTGCCACTTTAGCTGCCAAAGCCAGGGTTCTCCATTCCAACGGCCGAGGGAGGTGTGAATGAGCATCCTGAACAAAATTTGCTGCCAGGGAAGCGACTTCAATCGCATAAAGCCGTCGGCGTCACCTAGCACTATCTTCGGCTAGAATTTAAAAGGTAGAAGTGGCTTGTTTTTGAGTGTACATAAAGAATACATCTTGCGGAAGAGGTCCATCGCATCTTCGAGCATCGAGTACTGTCTCAGTTTGAATAAATTGCGTGGCGTCAGTAAAAAATGCGGTTTTTCCAGAGAATTTGAAGCCAACACAGGAAGTAGAACAAAAGAGCAGCAGGCGTCGTTCACGTCACGTCTAAAACAAAATCGAATTAGTGGTTGCTAGGCGGGTGTTTTGCTTCAATTTGCCTGACGTTTCCTTGCAGAATTTCACTTTTGCATCTTAAAATACACGCTATATGCATTAACGACTTTCTGTAGTAAATGTCAATTTTGTGAGCTTATAAGTAAACGAATCTAGTAGAGCAGTTGTACTAAATTAAATTGCGTATATGAGCTACGCTGAGTCAAATATTCTAAACAATAATTTTAAATAGCGCTCAGATTTGAACCCAACCTGAGAGATGTAGTTTTGTGTTCTTGCCGGAGCTAGCTCAGAACATTGTTGCAATTCGATAAAATATAGAAAGAGGCAGTTAACCATTTTATTATAATAAATACATTTCATTTTGATTAGCCTAAAATACGGACAGGTAAAGTTTATACAATAAAAATACTCTGAGAATTGTGGTGATTTGCCCTATTTAATTATTTATATTCTAATTAAACCCGTCATTAATACAGGGCTTCATTCGACCTCGATATAAATATTTTTCTGGTACTTACTTTCCTGAGTTGAATCGCTCATATCTAATTTTTTTAAATCATAAATAAATTGCATTTATTGATTTAAGTAGTATTGCCTTTTTAAGGTTTACTTTCGCGTCAAAGTATATTGTTCTGCTGTATTTATTTCATCAATGTAAATACATTAACGATGTTTTTAAACGTTATGTCTTCTTCTTCAACTTCTTCGTTATAGACAATAATATCTGTTCTCTAACCACCTCTGAGACTATCGCTCCATTTTCGGCCTGCACTTTCTCTTCCGCGCGGGGATTTATCTCTTATTATTCATACCGCTCTTGTGTTGCCCATTTTGCTGATATGGGCGTACCATTCCTTTCTACGGTTATCCACCCAGTTCCCTACGGGTTCGATGTTACATATTTCTCTTATATCAGTGTTTATCATTCTGTCCAGTTTGGTTTTATTGGCTATTTTTCTTAGGGCAATCATCTCTGTTGTTTCTAATATCTGTCTAGTTTTTTGACGTTACAGGTTTGGCTTCGGCGCCACAAGTCACGAATGGTCTAATTAAGGTCTTGTAAAATTCTGGTTTATGTTTCTATGTTTAAGTATTTGTTCTTCCAAATCGGTATAGTGAGGCATCCCGATATTTTACTAACTTTCTGAGTTTGCTCTATTACTTCTGCTTGTGTGTTGCCGTAACTGATTGTTCTTGTACCTAAGTAATTAATACTTCTTCTATTATCTTGTTGATAATCGACACTTTGCACCTTATTGATTCCTTAGCCATTACTACTGTTTTTGTTTTGCGAGGGCAGAGTGAGAAATCTGGTAAAAATAACACTAAGGATTTTACAATCGCAAATCCCAGTAGGCATCTGTCAATATCATCTGTCACTAGGCTACATTAAAATTTTCAAACTGAATTGTCACTTAGTTCATTGTTGATAGCCATTGAAAGCAGACTACCTCTCGAATTTTTGCAAACATGGAAAAGGTGAATTTCGTGTGCTAATTAAACATTATTTTTACGTGGAAAAACCATTACGCAAACCAAAACAAAGATTGATAAATATTATGGGGACTCTTCACCATTGATTCTAATGATTCACAAGTGGTTTACTGATTTTCGTTGTGGTCGTACACGCACAATCGATGCCGAACGTCCAGGACGCCCAATTGAGGGGACCACACCAGTTTCATAACATTTGATGAACCATGAATTTATCATCATACACTGGAGACCAAGGAACAGTCTAAACAATGGATTGCTACTGCCGAACCTGCACCGAAGAAGGCTAAGGCCGTTCTATCGGTCTTGGCCACAGTTTTTTGGGATTCCCCCGGCATAATTTATATCGATTATCTTGAAAAGGGGAAAATAATCAACCTATTGGACCGGTTGAACGACGTTTTGAAAGAAAAACGACCACATTTGGCAAAAAAAAGTTATCTTCCATCAAGACAATGCACGGATGCACATGTGTTTGCTTGCCATGGCCAAAATTCATGACTTGCACTACGAATTGCTTCCGCATCCACCATATTCTCCAGACGTAGCTCCCTGTGATTATTTCCTGTATCCGAAAGAAGAAATGGCTCGGCGGAAAGAGATTCGGTTCTAATATGGGAATCATCGATTCAACAAACGCGTATTTTGAAGGGTTAATCGTATTTTTCGGAAGGGATCGAAAAATTGCAAAAACGCTGGACTAAGTGTATTGACCTAAAAGGCGACTAAGTTGAAAAATAAAATGTTTTTTGTTAAATTTTTTTTGGTTTGTTTCATTATTACCAGATTTCTCACTCAGCCCTCGTATCTGCGGCAATTTATGTGATTCACAGGTTTTTTGAATTGCATCAGTAATGTTTGGAGATCGTTCTTATTCTCAGCTATTAATATAGCATCGTCTGCATAGCATACTATTTTTATACTCTTATTGTCCATCCAATATCCTTTAGAGTTCATCCATAATCATGTTAAATAGCAAGAAACTCAAGGAGTCCCCCTGTCTCATATCCTTATTAACTGGAACATGATCTGTTAGTTTTCCATTTGCTCTAATTGTTATTGTGTTATTGGAGTATATATACTGAATTGTTTCGATTAGGGAAGAGGATATTTTACTTTGAAATAAAATATCTATTACGTCCTTTAGCCGAACTTTGTCAAAGGCTTTGTTTAAGCCGACCAAGCATAAAAAGGCAGGTTTATTAAATTCTAGTGCCTTTTCCGTAATTTGCATTACTATAAATATAGCATCTAAGCTTGATCTGCCATTCCTGAAACCTTGCTATTCACCGCAAATAGTTGTGATGTTATTATTTTTTGTGGATATAATCCTTGTCGTGAGTTTCAAAGCAGTATTCAGCAGATTAATACCTTTATAGATTTCTGGATTTTTACTATCGGCTTTTGAACAATGGTATCAGTATGCTTGTCCGCCACTCATCGGGTATTTGCTGTTCTTTAAATACTTTTTGTAACATCGTTGTCATTTATTGAACTAACTGTAGTCCCCCATACTTAAACAGGTCATTTGATATATCCTCTTAGCCTGTTGATTTTCTGTGTTTTAGTTTCTGTATGGCTTCTAAGACGTTTTGTTCTTGTACAGTTAGTAGTTAGTTAGTTATTATCAGTTTTGGGGAAACTGATGTCAGGCAAGTAGGCTTTTAATAGGCCCTTTTTGACAACTCCATGGATAAGCTCTAGGCATACAGAGTACCAGGTACCTTAGTCCTACTTTCTTGTACACTCACTTGCTCTTCATTTCTTATCTGTAGATTATTGCCCTCGATTTGACCAATGCCAGCTTTAAATAAATATCTACAATATTCAACTCATCCCTCCTGTTTTATTTCGTTCGTTTCTATAATTTCCGTCACTTATTTTTCTGTGCTTTTAAAATCTTCCATATCTGTTTTTGCTTCCCATAAAAATAATGCGCTATATTTTTTGAATTTTTTTTCCAAACACGTTCTTTTACGCTTCTTATCTCAGAGTTTACGTGATTTCTGTTTGTTTTGTATTGATTGTAAGCGGCAGGTGTTTTTGCTGATAAATATTTTAAGTACGCTATCTTTTTTCTTTATCTAATATGTCTATTTCTTCGCAAAACCAAGGTTTTTACCAACTGTTGATTGCTTATTTATGTTGATTCTCTTTTCTCCTAGGGTTACCGCTGCAGCTTCCTTTATATTTTTCTTTTAATTTTTTCCCAACTGGCATTAATATTTTCGTGTTGCTGAATTACGTTTATTCTTATTTTTTTCCCTAGCCTTCTCTGATATAGATCTGTAATAGAATCATCCTGCAAGGATTCTAAATCGATTGTTTTGTGCTATACCGGAACGATTTTTTTTAAATATGTAGTTATGGTTGCTTCCGATATCAGCGGAATTTAAATATCTGACGTCGTTAACTTATGTCAGGCGTATTCGTCGATTAATCAATACATAGTCCAGTATCGATTATTGCCCCCCTGTATTTTGCCATGCCAATTTATGTTGATTTTTGTGTTTGAAGAACGTATTATACATTTTTAGCTCATTTTCAGCGTAGAATTGTATCATCATCTCTCGACTCTCATTTATAATGTTTCCATTAAATCGTTGAATCGACCATATGTTGGAGATCTTCATAACATTTCTGTAGTTCTGCAACTGCCTTACAGTTCTCTGGACCATAAACCGATACTATGTTAATTATTTTTCCTCTGGTCTTTGGTTCCAGTGTCACTATTCTCTGTGACATATATTTAGGCTATATTCTTCTATATTTCCTTAAAATTTTCTATGGATTAGTATTCCTAGACATTCTTTTTCCTTTGTCATGTTATTGAACTCCGCTGTATATTAGTATGTAATTATTATAAATGTATGCGCTTTTACCTCTTCTTTTAGTTTCTGAAATAGTACATACCATGCGTTCTTTTTAAAAGTATACATAGGTGATACTCATTTGTATACTAAAAAGAAAAATGTTCCATTATTTTTTATTGTTTTACCCTATATGTAGACAACCAATTATAGGACCAACTTCAATTTCAAGAGTTTTAATTTAAAACAAATAGCATACTGTGGCAAAAATAAGGGAATTTTTCTTTTTAGTATACACACGAGTATCCCCTATGTATACTTTTAAAAAGAACGCAGGGTATATCTATTTTCTTGTCTTCTAGTTTTATCATGGCTTTCTGGTATCTTCCATTCAGTGTTGAATTCCGACGGTTTACTCGGGGGAGGGGGTGAAATGTCTGGGGGGGGGGGGGTATTAATTTTATCTATTCCAGCGCTATGCACCCATTCTTTTATAGATACAAAAAATATGAACATGAAGTGGTAATGTTTCCGGGAGGGAATTTTGTACCATCCGAGGGATAATTTCCCTCCCGGTTACCCCCTGGATTCAACACTGCTTCCATTCCACGATCTGATATTCCAGGTGCTGATTCTAACCGTGTCGTTTTGTTTCAAGTTTTTATTTTCGTTTCCTTAATATCGCCGCCGAGTTCCTCATCATTGCAACAGTCCTTTTCCGAGGCCATTGTGTGGTTCTATGAGCAGTATATGTAATTCCATTGCAAGGTGCTAACCTAATCTTTACCGCGCACTGTCTTAGATAGGCAACTATATTCGCTTCACCTTATTAAGAACAAGTTAGTTTTCGCTCGAAACTGTTACAAGAAAAGTAAGTAATTGTTTTGTTGAACGTCACATGTTTTGATAGTGATACTATATTAGTTTGGCAATATAGTTACATTTTTGCTCTGAGGGTGAATAAAGAAACCTTTATTACATTTTGATCAAGTAGTTCTGCTGTTCTCTGAGTAAGCGAAGCTAAAAATTGAATCTTTAGTATTGATCAATAAAATAAGATACTGCAGTCAGAGTTCAGAACGAAATTAAATTCAGTGCTATTAACCATTCGATATCAAGTAAAGAAACAGAATTAGTTCTTGCAATAATAAAAAAAAAAAAAACTAAAAACTTGAACTATTTATCTAAGGCGTTAAACCACGAGTTGATCTTGCGAACAAAGAAGTCCAATGATAGTAATAATTAATTGATATTAATCATTGAAAATATTCCAATACATGCTTGTTTTTGTTTGTAATTTAGTAGCTGAAAGTAACGGATACTTTTTGTTCGAGTATAAGAACCAACATGTGGAACTTATTCTAATTTAAATACTTCGTTAACTTAATTTCAGTATACGAGTAGTAAGCGGCCTACTGCAGCTAAAGTTGCAATAACAGTTCTTAAGAAACAGTGGCATTCTCTTTCAGGCTAATGTGAAATGAAAGAGGGATTAATGGAAAACGCACATTTCCATACAAAAATTCTTATTTTCAATCGACTTCGGCCATTTTTACAAATTTAGAATTGTTGTCGCAACCGGTCAACCAGTCATGACCAACCCAAAATTATATCAAAGTTTTCATGAAATTGCATGACTTTTATGAAGACAGTAACCGCTTTCCAGTTAAAGGAAAGTCGGAAAATTAATAAATGTGAAGTGTGCCCCGTCGGATGGATGTAAACATTGCATCTCGAGAACGAAGTAACGTATCAGGATGATTCTGTGTGGAATATTAACGCAAAGAACTGGAAAGCTTTTCGGCGCGGTTGGTAATTTTTTTCTTTGTTTGTAGAGATTGTCTAAGCAAAAATCATCCTTAACAACCTTTATTTTTGTATCTATAGAAATAAAAGATTGTATTCATATAAATATTAAATTTTTCTTAACGCTTAAACACTCGAAAAAAGAGTTAATTGATTAGTATCTAACTGGGCATATAAAACTGTTTCTTACTTCCCTCGTCTGAAAGTTGTATTGTAATCACGACAAAATAATTTTCCCAGATTTCTTCAGATCTTCACGTTTCAGGGCCCCTAGATAACGAAAAACAGGTTTTCTCAAGTTTATCTGTCTGTCCGTCTGTCTGTCTGTCTGTCTGTTTGTTTGCCTGTCTGTCTGTGTGTCTGTCTGTCTGTTGGCGGTATAACTATTAATACAATTTTGTTAATTTTTGCTTGAACTCGGAAATTACATAAAAGTAATACATTTTACAGAGCGTAGGCTTTATCCTTGACAAAAATTGGACCTAACAGATACGATACAGAATAAATGTTCTACAAGTCAAAAATGTGCAAAGAATAAGTGCGTTATGTTGACCTTTTTAGGCCGCGAGCCGCATAAATGCGTAAATCCCAAACCTTAAAATAGACGGGAAACGCATATTTGGGCGAGGTATCGAAGTATACCGTAAAAACTATTGCATATAAATATATACATTCTGCGTATGATATATTTAAACGGGAATAAAAAAAATTGTAGTGAAAGAATTATCTGCATTGGATTATCGATGTAACAAATATAAAAAATATTCCATTGCTTGATTTAGTTGAAACGCATCTCGTTTCGGCACGAAACTTAAGACATGCCCGGCGTGAAGCTTAAGCCAGATGAAACGCACTGATATGAATAGGGCTCCGGAAGGTTGCAAGAAATTAGTCAACGAGTTGTTCGCAAGCGCCGCGGTTCACATCCCTCCGGTAACGGATTTTTTTAAATTTGAAATTTATTTAGTTTATTAGAAACGTGAGGATATTTTTATTCCTAACTTAATTTAATTTTTAAAATTATTTAGTGTCACAATGCCGACGAGGGAAGTTCTGGGTAAATACTTTTACAGATTTTTTTTATTCCATTTATTAAACTTTTTATAGAAGAATCAGTCACTTTACTAGTAGTATTTTTTCATTTTCTTTTCGGTTATGATCGAAGCTTCTAAACTTTTCTTTAACTTTTGCTTAACAATAGTCCAGTTCAACTGGCCGAAGCTCCGGACAGTTTGCATATGATTCCTTTCGTACCAACTCTTTGCAAGTTTACTGTAATGGCATGTGGCCAAATCGGGCCAAAGCAGTACTGAATCATATTGTGATCTTAGGCAGTAAACGTTCACGAACATAGATATCTTGGTTAATTGTGCTCGTTGATGCAAAAACGCACGTTCCTACCACAAGTGCAAATTGTCTGTCAGACTGAATCTTTTTAAGGAAATGTTGAGGTTTTATGCACCATAAATATTTTTTTACACTCCTTTTCGAACTGTAGAAACATAATACTATTTCCCTGGAAGTTGTTTAAAGTCTGATTTGGCATAAGCCTCATCATTATGACACAATTGAATTTTGTCAGAAATCGTGTACATATACAACTTTCTCTCTCTTTTCTTCACCTCTAAATCTTTTTCTTCGAATCGATCTGGCACTTTAAAAACTTTATATGACTTCAATTTGGCTTGAGTTGTTAGTTTACGGATATAATTTTTCGCTAAACCTAATTTTTTGCCAACATCTGCTTCCGAAATGTCAGGATTTCTTCTGAATGCAGTAATCACCTTTTTCGCTAAACTATTATTAACTGCTTCCGGTTTTCTACCTAAACCTGACTTTCTCTCTAGTGTTAGTTTCCTTGCAATTATTTACTACTCTTTGAAGAGTGGCTTGCGAAATTCCGATATAATTTGCAATTGTATATTGAGACCAATTATGATTTTATTCCCTTGTGCACAAAATCAGCTTTCTCGTTTGTAATTGAGAACGTGGCATTTTCTTAACTAAATTAAAACAATCTTAGTGTTGTTCGTGTTGAATACGCTTGTTTGACAGATCTGTAAATTATTGTTGACAATTGCCTTCAAAGCCTGCTTGAACAAAATAATTGAATTTAAAAATGGATACATTTTTTTGTGGACAGTCTCTATTTATCGATTTGTATTCCCGTTACTAGTAATAAAAATTAAAGAGTAATGTAACTAGGCTGTAAGTTTGGTCTACTGAAATACATACTCGACTGCCCAGCCAGAGTTCGAATTCTGGTTCGGGAAATATTTTTTAAAAGTTATGGAAAGATGCGAATCTAAATGGTTATTCCTTTTTATTTTTAAATCTGAAATGCTACACTGTCGGTTTTCTTTGCCCCATCCGCACTCTCAGCAAACTGTAGGTGTTGTAAATCGTCTCTCTTGTAATTCTCTATAGCCGAAGTTATCGCACATATGGTACTATTATGTATATAACACAACATGATAACGGCCATACCACACTGAAAGCTCCGTTTTAAAAAATTACGAAGATTAAGTTAATGTGTCATAAGGATCGGACGTACCAAAGACCGCACGGCAAAAACCACTTCAACCCAACACTGTGCCGAAGTATTCTTATGGAGCATGCAGTTTTCCATCTTGCTATATAATATATTTGATTGCTACATATACATACTGTATATATTTTTTGGGTGCTAATATAATTAAATCATGAATTGTGAGCCAAGCAGATTTTCTAAAAATTCTCAATCTGTATTATAGCACATAAATATATAGGGAGAATAGCTTATCATTGGCATATAAGAATAATGTATTATTTATGAGTCGTTAAAATATCAATTTGAGCATACGCTGCTTATAAAATTCGAGTGCGTATTTACCGCAGCTAAATTGAGCTACAGTTTTATGCCGTGGTTATGTTAATTTTTTCAGCTGTTTGTCTTTAACTAAAAAATATGAGATATTAATTTTCCCTAAAATTATCGTTGTTCCACTGACACGCTGCACAAGTATTTTTTTAAACCAAGCAAGAACAAAGTTGGATTAGACTAAGTTTATAGATACACGTGAAAATTAAATTTGTGTATAAATATAGTAACCAAAGTGCTAAATCACAATCCACACATACCTGCTTGTATTTGCTCTTTAATTAACTTACAGAACTCAGTCAGTGAGAATTTGATGTGTATGTATTTAAGATAAGAGGAAAACTAAAGATAATTTTTCGTTTGAATATAATTTTCTTTATTTGTGTTGCCTTATTACTACTGGCATAAAACTGACATATTAAAATGTTAAAATAATAAGATATTGGAATGTAAGTTATGGTCTTCTCCGTCGTCTACTATATGGTATTTGTTTTACCTTCCCGGATAATCCCTATCCTGGTTAAGCCGATTTAGTTGTGTGGGGCTGCATTCAGATAAATTAAAGACTTCCAAGAAAATAAGTTTCACAGGGAATAATAATCTTCGATAAATTTCGGATGAGCAAAGGTTGTAGTGGAATTTATAAATTACCATAAGAAAATATACTAGATGCGATTGGATCAAATGTACATTTTGACCAATTATTTGCACCGTACAGTATGAATTTTCATATACGGGTATTTAAATCAGCAGTATTTGACTTCCTACTCTGTTGTTTGTAAAACTAAGGCTATTCCACCTCATATAAATTGAAAAAAATAGCTCAATCTAAGTCTATTAATAATATCAAAACATCGTGGAACTATCGATTACAATAAGCAAATTATAGATAAAAACTTAATATTTTCACAATTTTCACTATAGGGTATAACACGATCATGGTTTTACTTTATTTTTGATATTTAGGATATCATGTGTACTTAATAAACGTCTTGAAATATAAATGATTTTTCCACTTCCAGTTTCAGCGGAAGAGATACCAGCTTTTGATGTCCAACTGGAGCACCTTATATAATTGCATTTTTGGATCCCGCATAATTTTCTGAATCTAAAGTTCCCAATTAAGTGATACTTGAAATAGCAATTATTTAAAAAAAAATAATTTTTATTTTTTAATTTGCGCCATGAATGTTATGATTTATTTCAATCGACCCCTGTAATGCTAGATAGATCAATATCAGGTCGATAATACTAAATTATGTGATATATGAATAAACAAATTTCTTCAAAATCGTTGTAAGGACGAAAGTCAATTTTTTGAAGTGGAACTACATACATTGGTGTCTAGGTAGCATTTTATACTACTATTAATAGGGATTTTACCCATATGTGTTATTTAAATGCGTACGCCATTGGTCGTTCGCACTGCGCGAGCACTTCCCGCTCCCGAGGCGAGTTACTTCATGTTAGTGGGCATTAAAAAGCTCTTGCATTTACTGCGGGCTACGATTTCAGGTGCCAGTAGTGAAAAAAAGACACCGCGATAGAGAAGACGATTACAGCCCAGGCGTCTTGTACCACTCGGTGCCCTCAGGGTGCAATCTTGACGCTTGGGCTATCATGATAGTCTTCTTAACCTTGACGTATAATATATTATTATTTCAATTGCATTATAATTATACATTAAGTCGTCGTCGCCGTGTCCTTTCTCGATTTAGGTCTCAACCTGTTGCGTTTCGCCAGCGTTTTACGGGGCGTCCTCGGGGCGGCCCCTGGGATTGTATTTGTACGTTTTCTTTGGTACTCTGTTTTCTCCCATTCTTTCCACATGTTCTTCTCATTTCCTTTTATATATCAACTCTTTATTTTCTAACGGTTCCGCTTTTAAATCATTCCATATGGTGCCATTTCGTATTCTATCTTCTCTAGTTACTCCTTTTACCTTTTTTGAGATATTTCTTCTCTGCTGTTCTGAGTCTTTATATTTTTTACGTTTGTTCTTGCCCAATTTTCACTCCCGTAGAGTACTACTGGAATAGCTAGGGTATTATATTGATGAATTTGGGTGTCCAATCTGGCGTTATTCTTAAATGTTTTTGAAATTACTCCACATACGGATTGATGTTTGTTGATTTTATTAATGTAGTCTTTGTCATTTTTGTAGGTAATATTGCATCGAGGATAGCTACAGTGCCAGACTTGTTCCAGCGGATTATCGTTTAGAACTATTTTCGACCTGATTATGTAACCACCCCGGTGCGCCATTACTTTAGTTTTTTCTACCGATATTCTTCCGCCATACTTTCTTGTTACTTTATCTAGAATGTGTACTTGCTTCTGTAATTTATTTTCATCTGGAGCCATCAATACTTGATCACCGCGAAAAGTAGTATGTTTAGGGAGTAGTTTTCACTTATTTTAATTCCTTTTGGGGCTACATGCTGCCATTCTCGAATTATCCGATCAACATATATATTAAAAATTGTGGATGAGAGAGGACACTCTTGTTTTGACCTTTATTTGCGGTTTCGATTTTATTTTCTTTGGCCATTTTAAAGCTTATGTCCTGGTAGGAGCTTTGCAATACTTTTACTAAGTGAACGAGTAATCTTTTATCTTTTATTATTTGCCATAATTTCTTTCTATTTACATAAACAAACACTTTTTCGAGGTTCACAAAAGCTAAGTGGGTTTGGAGATTAAATTATCTCCGCTTTTCTATAAGTTGTAGTGCGAAGACATTATCGATGGCAAAACGGCCTTTGCGAAATCCACTCTGTTGTTCAATAATTATATTTTCTGCAATCGCTTGAAGTCGGTTGCATATTATTTGGCATATATTTTGTATTCTGATTAAAAGGGCGTATGCTTCTATAATTTTTACAACTATCTCTGCTACCTTTCGTGCAAATGCCAGTTTGTAGGTGTTTTGCATATTGCCATTTCTTATACAAATGCAGTAATCGATGCTTGAGAAGTAGTCCTCCATATTTATATAATTCTACATTCAAGCCATCAGTTCATGTAGCTTCTTTACTTTTGCATATTCTTAAGGCCTCGTTATATTCATTTCAGGTTAAGGGATCAGCATCTTCTTTATATGTGGCCTCTTCCATTTCTTCCCTTTCGATGTTTTTATCTGTCCATAGTGCTTTATAATATTGGAGCCACTCTTCTGGTATGATATTGTTTATTTTTATTTTGTCTTTTTCTGCAGTATTTAGATATCACTTTAAATAAATTTTTTGTTGGTTGTATCTTGTATAGTTCATGTTACAATTCGCTAAGAAATTTGTTCCCGCTTTCTTGGTGTGCTTCTTGCTTCATTTTGCTATATTTCTTTTTCTCTATAATATTCGTCGTGTAATTCTTCGCTGTCTTTGCTTTGGATCCACTTTATGTATGCGTCTTTTTTCCTTTATAACTAGTTGTAGATAGTCATTCCATATTCTAAGCCTGTTTTCTTTCTTATTTTTAATCGTTTACGAGGCTGCTTCTACAGCCTTATTATTGCTTCCGGTATGTCCCCATGTTCAGTTTCAATATCTTCGGACATATTGCTGAAGTAAGTATTGGTTTAACCTGTTTTGATGCAGTTGTTGTATACTGGAGTCTTGCAAGATATCTATTTTGTATTTAAATTCTTCGTCTCTGCTCTCTGGTTTCAGATTTTTGTAGGTTCTTGTTTTTATTTCGCCTACTACGCGGCTCCTCTATACTTATACGTAAAAATCTTGTACGTTGTTAGCAGGTTTTTCACTTACTATAATGTAGTCAATAAGTAATTTTCTTTCTCTTTTAGTCCAGGTGCATTTGTTGAGAATATTTTTCTTGAAGAGGGTGTTTGTTATTTCGAGTTTGTTTTGGAGGCATATATCGATTAAGTGTTTTCCGTTTGTATTTAATGTTTATTCTTCGTGCTTTCCGACTAAATTATCTATAGGTTTACTACCCACTCTAGCATTCAGGTCTCCTGCAATAATTATCCCATCATGTTTATTTATTTTGTTTCTGACTTTTTGAAGATTGTTTGTAAAATATTTCGCTTTCATTATTTCGTCCTTGTTCTGGGGCATACACTCGGCAGATAGTTGTGAAGCCTTTTTATGTTTTGATTCTCAGTGTTACTATTCTATCATTTTCAAACGTGTACCCTTTAATTATGTGACAAATGTTTCTTTATTAGTATCGCTACTCCCGTCTTTGCTCTTGTCTTTTCTGGTACTCCACTAAAGATCATTGCATAGTTGTTCATTTTTTTGGTTCCTCTTTGTTTCTTTTTCGTTTCATGTATAACAGCGATGTCAATTCGCTTTTGAAAAGTTCTTCTTCTAGTTCTTCTTTCGATATCAGGTTTTTGACATTCCAAGTTGCTATTAGCTTCAAATATCTTCTGTTTTTTTTCGAATATTTCTTTTCCGTTTCCATTTCCGCATGCACAAGTTGTTCTCATTTAGACCATTCTTTCTGATTTTAGTGGTGAAATACTTGTGAATAATTTTTTACATGGATGGGTTATTGGCGCAAACGCAAAACCATCCTCTTTTACCCCAGCTTGAGACCGGAAACGCTACTGATAAGCTGCTCCAACAACCCATCGAATGATGCAGGGAGAGTAAATTACAAAGAAGGAGCATAGGCAACTACAACAGTAGTTCAAAATGCTGTCCACTCACGTCGATACGCTTCTATACTCTTATAGCCGTATTTCAAATAACTCTTGCCAATTGCTGGGCTGTTAAGTGTTCGCTCTATATATGTTGGGTCCAAAATATGTCCTTTTTATTCAAGGGTGAAAACTTGAGGTATATGCCGAATATTACTTTTATTTAACTAATAGTTCTTAAGTTACAGCAAAAACAGACAGAATTCTATTTTTTAATGTGCTCATTCTGTATATAGTATTTGGGTCTAGGTGAAAATTACTCGGGAATAATCCCTCCGGTCAAAACCTCTCCGGTCAAAATCACTCTAACAAAAAGCACTCCAGTACAAAGTCACTCCTGTACAAAACCACTAGCATAATAAATCAGAAAAATTCGGGAATTTATATTATTACAAGCAAACGGCGCGCTACGCGCACGTGTGGCGCACGTGTGAAATAGGATACGCGAAAGGTCACGCTCCGAGCCGACCGCTAAGATAAGAAAAACAAAACCTAAACAAATATAAACATCTGCGAAGCCGGAACGTGAGATTTGATTTTGTGCCACAGACAGACAGACACACATTAAGGAAAATTATATTATAGATATTCATAAAATCATGATGTGCGATTTTTATGGTCCCGAGGATTGCATAGTCATGTTTTTGGCGGCAGAACACCGTGGGCGAAATCTGGGAGGCCCATTGGCATTGTTTACTATTGCACAGTGCACTAGTGTTCTGAAACGTAGTAAGAAATGCATGTCAAGGATTGCTCAAATTACACTGACATTACTACGGCACTAGGGCACAAAACACCAACTTTGTAGATGCTCTGAAACGCAGTAAACAATAGGCGACATGTGTCAAATGAAATCGCCAATGTTTGCTTCGATTAAGAGGAATATAATATTGATTTGGATAAAAATCATAATGAGAGACCAATAATTATTATAAATTATAAATAAGCAATAAAAACATTGGACATAATAAAGAGAAAGAATAATAGCTATTTGTGCAACAAGTGCTAAAAGTGAATGTTTATGCACGAGTTTGAATACAATATTTTTTCTACGGCCTTAAATTTACTGTTATTAATCCATAAATGTCGATTTAACAAAGGTTTGCATTTATGACAGTTATAATTTATGTCATAGTAAAGAGATGGCCGTGACGGGGTTAAAGACCATTTCTTTCACATACAAATACATGCTTAATGAGAAAATGTATACCATATAATACAATAGTAAGCAATATAAGCAACTAACATAATAATAATGATAATACATACATACATACTACATAAATAAGCAAAAATAAGCAATTTACTTAAAAAATTAATCTGAATATAAACATAAGGTGCCACATCCTATTAATTTGTGTTTTGGCGTATAAGCCTTCTAAAAGAACTAGATGAATGGGAGAAGAAATCGATTTCGCATTTGTTACCTATCCTAAGAATGCTTTAATTATTTGAAAAACACTTTACCTCTAACGGAAGAAGTAACTAGAATAACTTTATAACCTCACTTTCTGTTTAAAATTCTGAATTCAACACTCGCTGTTTACTTTAGCACATGTGCTAAAAGTAAACATCTGATTTCACTTTTAACACACTGATTTATAAAACGTAATTTTTAGTGAAACAAGCTAGTGCTAAAAGGCCTACTTTTAGTAGTGGTCGTAGAAAATAGCTATTTATGTGTAAGTCAACCGAAGATAAAGAACATGAATATCTCCCGTGGTGCATACAATATTTTATTTACTAGCATATTAGTAAGAATAGTATGAAACTTCAAAATGTCATAAGTAACATCAAGGATTGCCTCATTGTATCGTTACTAAGACATTATATGTAGTTGCATGGTTACCATGAATTTGAGGGAGAAATAATTTGACCAGTCCCTTGGGAGTAAGGAGTAGATTTTCATATTTTGTTTCTATGACGAAAATGTACAATATCATGTTGCTAGTAAATGAATTGCTTTACTCTTCATAATTTACAATGCTTTTATCGATTATTTATAATTATTAGCCTTTCTTCTTCATTTATAGTATTTGGTGCATGGTTTATAAATATTCCTATATTGTTCAAATATATAGGGTGTTTCCTAAGTACGTGTAAAAATTTGACTGGTAGGTTCCTTGACTTAACACAAAATTTTCCCATTAATATGGGTTAGCAAGTTGGAATATTAATTACAAATTTGGTGTGTGTACGTGCGGCTCCAAGCACACTTTTTTGCTTGTAAACCATCTTTCAATTCACCAGTGGCGTGCATATGAGTCCTCTGGACTATTGAATAAGGACAAAAGGAGACAAGTAGACGTCTCTGATTTTTTTCAGTTTTGATTTCTTTGAATTTCTTGATTAAAACTCTACAAAAACTGCCTGTTGTGTTTATTGTTAAAATGCAATTTATTTGTAAACATTTAAAAAATTCAACCAAGTGCTGCCAATTTTGTATTATTTCTAAATGAGTTGCTAACTCGTTTATAATGATTGGTACCATTACCGTGACTTTTACCTAAGCTGGAAAATTGCTAATATTTTTGTATAACATACTTTTTCTTATTTAAACCTGATTTTGCATCATACTGTGAATTAATAACACTGGGCAATTATATGATTACCAAACAGAATTAAAAAAATGGATAGTTTAGGTAGTAGTGAAGTAGTGTATTAAATTGATTCAATTTAATTAAACAACAATGGAATGGTTTCCGAGATTTTAAAACAATTTTCTAGATTATTATTGAGGTGAAAACAAACAACAACTGATATTTAGACTTTCCATTCTACTTTAAATTAAGTAAGTAACTCATTAAATATCAGTTGTTGTTTGTTTTCACCCTAATAATATTTTATAACATTGTTTTTAAAATCTTGGTAACCATTTTATTGTTATTTATTTAAATTGAATCAACACTATTATCTAAACTATCCCCCATTATTCTTAATTCTTTATGGTAATCATATAATTGCCCATATACTTTTCTTGTATTTTCGATTAATAATTCTTGGCACTCCATGAACTCGTTTGGGTTAATTCCATCATCTCCATCAAATGTCTCGATTTTATTTTGACTCAAACTGTATACAACTTGATGTACCCTTAAATTATTATAACAACCTGTGCCATCTTTATTTTTTTCCTTTTCTAAATTTAAGATTTGTGCTTTGCCCTCAAAATTTTGATCTACCATAATCACGATTGTTTTGTCTGTATTGTCTTTCACTTGTTACGTATAATTTTTGATATATTGACGTTTTGTAGATTCTGTATATTTTCACAAATTCTTAATTTGCATAAAATATAAGTATTGTAAGATTTTTTGCATTTAGATCAAAATGTTATTAGTGTTTAATAAATAATTGCTAATAAAGCTGTAATTTGAAGTAAAATATTTAGGGTCGCCGGGTATTGCCAACATTGGAAATGTGTCCTACAAATTAAGTTCATGATGAATGCTCGGAGACGAAACGTAGTTTAAAAAAATTGATAGCACAATCTGGAAGTCCATTAAAAGTTGTTATAAAAAAGTTTTGTCAGTTTCGCTCTAATATTAACGCCAGAAAAAAATCGAATTAAAAATCCAAATTTAGTTTTTCAGGTAACTCAAAAACGAAAAATCATACCAAGGATTTGAGGCGCAATTTTATTTATCCTATAATTACCCAACGTTTTTCCTATTTAACCAAATTTGTATCTCTTTTACTATTAACAAGATCCCCATACTGGCCCTCCTTATCTTGGACACACTGTACATTACGAATAATTTTGATTGATTTATATGTCCTACTTTACAATGTGCTGTATTTATCTTATTGAAAAGAATATTTGAAATTGCAATCACTTTATTAGCCGTAATCTCTGAAACTTCTTTGTGGCGTGAATTCATAATTAATATTCTTATATGGGTATTTCGCCACTCTGCAAAATAAAATATTAAATAACGAAAATATTAACAACGAACGTTTCGAGGGACAATCTGCCCTCGTTATCAACGAATAACAAATTAAAACGAACAAGAAACTTATCTTTTTTCACTGGAAGGAAAAACGACCAACCTCCAATGAATTTTTTGACAAAAGACAGTTCTTTCAGAAAGCTTTCAGATTCCTCTTGCAAGAAGTCTAAATATCTGAGCCCTTCAAATATGATCCTAGCCAATCATTAAATCCGAAACGCTCTTGATGATGATTACCCTTCCTCCATAAATGTTGATTTTCTTATGACCACTATTTTCTATTCCGTCAGTTAAATAAGCTTAATTCGTAAATCTTCTGGACTTATCAGAAACGGTTTTTGAAAAATTGACGTACGTTATTCTGCAAATCCAATTGCAATATGCAATCCTACATGCGCGATCATTTTTATACAAATGTTGATTAATTAAATAATTTTTCATAAATCTTCAACATGCCCATTTTTACCCAAATTTTTGGCATCTTTAACTAAATTAACAATAATTATAAATTTTTTTAACAGAAACAATAAAAACAGAGGTAAACCAATATACATGTTTGATAAGCTAAATACCTTTAGAGGTAGCAGTAAACGGTACCCTGGCAGCAATATGATTTTTTAAAAAAATAAGTTTCGTTCGAAAAACAATTTTGAACTACTTTGCTTAACCACAAATCATATAATATAATATTTCGACGTGCTTTCGATTTTTCTAGCTATGCATGGGTCGATTGAAATAAATATGAACAGTCATAGCATACTTCCGCTGGAACCGGGAGTGGATAAAGATTCAGTTATATGCCAAGAAGTGACGTCTATATAGTACGTACATACGATGAACCAATTTTCAAAAACTTTTCTTCAAAAATAAATAAAAGAAGGGGCTGTGTCATGATCTTATTACAGCTGGTATAGCGAAAATATAATACTACCTAGTTTTATTATTGGAATATGAACTGTTGAAACACCTGGTATACTGTGCATTTCCTTACTATTTACAAGATTATCGTAATCAACATTATGCATACGGTGTTTATCCTGGGCACGCTCTACTATAAGCTCAAGTTAAATTCATAACTCAATTTGATAGAACACTTTGTAGAAACTAATAAATATCTTGAATTAAAAAATATTCGTTACACACAATGTAAATTTATTTTTTAATTGACAAGTTTTGTAATTGCCCTTTCACAAAAGCATGGTCGTAATTAAGAAGTAAATTGAGCATCTTGAATAATTATTCAGAATTGTTTTAAACTAATATGAAATTGCTCAGTTTTCAAATACTGGTTTACATAGCTTTATAGAACATAATTGTCCTTTATATTGATAAAGTAGAGTGATTACCTGTTTGTTCATGAAAGCAAAGATTAGCTTATATCCTTAAACTTGAAAGTGAGACGATTTTTACGTCCGCAAGGGGAAACAATCAGCAAATGAAGAGCGAGTGGAAATCTGGAAATCAATATCAGTTTTTAATCGGGGCTGATCGCTCTTGTCAAATATTCCGTTCTTTTCCAATTTTAATCGACAAATATTAGAATTCTGGATATAAAAGCTGTAAATCGGCGCAGATATCTTTTGAACTCTCATAAACGAATGCTGCGCTTGATATACGCGTTTAATAATAGTGCATGCAAGGATTATAAAGTTGTTTATGAAGCTTTTTGCAAAAGTGGGCATTCGCAATATTTGCAACTGTTGTGCAATTTAGATTTCAGCCTGGAACAAGCTCTGTGCAGCGGAAGCACAACCGAGCGTTATTGCCTTTTTTGGCGGAATGATGAGCAGTTGTAAACGTACATTGAAGCTTTATTAAGACAGCTTATCTAAAAGGTTAAATATACTACAAGTAGTTAAATTTCAAAACGTTACTTATCAACTTTTGTGAATTAATAGAAATGGGCGTCTCGTAAGAATTATAAAAGCAAATAAAATGCTTAAGATGTTTTTTACTAATCACAAGTTCTGTATAATCAAATGTTATTTTTAGTAGTATATAGAAGAAGGATAATTTCCTGACAGATCTGTAGACCTGTGCTGAAACTTCTTAAACAGAACACGATTCAACAGAGATCTATGTTATCTAATAGTTAAACCAAAAACCGACATGAAAGTTATGTTATTCTATCGACATGACTCATTTTAATATTGTTGCCCTTGAATCTTTGTGTATCTTCTAATGAATTGTTTTTTGAGAAAAATATATCTATAAAAACAAGCACTTTTTTCTAGAGAATTCTAAAACGCAATAATATTTAATTTTAAAATATTTCTAATTGAAAGTTTTTTCCTAACACCAAGTGGTGGGTTTTTGTAATTATTGAATGGATCTCAGCAACGTTCTTCATTGGATAATGATAAACTATATAAAAAATCAATGAAATGATCTTATTATGTATAAAATTATTTTTCTACAATACGTTCTAAGAGTAGGCCTTATAGCAATAGCAGTAAAATGGGGCAAAAAGCACCGTTTATATGGCATTTCAGATTTAAGGTTGACAAACGATTGAAATTTGTACTCACGTCTTTTTACTACTTTTTTAAAAATATTGCCGAACCGAAATTCGAACACCCAGCCTCAGGCTCGGCATTTCGGCGTTGTGAAGCTTCTCTAAATTAATGAGATAGGTACTCGGCCGTTTATCGTCTTTACTGGTAACCCGAATATAAATCGACAAACACATGCAAAGAAGAGCTGCCAATTTTACCTAAAATCTTCGCAATTTTTGGTATTAAATATTCCACACAAACTGGCGATCAAATGAGCCCATGTTATCTCCCAAGGTAATATATTCAGAGGTAATATAATAAGTAGTATGCCTATTATCGATAATTTTTTGATGATATTCTTAAAAACATATAGAGTTATTAGGCATACTATGAATTATATTTAGAAAGAGAATATAATGACTTAAAATATATAGAAGATGGAGATATTTTCTTACCTGAGTATCAATGCTAATGATCAATGTTCCCCGAAATACAATATTTGTAGATTTGTATGCTTAAAACACACGTTCTAACCTCGAAAAATCAGTTGATATTTCTAAATTACTTCATTTGACACGTAACACAAAACCAAGTTAGCTTGTACCAAATCGAAAATCGTGAGTCGCTATGTTGTCAGTATAGTAGAAGGTCCTATTGGCCAATGTTTTAAATTTAAAGGATGATGATTGGCTCAAAATTTAAGGAATTATATTCTGAGAAACCGTGTAGCGCAGTTGGTAGAGCGTTAGACTTGCATTAAGCGAGTCCTCGGTTCGAATCCCACGGTGGGTGGATTTTTTCCGCAGTCTTGGTGATCGGTATAGAGTTTGGTGAAGCCATTCATAGTTGGGCAACAAATTAACTATGCTCTACTCGAAACCACAGACCTAAGAGATAGAGTAACAAGTTCAACACATTACCAGCACACACACCTAACACAACGGTTGCTACGCAAGCTCAAAAGGCGCGCTTCAACTTTGTAAACCGGGGCAAGTTGGGCACTTCATCGCCTGATGCTAGCGTACAAAGCACCAGCCTCTACACCGGTAGGTAAAAGAGGTTACAGAGTTTGTAAACAAGTATAATCAATGTGGCTTTGTTCGTCTGTCAAATAAATCGTTTTCATTATTTCTGCGTCGTGTACGGACTTAATTATTAAAGAGTACTGTTAAGGAACTCCCTGCCCTGAAAATTTGGTGACCCTTAAGTGATTGGCAGATAGAAAGCCGCCAGAATGACTAGTACTGTAGTGGCCGTTGAAGCTGAGTTATCCAAAGAGGTTTCGGATACATATGAATTGAAGACTCTCATTCGAATTTAGGATAGTCATTGTGACAAGTTATAACTTGACCGAAAAATTATTAGAGGCGATGTTGTACGCTTATGTCCAAGATGAAGGATTTGAAGCGTAGAGAACTAGTGTTGAAGAATATTTTAGAAAAATTCCCAAAGCTAATATGGGAATTCAGGAATATTTGAATTTAAGTTCTCCACCTGTATCTCCTGGTGGAAAATGTGGTTTAGTAAGGGGCAAGAGTCTGTTAGCCATAGATTCCGATTACAGAAGATAGAGTTGAAGAAATTTGACTGAAATCTGAAGGAGTAGCTGGTTTTTTTATCCAATTCAAGAAGATAGACAAAAATGATAAAATCCCCATTAGTGAAGAATGCCATTATTTGGTATAATTTATGGTGGCGGGTACTTGAGTGAAAGAACTTGTGAAAAGTTATCCCCAGACCGCTGAAAATTATCCAAAGATTTTTGGTCGTGGACTTACTGGCAGAAGTTCATGTGAGCGTGTTGCTCAAGTTGGTGGTGGAGAATCTGCTATCTCTAAGAAGTAATTGGAAAATTGACAAATTAAAATCATACTTGTGAGCCCCCGAGACGATTGGAGTTACGAGCAGCAGCTATGCTGCCGTGCTTTTCTCCCTAGCGGAATTCTGTCTGCCAAATAAGTAGGAGTAGAAGTAAGAAGTTCTCGTGCTATTCTTTTGAGAAGTCCCACGCTAGTTACGACTGTTTCCAGGCACGGTAAATGATTCTGAGTGAAAAAAGAAGAGTGCTGACGAGTAACAAATGTTGTTTTTCTTGCTTCCCTGTTGGACATCAGTCAAAATTTTGTAAGAATGTGTATTATCCTGTGTGTGGCAAGAAAGGTTATGCATTGTTGTATTCCGACCTGATGGCTCATAAGGTGTCAGTCAGTGGAGGAACAACCAGTGAATTAACTACGGAGTTAAGAAATTTGGAAATGAGTAATCAGTCTTTCTCCAGAAATGTGCTTCTTTGATTATTGGTGGTTACGGTTAGGAGAATTATTTGTGAACTGAAGGCGGGATCAATTATCGACAATGGATCTCAGAAACTTACATTTTGAGAGTTGCTGCTGACAAATTAGAATACAGTTGTATTCTTAGAGTTAGTAGTTGATTTATTGTTTGGTGGAATTCAGTTCGAAAAGCAGATTCACCAGAAATATGATGTGACTATGAGCAGTGGCAATAGTAATATTTGTCAAAAGTTTAAAGCTTTGGACCAACGGGCCAAAAGTAATTTAATAGTAATTAACGTATTAAGGGGGGTAACCCAGTCTTAACATTCGAGTAATTTATGTGAGAAATGTTAAGACAGTTACCCCTCGAAATGCGTTCATTCGTTTATTGTTCATTGAGGCAATAATTTTGAATCAATAGTAATTACTGAAAACTGCTAAATCAAAATCGGACTACCATGACTATGTGTGATGTTGCTATAGTGCATGCATGTTAAATGAGTGGATGCATGTTCAATGTATCTTAACATTCGAGGACACGAGTGCGTGCATGTTAAATGAGTGAATGCATGTTAAATGTATCTTAACATTCGAGGGCGCGATCATGTTAAACACTGGTTAACATTTCAATGAACAATAAAATTATTTACATATTTAATTGCTCTACTTTCGATAAATCTAAATATTATCTGCTACTTAATTTAAAGTACTCGTAACGTATGTCACAAAAGTTTTCGGAAAATCTTCAAAATAGACCTACAGTAAATAACGTCCCATACAGTTGTCGTTAGAAACAAATTGTATCAAATTGATTGACGTTTAATATGACATGCCAGTTTTGTAATAAACACAGTTATAAGGTTATGTTGTTGACATGCAAAATAAATAAAAATTATACAAAATTTTTAAACATTACTTTTTTTCCGAAAACATACGTTATAAGTGAAGTTTCAGAGTTGCATGTATTTATATTCCTAATTAATTTGCGTTAGGTTAGGCCTCTCTTGATGCATCGGTGCCAGTTTGGTTGCATACTCAATTTTCCCCCATATCCCCTAATGTTGGCTTCTTATCTTATTTCCGCCATTTGCTAATCTGTGCTGCGGTAGGAAGGATGGCCAAGCGAGTGACGTTTGTGAAATCAAATGTGCCATTTTTGGGGATTTGGGAGTCTTCTCCACCATCTTATATTGACAGTTCACGTTTGGGGTTTTGTGTCCCTCGGGGAACATGAAGGATGTCCCAAAATACCTCCTATTTTGGTGATTTCTCAAGATCAAATTTTGTTCTGGATTTTACCTGCAGAGTACATGGTTACTTCGGCAAAGCTGGGGCTGAACATCGAAACGGTATGCCTAACTTTCTATTGTACCTCATCCGTAGGATTCTATTGTGTTGAATTTAATTGTAGCTCCCCCTTCTCGTACTGTTGAATTCCGCACATCTTTGGATGGGCGAACGCAGTTCCTTCTTGAGATTTTGCAAGTTCGTCCCGCCCATCCTCGTGTGAGGAGAGGAGCGTGGTTCCACATATTGAAAAGCAAGAAAATTTGGATTTCTCAGGTTGGGAATGATTGGCCTGGAACTGATATTTTGATTGGAGCGGATGTGGTAGCCACATTTAGACTGGTCGTTGGTATTGGTGATCCTGCTGGAATGAAGAGCAAATCAGATTTGGAAATTGCTGCCTGGAGTCATTTCCGAAATGCCGTATTTGTTAACTTTGACAGTCGGCCCGACATTAGTTTACCATAAAGTGAAGGCCATGTGGAATTGAAGAAAAATAGACGGATGCCAGAGAAAAGATTAATTTCTGCAAGACAAAAACTGGATGAATCTGGCAAAAATGAAAAGGTTCGTATAGCTCCAATGAAGACCGCAATTCGAGAATTATTAATATCGATTTAGCGTTTGTATTCTTTGGAGATCTCTGCAATAGATCAGAATGTTCTCAAGAAGAAATTAAAAATAGAAGAGGACGTAGATGTCGTTCAAGTTGAAGACAATATTGCCAGTTCTAGAGTGAAGCACATCCATATATGTTTCAGATGAGAAGTGCAGAGGATGGTTAGGTTTCCTCATATACTATTTAACGTTTAATTTATAATGTATTGTACATTAGGGTGACATAATGTTTGAATTAGTCAAGTAATCCAGTTGTTATGAGATATATGGTAAGTTGTAAACAAGTAACGGGTCTTCCATTAAGAGTTACCGTATTAAACTTCTTACCATTTTTTACTCGTTGTAGATGAAGCTGTCGTATTTGACAGCTATCGAGTGAAAACTACGCGGTTAATAGAAATGGATCGATATACGCTTGAACAACGCATTAAAATAGTGAGAACTCGCTACCAACTTAGCAAAATCTTTACAGCTTCCGTCGTAGAAAAGCGCTTCTTATCGAGTAACTGTGAAATTCATCGCTAAATTTAAACGTATTGAAAATATTACTGCTGTCGCTGAAAGTGTATTTTTTCGAAAACGAAGTTGGTGACACCGTCACAGTCAATGAATTGCACTACCAAAAATTGCCGACTGACTTTTGTGCGTGAAATAGAAGAGTTCTAACTGGACGATGTTTATTTTCAGCAGGATGGTGCTACGTACCACGCAAGCCGTGAAACGATGGCGTGCATGAAAAGTTGCATGGACGTGTCTTTCGCGCCACGGGGACTAGATCGCTTAGATCAAGCAAATTGATACCGTTGGACTTCTTCCTTTGGAGTTATGTAAAGGATAATGTTTACTCCAATTCTCTGTAAACGATTCAAGTGCTCAAAAACCTACACTCGAACGTTTATTGGTGAACGTGTGCCGCAATTGTGCAAAAATGTTATTGAAACGGACTATTTGTAAGAGAAGTCGAGGCGGCCGTCTGGCTGAAATCTACGTTTAATCCCACAGTTTGCACTTTGGGCTGAAATAAAGCTCACAACTTAAAAAAGTATATAATCAATATGGCATTTTTCTGATCTCTCAGATGAATCGTTTTCGTTATTTTTAAATCGTGGCCTTTGTTTCAGTCTTCAATAAAAGATAAATATTATCTCAACATAAAGAGTACCTGATAGAACTCCTTGCCCTGAACAGTATCAGTGTGCATGCTTATTGTTGGTGTATCCTCTTTTCTGATCTTTCTTTCTTTCTTCTACGTATATCCTTATGCCCTTTTAGTGGGCGTCGGATTTCTTTTCTGATAAGAGATCGTAATATTTGAAGTAATAGCCATTTTGGGAATAATACTTAAAACAAGTTTTAGTTGTCGCTACATAATAGAATATGTTTATGCCAGAACTGTGGTAGAAGTAGTTCAAAATGGAACGAAAACGAATGAGTTGTTAGGCTTATGCTTTACTATTGTACTCTGCGTTTTTCATTATAAAAATGAGCCTCTTTGCAATAATGCCACTAACGCCGACACGTTTCAGTAAGCTGCAGTATTACAAAAAACTGAGAAATTTGATTAAGGAAGTTCTTTATTTTTCTTCAACGTGGAGCTTCTCCATACATAACATTTAAAAAATATATGTTAAAAGGCATAGCTGAATCATAGTTTGGCATGTTAGAAACTCAAGCTTTCGGCTTTGCTACTATTATTTCTAATTGCCGTTAGATCAGCAGATATGATATACTTCTGATGATTTTAAACAAAATGTTTTTATTTTTAAGCTGAAATAATGTTTGTAAATCCATCTCGAAGTAGGGTTGTCTTTTTTAGTAACTCAAACATGATAACGTTGAACCATATTTAAATATTAAGTGATTCTTATCTGCAAAGGCAGCGTAACGAAGCAACTTGATTTAGGTCAAAGATATCACGTTATTTGACTTAATTGTAAGACGAAATAATTCAATTTATCATTACAGTAAACCGTTTATCAACATTATTGATTAGTCATATCTTGAGTTAATATAAAAAGTGAAAGTACTTATTTAATTAGCGCGTATTTACAAGTAAACACGAAAATGTTTTACTGAATTTTCAGTACGATTGCGTTTAATGGAATTGGTTTGAAGTATGTTTTGCTTTCATAAAAGTGTGTAAATGGATTCAAGAGGTTACATAAATATTTGTGTTTTAAGAAGCGAGTAAAAATCTAATCGGGAGTGCCTTGGGCTGTGTGCTGCGTGTTTTAATTGAAGGGGATTTGCAATCGTAATAAGTCTTTCTATGAATTAATGAAAGTGATTGTAAATCCATAATGTATTAGTAACTTTTATAAATGTCTTTATTATGTGCTCGCTGCTCGTTATATACCACAAGCTTGGCAGCAATTATAAAAAAAAATAAAAATGTTCTTGCTTAAAAATATTTCAAACATTAAATTTATTAAGACTTAACTATAATATTTAATTTATAATCACAGCTAATACGGACAGAAAATCGAAATTTTGTTGTTTTAATTTAATAGAAATTGGTTAGGTGGCAATTATGTTTTTGTAAGTGGAGTAATTATTTAACGGAAAACGTGCCCTCAATATTTTAGAGCAAATAAGATAAACACGAGCACACGAGCGAGTTATGAACACTATTTTTAGACGACCACACAAAGTAAATTCTATTTTAATTGCTTTTATTTATTTCGTTTACAAAATTGATTGTTATATTATTATTGGTACAATTATAAAAAATGAGAGCTTGTTGGGAAGCATAGCAACGAATAAAGCCAAATCGTCTGGATTATTTGACTAACTTTGTGCCGTTACCGTATGAGTAGTACAATATAATATCGTGCCAGTGTATGAAATTCTCAACTTTCTGTAGTAGGCTGTTGTCGCGATAATGTTACTTTCATATGTGGTCGTCTAAAAAACACGTTTTCTCATATCCATATGTCTGCCTGTCAGTATATCCACAGACTCATTCTCAACATGGGGATCTCCCTTATTACGAGAAATAGAAATTTGAATAAATGCGATGAAATACTCTTTAGGTAAAGTTGTACAAAACACCATAAATAAACTTTGGATATTTAACGTAGTTGATGCGCCTTAGCAAAAAAAGTGAATTTTCGACTTTTCGATTTTTTAAATAACTCGTCTATTTTAAGAGGAAGTCGAATTTAATTTGCACATTCTTAAGTCAATTTTTTAATAGCAATTTAGTGGTGTATTCAGATTTTTGAAAAATGTTTTCATAGTTGAGTTACAGCGGTCAACTTGAGTTGTTCTTATGGGGCTCATAGGTGGCTATGAAACCATTAAAATGAGATTTCTTTTAGATTTTCAAAAATGTATAACTTGTTATACATAATACGAAAACTAGCGGCGAAAAATAAAAAACCTCTTTTTAAGTTTGCCAGTTGAGCAGGCTTTGAAAACAAAAAATAATCTAAGCAACTGTCATTGCAATTGTTTGTTTATAGTTGACATTATTAGTTAACTAAAATTAATATTTTTGATATAGCTCAGGTTTTTACTTTTAACAAAAATAGATGTATTTTGGACCCAACAGATACAGGGTGTATACGCTTCAAAGTTATAGTTTTTCCTTCCATAATTTCAAAATGTTTAGTTTCAAAACTCCCACTTGCGAGGTAAGTCCCGTTTACAGATGTTTTTCTAATGATCGATGCCTGTTTGGTTGTTGTATTAGATAGAGCTTTTTCTAATCTTTCTAATTGTATGGAAATTAGTGCTACAACACAGTTTTATTTAAAAAATTGTACCCTTAGTAGGCTGTTTAAGACAGTAGAATCTTGATTAGTCATACTTGTAAACTTAGATATCGATAATAATAACTAATAATAATGAAACTGCAGAATTAGAGAGGATTGAGATACTAATAAATATTCTGCGCTATGGTGATAGGACCGAAATTCAAGAAGATATCTGTCGATTATTTAACGAAATGCACGTATTATAAAATGTACTGTTGGTAAGATTGCGAGAAAGATTCGAAAAATAAGGCTTAGCTTATTCAAAGTGCAAGAACCCCATCATAGTTCTACTCGCCAGTGTAGTAGACATTACGATAGGTTGTTCTACAGCATTTATAAATGTCGGATATTTTACTCACTTATAGATCTCATCAATACAAACAAAAAAGTCCTAATAAACATGGGTCCTGAAATGCTTTGTTTCTGAGATACAGAATGTTAAAGTTTTCAAAAAACCCAACTGCCCCTGGAATAAATAATTCCAATCTAAGTGCGCCAAAACATAATCATCAATAGCGCTAGTAAACCTTCAAAGTTTCACTAAAATAGGCTAAGGGCTTTTAGATATTGAAGTATTTTAGTTTTTGTCTTAACAAGTTCAGAAACGTGCAAAAATATGGGTTTTAATTTTTTTCTTGAAAACGAAGTGAGATCTGAAAAAATCTCAGGAGACAAAAAAGTTGCATTTTTAGTTGCTTTATTTAAAAAATATAAAAATTTCAAAAAATCTCGTGGGTGTTATTTTTTTTTAAATCCTGATAGATATGCCCCCTAGGCACGCCCCTAGAATTACTACATTAATTGGAATAGGTCCAAAAGATACCTCATAAAGTTATAAACAAAAATTTCATTAAAATTGCTCCAAGCGTTTTTAGATAACATAAAAAACGAATTAAAAAAAACCTTTAACACCCTGTATCTCGGAAACGAAGCGTTTCCGGACCCATGTTTATTAGGACATTTTTGTTTGTATTGATAATATCTATAAGTGGGTAAAATATCCAACCTCTTTTTTAACACCCTGTATAATGATATTAAGACACCCGGTAGTACAACTGGTACAAGAATTGCCTGATAACGATTTATTCATGGGAAGACACTAGAATATTTGTTCCCAATATTAATTTCTGATATCAATAGCTGGATTGGTAGACGGGAAGCTGCTATACATAGAATAGCCAACAAGATCTCCTGATTTTTTTCCAGTAGAACAATTTTTATAGCGTTAAACTATAATATAATAGATCTTAGGATTTAGAATAGCTTAACCAATGAATACCAGAAATTCTTTGAAACATTCCTGATACTATTAGAAATATTTGTATTATTTCGTGTAGGCTACGAAACTCACAGAAGACACGAAGAAACTAACAAACAGAAGAAACAAAGAAAGATTACATATGTCAGTGGAAGAATTAAAACATCAATAAACGTATAAGAAGACGAGTAAGAACGGACACCGCGGAGTACAACGAGATAATCATAAGGCAAATTATTATCAAAGCAAATAATGGATCAAAAGTATTTTAGAAACAAATAATAGAAGGAAAAAGGAAATTCCAAGTTGAATAGACGACGCAGTGATCGTACTACACAACAGGAAAGTTATCTTAAAATACATAAAGAAGTTTTACGCTAATATGTACACCTGCAAAATAAGAGAACTATCTTCCACTAGTCCTATAGATAAAATAGCAGCTTTGACAAGACACTACACTGAGGACATACCAGCAATAAGTAAATACGATGAAAAGTAATAAAGCCGAGAGACGGTGCAGTAATTGAACTAATATACAAATGGGAGGGACATATCTCCTACATCACTTGTAAACTATATTTAATCTTTGCTTGGACACAGAAAATACACCCGAAACTTGGAAAAATGCCAATGTAGTGTTAATATAGAAAAAAGGAGGTAAAAGAAATTTGAAGAATTACAGACCGACTTCGTTGTTGTCACACATATATAAACTTTAAACGAATGTAATAACAAACCGAATTCAAAACCGTCTGGACGCTTTTCAAATACCCGAGCAAGCAGCATTTCAACAGAATGACAGCATGTGTATAGTATACACTATATATCACATTCACGCAATACGACAAGTGATGGAAAAGGCCCATGAATATAATCAGCCCCCTATACTTACCCTTTGCCGACTTTGAAAAGGCTTTCGACACTGAGAAGTACTGGGTACTGGTACTGGTACAATTCCCTGAAAAGATTTGATTATAGATATATACAATTAATCGAAAATATATACAAAAATGCAACCCTCACTGTCCATACCTTTGAAAAAATAAATCCAGTTCCGGTAAGACGTAAAATTAGATAATGAGATACATCTCTGCCAAACGTTTCACAAATCTATTAGACGTATTTAAAACCCTAAATTAGGATAAATTGGGAGTTAACATCAATGGAGAATATCTGACTAATTTATGCCCTGTCGATGATATCATATTATTAACAGATAATATGTAAGACCTTATTAGACCTCGAGAAAGCAACGCAAACGGTTGGACTAAAAATAAACATCGAGAAGACAAAAATGATGTCAAATAAAGAAAATGCAACACCGATCGAGATTGAGGTCAAGCGAATAGATGTGGTTAATGAATATATCTATTTAGGACAAAAACTGACATTTGCAAGTGATCCCCAAGCAGCAGAAGTCGAAAGAAGGATTAAACTAGCAAGAGTGGCATATGGAAAACTGGGGAATGTGTTCAATACATCAAAGTATCCTCAATATGTTAATTCAAGGTATATAACCAGTGTGTCCTCCCAACTCTAACTTATGTCTCAGAGACTTGGTCCCTCACGGAAACCTTTAAAAGAAAGATCAAAGTAACTCAGAGAGCAATGGAACGATTGATGCTGGGTGTACGACTACAAGACAGGTACCCAAATAAATGAATAAGAAATATGACAAGAGTCGAAGACGTAGCGCAGCACATAGCAAGTCTAAAATGGCAGTGGGCGGAACATCTAAGACAAGACAACAGATGCAGTAGGAAAGTGACCGAGTGGAGGTCACGAACCGGAAGAAGAGACCGTGTCTGTCCGAGAACTAGATGGCGAGACATCAGCAGTATAGCAGGACAATAGTATATGCGAATTAGCTACGATCGAACATCATGGCGAAAGTTCGGGGATGGAACGTTTAAAAATTCTGGAAATGATAGTGATGATTGTCATGAAGTTAAACGATAATAGTTTGAACATTTATAATACACGTTACTGTTGTATGACATTCCTTTCTTCTTCTTCTTCGGCTTCTCCTTCTTCTTCTTCGTCTTCTTCTTCTTCTGCGTCTTCTTCTTTATCCTCTTTTAGTTCAATATAATATTGGCCATAGGCCTCCGTCACATTCTCTCATTCTTTTCGATTAATTGCTTTCATGGCCCAGTTGTTTCCAGCAACCCTTTCTGTTCAGAGCCTCTATTATTGAATGAGTCGACGTAATTCCATCGATTGTCGTCTTTCCGCCATTATGACCCGCCCATATCAGCTTAAGCCGGCTTGCATGTATGACTACATATTTTACTTTGGTCTGTTGTCTAATACATTCGTTCCTTTTTTGTCTTTTAGTGATAAACGGAGTATGTCTCTTTCTGTTGATATTTGTATTTTAGCGAGTAGAAGTCCACACTTGCACCCCATATGTCAGTATTGGGGGTACACAGTGATCGAATACTCGGGTTCTCATGCGTACAGGAATGCTGTGGTTTTTCAGAATGTAACTTAGTCTATCGAAAATGATCCATCCTAGTATTAACTTTATAGTTACCTCTGTTCTTTGTCTCTCTTTTCGTGGCTTGATCTGTTGTTTTAGGTACATATCCTTCGATCTGTTGTTTAGGGGGACCAACGAAATTTCATATCTAGAGTGCTGTGCCTCCACATAATTTAAATGAAGCCACATCACTCTGGACTTGAAATTTAGTTCTTAATTTTTGGTCATATCCTTTCCGATTTTTGATTTAGTGTGTTTAGCATTACTTAGAATTTATATTGACTCGCCGAAATTACTATACTACTCGTATAATCGGCGAAATGTAGATAAGTCTTGCTTCATTTAGGTTAATTCCTTTGTATTCCCAAAATAAAGGTTTAAATAAATCTCCTAAGGACGTTGTAAATAATTTCGGCGATATTGTGCCACCCTGGCAAAGCTCTTTGTTTTGGAACTATGATTATTACTATGAAGTTGTATGGTTGATGTAGCTTTGTTATCAGTATTGAATACCTGAAGTCGACCCTGCTGTTTTATGATGTTGCCCAACGCAGTCGAAAACTTTTACATAGGTAGTATATAAATCCTATATACAACGGTATTCCATATTTTGTAGATGTTTCTGTCAGGATTTTGACAGTGTCGGCGATCACAAGTTCGGAATCCTTTCCTGAACACTCCATAATATTCTAGTTAGTAAGGTATTTTAGTAAAAAGATTGTATAGGTGAGGAGTTTGTAGTTCGTTAGGTCACTTTTATTTCCCTTTTTAAACTGTAAAACCATGTTGGTCCCGTTCTAGTTTGATGGTATATCGCTTAACACGCCTCGGTTTATAGCTCAGCGGTAGGGTTACTTCAATGGCGTCGGTTTCGGAAGAGGAGGGTGGGCGTTACCTTTGTCGATGTTGCTGATTGACTGGAGTGAACTCTTAAGAGGTTTATTGGAGTAATAATCTTATGTACATAAATGCTTAAAACTATATATAATAAAAGAAAAACAAGAAAAAGGACATATATATACAAAATTAAACTACTGGACTAGGCTCGAGCGCCGGTGCCTAGGGTGGGGATGGGGCGGCCTTTCCCGGTTGTCGGAGGCGGGGAACGTGGCCTGGACGCGGTCCGTCCCTTCCGGGGGGCGGTGCGGGGTGTGGCTCGGGCTTCCGCTAGGGGAGTCCGGGGAAGAGAGGTCCGGGGCCAGCGGGGCTGCAAGGCTCTCCTGGGGCGTCGGCGACGCGAGTAGCCCTCCCGGGGACGTCGGCTGGAGCGGGGCGTGGCCGGGGCGCGGGGTCGGGCTTCCGCTAGGGGAGTCCGGGACGGGTGGTCCGTCGCCAGCGGGGGCCGCGACGTGGGCTGCTATCTGGGCAGGTAGCCTGCCACAGGGCTTCGAGCTCGGCTTCCTCGGCGTCCGTCAGTCGCACCTCGAGGTCCCAATGGAGGATCCGTGGACGGGGAGCCTGGGGGGTCGGCGGGCGGCGCAGCCGGGCAAACGGTGCGTCTCGTAGGTGCTGCACCAACGGGCTCCTCTGTGGGGTGCCGAGCTCCGGATCGCTCTCTCCGTGAAGCCAACGAAATCCGGGGTGAGCGCCCTTGTCGGCGTTCGTGGACTCCCTGACGGCAGGCGTCCCTCCCAGTACGGAGGGGGCCGGTGTAGCTCCTGGATCCGGGCGCGGGCGATCTGGGCCAAGGGGGAGGCCGGGGGCGTCTTGGGCGATGGGCCGAATAATTCCTCGAGGCGGCGCTTCCTGGAACACAAGGTTCGATGTCAGGCGGCGGGCGCGAGAGGAAACCTCCAATGGTTCCGGGCTGGCTTACGTATCAGACCTGGGGGTGTCCATGGCGAGCGGGCGACGGGGCGGCGGGCTGAGAGCAGCGGCGGCGGTACGTCGGCGGCAGTGCTGATCTCCTCGGCGGAGGCGGCGGTTGGCGGAAGTGGCTCGAGTTTCCAAATTTTTCCGAAGACGGCAGGCAGCAGAGTCCAATGCAGAGGATTGGCTCTAAGTCCACGTAGGTGATAGGCTCTGGAGAGGGCTGGGGCTGGTAGATCCTTGGAAGGCTGGGGCTGCTAGCTGGTCCTGGAAGGCTGGATGCTGTTGGCTGACTCTCCTGGGTTGAGTGATTTCCTACTGCCAGCGTCTGACTATTTAAAGGAGCCAGTCCTTTGTCAAACGCGATCTTGCAGCTCATTGGTCGAAGTAGAAGGGATGTTTTGCCCGTTTTTGATGTATTTCGGATTATCGCGTTTAATTGAGCGGCGTGATCAATTATCGACTTGATTTGAGTCGCAATCAATAGTCGTTGAAATGTCGATTCTAACGACACCCAATTTGCTAGGTTTTGGTAAAGATTAATTGAACTTGGAATTTTTAATTCCGTGTTCGGCGTAAAACTTAATTAAGCATTACTCTTATTGCGTATGTTAAGAAGTTATTTTGCTTCGATTGGTTGCGCGATAATTTTATATGAATTTTGAGACTATTCACGCTTAACTGGGATGCTTCCTTCCGCTAATTATAATTTAATGTGTAATAGTTAGCCGGATGTAAGCGGCTTTTTGTCCTGATTTAACCGTTAGAAAATACGTCTTCGCTGGGCCGCCGTGTACTTCGAAATTTCTGTAGCGTTTACTTGCAACAATCGCCCGCATTACGAGCGGTGATATTTTTGCTGGCTGATGGAAAAATTATTTTTAATCGACCTGTATGTGTGTTAGAGACTTGGGCGTTGTTTTATCAGGTGGCGGTTAATTTTTCCTATCGGCAGGTATCCTTATGTGGGGGTTTTGATTGAGCGCACTCTGATTTAAGAGCGTTTTAGTGATTGAACTTGGATTATTAATTTGGTCGCGCGTTCGGAGTTTTGTTCGCAGCGGCGCCGTTTTGTCGGCTTCCGGATTTATTGAGGTTTGGCGAGCCGTTTGCCCTTTATTGCAGAGGTTTACACTTGAGAATTGGTGCTCCTTTGAGCGGGCATGCCGCGATTTATTGTTTTATTTTTGTAACGGTTTTCTTTTAAATTCTTGTAGGATCGGGGCGATTTGCTGTTGAACAGATGTTTTTGTAATTTGTTCGCTGCCTGCTTGGCGATGAAAAATTACTTCGTTTTCTGTTAACCGGTTCATATTACGCTTTATTGTAAGCATTGATGACGTAGAACTTTTATTACATGTAATGCTAAACCGTATCCTTCTTGCTATTCGATCAGACATTAATTTCTTCGTGGTGTCTTGTTACTTTTCATTTCTCTTGTAGTACTGACAAATCTTTGCTATCCACGTCTAGGATTCTTCGGAGTGATAATTAAAAACTTTTTTATTTTTCCTTTTGGTTATGGTTTCTTCTTTTTTTGGGGTGTATAGGTTTTTTCTTAAAATTAATCTGTTATATCAAACAACTTATGCTAATCTCTGAAACTTCTTTGTAGCGCTTCAATAATCATCTTATTTTTATGGGTATTTCGCTATACTACAAAATGAAAAATATAAAAATGAACGTTTTGGAAGACAAATCTACTTCCGTTATTAACATTAACTAATTAAATTAAAAATTAACAAGAACTTACCTTATTTTATTGGAGATCTAGCAGAACACGACTAACCTCCCCAATATTTATATGATATAATTTTTCATTTTGTTATGTGACGAAATATCAATAACAATAAGATGATTTCTGACAACTTAGTCAAATTTCTGTCTTTGTTTGTGTGTTCATGCGGCAGCTATGATTGCCTGTTGGGTAGCCTTGGGTTTAAAATAAAGAAAAAAAAATATTTAACATGCATATTTGTAATAGTCATAGTATCGGCCGTTCACGTTCTTGTTGTTTTGGATAACTTCCTGTATTTTCCCGTCCTAATTTATGGCTTGTCTTATCGTCGTGAAAAGATCACCTTTAGATATTTTTTTCAGATCTCCAAGTTCGAGAGTCCTTAGGTGACGAAAAACATATTTTTTCAATTCCGCCTGTCTGTCTCTCTGTTCGTCTGTCTGTTGGGGGTATATCAAAAACTATGCGCTGGAGGCAGACGATATTTTGCATGCGGATCTACTCGGCTCGTAACTGAATATACTTTCGGTCAAATATATACAAAGTGAGCATCTATTTATGCTTTAACTCAAGTATTATTGGTGAAATAATAGTTTTGTATGCTACAAGTGAATAAAGAGGCATTTTATCCATAAGGGGAAAGCCGTGAGATAATTTCCGCGAATGGATAAAATCTCTTTATTGACGTGTGACATATCAATTTTTTCCAATACCTACATTTCGTTATACAAATAAGTTTTGAAATTGAATAAATAATTTTAAATAAATATCGTGTTACCTGTTTTTGTACTAGTTACCACGGTAGCACGTATTTATTTTGTTAGCTGCTAAGGATTATGGACTATTTTATTCACTAGCGAACTATCCACACTCATTGTTAAAATGTTACTTTATCATGGATATTTTCGTAAATAAAATACAGGTTTGCAAGTAGGCATTGGAAAAAAGTAATATTTGAACATAGTTCCGGTTTTATTCTTTACGAAAATATTTGGACCTAACATATACAGGGTGAACATCTTAAAAATTTAATTATTATTGCTTTGATATTAAAAAAATCAGTTTCATAAATTCCACTTGCGGGCGAAGTTTCGATTAAAGCCCTTTACTGACTTTTCTTATTGTTTTACCGATCTAAACATATTCTATAGTGTTTCGGTTACAGCTTTCCATAGTTGTTTTTAGTGTTATTATTTGCATGTTTTTTATTATTGATCTAAATATGAAATATTAGTTTATCGTTTAGGAATCTATACTTATACAGTCGCATTGAGTTGTTATATTCTGCATATTAAGGTGTAAACATATTTTATGAATTTTGTCAAAAAATAAATAATGCGATGCTATAAACATTTTCTGCAGTCAGAAAGGGACAAAATAGCTGTATCTAACAATACAATCGCAAGACATGGCTGTATTAAAAAATGTTCAGTAATTTAATGTATCATACTCCTTTTATAAAAATATATTATAGATACTATAATAAAATTGTTCCATACTTTTGATACACACTGTATAGATCAACTGTGTTTATCTAATTTTTTATGATTGTAGTTCTTTCGAGGTTAGGAAAGTGATTAAAATTGAAAGTTCGAAAATATTTGGTGGTATTATGAATACTGTGCTTAATGTAACGAAAATATAGCTCATTTGTTAATTCGATGCAACGGCTAAAGTTGCATATCTCTGTAAAGCAAAAAAGTTTTCCAATGATCATGATCTTGCATTGGATAGACAGCGGAATGACCCAGACATATTTTTAGTAATATTGGTGGTCTGGAATGCAGTAATGTGCAGCTCAGGGTGTTGGGGATTATTGAGAGGCCAGGGGACGGGCCTTGAAGTGTCTATGGAATGCACGTATAATGGAGGAGCGTTCAGCATGTTATAAAGCACACGTCCTGGCGGTATTGGAAGGGAAATGGAAAATATATTACGAAATACAAATACTAATCATTCTAAAATTTCTCATTATGGGTTCGGTAAATCGATTAAGCGATTGAATAAATTGCTCAAATTTAAGGCCTCGCCATTTTTTCAATTTTAGAAACCAATCAAGGAATTTAAACGAATCAGGAAATCTAACGTACGTAAATAATCATAGTTACGCTTTTTACTTTTAAAAACAGAACTATGTCGTATTTTAATATTTCTCGGATGTATATTCGTTGGTATAGTCAGTTGAGTAAATTGTTAAACAGTGAAAAGTATGTAATTGATTATCAACAAGTTACGGAAATGTGGGTCAAGGCTGTAAGTACAACGATATGCTGCTTTTACCTTCACTTGACAGGAACTTTGTTGAAATAGTTCGATACTGAATATTTTAATCATTTCACAAATTCTGATGGGCGTCCTTTTATTGATTTGTAAAAGCCAACTTAAAATGCCTATTCTCAGCAATTCTGAACCATATTGCAATACGTACATTTTTAGTTTAAATTTTTTGAATAGCCTGCTTATGTCAATATTGTATTCTCTGAAATAATATACAATTAAAACAGTCGATCAACAATATGTAGTAATTTTGTTTGTAAAATTCCAGAAAAGAATGTTTACCTGACGTTGCTTTAAAGAAACATTTTTGATGGTACGTCTTGCTTGGCAAAAATTTCCCTAATCTATTATTATCTCTGCAAAGCAACTCTTTATTAATTTAATAGCTCCGTATTTTTATGATTTTAATATTGCTGGGTTTCAACCTCATATTTCTTTTGAACAGATAAATAAATATTTGTGGCAATGTCAAGTAGAATGTTGACAAAGTTCTTATGGAAAATCTTAGTGATTATTCATAAAATGCCTTTTAACGCATGTTTACGAATTTATTAACTACATCTGAAAAAATATATGAGGCAAATATAATTTATACTTTCTATACAAATAAAAATGTGTACAAACGAACGCCGCAGACCGTGTTCTTCATGAACACGTGTGCTACTAAATTTATATACAAGGAGTATATGAAAAATGTTCGCGGAGCGACGTAAAGGTGGCGCTGCCGTCGGATCGTTTACATGTTTTTCGTCAGATCTGTCAAGTAGTTAAGATTGGCAACGGGTTGAGTGAGTCAAGGTGTTTTCGGTTTTTGTAAATGCCTTGTAAAGAAGAGCTTAAGCTCCATACAAGCTGATATGGACGACGTGTTGGGGCAAGATTATCCGTCATTAAAACATTGAACAAGTGGGTACTGATGTTTAAACGTGGAGGACGTCAGGGCTGTAAAGATGACCACCACAGTGGACGCCCGTGCATCGCAGTTACTGCAGAAATGGTTAAAAGAGTCCAAGATATTGCTTTGAACGATTGCCATGTTGAAGTGCGTCAAGTAGCTGAAGCTACATATATTTTATGTAAACGAGCACATCATATAATTGTCGATGTTCTAGATATGAATAAGTTTAATATCTTCGCCTCTTTCGAAAGGATTTGTAACTATGTATAAGACTTGGGTTCTCCACTACAGCGTCTATATTTTTGAATGCCAAGGGTATAATTTTAATTGAACCATTTGGAAAAAGATGTTACGATAAACGCTTTACATTATTGTATATTTCTGGAAAATTGTAAGATCACAAAAAAATGACTTTATTTGAAGCGTATTGTTTCTATTTATCTGAAAAACTTGCGGAACTGCATTTTAATTTGCCCCCCCCCCCTCCCCATTCACCTTATCACCGGATCTGGCTCCTTGCTTTACTTTTTGTTCTCAAATCTGAAGAAATTTCTGACCGGTAATAAATTTACAGTCAAATGAGGAAAGTGATCAGCGAAGTGAACAACTATTTGTAGGCCGCAACGAATCGGTCTAAAAATGGCTTAAACGTCCTTGGGTACCGTTGAGAAAAATGTACTGAGCTTGCATGGAGTATGTAGAAAAATACCATTGATTTCACCTTAAATTTGTGTTTTTACGCCGCTCAGCGAATATTTGATACACTAGCCATATATCTATCAAAATTGTAATATCTTTTAATTAAAGCTTTTTTAAAAAGACTTTCCTGACATTTAATAGTATTTTGTTTAGTTTACTACCGTATCATTTACTTTTCACGTGCGATACGGTACAAGTTTGCAATTTTATGTTAATTTTTGAAATAAAAATCCAAAATCGAAATCATTTCAACTTTCAGTTGGTTTTCTACAGAAATAATACATCATGTTAACTAAAATTTATATAGTTTTGCTTTTTCGGAAGAATAACAGATTTTCATCATGTGTTTGATCTCTTCGGCTGCTATGAAAATGTATTTCTGGAAATCGAAAAATGTCAATACAATGGGTCCATTATACTCCACGGTTTTTTCTATGCGAATTGTAATAGCATGTAGATGGTCATTTGTGCCACATTCTCTTCTAAAACTGGCTTGATCTCGAGTCTGACGATTTGATCTTCTACAGGGCCCTTATTAATTTTCATATTCTTGAGGGCACCCTTTGCCTCTTCCATTGTTACATCTGACAAATCTTCTGAGCCTTCATTCATTACTTTTCCTTTTACTTGTGGTACTTCATTATTAGTTTTAACGGGCCGGCTTGTCTATGATTCTCAATAATTAATTACAGTTTATTATTCATGTAAATCTGTCTTTAAGTCAGAGGGCGTACACCTTTTTAGGCGTCTTGGCTCACCACTTTGCACAAATACTTGGTTAGCTAATGTATTAGGATGCACTGACACTCTTTCACGATAATCTGTACTGAACTGTGTAATCACTTTCTTGATTGGTGTAATTAGTATGTCTCGTTTAAGCACTGTATTGGGTACATAATAGGGAGCGTCGACTAAGGCGCGAGCTACCTAGTTCTGGAACCTTTGCAATATCTCAATATGGGAGTTGCTGTACCGCCCAAAGTTGGATACCATATGTCCAAACAGGCTTGAGGGTGGCTTTATATAACAATATCTTGCTCTCTAGGCACAGCTATGATTTACTTTCAATGATCCAGTACATTTCGTTCAATTTAAGTCCAAATTGTTTTCGCCTGTAAAAATATGCATCTTCCAGGTGGGCCGTCTATCCAGATGCATACCAAGATATTGCATTTTCGGCTTGTGGAATTTGTCAGTTATTAATCGCAGCTGGTGGGCATGTTCCTTTTCGCATTGTCAAAGTGACATGCACAAACTTTGATTCGTTGGTTTTGATACGTTACTTCTTAAGCCCGTTCTGTATTTTGTTTAGATTGACTTGCAGGTTCCGTGATGCTGTTGTAAGGCCTACCTGAGAAACCACGACTGCTGTGTATCAGCAGCTGTAATTGTCGATCTTGTTGTAGGAAAATCTGCAGTGTAGAGTAGATATAGCATTGGGCCTAAGATGTTTCCTTACGGGACACCAGATTGGATAGGCAGAATGTCCGAATATTTATTATTTTGTTTTACTAGGAAGTGTCTGTTACTGAGATACGATTTAAGAAGTAAAAAGTGAGGAAGTGGCAGGTACATTTTCAATTTGCATTGGAGTCCGGTGTGCCATACATTATCAAAAGTCTCAAGATCTCGGTTTATTTTGTTGACTAGCCTGTGGACTTATTCTATAGTACGGAATCCAAACTGATATATAAGGTGTTGTTCATATAGTATTACTTTTAGTCTTTTTATATAGATTTTTTCAAAAACCTTCGATAATTGTTCCCGAATGTAATTTTTTGGCAGTGGTCTATTATGATATGTTTTTCGGACTTTTTCCACTGTCTCATTTCGGGAGTTTTGATCTACTCCCGTCTTCAGGTGTTCCTGGTTAATCCTGAGAAGGACTGATATTGTACGTTTTTCTACGTAAATTTGTGCCTCCCCCGGGGTTTGAACCCGCGACCGTTGATCGCTGTGATTACTAGTCTGCCACTCTAATCACTAGGCCACCAGGGCGGTTATATATTTTAGTTGCAAAATTATATATATATCTTACCACTGTATGCGCAGTAGACTATTTTTGCAATTCTCTGCGCAGTAGTGGCATCCAAATGGGCTTTAGTTCTGCGCTAGCCTGGCTAATTAGATCTACTGCCAGCGCTATGTATGTAGCTTCTTTCAGCTTCCTACGGAATCTGTTTTCCTCTTTCTTCGTTCCAGACGGTGTTCCGATAATCTCACTCGTAGGGGTCGTTGTGTTTACCCTATGTATTGTCTTCCACACTCGCACGGTACGCTGTAGATACAGTTTTTTGAACTCTGATCTTGGTTCTGAGGCTTGGTATGCGTCATCATGCCTCTTAGAGTTGTTGTGGACTTGAAGGCAGTTCTTATATTGAATCTGTTTCCGATTCTTCTCAGTTTGTCGGAAACTCCTCGGATGTATGGTATTACGGCCGTATACAAATTTATACAGGGGGAGCACCTTAAGAAACTAAAATGTTGTTTATTTTTGCTTTAACTCAGGAACTAGTAGTTAGTTAAAAATAATATATATGGCACACAGCTTAGGTTTTCACTCTTGACGAATATGAGTACCTTTGGACTCGACAGATACAGGGTGAACATCTTAAATGAGCAGAAATGTGCAGCGATCGATGCGCTAACACCAGAACTATTGATTATAGAAAAAATATGTTGTGTATATACTAGTAGCTTAGAATTTTACCCTTTGGCAAAGGAAGGTTTGTGTAAAGCCCTTTATAAGTTTTTTTTGCTTTATGTTTAAACTTTGCTTATTTTAAGTTCCGATAATCATTAATTGTTTTCATTTGAACTATCATATTCTTTATTTATCTGAGCCCCGAAACCTTAAAGTAATATATGTATTAATCTATCTGTTTAAAGATGTAGCTAACGATTATTAATTATACCCTCAACTAATAGTGTAGCTCCAAGTTTGTTTACTTTTTCCACTGATTCGATAATTGAGCTTCAGAATAATCGAAATACATAAGCTTCGTCAACCAGCAGCATTGCTTTCGACAAGGTGAAGGTACTAATGTAGAAAAATGAAATACATTATAAAGTGCATACGTAATTTATTTGAAATTGCCTACTGAAGCAATGCGGTAGAAAATGCAACATAATGCAGATTAAATGACAATATTCTTATACATTCTTAAACTTGAAAGTCACTACAAATCCAATAACGCCAGACGTGGAATGAAATGACATTAGTATTTTGTAAAAGTATAAGACTGTAGCATTCTAGTAACGTAATATAACTCCTAAAACATGCCAAGTAATCATTCAAATCGGAATAGAGCCCACTTTACGTTGCAAATAACTTCTTCAAGAAGCAGACTCTCTCAAGTGTCTTTCTGCGTATTTATACAATGATTAAAATTCCATTGCTCTCATGCTGCAATTTATGTTATAATATCATACTTACAGACTAAAACTTGTAGAGCAAAAACTATTCTGGATCATTACGCAACGTTAGACAAATAATTATTTATTACAATCTTCTTGTTATTCTTTTGCCTCAAACTATTTAAATTAAAACATGAAAAAACAATAAGTGAAATAAATATGGTATACTCTAGATTTGTTCTGTCGAGGCTAAAGAAAAAGTTGGTGCATTTATTGATATAATTTATTGATATTGCTATTCTTAGAATATCGAAAAATTCTTTTCGATACACGAAACAAGGTACGAATATCTATTACATCTATATGGGGACGACAGAGCAAATTCATATTGTGTGTAAAATCACAATTCATCCCTATTAATCATGCACTTTACACTCGAATCATCTCAAACCGTACATCGCACGCTTCACTAAATTCACTTTTGTTGAAGTTTGCACGGATAACTGTAATAGAATTAGGGGCATTCGATTTGCCATCATACACGGTCGCGTTTTGTGTTTTGACTTATAATAAATTGCACTGGATGTGAACGAATGCAATTCTCACAAAAAACTTCCGTTTGTTCGTATGAAAGGTGTAGAAACTTTTTATTAGCGTTTAACGTTTAATTATTGGGCTAATCAATATTTAGATAAAAACAACTTTTATATTTTTATTGCTAAACAGTTAAACACATGACATGTCATTTTTTCTGCATGTAAGCTGTAAAAACGTTAATTTGTAAATTATTTACATTTAAATTATGATTTGTATTGGTTTTTGTAACGTTTGAGATAAATAACGCCCCTAAACTAAATATTTTAATTTGTTATAATTATGTCTTTACAAGTCTTAGATGCAGTATACTTTAATGATCATATTGCAATACTGATCACATTTGTGATTATCAGTAACACCATGTAATACTGCCGGATTTTATTTGTACTTGCCTTAAAATTGATCGTTGTAGACTAGTCCGTACACATTAGTACAGTAGATTTAATTGCAAGTGACTCATTAAATTAATGCCATTTAACATGAGAGGTTCTTGACCCGTCTTTATCAGAATTACACTTGAAAGCATTGTTTTGAACAGTAACCGTTTATTAGTAACACGTTAAGTTTGCATATTAATTTAGTTTTACTGAAAGTTGTAATTAAGAAGTAACGTCGACGACCACTCCAAACAATATTAATTAAGGCTGATTTTTCATGAAAAACTTACATAAGAAGCAACAGTTTTAAGCCCTACACATCATTACTAAGTAACCTGCTCATTTGAAAGCATGTTCATTTTATTAAAATCTTGATAAGTGATTGTGATAGTTAGAAAATATCTTATTTTAGGTGTAACATAAAAACGAATAATCTGATGCAGACATTTTATGGAAAATTGATCGATTCTAGAGCATTTTGATTTTGTAATTAAATTGCGGTGTTAGTCAAAATGGTTTGTCGCGCTCTAAAACCACCAGGTTAGTTCAATTGCAACACCTCACTAAGCATTAATAGGTAAATTATCAGATGTTAATAAAATTTATTACGCCCATTTCTACCTGTCCTAGCTAGAAAATTCTGTTTGGGCTCCTTGTACTTTACTATGATAGTTATGTAGGTTACTTAGAAATATAATCTCGCATGTCTAATCCATTTAGTGAATAAGTTTTCCACTATAAATGTAAATTTTTGTGAATGTCATACCACCCAGTACTTAGAAAAAAAAATGTGCGTCCTGGCGCGTAGTTGTAGGCGCAAGTATTTAACCTTGTAATCCAATCATTAAAGAACGTGCTAAATTCGAATCGCAAAATTAATTTTAAGTGAATGAATATTCAGCGTTCGGGCTGCCTGCGACGAGAGTAGAACGATTCTTATTTATGGCGTTACTAGTTTTAGCGTAATTGCTGTTAATTGGTTCTATTAAGACTGACAAAATATTTCTACTAGTTGAACGTCTTATAGTTAAAGAACGCAGTGTATTTCTATATCGACTTTTAAACACTCCTTCAAACGGGGAGATTTCATAAAGTGTTTCCGTATAATAAAATTTTAGAATTGCAAGAAGTTGAAAAGGATTTATAATGGTATTTGTATTACATAAACAGCAATATAGTATGATCAAAAATTAGTCTCATCTAGTATGGCTGTGAAAGTGCAAACCAACGCTTTCAAAATTGACTTACATACTTATATTTAATTCAAACTGTCAAATTTTATTATTAAATATTCTTTGTATCCATCTTATTACAATATTATATTGAAATAAATGAATTTGCACGTAAAAGTAATGTAATTTTCCAAGAAATAAGCTTGCGCCGGTCGAATAAACACTTTATCTTAAATATAACCTAAAAATAAATATATTGGAGCTAGTTTTATATGCAGCAATTTGTTCTTTCATAGCCATACTAGATGAGATTAATTTTTGATCATACTTTAGAAATATTACGAAGCAATTGTTTTTTGGAAATAAATCCTACTTGAAATCATCAAGCATTTTTAATATTAAATTTTATGTATTTATGAAGGATAACCAAAGTAAATGTTAGTTATACTTGGTAATACTATGAACAAATGGATTTTTAATAGCAGAGAGAATCTTGGTATTAAATGGAAAGTATTATATACTCTAAAAGACACAATTAAGAACATTCACCACAATGTTAGCGAAACTGCAACTGTTTTAAATACATACAAACAATTAAAATAAATGGCGTATGTTATTGGTAATTCATACTTTTGTAGGCCAATGAATGTTAATGATTGTGCGATACGTGGCTCTTATATGGATGTATAGTTCCATATGATTTTAACTCATAATTACCTTAACGCAATTTGGGGAGCGACGTTAAATTCAAACATCAAACGAGAAACGCATTCAAATTTAATATAGCTGAAAGCAAAATGTACAAATACAATAAAGGTGACAAAGATGCTTAAGCGCACATCACTTTCTTGTATGCCTGGCTGAGCTGTTCTTTTGATTTTTTAGGCATGTTGTAAAAGAGACTTAATTATTTAATTCGCACATTTAGCTCTTAATTTTGTATTAGTTCTTCTAGCTCATTCACGTTAACTGTGTCAACAATTGTTTTTAAGGGACCCTATTAATTATGCGATAATCCAATAATGTATTTGTAAGTAGTGGACGCTTTCACTTGCTGTTTGAGGTCTAGTAATAGATAGTCGAACAATTGCAATTTATGGTAAGTAGAAAAACTTTGTACAAGGATTTACACGTAACTTCCCTCCCGCGAATTACATAAATTTTCAAATTAAAAGACATTGCAGCTACTGAAATTCTAACTCCGGCTCCCAGGCGCTTATCCAGGCTGAATCCAATTACTAATTGCTAGTCCCAAGCTTTAACCGCTAGCCCACGCTGGAACAGCAGTTAGATTCGCTTTTGGCTGTATTATAAAGAACGCGTTGATCGCTGCACATTTTTGTTCATTTTACAATATTCACCCTGTATCTTTTGGGTTCCACTTTCAATAAGAGTAAAAACCGAAGCTATGTCAAAATGATTACATGTGCGTCCACGGGACTACGCTCCATGACGCTGGAGTGATGCTAGTTTATTTTAAAGATCTACTCTTCCGGTGGCAATTGATAGTCAAACGGTTGCTAAGCATTGACCAATAAAATTGAATTTGCAGGTAACAAATAAAGTGCCTTCAGAAATGATCGAACGTTTTGAATGGTCTTGGTTATACAACGTATGAATAATATGTTGGTGGCACTGTAAGTCTATGTCAAATTCGAGGTTAGCAGGTTAAGTTTTGTGTCAGTCTGTGTCAAAACCAAGCAAAATCTAACCTGCTAACGTAGAATTTGACACCATATGTCAAGTTGAATACGACTTAATCGTTTATTGTCATAGACAATTTAATGCATACACTAAAAATCCCATAAGCTGCGGTTTTATTGTCATTATGACAGCGGCAAAAGTTAGCCCTAACTTTTCCAGCGACAAAACGGAACCTAACTTTTAAAACGGCCTAATTCTACAATAATTTTTGCCTTGTTTGTTAATTTAGTGACTTCTAAATTACCTAATATGTAAATTAAATATGTATTAATTAAATTGTCGTACCGAATTACACGCAAGATTTTTTTTTTATCGAAGTAAACTTAACATTTATAATTCGAGTTTTCTTGCTTTTAGGCAATTCAACTCAAAAAACTGCCAGAAAAAATTACTCGTCCTTCGGCTCGTACTTTTTTAGGAGGCAGTTTTTTTCGTTAAATTGCCAAGCAAGATATTCTCAGTAATAATGTATTAAGGGCGAATGCTTTTGCCGGTAAAAATGTTTTACGAAAGTATTTTGTTTTGGCAATGTTACAAGACAAACTAACTTGATCAAATTCCCGAGCCGAAGGCGAGGGAATTTGTCAAAGTTAGTTTGTCGAGGGGCATTGCCAAAAAAACAACAAATCGTGAGTAAAACATTTGCCGAGCAAAATCATGGGCCCAAAATACATTTTGTAGACTATTTCCCAAACATCGGTTCATTTTGACATTTATACTGATGCGCAATGACAGTTTAAATGACGTTTTTTAAATACCACCTTGATTAAAGCAACATATTTGGGTGGTTGCCGTGGATGCAAGTGGCAAAAGAACTGACAAAATCCCAAGGGAAAATTTTGATTTTTTGACACTACAAAAACACACGATTGGTTGAATTTTGAAAAAGCATGGCTTTTCATTGGATAATAAGAGATGTGGGAAATAGTCATTAAAATGTCAAGTTTACTTCGACAAAAAAAAGCTCTCGTGTAATTATAAGTGAAAAATAAATATAAGTTTAATTTATTGACTTTTTATAAATTTGATTGTTAAACGGGGATAAATAAGTCAATTTTAAATATTACAGATTTTTTAGCAGATAAATAAAAAATCATTTTGTCAAAATTGTTTAATTAACATTTTTAAAATTTTAGACGTTTCGCCAGTTTTGTTAGCATCATCAGTAAAAAATTGCAATTGAAGGTTTATAAACAGATTAAAATTTATAATTATTTTACATTGCTGAATATAAAGAAAATTTTTAGGTTAGCGAAGATGCAACTATATTTCGAAATTAGCGTACTTACTTGAGTTATTTTAAAAGTAGAATTATTATCACATGTTTAATTTCAGAAATTCATTAATAAAACAACACTTTAGGAACAAGTAGTTCCATAATTAAATATTAAATTGGTATTTAGTTGAAAGTTTTAACATACTGCAAGATTGAAGGTTAAATGGCACGAGTGATAAGAGAATGCAAGGTTGGTTTATTTTATCAGTAAAAATATTTGTGAATACAAAATTTTATGATTGATGGTATAAGGAATTATATTTAAATAAAAGTATTAATTTTCTTTTTATTAATTCAGAATTTCTTTTTCAAATAAGCAGAAAGCAAAAATGTATTAGTAGCATAATAGTTAGTTATCTAGGGTTATTTAAATAAATTGTGATATATGGAGCTTAAATTATCAATATCGGTTTTATAGTTTATAGCAGTTGGGCTACGTTGTATCTCGATCATCTCTAAACATAGACGTTTCTTTAAATTATTTTCTTTATGTAAAATTTTTGGGTTATTAAAATTAAATTTGTGGTGGGTTTCATAGACATGATCAGTTAAGGCAGTTTTATTATTATTAGAAGGTGATATGTTAATACGTTTAATTGATTGTTTATGTTGATATATTCTATTTTTTAATAATTGTTTTGTCTGTCCGATATAGATGGATTCACAATTGTTACAATTAATTTGATAAACTAGTTCGGATTGTAAGTTGATGTCAGTTTTGTCTTTTAAGTTTGTGAAGAACATTTTGCCAAAGTTATTATGGTTTTTGAAAGAAGTTTTAATATTTTATTTATCAAGTTCAATTTTAATTTTTTCTGATAATTTGGGAATGTAGTTTATGGGCACGTAATTATTAAGAGGCTTGTTATCAATCATGTTAAATTCATTACCCAGACAATTTGGTTGTAGTTCTATAGATAAGTTTGATATATTATTTTTTATTTTTAAATTTCTATTTATGCTATTGATTCGATATATAATTTGGTTTTTAATAAAATTAATAGGGTATTAATTTTCTAATGAAATTTTAATAATGGTTTCTATGTTTTTTATTATGAAATTGTTTGGCAGAGCTATCAAACTTTCTGCCAAACAATTTCATAATAAAAACATAGAAACCATTATTAAAATTTTATTAGAAATGAATACCCTATTAATTTTATTAAAAACCAAATTAAATACCTATCGAATCAATAGCATAAATAGAAATTTAAAAATAAAAAATAATATAGCAAACTTATCTATAGAACTACAACCAAATTGTCTGGGTAATGAATTTAACATGATTGATAACAAGCCTCTTAATAATTACGTGTCCATAAACTACATTCCCAAATTATCAGAAAAAATTAAAATTGAACTTGATAAATACAATATTAAAACTTCTTTCAAAAACCATAATAACTTTGGCAAAATGTTCTTCACAAACTTAAAAGACAAAACTGACATCAACTTACAATCCGAACTAGTTTATCAAATTAATTGTAACAATTGTGAATCCATCTATATCGGACAGACAAAACAATTATTAAAAAATAGAATATATCAACATAAACAATCAATTAAACGTATTAACATATCACCTTCTAATAATAATAAAACTGCCTTAACTGATCATGTCTATGAAACCCACCACTATTTAATTTTAATAACCCAAAAATTTTACATAAAGAAAATAATTTAAAGAAACGTCTATGTTTAGAGATGATCAAGATACAACGTAGCCCAACTGCTATAAACTATAAAACCGATATTGATAATTTAAGCTCCATATATCACAATTTATTTAAATAACCCTAGATAACTAACTATTATGCTACTAATACATTTTTGCTTTCTGCTTATTTGAAAAAAAAAATTCTGAATTAATAAAAAGAAAATTAATACTTTTATTTAAATTATAATTCCTTATACCATCAATCATAAAATTTTGTATTCACAAATATTTTTAATACTGTCCTGTAAGTTGTCGTTTTCAAAACTCGAATTCGTTTAGTCCACGCATTACTGATAAAATAAACCAACCTTGCATTCTCTTATCACTCGTGCCCATTTAACCTTCCATCTTGCAGTATGTTAAAACTTTCAACTAAATACCAATTTAATATTTAATTATGGAACTACTTGTTCCTAAAGTGTTGTTTTATTAATGAATTTCTGAAATTAAACATGTGATAATAATTCTACTTTTAAAATAACTCAAGTAAGTACGCTAATTTCGAAATATAGTTGCATCTTCGCTAACCTAAAAATTTTCTTTATATTTCAGCAATGTAAAATAATTATAAATTTTAATCTGTTTATAAACCTTCAATTGCAATTTTTTACTGATGATGCTAACAAAACTGGCGAAACGTCTAAAATTTTAAAAATGTTAATTATTAAACAATTTTGACAAAATGATTTTTTATTTATCTGCTAAAAAATCTGTAATATTTAAAATTGACTTATTTATCCCCGTTTAACAATCGAAAAATAAATATAATAGGGTTTGTTATTAAGATGTTTTCGTAAAAGCTAAAGCGGATCTTTGGGATAAATTAACGTTGCTCTGATTCCATGGTGCGAAACCCTGTGGACACGCGGTATATATTTCTTCGTTAAAGCATAATTATACAACTTTTTATTTTTAAGGTACTCATCCTGTATATATTTGTTTGCAAGTATATTCAATTGCGAGCCAGGTAGACATCTAAACCGCATGCAAATAGTTTTTTAGCTATACCCCCAACATGCCGGCAGACAGACGTACAAACAAACGGACAAACAAACAGATGACATTGAAAAAACGTATTTTTCATCATATAGGTAACTTGATCCGTGAATATCTGAAGAAATCTCGGTAGGTATTTTTTCATGATTACAATAATTTCTCCGTCTCTTAGACAAGGGAATTGAAATTGAAGAGTTACTTTCTGATATCTCTCTGCAATTATGGGATGGTTAAAAAATATCGCCAATAAATTGTCATTTTCTAATAGCAGCACAGGATAAGGAAAAGTTTCGCGGAAATAGTATAGAGTTTTTATACGGCACTCAGATGATGGAGCAACATTTGTAGATCCTTTTCAGAAAATATATAAAGGACCTTACATAGAACTTCCCTTCCAAGTATGGTACGTATGGATCACTGCACATTGCTGCCTGTGATGGTGGGTGCGCAGCGATCACACACCTTTTCGTTCGCCCTAGCTGAGGTTCACATTGATCTTTTTTCTGTCCTTTCTGCGATGTATCTATTGGGTTCCTTTTTATCCAGAGTTAGAACCTGATCTATGTGCAAATGATTACATTTATATATTCTTGAGTTAAACCAAAAATAAGCAACATTATATTTTTTAAGTTGTATATATTTGACCGAAAGTATATTTGGTTTCGAGCACGGTAGACATACAATCCGCATGCAAAATATCGTCTTTCTCCAACAAATAGTTTTTGAGCTGTACCGCTAACAGACGGACAGACAGACGGAATTTTCGTCATTTAGGGATGCTGAAGCGTGATAATCTGAAGAAATCTGGGAAGGTGATTTTTTACACAACTTTCTTCGTTTTTTAGACGAAGGAAGTGAAAAGTTGTCGAATGGAAAAGATCGTTTATTTATAATCGTTTCCTTAAAATTATCTATATTCTCATCGGTTCCTTTTAAAGGTTGACTACCCACATCTTTCGTACCTGTTTCATTGTAAGAACATACTGAATTTATAAAATTGTTACAAAGCTGTATTAACTCTTCGTTTATTTCAACTATATAAGCCTTTTATGCTAAGAATATTTAAATAATCATCAATATATATAAATGCAACCGTGTCTGTTACAAAAAAAATAACCGAAATTTTCCCTTTCCGATCACCTACAAATCTGAAATTTGGAACATACATTTCTGCGTATCTGGGATTGATGCGAAAAATCTTAAATTCGGTAAATTCAATATGGCGGATCTAATATGGCAGCCTTAAGAAAAGTTAGCTATTCACTTTTTGACTCTTTCCAAAAGACGTAGGCATTTTTAAAGAGTTAGTTCATGCCACAGAAACGGCCCTTGGAGTTAAACATTACCAAAGCATGTAATGCGGCCTTTTGCCTAGCTCTACACCTCTTATCCAGCCAGTGAGCTATGGGACTCTATTCACATCGTCAGTGCAGCTAAGGTAAAACTAATATTTTTGAGGTCAGTTCGTTGTCACCTAAAATGCTGTACTTACAAATGCAAACACCAATGGTAATAGAAACCCAACAGTTTACAGGAATACATATAATCTGTAAACAAACATAGACATACAAAGAAAAATATACATAGAAACAAGTACACAAAGCAGTTATGCGCACTGCACATGAGAAAATGCCTTAACTGGATCCTAAACGTTCAGCAGCGCATGCAAAGTCAAAGCTCACGAGCTCAATGTATAAAATAATTTCGCATACACAAATAGCTTTAACGTGAAGTTGTCGCTTCTTTAAGACGGGTCGCTATTTCCAGCCCCTGGATGCCAAATCACGAAATGACGTAATGTCGGCCGGTACTTCACCGTTATCTGGCAACGAATCACTTGCTCATAGTTGCGCAATGGTTCATTACTGCAATTATTAACAATGTTGTAATTGTTGTGGGATCTCTTAGCGCGATTTTAAACAGCACTAACTTTGTTCCCTGTGTTCAACAAATAGCCCGGGGACCGCTGGGGTGCTGCTGTCGAAACTGCTGCTTCGAACGCCGTTAATTTTGACATCGTTGGCGCCTCCAATGCGTTGTTTTGCTTCTTGGCTTGCAACTCGCCTAGAGCTGCACGTACCCTATGGTGGGCGCACGTAAGACTTCACTTGGTCAATTTTGGAACGAATCAATTAATCCGCACTATTCATCTCCTGTGGCGCGAATCAGCCGATTCGCCGAGTTAGCCTACTTGGGCGCGAATAATTTTACTTGCTGGCTCCAGGTTCCAAATCTGCTGCTTTTTGTTCTCCGAATTAAATTGCATTGTTAGTACATTTTCTCACATAACAGTAGCGCTTTCACACTCGGGACTTTATAGTTCGCGGTCGCACACACAGCATTCCGTCTTTATAGTGCGATACTACGTAAATAAACATAAGAACACATACTGCAGGATCTTATTACTAATTAGTACATAATAAAAGGTATGAAATAGGTAAATACAGGTGGCACGAATTGACCTGTTTCAAGCAGTAAATGGGGTTGTACTATAGGTGAAATGGAATAGGGGCCATTATGCAAAGAGTTTTTCATTAATTTTTACATAGCTGTACCTTAGGATTTATAGTGGCTCAATGATCTTCGTAATGTTCAAATTAACATTTAAAATCAAACTCGGGAAAAGTCATGGGAATTTTTTGGAGATATGGCTTTTACAAGTAGACATTTTAAATCAATATAATTATGTAGCTGTTCGATAAACATTTGTGGCCAAGCTGTCGGGCACAATTTACAAACGTACAGTAAGTACTTATAGCTGAGAAAGTCATATACATATACTAGTTTAATTATAAATCCGTGATTTCTTGTGAGCAAATTATACTTCCCCGCGCAGCATAATTAGTTTCTTCTTTAGTTTAAAAATTATTGTATATATTTCTGGCCATTTGTTTTTGACACTTTTTGATAGCAGCTTTGGTCAATTTATTGTCAGTGCAGAAAATGTTATAAAGCTTTGAACTCAAATGTCTGCAACTAGATCTGTTATTAAACATATCATTTTGACTAGCCGAAATGCCCTTATACTTGATATTTAAAGTGTTTTGAGCTTTACTGTAATTAAATATCTAAGTGTAAGTTGAGAAGTCTCTCATTGTAATCTGAACTGCAGCGTAAATTATGAGTGAATTCGTCTATTACGTACATTTCGGCCCAGTTCTACGAAATGATACAGTTTTCATTCTTTCGCATTTGTGCAAGGAATTTCATGAGAAGTAACTGGAAATAGCAATTATAGCTCAATGAAAGCCTATTTGCGGGAGCTCGCTTTTGGTTACTGTTATTAATTTCGGGACATTAATTAGAACTTTAATTCGCGATTATTTCATAGTTCGTTTGCAATGTTCTACAATTACGTTTAAGTGCTAATTTTGCCAAAGTGGGCTCTTTACCAAATTATGATGTATTTGTTCGTTTGTTTTCATCAAATACTCTAGCATTAATCTGAGAACACTATTTACAGCTATGATTAATTATTTATCGTTGTATTTATAGTACAGGGTGTTATAGAATCGAACTACAGATTATTCTGAATAGAACAGTTCATATCGTATACGTATGTGTCCAGTTGTCAATGGATACGAAGATGCAGCTGTAAAAGCGATCATGAGAGGTGTTAAAGAACCATAAATGTCTTATGGTTTGTATTCATCGACTTTTCGAATGACACAAAATAGAAATAAGTGACAAATAATTTACAGTTCACATTAATTGTTGGCAAATTCTACCGCCAACCTCAATGCATTATGCAACTCTTAAGGTTAGTACTATGGTTTGTTATTTTGAGGTCCTGACAACGTTCTTTTATACGAGCAGTGCTATCCATAATGCGAGCAAGCAATTTGTGTCCTGCATTTACATTTTTTTTCTATACTTCGCCTTCCATTTATCCCTACAAATTAAAACCTATTAAGGGAGTGAGTGCTCTTATCACAAGAGTTGCAAGGAGAATTGAGGGTGGCGGAGGAATTTTCGTAGACTTCATTATTCCTATTCGATATTATTTGAACAGTCAATAAATACACATCATAAGTCATGTATCGTTCATTAATAGCTCTCACAATAGCTCATATCCGCATCCATTGACAGCTAGACATATGCTTATACGAACGGTTATACGTACACCTAAGAGTTGGAAAGAATGCTGTTTCCAGGAGCACGTGGAGGGATATTCATTTTTGCACAATGAGTTTTGGCGGTATCGTCATCCAGATCGTAAATGATACAATTATATGCTGGTTAATCATGTTTCTAACGGGTGTTCATAAACAGTCGTCATCCCAGTAGGTTTTGACTTCAGAAACGTATGTCTATTAAAATTGAGAAAAAATGCGCTATGACAGTACTCAATGACGTTTCATTGTGTTGCACGAATTAATCAAAGACATAACATTTTGTTTTTCAAAGCAACTGGGATGACGACTGTTTATGAACACCCGTTATCTTCAGTTATATTTTCATTCATAGTAACTACCGGAGTGAGCCAAACTGGCTAAACTGTCATGTAAAGCTATGCTTACCTAAACGGTAAGATATCCAGCTCCGAACAGAAGATGGTGCTGCATGCTGTACTCGTAGCACATGATGAGCTTTAAAGAATGATACGAATCTATATATTTAAAACGTGAAGCGTTTTCTTTCCACATCTATTTTGAGACTTCCACCGATTTCGATAATTCATTTTTTAAATGAAAGCCGTTACCGTGTAGATGTGGACAAAAGTCCTAAATTGAAAATAAATTGATAATTTTTTAGAGAAAAACCATCATATTGTAGCTCTCAAGTGGTTGCAGCCGGTTATGCAGTAGTAGTAAACCAAGTATATTTTCGAAATCAGCCTGCGGCGTTCTGCCGATTATTGCAATGGACTACTACAACTACTAAATGTTTATTTGAAATCAACGGTCTGCTCATTCGTGGGACAAACGTCAAAATACTTGTAAAATGACAGTTAAAGTAAATCGGTATTGCTCAGATGCTGTAAGGTGTTTTTTCTGCTTATTATAATTATATGGATGTGCTTATTTACTCACTGGTGAATTGCTTTCCCTGTTGGTACAAGCATACGTACATATATTGTTAAAACGTCTTTCGACGTTATCCAACACCTGTTTTTCATACTCTTCCATCCTCAGTTTCTTTCTTTTAAGTTGCATTCAGTTATCGCTTTTGTAATCTATTATTTCAAAATTCTATTCGGCCTTCTCCTAGCTCTTCTTTGTGGTACCCTTCCCATTTTCGCTGTGCTAGGCATGCGATGACAATTAATAAACCACAAAGACAAACTCTGGATAAAGTAGAAATATATGTATAACATTCGTCACAACCAGTATTTAGCTATGGTCAAGTATTGTAGCAATGTCACGTGGAAGTAGTTTTGAAAACATTGTCTATAAAGAAGTTTTGTAAATTGCAAAATATTTTTCAACGGGTTCCATTAGTGGTTTTTTATTTACTGTGGTTTTATCAGCTCGACGATGATATTTAAATGGCAGTTGCTCTCAAGACAAATACGTGTTATAATAGCGATTTTTAAAAATGCAGCATCAGTACAATAAGGACATATTGTCTTGAATTTACATAAGGGTTCACCTGAGAGGATATTCCAATGCCAAATGGTTTTCCAAACTTCTCTTGAAACTCGGCAACGAAAACCTATGTCAAGTCGTGACAGATATCGCCAGCCTCACTAACATAATATATTCTGACATCAAGAACATACAGCAAAACCTGTGTCCTGGCTTTGAAGAAGGGCGAGTATCACTCTGAAGAATGATAAGGCACTAAAAATCAGCAACACACACCTCGGAGCCTTTCATTCAGAAGAAAAGATCTATCAATTGATTAACACTGTGGTGGAGGCAGATGACACAGTGCACTACCACGTTGACTTTCTCCACACTCTCTACCCTCCCGGACTTCTTCCAAATCGCCTGCCTTTGAAAGTTAGAGCACTCATACTACTAAGAAACGTGAAGACTCCCAAACTTAACTGCAGGTGAAAACTCCGCATTTGAACGTCACTGACGCCAAAATTTTCATAGGTTTTGGAGAAGGGGAGACAGTCTTCATTCCTCGAATAACCCTTATTCTTTCAGACTATTCTTTTCAATTTAAGAGACTGTAATTTCCAGTAAAAAACTGCTTTGCCATGACGATCAATAAGGTGCAGGGACAGTCGCTGAGGGAAGACGGGATTGACTTCTACTACACAGATCGTTACATAATAGAATCTGGGGAAGGTAAGAAGTTGTAATTCGCCATATTAGTTCATTTTACAAGTAGGGTCACACCATTTTCAGGGCTTTTCGAAATTCATTCCTTCAAAGGAGCTAAATGTGGTAGACCTGTTTTTGTAAAGATGTACAACGAGGAAACTATTACAGGTGGGAAGTTGAAATTCGATACGTTAGTTCGTTTTACAAATCAGATCAAGTAAATATCAAGGTTTTGCAAAATAGGAAGTATAGGAAGTTAAAATTGAGCATATTAGAACATTTTTCAAATCGGGTCAAATCAGTTTTAGGGTTTTGGAGAATTCATCCCCGAAAGGGGTTAAATGAAACAAATCTGTTTGTCAAAATATCGCCACGGGAAAACTACTACAGGCAGTAAGTTGAAATTCGGCATTGTAGATCGTTTTACTAATCGAAAATAATTTTTAGAGTTTTTCGAAATACATCCCCTCAAGCTGGTTAAATAGACCAGAAGTGTTCTTCTAAAAATAGCCACAAAGTAATTATTACAGGCAGGAAATTGAAATTCCGCATATTAAATCGTTTTACAAATTAGGTCAAATCAATTTCAGGCTTTTCGAAATTAACTCCCGAAAGGATTGAATGGGGTAGATGTGTTTTTCTAAATATCGCCATAATACGGTAACTGCTGCAAGTAGAAAGTTGATTCGGCACAGTAGTTTGCTTTACACATCCAGTCAAGCCACTTCGTTTTACACATCGAGTCAAGCCATTTCCAGGTTTTTCGAAATGTATCCTCTCAAAGGGATTAAATGGGGTAGTTATGTTTTTTTTAAAGATCGTCATGAGATAGATACAGGTAGGAAGTCGAAATTCGGCATATTAGTTCGTTTTACACATTATGTCTTTTCAAGGTTTTGCAGAATACATCTCCTTAAATGAGTTAAATGAGATAGATCTGTTTTTTAAATATTACCTTAACGAGCGAACTACTACAGATAGGAAGTTTATTTTTGCATATCAGATCGTTTTACAAATAGACCAAATCATTTCCAGGAATTTTTGGAATTCACCCCCAAAGGGTGCTACGGTGTAAATGATCTCTTAGCAGTTGATACTGTGTGAACAAACCTTTAGTGCCGATATTCGGTTCGCGCCCATCGACATTTGTTAGGTTCGCGATTTTTTTTTTGGTGGGGCTCGGATTTTGCAAACTCATGGCACTTCGGCCTTCGTCTCATTTTTACAGCGAGACTAGCAGCGTGTACGGTTTTTCGCATTCTATAATCCGATGGTGAGTTAGTCTGCTTTTGATTCTTGGTGTGCCCCATGCCGTTTGGCGGAGTTTTGGTGTACAAGCGAATATTTGGACATTTAACTCCGCGCCGATTGTCGGACTTAGTTCCAAATAAGCTTCTGAAAATGCACATGGCCCATATTCTTGGGGCGAGTTGATTTGAAGTTTTCTCCGCTCCCGTGTGATACGCAACAAAATTATATATCTTTTATCTGAATATGAAAAGCAATATTTGAGTGTAAATACAATTGTATCACATAATGACAAGATTTTATAATTTTCTATGGAATTAATAGATTCGTCAAATTTCAGTGGAATATATCCACATTGCTTAACACTAAAAATAGGATCAATAGATATTCATTTGAAAAGTTTAAATGTGTCTACTGGTTTAATAGATGAGATAAGGTTAATGGCACACAATTTATTTATAACTGCTTAGATTTGATATTAAATGGATAAGCCACAAGCCAGGCGGAAGAGTATTATTACTGTGTATACATCAACACATTCTAATATTGCACTACCTTTTTGCCTTCGGAAAAGAAATTGTCCTGTACACCTATCATTTGCGATAACAATTAATAAATCACAAGAACAAACTGGATAAAGTGGGAATATATCGTATTTGCCACAACCAGTATTTAGCCATGGTCAAATATATGTAGCAATGTCACGTGTGAGTAGTTTTAAAATAATAAAACTTTGAATTTTACTTAATGGATCCTGCCATACGTTACAAAGAAGTTTTCTAACTTGCAAAATATTTTGCAACGGGTCCACTAGTACTATTAAAAATGCTGAAAGAGGATAAGCTACAATGTAAAGAGACATGGAGAGGAAGTTCTTACGGTTCAAAAGCCGCGTATTCGTAAAGATTGCTTATTGGCCCATTTTTGACTTTTGGTCACCCTCGGTTCATTGTGTAGCGCAGTTTTTGTGATGGGATTTGGGATCATGGAAAGTTTCTTATATGGGCGCTGGCTCGAGAGGAGTCTTTTTTCTTCCGCTTGTCAGTGTCCACTGTCGTAAGCGTACCTGCTTAGGTCAAGTAATTCAGTTGCCTCGATCTATCTGAGTTTGTTCTGCACACTTGACTGTGAGACGATTTTGGCAGTGATTTACCTGGGGAATAATTTAGCCCTCATCGTTGTCGGTCGACGCGACACTTGTTTGCCCGTCAACTTAACGGGGTAGGTTTATCTCATTTCGTTTTTTCTTTCTGTCCGAACTACGTAGTGTAATTGCGGTTTGGTCATGCAGCAATACCAGAATTTTTATAATAGTATTTGTACTTGGTGTTATATTTGATGCTATTACATTATGTGTTATTTATTAATGCACTCTGCTCGATCTTGCCTATGCAATTTTTATTTCAGGTCATCTAGTGATTGGCTACAGTTTATTGAGATTATGAGTTCTCGTGTAACTGAACAAATTCGTCTAAATTAAGTAATTTTATTTTGTAGTAGAATCCAGCAACTGCTTGTTAGCCGATTCTCGAATCTGCTCAAGTAGTCTCGAAGATAATTAGGTTTATTTTGAAATTAAAGATTTAAACATTAGTATCAAAGTAGGATAACTGAAAGAGAAAACAAAAGAGAAATAACAGCTGTAGCAAATCTCCCGGCTTTGAAGGTATTGCTCCTGCTTTCCTAAAGCATACACCACAAATTTGCATATATCTTCAATGGATTAGATATTTAATGTCTATACATAAGAAAGAGTGGATAAGATGGGCGAACATTTTCATGAAATTAATGTGCTTGCTTTAGTTGGACGTTTGGGCTGGCGTATTGTAAGGAAGCGGATAGACCTAGTAATTGATGAGGATTCATTAGATACTCTTATGTAGATAATAATTTGGGCATGAGACACATAACCGAAAAAAGAAAGGCATACAATATGGGAACGCATTTATTTTCACCAAGAAAGTCTACGATAAAATTAGAAACTATTTAGAATATACAAGGGTTTTGCATAGGGGAGTTACCCTTCTAGAAAATTGTTCAATGCAGTGCTTGATAACATGGTAAGAAACTGGAGGACGAAGTGCTAAGCAATGGTGATTTGAATTTTTGTATCACCGCTGTGGTACTCATGTATCCAAGGGTTTTTATGCTTCCAATTGGTTTAAAAAGGGTCACGTGATTAATGAATTGTATTTTTGATAAAATATAGAGCGAACACCTTACAAAAATAAAATGTGGTCCATTTTTGTTTTAGCTGAGGAATACACAAAAGTAATAATTTGCACATAGCTCAGGCTATACTCTTGATCAAAACAGGACCCAACAGATACAGGGCAGTTGTTGTAAAAGAGAAAAAATGGGCAAGGACAAGCTCATGGTGTCTTCAGATCAATTTTGCGATAAGTGTAATAAATCAAAAATTTTCTAGTACGGTTTTAGTTTTCTACAGGCGTGCTTGGTAGAAAATAAATGTTTATGAAGTTTCAAACCATTTTAGGTAAAGTGGCCATTGGGGTATTTTTACGCGAACATTTTATTAAAATAAAATACTTCATATTAAAAAGTACCGTGATATGTCAAGTTTCATTATATTTACTTGAAAAAAAAGGAATATTAAAAATTACATGCACAACCTTTATTTTTACTTAAGGAACACTTTGAATTAAAATAACCAAAAAATATTCAAATAGTGTACCACATAAACTAACACATAATTTTACCCTTCTGCTAAATTCTTGGTAACTTTCTAATTTCTGCAAGGGGTATTGCTTTGATCACATCAACAATTTTGTTTTTGATCTTTCTACATCATTATCAACATCTATGAAGACACTACTGCTGCTTTAGCAAAACTAAAAATCCATAATGTGAAGTTGTTTTAATTGTAATTGTTTATTATAATTTAAAAAATCTGGTGTGATACACTCACACAACTTTCTTTTACAGTGATCTTATAATTAGCCAAAAATTTGATTATAAATTATTAATCATTTGTCAAAATTTTAAAAATTACAAATTCTACATAAACGGTACAAAATAGACCGTTAGTTGAAAAGACAAATTTTCTCTAGAATTTTAAGCTGAATTCAAAAATCTAATAATATACCGGGTGTTCTATTTAAAATAGGAGTTAATAAAGAAATAGGAAAGAAAACAAAATAAACCAATTCTAGAAGTACCCAACTGAAAAATCACTTATCTCACATCAATAATGATTAAAAATGTAATAAAAATATGAAGTTTGAAAAAAATCGTTACAGCCGTTTTTGAAAAAAATCGAAAAAAACTGAAAAATTACAAGAGTAAACATCTACTTCCGGTTATGCGCTTTTCTTCGAAAGCTTGCTGTCGTATCTACATAGTACACAAAACTTATGTATGAAGTTTCAACGCCATACCTCTTTTCGTTTTTGAGATATTCTGTTCAGAGACAGACACACACAGACAGACAGACAGACAGACACACAGACCAACGAACAAAAATATGTGTTTTGGGTTCAGAGAGCTCAAAAACGTGAAGATCTGTTGAAAACTTAATTTCGAATTTTTGGGGTGAATCCAATACTTCCTTTATCGTAAAAGGAAGTAAAAATGTAAAGGGGTTTACACGGAACATCGCTAGTTCGAATTACATCAGTTGCAAATAATTTCCGCTGAGATGCGAAGTCCGCGTTCCTAGGCGAATATATCGAGCCTAGTTGCTAGTTCGCCGCTCGGGTCTCCCGCTTGCAGCTGCTTGAACAAAAGTGAGCCACGGCCGTGCTTGAATTGTACGAGTTTTGCTGCTTTATAAAGACACCATACTATTCTGTTACATTTATAACGTTTACCCTGCATCTGTTAGGTCTCATTGCCACCATTGATAAAGCCTGAGCTATGTGCAAATTATTATTTTTATCTATTTCTCAGTTACAGCAAAAATTAACAAAATTGATGTTTTAGACGGTGCCTCACCCCGGTATATATTTGTTAAAATTTTTCTCGGTTTTAAGCTAGGTAAACATATAATCTGCATTGAAAATATAGTTTTTTGGAGTTATACCGCCAGCAGACAGACAAACAGACAGACGGAGTGATTTTTCGCGATTACAATATTTCCTTCGTCTGTTAGACGATTTTTAATATTCCATTTTTTCATGTAAATTTAACCAAACGTGGTATATGGCTATGATTTTTAACTTAGAACAGTTTATTTTAATAAAAGTTTTGGTAAAGTTTACCAGAAAGACCACTTTAGCTACAATACTTTTTCTAAGCTAACTCTGCCAACTGGCACTAGTTTCCTTGATTTTTCACATTTTTTAGTGTAACAACTTTCACTTGCAAGGGAAGTTCTGAGTAAACTCCTTGGCAGATTTTTTGAAATTGATATTGATATGGTTTTAATATTTTACCAAGTCCCATAATTGTTAAAATATGAATGTTTTTACCACATTTCAGATAAAATTGAAATACTTTGCTTATCTAAAATGAATATATCAGATTTTTTATTTCAGTTAATAGCGTAATCGAGGTTTTTATTTGCGAGGGATAAAGCAATTTTAACACCAATGCGCCATTTGAAACAATTCTCTGTAAGAAACATATAGAGTGATCGCCAAAAAGTCGGCATCAATGAAATAGAGCAATTTTAGCACCAATACGCCTTCGAAACAATTCTCTGTAAGAAACATATACAGTGACTGCTAAAAGTCGGCATCAATGAAATAGAGCAATTTTAGCACCAATTTGCCTTCGAAAGAATTCTCTGTAAGAAACCTATACAGTGATCGCCAAAATGCCGCATCATATGGGAAAAATCTTTGTTTTGATTTTAAAAAAATATGATAATAATTTGTGCTTGTCTAAAAACCTATTTAGGCTTTATCATATATACCGAGTGATTTTTACTTATTTTTAAAATGGCGCTTTTCATTGTCAGAATCCAAAAAGTAACTATTTTTCAGAAATTAGGTAAGATTTCAATGAATTTTTTTTAGCGTGTGTTAGCTTTAGTTAACTGAACAACCTCAAGTCCAGGAAACACCTATTTTTCTTTAACTTTAGCAGAATTTAAATTTTTCAAAATTTCACATACCAAGACAATTTTAAAATTCACATCTTTTAGGTGAAGACTTTAATAGCTATTTACGTTATTAGACCGGTAGCAACATTTTTATGGCCGCGCTAATACTTTACAGGTCGAGCCCGTAGGGCGAGAACTGTATGTTTGGCAAGGCCATAAAAAATGCTACCGGTCGTGTATAGTATAAAATTTTTTAGGATACTGCATTGGTGACTGGCGTTTTAACTTTTGTCACAAACGAGTCCAGTAGATAAAATTTCCGGCCTAGACCAGTAGTAGTTGACAACGGCCTTTGATCCGGCTGTCTCAACTACTACTGGTCTAGGCCGGTAAATTTTATCTACTGGACTCGTTTGTAACTATGTAAACGCTAGTTACCAATGCAGTATCCTAAAAAGATTTATAATTGAAAAATAGTCATTTATGATACAAGTGCGTAAATCTAGTCTTTAGTCACGAGTGCGGCAGTGTTAAAACACGACTGAGCGAGGTTACAAATTTTAAAACACGTTGCTACTGACGACGTGTCCAATGAAATCTTTTAAACACGTTGCCTACTGGCGACGTAAACTAATGAAAACGTGTTTTTTAAACAGTCGTTTTACAAACTTAAAACTGCCAACTAAAAGTCAATTTTACACACTGTTGTAGATAAATTATATAAAATGTTAATTACTCCCTTAGATTTGAATTTTTTTACCGAAAAGTAATATGTTCGCCTAGTTTTTACGTTTTTGATGCAACGCGCTTTTTAGGAGAAATATTTTTCAATGATAATTAATATCTATTTAAATGCTTCTAAAAACAGTAGCCCCCTGTTAATGAATTACTTTTACAAAAATCCTATAAATGTCTTGTACAGTTGTCTAAATGAGATTTTTTAGAACATGAAAAGTGAATAAAGAAGAATCTCCTCATTTTGACAACGGTAAAAGAAAATTTACAGGATTTTGTAATCCATTAACAGTGCTAGATTACAGTGTTTAGAAGCCATTAAAAAGATATTAATTATCATTCATAAATATGCGAACATATTACTTTTCGGTAAATAATAAAAATTCTAAAGGAGCAATTAACATTTTATATTATTTTTTCCAATTACAAATCTTTGGTCTTCACAAAAAAAACAGAACTTTAAAATTAAGTCTTGGTAAGTGAAATTTTGAAAAATATTTAAAAAATTGAATAATTACATTTTAGCAAAAGTTAAAGAAAATAAGTGTTTTCTGGCCTTGAGATTGTTCAGTTATCTAAAACCAACACACTCTAAAAAAATCATTGAAAACTTACCAACTTAATTTCCGAAAAATAGCACATTTTGGATTTTGACTATTTCTAAAAACGCCATTCTCTACATAAGTAAAAATCACTTGGTATATAAGATAGGGGCTAAATAGCTTTTTAGACAAACACAAAATATTTTGAAAAACTAAAAATAAAAATTTGTTCTATATGATGCAAATTTTTTGGCGGCTACCTCAAATGCTTTAGTAAAATGCCATGAAAAAGAATGTTGAACTTATTTTCTGTATAGATGAAAATTAACCTAACTTTTCACAGGGCGACGCCATTGATCCTATCTTTGAAAAGACAAATAAACATATTAATTTAAAAACGTTCGAATCTGTTGGTACGTATGAAGAGTATTTGGTTAAAAACTATTTATTTTCTAAAATCAATGAAATACAATTATATTCGGTCGATATTCCTATCTAGCACTATATAGCAAGTGAGGAATCGTTACTCAGCCTATTAACTAGATATTATGATGCCATCAGGAAACGGAAATTCTAACTCAATACAAAATATTATAGAACAGCATCGAAAAATGTTTCATAGCATGCTGTATTAAAGAAAGCTATATCTGCAAAGAAATGATTGCTGTATATCAATGCTGATAATTTTTATACAGAACTTGCTATTATGGAACAATGCCAACTATGAGAAATAATAGCTAAGCACATTTTTAGAAACGAAAATTAATAGAACACACATAAGGAACGACTTTATAATAAAAATAAATGCCTACAAATTTTTCTAGAAAATGATTAATATAACATCAAAAGCCAGTTTTCAAATAAATTTCAGTCGTCCGCCTAGAAGCTATAAAAACTAGAATTTCATTTTCCCCGTTTTATTCTCACATACGTGTTATTTTATACAATACGTGTGGTGCGAGTAATAGCGAATCGTCGTTTTGTGTAATATTATAATACTGGTATCATATCAGTAGTCGCGATGCATTTCTGCTTTTTATATATTTCACGGCACGTGTGCAAATGGTTAGGGGTTATATGCCTGTGTATTTTGCAGTTTAGAAAAGATGATTCAGGTTATATTTTGGATGAATATGTTTTGCAACGTTCCTTAAATTGTTGTAATTAGTGCTTATCGATTTTATGAGGAATTAATATGTATAGAACATATGTTAGCTTCCAAGTTTGTTTTTATCAAATGGTGATTTGAAAAATCACATCTAATTTAAATTGAGGAATTTTGTTCGTAGTTCTGGTTTTTACAGAATATTTTTTCGTCTGCCAGACGAGGGAAGTATTGTAATCGCAAAAAATCACCTTCCGAGATTTCTCCAGATCTTCACGTTTCAGGGTCCCTAGATGACGAAAAAGAGATTTTCTCAATTCCTTCTGTCTGAATGTCTGTCTGTCTGTCTGTTTGTCTGTCTGTCTGTCTGTTGGCGGTATAACTCAAAAATATTTGTCGGAGGAAGACACTATTTTGCATACACATTATATAGAAACCTGGAATGAAACCGGTACAATTTCATACAAATATATACAGGGTGAGCACCTTAAAAAATTAAATTTTGTTTATTTTTTATTCAACTTAGTAATAGATACAAGTAGTAGTTTGTACATAATGCAGGCTTTATTCTTACCAAAAATAGGAGCCAAAAGATACAGAATACATTTTTGCAATACAAAAACGAGGCACAAATTAGCGCGTTACTAAGTATAGCTGCGACTGAGAAATTGGAGAGGCCGGTCGTCCGTGACGCAGGTAGAAATTGCCCGTTCCCTTACGATATCGCAGTAAACGTTGGGCTGCACATGCGGTCCGCCTGCCGTTCGAATGCGACCACCGGTAACGTTTTATTTTATTTGAAAATTTATTTAATTTATTAGAAACGTGAAGATATTTTTATTCTTAACTTAATTTGATTTTAAAAATATTTATTGTTACAATGCCGACGAGGGAATTTCTGGGTAAAGTCTTTTACATATTTTTAGTATTAAGTTGTTTCTTATTGTTTGCATCTTAATAGAATTTACTGCTACTAATAGTAGGTAATAGTAAAGTTCTATTTGTAATTGAAATGGCTTGTGTAAGTCGCTGAATATGTATTGCTTGAAATAAAAAATAGCAGTAGCCATGTAAAACACAATTTTGATGTCCTAAATCAAACCATGTTTATATCATATTCATCTTACTATTACAGTGTCAAATTAAGTATATTTGAAAATAAATTAAAGTCGTATCAGCAGTAAATTTGTCTTTTCTCAATATTTCGTGTTTACATGTTACAGGGATCTCTTTATTTATTTCTTGTTGCCATTAGTTTCTCGGGATTCACCTTTTCCTTTATACCGTAGCACCCATTCCATTGCTTTTTTGGGTGTCTGCTATCCTCCATTCTCTGCACATGACCTTACCACAAGAGGGGTCTTCTTTCTATTTTCTCTATTATATTATGCTTTTATTGTTGTATTTCTTACTTTTCTTATCTTGATATTCTTGCTGCCTTACCTCAAATATTCATTTGCTGTGTTCTGAGTTACTTGTGTCGTTTTGTTATTTGTTCTATTTTGGATCAATACAGGGTGGCGTTTTGAATCAGTCTTGTAAATTTACTTACTATTACTTGTCCACCGCTTGCTCCCAAATATTCATAATTTCGCATGCTGCAATGGTTTCCTCGGATTTAAACGTCAAATTATCCGCAACGGTGTCAATATTTAATCACGTAATTTTTTTGTAAATTTATTTATTCGCAACCATATAAGTAATGTTAACATTGCTGACCTCATTTGAGTGTGGAAAGTCGTACATTTCCGCCCGCTACTTCCCGAGTGCGGGATGTACATTCCCGACCGCTGTGTAGGTAGGGACACTGAGAACCCTTTCATCCATTTATGCGCGTCACAGCCTGTCGTATCATAATATAACAATTTTTCCAATTATTGTTTAGAATAAAGTGGTTGCGAATAAAATAGTATACATACCACTTTCTACCTCGGTATGTAATATACTATTGTAATATTCATTTTTTATATTCTTCCATTATCTACCTCGTCATAATGTTCAATATAATTTCTGTGCTATGGTGTTATGGGCAGGTCATAAGTAAACTGCATCGTAAATACGAGTATATAAGTAGTTCTGGCTTGGTTATTTATACGCCCATCCTTCTACTTTTTCCTTTCCAGTCCTCCAATCTCATATATATCAGGTTGGCCATGTAACCCGGTTCTCCTAACCATTTAAAATAGTGTCACAAAGTATTTTGTATGGTGGTACTGGAATCTTAGGATTTGTGATTCACGGATTACGTATGCTGGCCAGATCCGTGTGGTAGCTCTCCCTTTTTTTACCTCTACCTGGTAACTCTATTACCGACTTCAAAAGCCTTTTTGTGTTCTACTGCCTGCTGTAGGCAAGGTATTGTTTTAAAAATTTCGGTATAGTTGTAGATTTGTTGGAAAGTTTCAGCTTGGCTCGGACCTATTTACATTTGCACAATAAAGTACATACATACACTCTATCACCATCTTATTAATTTCCAATCTGTTGTTACGACCCACTGTTTCAATAGGCACCCCAAAGTAAACGTACATTGATAACGTGATTTTGTAGTATAGGTACATACCAACTTCTGGAATTATTGTTTTGTTTGATAACATGGATCTTTCTTCTCTCTCTCTCTTTTTCTTTGATCACCACATCAATTGTATGTATTATGGTTTATTATGGATTTTCAGTAATCACTGTGCTTAGCTACTTCCATTTATTTCCATTTATAGTTATGTGAAGAGTTGATTTCAATGACTGGCTGAGGACTTTCTTTGTTTTGTCCAACCAGCAACGTGGGGACCTTCCACTACTTCTTTTTTCAATATATTTTTCTCGGGATAATATTATTTGATCCGTGCAGCGGCCGATGTGCTCTAGGCATTGCAGAATTGCAGATATTCCGACATATGATCGGATTTCTTGGGTAATCGAGTTATTTGTGCGATGAACCGTCCATGATATTCCAAGGATTCGACGCCAGCAGTATTGTTCGAATGTATCAATTCCTCTGTCATCTTCGTGAATAGATCAGGTTTCAGTAGCATATAAAAAGATTGAGAGTACTAGTGTGTTTAGTGATAAAATCTTAGCATGTTCAGTAATATATCGATCTCTCCAGATTCTGGGTAATATGTATAAGGTGACTTAGGTGACTAATACTAGTTGTATTCTTTTGGGTATTTACTGGGGTGTACATCATATTCCATCCTTTCCGGACACCTTGTATATTTTAAATAGTGCATAAGATACAGCAGCCTTACCTTAATCAGTTATTTACTGTAAATACTATAGTCAGTTTTGCTACTACCTTTATTTTTACAGTTTGATGGTTATATACGTTTATAAAAGCTTCTATACAGTGTCGATATAGAGAAGTTTGTTAATTTTTGTTATAAATCAAAAGTAAATGACATTGTAAGTGAAAGGAACCATTAATTATAATATAGCTAGCATTGAGTTATCTACGTGGATAAATAATTTTAGCCGAATGATATAAATGTATACATTTTGTGCAAGAAAAAAAATCGACAATGCATTGATGCAAAGCCCATACTACGCCAAGCAACGTTGATTCTTAGGAACTCCAATGTGTCTTCTGGAAGTAAATGTTCATAGTACCTTTTCCATTTTTTCAAGGAGAAGCTCTGGGTTTCATTCGTTTCGTATGTGGAGGTTGGACTTTTTGTGTGAATCTGTTCTTAAGTTTAACATTAACCAGGCATTTCAACCTAATAAATTTGGGTTTTTATATATAGTATTTTATTTTAATGATGAGAATCCATAAGTTTCTCGTTGTTTAGATATGGTGGAAAAATAATGTCCAATTGTGTAATATATTTTTAAAAGGCACCAAATATTATCAACAGTTCTATCATATACGTATGTATAGAGGTCCAAACAACGTGTTACGCTTTTTCCGATACCGTTTTTAGTGTTACATTGTGTCTTTTTAAAAGAGATTTAAATTGGTTTTCTTGTTAGTGCGTAGGATGCATACTAGTTTAAATTTCGTGTCCACTACTAATTAAATAGCTAGTTTTTATAATATTTAGTAGTAATGTAAACAAATTACTCAAAGTGATAGTTATGCAAAAATTTAGTAAGTGGATGTAATGTACTTTGGTAAATTAATTCAAGGTGCTTGTCCAAACACACCTTTTCTCGGGTACGACTCCAGAATTCAAATAGTTAAAATTGACAATGACGCCTACGCTTTTGCAGTTTTAGTCTGACATACTAGAAATGTAGTTTAATTTCCGCGAAGGCTGTCGGAATTTAAATGGGAGAATGGCCTTATTATATCTTTGGAAATTTAGCTGTTTAGTGATATTACGGAGGCAAATGAGTAAAAAGTGTTTGTTGTCGTTTACTAATAATAATAATGCTTGTTTTTCTAGTGCAGACGAAACAATAATCATCCACTTAGATGTTCATTACCCTGTCATTAACGTTTAACAAACTTCAAATGTGGTATAGCTGATAGTGTCGGCTTGGGTCAATTTAGATTTTAATTTAAATTATGACACAATTAACCTAAATGCTCGATGCATCGAGGTGCAGCGGTTAGTTCTGTAATTAGCGCCTTCGTTAGGGAAATGATTCCCCACAGCAAACAATTAGCGATTATTTAATTAACGAAATCACTTCGGGTAATCCTAATTAATTTGATAGTGCAGTAAATGCAACATGCGCCTTTGCGGTTTTGAGTTGTTAAAGCTATGCACTTTGGACAATTTCGTGGTTGGAAATAGTTGGACAATTTGGACCAAATAGTGAATAATTGTACTTTATTAATAATTTTAATTGCTCTATTGTTAGTATAATTAATTTTGGTTTAAAAGAGGGCACTGACACTTACTTAACCTTTTCAGTTTTGTTTTCGGTGGTGTGGATGTAAAACTTTATTTTTAGAAATTAGCATTTGTGGCTGACAATTTTCAAAAAGGCGCAGGGCTGATTTTTAAGACCGTTTAATATAGAAAATGAATTCATAAAGCTACACCTAACATTTTAAGTAATCAATGTCGATTCTATGCACACTTTTTAGTAAATTAAAAATGATTTAAGAGGTGGTACTGAATGTGTCTAAAAGAAGTAACGTGTTACTGTTATTTTATTTACCAATCGCTAGAAAATTAGAAATTTACATGAACTCACCAGATCATTATTTGGTTTTCATAGAAAACCCAGTTTATATGAATATCAGTGCAAATAAATAAATGGTGACAAAAAAAATAAAAAATAAAAAGTGGTAAGCGCTTGTAGTAAATATAAACTATTTTAATAAAACTGCACGAGGAATGCTATATACATTTCACTTGAAATTCAATATATGAAAATCTTTTCAGGGTGTAAAAGTTGATAGACCTCTCGCATCTTCTATTACATATTTTTTATGAGGGTTCAAGAAATATTTATCTATTTTCAGATATTTTTACACACACACTGTCTTCAACGTCGTGAAACGAGGAAAAATAAATTAAAACATTATGCAGGACAGTTTAATCAATATACTGTAAAGATGCACACTCCAGATTACCATAAATATCAAAACATTTTCAATCATCTCCTTATCATTACAATATAATCATAGTTAAAAACTAAAGCAATGCAAATTTTTAATAAATTTCTTGAAACATCTTGATTGCAAGATTCTGTACAATCATTTGGATTGTGTCTTCTAAATGACAAACTGTGATTTGGAATGGCAGAGCATACCGAAGAAAAAATCCATTAAAAGTTCGAAACTACTGAGAACTTCGACATAATAGTAGAAAATGTGAAGGCAAATACAATCTACTCCGTGTTTAATATGAAACACGCGTCATTTGTTAGAGATAAATTCTCTAATAATATCAAACATAGGGTCGGAAAAAGTTAGATTTCTAACTAAAAAATAGACTACTTATGTTGTTCTAACGCATTCGATTTCAGTTTAAGAAATGAGACTGTTCACAAAACAAAATCTACTATTAGTACTTGATTTACCAAAAACTATAGACGTAAATGTCAATGTCCACTTACTCAATAGAACACTATCTACATTTATATTAGAAACCAGAGAAGTGCTCAAAAATAACTTTGTTTTTGCAGCTCGGTGGTAGTTTTTACTTTGGCAAAATGCTTCTCTTGGAATAATACAACAAACATGCCTGAGAAATAGATATTTTGCATAAGCAAGGTCTGATGTGACAGAAAACGTTAAAAAGATTAGGTACGTTACATTTTTTATTCAAAATTGAACTATTTATTTGTTTTATCTCAGAAACACCAACGTACATGAAAAGTTCATGAAAGTTGGGCATTTTTTTCAGTAACGATTCTAGACTCAAAAACAGAAAAAGTTCAAATAAATGTGTCTGAAAATGCTTCTTTTAGGAGTTATTAAGTACCTAATACCTAGTTATGAAAACTTGAACTAATTTGATTATCTAAGCAAATTGGTTTAATATATCATTCAATGACATACATTACTTTTGACACTGACTTTACTGTACTATTGCTCAGTAATTTATTTTGTTAAAATGGAACAACTAATGGAAATCATTTTGAACATCTTCTGCAGTTAAAAATTATTTAATTCAATTACAGTCTTTTCACAAGTAGTTGATAACTTTCAACTTGTTTTTTAATTCCCCCTAGCCAACTAACCGTTAGTAATTTTATAGTTGCAAGTAGTTCGTAATCTTCAGGCCTCGCATTTTTCTACATTACATTTCTATTTGATGTACGCAAAGTTGCATAAGTAACTATTCTAAAAATTGTTAAACCAAAGAGTAGTTATATAAATATAGTAGTGATGGGCTTATTCGAATCAAAAATAACCGGTTATCCGGTTATTGAAATAACCTGTGTAACTCGGTTTTCGATCCAAGTATTCGGATGAAAAATAACCTCATCCTGATACGTACTACGTGCCGCGTCTCAGCGACCTGCGAGTGATCGAAGTTCTGTAAATAATACGTCATTCATAACTCATATAACCTTTTCTACGTATGTACTTGATTGACCCAAGTGAGGCTCGCGGCGTTGCGGCTGCTTGTTGATGTTATTAAGACATTTGAGACTCCCAGTCGACGAGTTAAATTTATGGGGCCGTTCCTATTAAAGATAACGTTCTGCTGAGTATGAGATTTGCCGAAGCTGTGTTGGTATTAATTTATAACGGCCTAAATTTTTGCTTCGAAACGCGTTTGATTATGCCTAATATAAGGGATAAACAGAAAGCGAAATCAGATTTTCCAATATCGTAAAAGATTTATATTTAATTTTTAATAACGGAGCAGTCGGGACAAGAAGTGGATTTCGATGTTGAAAATTTTAAGTGTGCGTCCTTAGAACCGCGGAAGGCTAAACGTAGATAAATTATAGATTCTAAAATATACCGGTATGATGTGCAAGCGAAAAGGGAAGGGTGGCTACTAGAGAATTTTAGGAACTAAAAATAGATTCAATAGATACTTTGTATTCGCATATTTATAAGTTCTTTATGATTAGTATTGATATAGCTATTCTCAATGGTTTAAACTCCTTAGAAAACAAATAAAAATCATTTATACAATTATTATAATTAACGATTAAATGAGTTCCTCTGCTATCTGCAAGTTACGATGCCGATGCAGATGACGGTGAACCGCCAACCGGCAAACCGGATGACGTAATCGAAACGAATCGAGAGCCAAAATTGATTCGAATGATTATTCAAATAATCAATCGGTTATTAATATGATTCGAATGCAAATAATTCGGTTATGAAAATTGTCCGGTTATGCCCATCACTAATTCCAATGCAAATAATTCGGTTATGAAAATTGTCCGGTTATGCCCATCACTAAAATATAGTACTCTTTTGTTAAACACAACTTCATTTCTAATGTAAAACATTTTAAACAATTGGAAAATATGTTCTTAAACTATAGATAAGACGTTTTGTTTCTAGAAATCCTAGTATAGAGTTGTAATCTGTTGCAATGCCCTTGTGATCGCCTTGTTTATGTACTGTGCTATTTGAGTTGCCTAAACGTGAAGCATTACAGATGGGGATTTACATCGACTTCTCTGAAATTTTTGTTCCATGATTTCCGAAATAATTTGTATTTTAGAAACATTTTCGAATGGGATTTGAGGGAGTGGTTTTTATTTATCTATCATGGAGATTTTTTCGATATTAATTTGTTTTGTAAATATTTGAAGATTTTAAATTAAAATAGAGTTGAACATTTTTTAATGCTGAAAAATAGTTTTTCTATTAAAAAAAAATCGTGTTGACAGTAGACAGACAAAACATAAATACTTCCGTAAAAAATTGGCCGCTCTTCTTCCTGTAAAATTGACATTCAAAAATATATCAAAATATGCATACAATGGAGTATATTCCAAGGTGTAAATTCCAGCGTTAAAGTTATAATTCTTAAACGATTGTCGAACATAACGTTTATCGGCACTATTTTCTTCGCTTTTAAGTGTAGATTCATTTCTGAATAAGTGTTCCGGACATGAATACCTTGTATAGAGATTAAACGAATTTTTCGAATTTTTCGAATTTTTTCTGGATATTGTCTTAGTATTACATTGCGTTTCCCTTTCGAGTGATTTTAAACGCTATTCAACATCAACCAAGTTTAAAATGCTTTATACTTGATACCTTAAGACCCTCAAGATTTTTCATAATATATTTACCATATCGAGTAGGGATTCGTACCTGTCGGTTTAATAATCTTAAGCAGAAATCGTTACAATTTTGATTATTTCAAAATTATAATGATTCAAGGAATCATTGAGAAGTGTTTAATGGATTAAGAGAAAGAAGATTTCCTGCCCCATCGTCACTTTGTCAGACTGAAGGTTACCCTTTCCACCACTCTACTTTGTTCGAAAAAGTAAGAGTAATCTCTAACCTCCGTAAGGAATTCCAAATAGTCAGTGTTGTTACATATAAGCGAAACGAATTTCGAAGATTATAATAATTATTCTTCATTGGCAGCAGTTCTGTACGCAAGAGCTATGTAGATTTTCCAATTTATTCAGCAAAAGGAAAGTCGTAAAGAAACATAAACTTAAGAATTAATGCATGACGTCGTTGCCATTGATTGAGAACATCATTGACATGTCAGTTTCTTCAGAAGTTTTCTAAAAACCGATATTGTAGTCTCATGTTTCTTGTTATGCAATATTGAGGAGTTGTACCGGTTGGCTGTTCATACAAATCGTACGTGTTACTGAGACTTGCCGTTATTCTGTTTTGTTGCTCACGTGCGACTTGTGTGTCTCCATCTGTTTTGCTGGGCTACCTTTCATATCTTGCTAAGGCGGTAACCGTCTTCTCGATTAAAGCTGTTTGGATTTTTAATAATTTTTAGGAATTCCCGAATAATACATTACCCCCAGACATTACCAAAATCTTTATGGAAGCATTGGAAGAGGAAGTTATTCAGTTCAGCAATCTCAAACTTTTCGTTATATGGCTTAATAGAAAAGCAGCTCCTGAAGTTTTCTTGGTACACTTAAACAACCACCATGCCGGAATAAGATTAACTAAGGAAACTGAAGAAACTGGATGCCTCATTTTTTCTGGAAGTGTTAACGCAACTAACCACTAAGAGATTGAGCCAAACAAAATATAGAAATAAGACACATATTGACCGCTATCTACCCGCTTCGTCTCATCACCATACCTAACAAATTATGTAATTCATAAAAAAATATTCGGGCCAAAGCTTTTTGTGGCGAGAACAGCAAACCACAAGAATTAAAGGATGTGATAGCGGCTTTACGGAGGAATGGCTACAGGCAACGTGATAATCAAGAAGGCCAGAAAACCAAAGGAATCTAAACCTACCAATTACGCCCGCTTTCCATTTATCGCTGGAAAAACCTATAGAATAAAAAAAATCTTGTATACGAAAAACATTGTGATCTGTTACGGTGAAATGAGAAAGTTCGAACAATTGATATCTTCCAATAAAGATTTTTTCCCAGGCTACAGACAGAAGGCGTTTATCAGCTCCAATGTACTTGTGCCAAATCTTGCATCATACAAACGACATACAATTTAGAATAAGAGGGCATCAGAACCATAGATGACTTGGAATCACGCAAGCATACTAGCCAGGGTTACAAACCACTCGTTACCGTTGTATTATTCAGGAATGCTTAGATATTATTAACAGTACGAACAACTTTAATTGAGAAGACGGTTGCCACCTTAGCAACACATAAAAGGTAGTCCAGCAAAACAAATTAAATTATCCATAAGCTTCAAGTGAGTAACGAAGTCCCAGTAACACAAACGATTTGCATGAGAGAACGCCTCTTCGATATATAACGAGAAACATGAGACTGCAAGATCGGTCAACGGAATTGAATATAATACCAAAAATTTTGAAGTTTCTGATCTGCGTAATATGATTATCACAATATTGATATCTATATTAAACTTTTCTTGAGATCTGTACGCCATGCACTAAATACATTAATGCCGAGTTGTGCTTCAAAAAGATTGATATTTCGCTTAGATACAAAAATGGTAAATACTTCCCTTTTAAGCAAAAACTCTTACGATTGGTTATTTTGGGGTTTATATTTCCGATTTGGAATATTCTGCATTTACACATAGTGTTCAGCAGGTAAGTTGTATTATTACACCATTATACGAGCAATCAGAATCACTCCGAAAATCGAGTGGAGTGTGTCAGTTTTCTGTCAGATGCACATAAATGAATTTCGTAATAATACGGGTATACGCTTATTTTAATATAAATGCATATATTGTATTAATTGCAATTTTCATTTATATTCCAAGACCTCCCGCAGGTAGCAATCAGCTTTCGCACTGTACAAACAAAGGGATGTATTATTAGTCAAATGTCAACTAGCCTTTTCAATCGCAATAGTTCCATTCAATGTGAAGGTCTGCGTTTGCCATTGCACCAGCTGGTGCAATAAAAAATTACGATCTTTATATTCCCGATGAAAGCGTCCATTGTTGAACCGGCCATTAACGGCATTGCTTAACGCGGTTATTAAATCTGAATTTTTAATTTAAAAAGTTTAGAGACTATTAGTTGGCGAAAGATTTATATTTGAATAGGAGTGTGGTATAAGCATAAACTTGCGGTGCTTTAGGTTTGAATACTGGCGACCTATATAAATTCAGATTTATTCAATGAACTCAAAAGGTAATTATATTTACGTATATTCTTCAACTATCACTTCAAATAAATCGTCGTTGGATTGCAGATGAACTAAAACTATTGTATGCCTACAAAAAAACCCTAACTTTGTGAGTAGAAAAGAGATATTTGGAGGTTAGTTTAAACAACATATCTATTGGATTAAACTATTCTTACTAGGTTTGACGTTTTTAGCACTACATAAAATATTTTACTCACGATAATCTGATAACATGGAATTTTGCAATTCTGCGATTTGAAATCTTGCAAATAAACCACTTTTTGTAAAAATTTACAATCAATCATTATTAACAGTTTGAAATTGTATTTGTGGAGTTAGAAGTTACCATTTAGTTTATACCGGGTGGTTGGTCATACCTCTGACACATAGGCAATTTACTTGGCTTATCAGTGGTACTAAATTAAAGAGAATAAATAATTTTCGGAGCCGTTTAGTATTAAAAAATTGGATAATGTTAATTGTGCATAAAAATATTAATTTTAAAATTTTTATTCACAATTAACATTATTCAATAAGTTTTTAATCCTAAACGACGGGGAAAATTATTCTCTTTAATTTAGCACCACTACTATTTTTTCCATAAAAATGGTGAGCAGGAATATGCAGAATCGTGGTAAGCTATGTAAATTGCCTATGTTCGGAGGTATGACCAACCACCCGGTATATACCAAACATAGCAAAAGCATGGTAATATATCACCAGGTTACTAGAACCATTTGATTTAATTTAAAACAAACAAGGTTGCCTAGATGAGAACTTTAAATGATAGGGTGGGGGTATCGTTTGTTTATTAAAAATTAAAAACATGTTATGTTTGGTTTTGAAACCGGTGACCCGATATGTTCCCGTAGCCCCTAACTGGAGCATAGAGTTTCAACAAAGTTTTCATCGGTCTCTGTTCCGCGTCAAGCCTTTAATCGAATTCCAGCTCTTTTCATTTACTCTTGGCTTCTTTGTGGTCTGTTCGCCTCCATGTTGTTTATGGTCTATCTCGTTTCCTTTTCTTTTGTGGTTTCCATTCTAGAACCATTTTGGATATTTCTCTGTAGAGAATAACCAAATCATTCCCATTTTATTTTGAGCACTTCTTTTGGTATTTCTTACTGATTGGTCAGACGCCACTGTTTCGCGTTGGAAATTCTTCAATGCTAGAATATATGGCAGATTCTTCAAAGCATCTATTTACAAATATTTGTAGTTTTCTAGATATTGCTACTGTGATCTTCTATGTTTTGCAGTCATATAGCGTCACTGATTTTACGTTTGAGTTAAAGAGTTGAATAGATGTAGCTTAGTCTTCCTGGATAAGCGAGTTACGACCATACTTTTTGAAGCATACCTACAGCTTGTCTCATCTTTTCAATTCTCTGTTGTACATTCTACTCTGATCCTTCTTTGTTTGTGAAGGTAAATCCTAAATAGCACAAGGTATCTACATCCTCAATCTGCACGTACTACTCGAGATTACGAGTATTTATTCACATAGCCTTCGTCTTGGAAATAGTAATTTTGAGCCGCACGTCAAATGCGTCTTCACCCGTTGCTATTTTTTCCATATCTGCATAGGTGTGTGTTAGCAGACGGATATCATCTGCGTAATGTAAATTTTCTAGGCGATTCTGTTTCCACACAATGCCCCTCTTATCGTTGTTATCGGAATTCATGACCCAGTCCAAGACTATATTAAATAATAGCGGGGGCATTGGGCATCCTTGTTTAACTGCACTTTTAACCAGATTGTGTTGCTGGATTTTTCTTTATGTAATACCCTACAAGACATTCGAAGTCAAACCGAAATAGCAACATATAAATATTTGTTTAGAAAATGTAAGGGTTTGTACCAGATTATTCTATGCAAATTTTTGAATAATGTCCATAAAATGAGCAAAATATTTACAACAAAATTGCAAAGCAACTTTTAACCATTTGTACAAAGCGAATTGGTCCGACTCGGGAGAATTTTGACCTATATGTTTATTACTCCGAAATCAGGATTAACAGATTCCTTGTTCAAATTTATAACATTGAACAACAAAATCATATGAAATAGTCCAAAATTAGTATTCCCACAATTTATAGAGGATGTTGGAAGTTTAAGTTAGAAATTTATATTAAACGATAGTACCTAAACTGTTTTATAGGCTCAAGCTTGAGGGAAATTGGCAAAATTCTGGAATAAATAATTGCAAAATTTCAAAAATATAATTAAACGTTTTTATGTACGACCTGGCAGAATTGTTTATTTTATACTTTTTTCTTGAGAGTGTAATGTGTCGTTTTATAGCCCAAGGGCCATAAAGTACCCTTGCCGCGTTACAGCACGTGGCTTGGGCTATAATTTCTACACCCTGGGCTGTAAACGCCTTCTTACGCTTTTGGTACATAAATAACTATTATAAAGCTTAATTTCCAGTTGAGCTGTAAAAGAAAAAACTGTTTGATAGTTCTTAGGTTCACCATATAATATCATCAAAACAGTTGCCTTCTTCGTAGAAATGATTTAATCCTGGTGAAAGTTTTCATTTCCAGATGGTGTAAAGTATGTAGCAATAGGCATAAAATGTGAGTGTCAGAAATATGTCTCCATGTGTCTTGAAATTGCTGATATGGTTGTTTTTGTTTTGTATTGTAAGTTTACTTATTTGATGTTTTCAGTTTTGTATCGCTGTAACGATGAAAGTGCTAGTCAAAACAGTTGTTGAGCATTACGTTAGAAATTTCTGAAGGGACATGTTCTCATCATTAAACAGTTCGGGTGCGGCGAGTCAGGGCTACTGATTATTCCACTTCTTCCAGAACCCAGTCATCTGGCACACATTAACGATGTACTGGGCGATGTGGTTAGCATAATTTCTTCTACGATTACCTTACTTCTCTGCTTACTCAACTTTGGTTTTGGTACCCAATTTTCAAAGTGACTGGGTGTGAGGCTTAAACCCCTTACCTTCAGCATCGCAGTCGAGTTCCGTAACTGCTTCACTACGCTGGCTGGCTCGGTTGTTTTCAGCATTATCATTTGTCAAGAATAAATACACAACAAACTAAGGTCACCATTCAGATTGCAAAATCATCTTCTGGTCGGATCTGGGATCGTGCCATTACGTGAAAATCGGCAAAAGGCCCTATAGGAACTTTTCTCGTTTTGAAACTAAAAATTGTGAAAATATCAAAGGAAAAAAGAAATTAACTTGTAACGGGTCCACCCTGTATATGTTGGGTACAAAGTATACCTATTGTTACGTTTTTACGTTCGGGCTATTTAAAAATTATACCATGCTTCTTGTATTAAACATTTATGTACAATGATTAATTATGATTATTTACAAATACACGAATTATCAAGGCAGAACACTAATTACTTAAACTAACGAAATATTTCTAACAACGATACATTTATTTATTTATATTGCACTCAACAGTAATGATTTATATGGTTATATTTATTTGTTATTTACACACGGTCTATTTATATCACGCGCTTCGAGCTTGATGAGAACTGGATGAGAACTCGATGAGAACTTGATGAGAACTGCCCCCTATTCCCGCTCGCGAGTATTTACATCTCACGAAGGAGTCATTCTAGAACAATCGAGGCTTTACTCGCTTTTTCGGCAAATGCATGAAGCATTCGCGTGTGTTGACCTCGAGCGCGTTTTCGAAAGCGTGAGTCACCCGTTGCACCTGGCTCAAAGGTCGTTCTGGATCGATCCGGAAGGCTGTGAGTCAGTCATATGTCCGCAGCGGCTCAGTCCAAGTGCGTTACACTATTTTCCTCAAGGGTGAAAAAACTAGCTATGTTCAAAATATTACTTTTATTTAACCAATTGTTCTTGAACTAAAACAAAAATTAATTTTTTATGGTGCTCAACCTGAATATATTTGACCGAAAGTATATTCGGTTTATAGCCGTATAGACGTATAATCTGCATGAAAAATTTGACAGACAAATAAACAAACGGACAGACGGACAGTGAGACGGAATTGAGAAAACATCGTTTTCGTCATCTAGAGAATCTGAAGTGTGAAGATTTGAAGAAATTTTGGAAGGTGATTTTTTTACTATTACAATACTTCCTTCGCCTTGTGGCCCAGGCGGCATCGTCAGGGCGTTGAAAAGCTTAAATTCGGAAATAATCTCTGGAAAGTTGCAAGCAGTTTTAAACATTTTAGTTTTGCATTCTTATTAACATACTACTAATTATTGCTCTTACTGGGGGTTTTAGAGTAACATAGCTTATTATAAATCTCAAACAGAATTAAATTTAATATACAATTTTTCCGTGTCATATTTTTGTGCGACTAATATAGTTTTGAATATATGGATCAAAGAAATGTTATACTTTTGCGCACTTGTACGAAATACCCTACTATTTAGTATTGAGTGCTCTTATTTGCAATTTGCAATTGATTGATGCTTTGCGAACAGATTGTTTATTACTTTTTCTTTCTCTTTTCTACACTATCGCGCGGTAGAGTAGGCTATATGTCGCGTTTTTTACGAGACATTCCTTGAAGGGCTAATCCAGATTTTATTACACTATTTGTCTTCTATTGAAAGTTGAGGGATAACTAACGTCATCGTTTTCTATTTCTATCCTCATGTTCCTCTTCAACCTCTGGTGTAGCTGTTTAGTGATCTGATTCATTGTATTTCCCTTCGGATTTAAAGCTCAAGCTGGACATCCGTCAAAAACAAGTGTTTCTTCCTTTATAGTATTTTTTAACATAATCTACGTACTATAATACTTCATTAAAAGAGAAGAAAACGTCTCTTTTTGATACGAGATGACTCTATAAAAGAAATTTACCGTCAACGACTTGGTTTCCGTTGTCAAAATTGACATATAATCTGTTTTGTCGCCTTCGTAATGTCACTACTACATAGGATTGAGTTTAACATCTGAATTGCCCTTCTCCCTTGTGCTATTTTTTGTTTTATTTCTCTGTCTCGTACTCCTTCGTTACTGATGGTGACCCCTATTCTGTACACCCCTTCACCGTTCCTTGTTCGGTCTACATATCTCGACTAGGTCCTCCTATTGTTAAGTACTTCGTCTTGTCTATATTAATGTCCAGTCCCCATATCTCACACTTTTAGATTAATTTTCTGAGCATGTATTCGGAATTTTCGTCATCACCGGCGATGATAACTCTATCAGCGTCAAATAACAATGTGTATAAGTTATGTTCTCTTATTGGTATGTGCATGCCACCAGATTTACGTGTCCCAGCGTTCTAACGTTTTTGTAAGATATATTTAAACAGTGTTGGTGACATGGGACAGCCTTGTCGTGACTTCTTTCAACATCGAAATTTTACTGAAAGTTGTTTACCAACTTTTATTCAGCTTGTGGTTTCCTTATGCAACTGCTGAATTATCTTGATATGTATTTGGCTTAAACCGCTTTCCTGCAATACATCCCAAAGTTTGCTACTCGGAACACTGTCGTTTGTCTTTTTGAGATCTATAAACACAAGGTGTAGGTGCCTGTTACGTGCTATTGATTTTTTCGCTAACTGAGATAAACAGAACAGATTATCCATACAAAGTCTACTGGTTCTTCGATTTTTTCTTCTATTCTGGATTTAGGTATCCGTCCATACAGTCGTCCCATCGTGCACATTACGCCGACCCCTCTATAGTTTACACAGTCTGATTTATTACAATTTTTATAAATACATGTTATGTGCATTGTTCTCCACTCTGAATTTCGTCATGTTTCAGACATTGGTTAAATAATGTTTTAATTATCTCCAAGGCTACATCAAGGTTTGTTTTGTAAGTTCCACGAGACAACCTCCTGCTCCAGTAGACCTTCTGTTTTTCACACCTTGTAAAGCTGTCTTAATTTTAATTTATTGTATGGATATTCTTTGTATTCCTCTTCATTAAGGGCCGGTTCTACAAACCAAGGATAAAGTTATCCGGGGTATAAATACCCTAGAAACGATTGTTATAACAAAGGAAACTATGACACTTATACCCCGAATAGCTTATTCTAGGTATATACTTGCATTGTAGAATCGGCCCTAAGAGTCACATTTTTATCAGGTATCATAATAATTTTTCCATTTATCAATGCTAAACAATTGCACCTTGTTGTTTTTATTAGTCCTTAGGACCTTGATTGCTTTCCAAGCTTCACTAGAGCGACTACCTCCATTAGTTTTTCTATTTGAGCACATTTGTCTTTCCATATCAAATTATTAAGCCGCGATACCTCTCGCTTAACGTCTTACTCTTACTCATTGCGTATAGTTCCCTGTCTTCGTGCATATATTTGTTTAATAGCATAACTTCCCCCACAGCCTCCTGAGTTGTCTTAAATATTTGTTTTTAAGTTGGTATACATATCCTCAACACTAAAATTATTTACTTGTTCACTTAAATATTTTGCCAATCTCAGTTTATATAAAACGCTATTGAGTTATCAGATAGTTTATTGATATTAAATTGTTGCCAAGATATACTTTCTTCTGATTATGTTCTTTGTAGAGCTGTTTTCGTATTTTCAAAATAGTATATTTTGGATTTTATTAAAAAGTGATCAGGTCCGCATTGTGCTCCTCTCTGTGCTTTAACATCCATTACATTCATCTGAGATTGCTGCCTAACTATGATATAATTCAATCCTTACAGTGTTAAGCTACAAGCGAAAACGGATAAGAAGTCAAGTCAAATTCAAATTTTTAGCTAGCGAAGTTTTTTAAAAATAATTCCAATTAGAATGTCTTCATCATGTATTTTGATTTATGTGTTAACTGCTTTAAGGGGCAAAACTCTCTCTTTTTCGTTGGACATTTATTTAAAAAAAAAGTTTTTAACAACTATACTTGCCATTTAAGATATTTTTAGCTTGTATGCTTTGTGAAAATTTATCTTTTCGCCCCCTGTATTCTTAACTTAGCGATACGATGGCCATATCAAACAGGAAAAGGATGGTGAAGCAGCCAATCTAGATTTTTTGGATTTCTTCTTCAGCTCTGGAAATACGCATACCACATGTTGTAAATGATCACACACTGTAACCCTTTAAGTTAAGTTATTTTATTGCCCATTCTCTTTCCGCTTGCTTTTCTTAAAGTTTCTAGTTGTTTCTTTTTGCTATTGCTGTTTTACCTTTACTTAATGTCTGTTCACAAATAAAAGAATCGTATAAGTTTAAATTAACAATGCAACATAAACAAAACACAAGTTTGTTCAAAACATGAAGCTGAACAACTTGTGACATAAACCGCAAGCCATGGCAATGGGAAATAGTTATTACAGCCAGTTTCTCAAAGGCCTTTCCTTAGTTATATCTTCTAGAATATTAGTCATGCAAAAATATACTTTAATACATTCCCACAGAAAATGTAATTATCTTTAATATTAATAACACTACACTATTCTACTGTAGAACTGAAGAAAAAGAATACCAAAAAAAACTCATTTTTGCACGTTGTTTCTTAAATTTCTGCCAACTCAGGCCGTGCAGGAGGGGGGAAACCTAGTATATGGTAGTAGCAAAGGTAGTAAAAAGAAGGCAACGTTGGAGTGGCAGGAGAAGAAAAGCATACCCGTTGTACCAAACTATACAATCCAGCTCGTTCAATAGAGAATTTATGAGCAATTTTATTTCAACAGATTTATAAAGTCTGGTTGGAAAGCAATTATTGTTACCAAGCAATTAAAATATAATAATATTGACGTCAACCTAATTGAAGATATATGGGAAGGCGTTCGCAAGAAGCTGTGAAAATCGAAAACAGTGAACCTTGGAAAATTGTTTTGTGCATGTCTGATTACTTAAAATTTAAAGTTGAATTTTGTGCCTCTACATACGTTAGCACAAATATAAAATTTAAGCAACATCCGCCAAGCAACTGAGTATACAGGTCATGTGTACATAGTCCCCAACGTACACATATATTTTTTATGAACATGGTCTTGTATTCTTACCTTGTGGTTGGAACATCATAACACTTGGATGTTTAAAGGAACATTAAGAGATATACAGAAATGAAGATAAACATTCAAAATACCCATTTCTACGAACTTTTCATTTTTGAATTATTGTAGTATATCTTCATACTTATAGTAGAGGGTAGTAGAAATGTATATAATAATACCGAGTGAAACAAAATGGAAAGCAACTGTAAATGAATATACAGGGTCCGTCACCGATGAGGGGCGAACGATATTTCTAAAACTATGAGAGTTACATAAATATCATTTGTATAAAAGTTGTAGGTACGAAGGTGGCACATACTAAAATAGTTTTGATTATACAGGGTGTCACAAGAAAGTGTGGCAAATCAAACTTACTTTTTTTGAATGAAATGCCCTATATTTAGGTAGCTTAAAAGTTTTGAATTGAAATAATAATCATTTTGGTATAAATTTGTGTGGGTTAATGTCAACTGTTTTGGAGATAATAACGATTTCATGTAAAAAATGCTGAACTTTAGATGGCTGCTGTAAGTGACAGAAAACAATTGAATCAAGGGAAAACGTTACCAAAAAATGATCTTTTTTGTGAATTACTTTTAGAGCCTAAAATAGTGGCTTTTGTACAAGGTGTTCAAAATTTTGCCAATTTAATAATTTCGGATTTTTTTATGGAACAACGTAAATTTTATATTTTTGATATTTCATTTAATGAGCTTTCTTTTTAAATGTAACTTCATACCTCTAATTTCAACTGTGTTTCAGATATGTCGATTTTAGCATAAAGACCAATTCAAACCCTTTAAAAGATGCTTTATTTCAAGGGATAAGAAACAAACGCCGCAAATTTGATAATTTAAACACTTTAGTTCTCAAGAAAATTATAAATTCAGGTTTAGAAAATATAACTTCAGTCGTTGTTGATAAAAGAAATAATAAACACGAAAAAACGAGAAGTGCAGGGATACATTAATTCCAGGATCAAATAAAATCAGATTTAAAAAAGAAACAAAAGTTAATATACTAAATTCTTAATTATACGTAATTACTCTAAATGTTCTAATATATCTTCTTCCGTTCTCTGGGTATTAAAGCTATACAGAGAACTCATAATTTCCAAATATTTATAATAATTTCGATTTGTTTAAATAGCGCACCCTGTATATCTTTTAATGAGATTTCTTCTGATATTTCATTTTCTAGCTTTAAATGTAATCGCTTTCCAGATTAGTTGTCTCTTGTTCTTTTTTTTTCGTTTTTTCGTGTTTGTTATTTCTAGTTTCAGCAGCAGCTGGTTAGTTGCTGTTCTCGAAGAGTTAGAAGTATTTACGAGTATATTTGCAGTATAATAGAGTTTGTTAGTTATCCCTTGAATTAAAGCATCTTAAACGGTTTGAATTGCTTTTTATGCTAAAATATATACATCCGAAAAACAGCTGAATGTAGGGATATGGAGTTACATATCAAAGAAAGCGCATTAAAAGGGATTTTCAAAAATATAAAAATATACAGGGTGTTCCATTAAATAAATCAGAAATGATTAAAATTGCAAATGTTGAGCACCCGGTTGATACTCTCACCCCCTATTTTGGGCTCTAATCTAAAGGTAATTAATGAAAAAGGTAGTTTTTTTAGTAATATTTTCCTGCATTCAATTGTTTTCGTTTAAAGTTCAGCAGTTCTTTTCATAGAATCGTTAATATAACCAAAACAGTTGACGTTGGACCCCTACAACTTTGGTCAAGATTTTTTTTAAATTAACATGCACTTGGCGTATATATTGCAACTAGTAAATACTATCTAGCAATTTAGTTTTAATAATTTCTTACTTACAGCTAAGCCTAAAGTCTTAAATCTAGTTAAGCTGTTGATGGATGTACTCCCATTGGCGCACTCCACATATGTTTTAAAACACTTCTTTCACATGGTTTAATTGCCCTTGATTCACTTAACTTAACTTACACTAGTTCGAAAGGTTTTTGCCTTTTCAATCTATGGGCAAGTCCACTGTTGTCAAGTAATTGTAGCACTTCGATATTTAAGTAGTGTTCATGTAATCTTGATTAATGTTTTTTTTCAAACCGTTTAATCTTCTCACTGACCATAGGCACTTTTAGATCCTTGTAGATGTCTTCATTTCTGATGTACCATGGAGCGTTGGCAATGCTGCGCAGTACTTTGTTTTGAAAAGTTTGAATAATTTTTACATTAGATTTCTTTGTACATCCCCACAGCTGCATACCGTAAGTTCAGACTGGTTTTAGTATTTGTTTGTACAACAATAGCTGATTATGCAGTGACAGCTCAGAATGCCTTCCAATTAGCCACCACATTTTTCTAAATCTAATGGAAAGTTCTTCACGTTTTTTCTTTATATTTTCTTTCCACCTGAGCTTGGCATCTAGTGTCATGCCCAGGTATTTCGCTGTGTTAGCGTGAGGAATTATTTGCTGATTGATCACTACAGGCAAATAATCAATTCTTTTATTGCTGAAGTTTATATGGGTAGCCTTCGCCTCATTTAATTTAATTCGCCACTTCTTGGTCCACCTGGTGACGTTGTTGACGGCTGTTTGTAGTTTATTAGTAGCTACTTCTATTTCACTGCTTGTGGCTAGTAATGCAGTGTCGTCAGCAAATGTGGCTATCGTCACTCCATCGCTCATGAGAATATCACTAGTGTAAAGCAAGTATAAAACTGGCCCAAGGACGCCTCCTTGCGGTACACCTGCGGCAGTAGCTTTTAGTTCGGAGTATTTTTCGCTATATCTCACCCTGAACTGGCGGTCAGAGATGTAAGATTTCAGAATGTGGCTCATCTGCCTAGGCAGGTTTTTAGTTATTTTGTATTCGAGGCCCTCGAGCCATACTTTTTTGTCAAGATGATTAGTATTTCAATTCAAAACTTTTAAGATACCTAAATACAGGGCATTCCATTAAAAAAAGTAAGTTTGATTTGCCACACTTTTTTGAGACCCCCTTTATAATCAAAACTATTTTAGTAATATGAACCACCTTCGTACCTACAACTTTTATATAAGCGATATTTATGTAACTCTCGTAGCTTTAAAAATATCTTCCACCTCCGTATCGTTACCGGAACTTGTATATATTTCTAAAATGGTGTGTGTGTTTCACACATTGCTGTCGCTATTCTTGTTCAATGGACTCCGACAGTAATTCTGTTTTCTTCTAATTCTATTTTAACAAAATGTGGGCAATTATCATTCCGGTAGGAAACAAAATATTCTTTAGACTACATTATCCGGATGTTTAGGTAATAATAGCAAATGTTGAGAGCATAGACTACATGTGAGTACATGGTTATTATAGAGACTAGAATTCGTGGCCAGCCTACGTCTGGCCCTGCCAGCGTAAAGAAACGGTTAACAATAAAAATGCTTTCTTAGGCGGGTGGGCAGCCGACGTCCGGCCTTGCCAGCGTTAACAATACAAATGCGGTCTCGCCATTTGTGCGCGCGCGCCACTTGCTAGTATGCAGGCCGTTCATGCTTCGTGTGCGCGCCCCTGCTTACGTCTGGACGGCGACCGGCGGCATCGGCTCTTATAATATAAGATGCATAAGTACAAAAACAACACTGCAATCAAATGAAACTATGATGAAAAGCAGATTAGCGTCTTCTAGAGGCGAGGCATGGTAGATAATGAAAGAAAATTTAAAAAAGCGATGAAGGCGGATTATCTTAAACGGCCATTTTGAAAATACAGAAACGAAGAAATGCAACCTATGATCAAGAATGAAGAATTAAAAATGGAACAAATTGTATTGAACAAAAATGGCACGGGCATGTTAACAAGATGAACAAAAATAAACTATCAAACGAAACAACTGAGTAAATATCGACGAAATGGAAAAATCTTTAAATGTCACAATAAAAAGACCAACATGGAAAAGAAGAAATTGAAAAATTGCATAGCACATATACTCTGTTCACTATAGTCCCGGATTGTCAGTGTCAAAATCCAATTAAAAACAATCCTTTATATCATGGTTAATACTTTTAAGTCAAGCTATGGGTAACTAGAAACAATTAATTAAGTTACTAATGTCAAAACTATAACTTATAGGTTATATTTCGAACTGATTTAAGCAAAAATAAATAAAAGTTGCCAGGTAACAAAAACCCAGATTTTCAAAATAACGCTTTTGCGTTGTCCAACCTAGTAGTAACAAAAAAACCAATCGAAATTCAACAGTGCTACCATAAAACGTCATTTTTGACAATCCGGGACCATAGTGAACAGAGTATAGCTTGGAATATTCTAATTGGGAGATTAACAACCGCTGAAATTTAGTTCTTAAATCACAGCTTGCCTATCACTGCCTGCGGGAGGATGTAGCTGGCAGTTCAGCTAAAGGACCATACTATACAAAAATACATGCTCGTACTATATTTTATAAAATAACCAAAGACAAAATATGGAAAAATATGAAGCTGTTAAAGCGGCGGTAGGAGGTCGTATAAAACCAGTTAATGGTCGTACTATTTTTATATTTAAACTGCATTTTATATTAGCATAAAAATTATTTTCTGAAATACCCTAAATATGTTTAATTAAAGAGTGATATTAACAATTAAAGAACAAAACATATCTGAAATTTTGGATCAAAGTTTATTAAATTAAAAAAAAAGTATCTATTGTTTTAGCAATTATCACTGAGTGTAAGGGGTTTTTCCGAAATGATGGTAAATATTATTTTCAAGACAACAAAGATAATACAACTTAAACTTTATATACACATATACACATTTGGGAAGTCATCAATGTTTTTGCAGGTCGACGTTAATGTGTGCATACTTTTATATAAACTAGAGGAGATACATATATAGCAAAAACTCTTTTCTACTTACAATATAAAAACACACCATGTTGCGTTCTGATGCACAGGCTAACATTTTCTAGTAATTTCAATTTATGTTCAAATTAAATTATCCGCCACTAGCTTGTCAAATATATCGGAAAGAACCACATACGGACATTACAAAATTAAAACGTTTAATTAGTGTGTGATTTAATTGTAAAAACCCACAAAATTTGTATACTCGCGCCGAAATGTGCTCGCACCCAAAACGCCTTTGCGTCGAAACGTCTCGTGCTAAAGAGTCCTCGCGCCGAACCGTCTTTGCGCCGAAACGTCCCCGCGCCGAAACGACCTCGCACCGAAACCGCCTCACGCCGAAACGAGCTAGCGCCGAAAACGCTGCGTCGAAACGTCATGATTTATTAACTAGTGAATAAAACAGTCCATAATCCCTAGCAACTAACAAAATACATACATGTTACCGTGGTAACTAGTAGACAACCAGATAATATGATTATTTATTTAAAATTACTTATTAATATTTAAAACTTATTTATATCATTAAAAAGAGGTATTGGAATAAATGTATATACAGTGCTTTCGTAAAGTAGTGGATAAATTCATTAGAAACTTAAGGAATAACTTTTGGAAAAATCGCTCGGACCCGTCGATTTTTATTTTTATTTGCGCATTTTTTCCAATAAAATCTATACCTACTGGGTGAGCAGCGTAGGAGGTATGAAGTCATCAATGTTTTTTTTATGGCAACCCCTTTTTTTATTACGTAATTTAAAAGAACCCATTTTTTTACTTATGCTAAGCTGATTTTTGAGTATAGATCAGATGATCAAAAATTAAGAAAAAAAATTTAAAAATTGCAAATAAATTTAATTGCAATGAAAATCGTACGACACTCATTAATGACCAATAGAAAAATTAGTTCAAGAGCCGTATCCAAGACAACAAAAAAATTTCTTGAGAATTTTTTGTAGGTAGACATTACTTCTTTTTAGGGTTTGTGTCGTTACGATTTTCTTACCGAATCTCCATTCGAGCATTAATTCATATCCGTAAATTATTTTTCGTGCATTCAACAACGTCCTAATTTGCCCTCGCGTCCCGCTCGGGCAAATTAATACGACGTTGTTGAAACGCACTCAAAAAAATTTCCGGAAAGAATTAATGCTCTTATGAGATTATATGTGATAATTTCAAAAACAATTAAATTAAATGTACAAATTGTGCACCGTTGTCTATCTGACAGTAACTAAGACGACCGACATGTTTTTATTGATTGCTGTCATTGATAAAAGCGTAAAATAATACTTCTTAAAATAATATTTACTATTTTGCAAATTTATTTTTTTTTCTTAATTTTTGGTCATGTGACCTATTCGCAAAAATTAACTTAGCGTAAGTAAAACAATGTGTGAATTTATCCACTACTTTACAAAAGCACTGTATACCACACGCGAATAAAGATATATTATCTATTCGTTAAAATTTTCACTTGTGGATAAAATATCTCTTTATTCACATGCACCGTAAATAACTCTTTTAAATAACTTTTTTATTATTCATATTTTTCCAAACTTTCACCAAAATCATATTTATCGAACGTTATCAAGGGTTTGTGTGTTGTCATACAGTTCCAACCATCGGTGGCTGTCTATGCTTCTCTATTGTTATTGCTCTAATCTCTCAACTGTGTTGATAATGTTAATTATGCCATTATATTTATTCTCCTAAATCTGGGTGATATTATTCATATCCTACCAAATAAAATTAATTAATTATTTATTTCGTTAATAATCAAGGTGTATACGTATAATATTAATTACATCTGAATAATATTATATTGGAATTGCGAAGCTTTCCTTAAAGCCACGATATAAAGTCTTCGTGACTGCCTGAGACTCGAATTTAATCTTTTTAAGATTTTAATTGAATTATAATTGTTTAATTCTGCCACGTCGTCCATAACGTGCTCATGGCTACGAATTTCATGTCTTTGCACCCATTTGCTGCTATTGTCCTTGCTTCTATTGTGAAGCCGCAGGGATGGAGCAATTACATGTAAATGAATATCGGAACTCTGAGGTATTCCAATATCAAGCACCTGCTAGGAATCGAGAATTGCCAACGTGAAAAAGTTTGGGTCCTCCCTGTCATTTTAAGTAGAAATTTGTCTAGTTCTCGATTGTTTTTGCGATAAGAAATGCGTCTTGATTGCTGAAAGCTCAAATAAAAAAATTGTGTCTTATACATTGTGACTTAGAAACTGCGTTATTGTTATAAAATTAGGAAAAATAAGAAGCGGAATTTGCTTTTAACGAAAAGATTGGGAGAACTGTTAGTTGTTTTGTGACTTGTACGTTATCGTTATAGTAAAGTTGAGTTAGTTAAATAAGTGTTACATACAGTAACTTCATTCACTTTTGTGGCCTATTTTAGATAATATAACACACACATTGATTTTAAAAACCAAATTTATAATTAAAGGTTTGCATCCTTACTTAAGTGTGTTTGAATATTATTAAATCGTAGCTCCGAATGCTTATAATCTTTAACAATACAATAAGTTTCGAGAATATTTACAATAATTACAGTATATCATACTTCGTCATACTTGAAAGATTATCTATAACTTTTCCCAAATAATTGAAGTCATCACCATCCAAATGAAGTTTACCTAAAATAAATGTAAAATATCAGTACAGTAACATACAATTAGCAGAAGAGCTTTAAGAACATCGACAAAGTCGAATGGTTGAATGCATTGTATTAATTAAATTGATTGGCATTAATGAGCCGCTGTAAAACTGTTATACATCTTGTGTTCAACGTTAGAGTCTGGTATCGCGAAGAGGCTCTAATCGGCTTCTAAAACATATAATTTTTGTTTAATTTTCACCACAGAGTAAAAAGACTTAAATGATCAGTTTTTCTCGTATTGGACATTTAGTCTAATTTAACCGAATTTATCTTCTGCCATTTACGAGATCCCCATGTTGCATGTGCTGTTTTGGACGTAAAAATAAATTTAGATTTTAACATAAATATGTAAAATCTATAAATCTATTTGTTACTGTTTATTTTTGAGCTCATTATTAAACTGTAATGATATTGTTATTAAATGCAAAAACACTACTATTAAATAGACATTTGTGCATGAATCAGACTGCTACAGTTTGCTGTTATAGAAGTTTTATTAAGAGAAATTCCGATGCTTAATGACATAATAACATTAGAAGTAAATGACAAGAATGGAGCTTCGCTTAAAAAGTGACACATTATTCGCCTTCGTTTCGTATAGAGTCAAGAATAATGATGCCGACGTGAAAAGGTGTGAAAACGAGATCTGCTTAAGAGGAAGTTGATAATTAAGAAATTCTTCCAGTTTGACCCAATAATTAAATAGAATTCCGTGGATTCAGAACGCAGAATTTATGCTGTCAGGCAATAAGTTTCCTCTGCCGTGGCTGAGTGTGAATACATCATACAGACTTTGTACGCATTTATATTAATTTATAACATTTAAACATTTACTTAAATTATAAAAACAAATGCGAGGTGGAGTGTGTCCTAAATTTTGGTATTTGCGATTAATGATTTTTAATAATTATCTTCTCGATTTTACATTGTGGCAAATATATTTAGCTACTTTAAGACGAGATCGGGTACGAATATTTAAAGAGTGGCGTTAAAGCAGCTCGTCTTTTAACACAGCATCGGGCTGATAGACGTAGTTAACTGCATCTTTCGTCGTGCTAAAATTAAATTATCTATGGCGGTTGCTTTCGCAGCTTATATTATTTTTTGCACTTAATATGATTTTAAGCATTTGCTGGTATTTTCGAATCGGATATTGTGTACGCTGCAAGAATTATTGGTATACGATATGTTCGAAGCATTTCGCTAAATCGGTCGAACTGCAGGATGCTGAAAGAATTTCAACAGAAAATTCAAAGCTAGTAATTTACTGTGGTCTCATTGTAATCATTAGCAGTTCGCTTAAAAAGGAACAAGCTCTTTGTAGCTGTGATTATTTATATTTTTTTGTTTAAACGTTTAAAAAGGCCATTGCTGCCTTTAACATGTGGAAAATTTTAAACATTAGGAGGTATCTTGCAAACACAAACACTTTTATACTCAGTGTACTATTATTTCGTCATTTAATTGCATATTTTCAAGTCACAACATTAATGTGTAATTGTAAAATTTATAGCGATCTTTTAATCATATATTAATTACGAATAATTTTTATTATCACAATGCTCTATGCCTACCTCGAGCTATCAGATCTGATTTTTCGTGAAATTGCATTGGAAATGTTTATTAGAGTACGAGAGAATATTTAGTATAGCTATTTATGTATCAAGTTACAAAATGAATCTTTTTTCACACTAGGCGTGAAGTTTGCTCTACGAGGCGAGTTGGCAACACGTATGTGAAAAACACTAATTTTGTAACGTAGTGCATACAAGATTTTCTGTAATGTTGAGTCATATTAATTTGTATAGTAAATAAAGTTACTTAAATCTACAAAGCTGTTCTAAATTTTCTATTAGCACTAGTGTCAATATGAAATTTCATATTGCAATTAATGCGAATACATGCATCATTTTGACGTTGAAAACGACAAAAAAATGTCATTATATTAGATCAAAATTGCAGAAAATGCTTTTTATCGACAGTAATATTTAAGTGCATTATAATAGGCGATTAAATTTTGACCTTTTCTGTCCGAATGTATTGCTAAGAAATTTGTCAAGTAAATTTTCCGCTCAACAAGAATTTTAGGGAGGAAAATTTAAGAGCAATTTCAGGGCAAAACAACAACAGAAAATCGTAAAAACTTATATTCGGGCTGGTTTACATGCACGCGGGTTTGTTCAGCATGATTATTTTCTGAATAAATAGATAAAATTCAGTTGGTGAAGCACCTTTAATAATCATGTTAAAATTATTCGCAAGAAATTAAGTGACGCATTTTTAACCGCGGTTAAATTTTTACGTTTGAATTTTTATCATTATTAAAGTGATAGAAACCATGCTGATTACGCATTATTATGGATATGAAGGAAATAATCATTATAATATATTAAATAAAAAAATCTGATTACATTTTCAAATAAACGGCGTCATTAATGGGGCTCAAGTTCTGAAGTAAATAAGTATTTTATAAATAAATACATATTTTTGATAGTTTTGTTATATTTAGAATCACAGTTTAGCACTTTTTCGACATACGTGTGGCAATTACTTCAATGATGTCATGATCAAGAGAATAACAGCTTGCCTTCTCACTGAATATGGCATTATACTATCGACGGCATTGTGGGTGAATCGTCTGACTTGGAAATTATTCTGATCTGTTTCTTCTGAGTCTCAGTGGCACAGTCAGGAGCATATGCATTGGTAATGTACGAGTATTGCATAAAGTTAGATAATACTGAAAGGCAAATTCCTTTGCATCTTGTTATATGTATGTGTATTTGAAATAGAACGCTACAGCTGTTATGTTAAAAGAAGTGTGTATGGACATAATTGTAAAAAAGGTAAAAATATCAATATAATTGGCTTATGTGAAACATACTAGAAAGACAACGAACATTTTGATATTTATAATTGATTCGTCGGTTCATACTCTCAAAACCAAGTGACTACATGAATGCAATTGCCGGCCAGACAAACTCAATGGAGACGGCGGGAAGTTCCTTAAGTATTAACAGTTATTAAAAAGTCAAAAAGGGCGCAAAAGAATCTTTTAATTAACGACATGTGTATCCAGGTATCACAGAGAATTCGTAAACTCAAAGTAGCACAATAATCTGAAAGAAAAGACAAGAATCAAAGTAGCAGTAACAAAGAAATAGACAAAATACTCATAGTGCAGTATATAATCACATAATAAAATAGTATGCGAGGTAGTACAAAGTACAGCTGATTATCAAATATAGGTTAAAATTAAGGTAACGTAAGGTGCACCTCGAAACATATAAACTAGTTACTAAATACAATAGTTTAAAATATGTATTATGTATTATCTGTAACCTCATTTATCTTACTGTGTAGCGGCTGGTGCTTTATGCGCTGGCATCTGGCGATACTATGCTCAACTTGCACCGGATTCGGGATACAGAGTTGGGCGCCCCTATGGTGCTTGCGCAGCAACCATTGTGTAAGGTGTGTGTCTTGGTGATGCGAGCCCGATTCCAATCGCCAAGGCTACGGAAAAATTCCGACCCCCACGAGATTCGAACCATGGACTTACTTAATGCAAGCCTGGCGCTTACCCATCTGCTCCACACGGCTTCTTTTATAGTTTACAACCTAAAAAACGTCACGGAGACTAAATTGAGCTCCGAGGATGAAAATCATTAAGTGCATTAATTTACTTAGTTCGTGAAGCGAACGGAAAATGACGGCGAAAGTCCAAATCTACGGAATTCTGAAGAAATTCAAGCAGGTACTGTAGCAAAACGAATGAGGTACTCAAAACACCGAATCACTGTCCACAGTATTAATCGGTTTTAGTGCAAGGGAAAACAAAACATGTTACTCAGATTCCTTTGTCAAGCCCCCTTCTGCCCACTTGAATGGTAACGTAGCTGGCACAGATCGTCTAGGGTAAAACCCCAAATAGCGTATAGCAGGCTGGATTCGACAGGTGCCTTCAGAGTCGCACCAGGTTCGAGATCAATGTGGGACTGCCCAAATATTGTCTGAACAACACAAGGGGGGTTAGTGGAGTTCCGAACCTGCGGCTATAAGGAAATGCCCAATATAGAATGAAGACTATCTTAAACACGGCACGAAAAGCTTCAAACGAGTTACATCGTATGATTGAAACGCATGCAAAGTGGATCAAAAGAGCGCTTCTAAGAATCCGCCGAGAATTGGCATGAGGGGGCTTTCTCTATAAACTTCTAAAACTGCGATATTCCGCAGCATTCAGCGAGGATAAAATTCATCCAATAAAAACCACATGGCTGCAGAAACTTTGGACAATTCAAAATACGCTAGCTGTTGACCTTTACAGCACAAAAGGAAAGAATGTGGAAACGATGTCAAACCATGATCGCTTCACGTACCGATAAAAACAAAAGCGGGCGGGGTGCGTGCGAAATTCAAATTATGCACCAACAACCCCGAAATAACATAGACTGCGCGCACAGAGACCTGCAAAGTTATAGAGACGCACTCTGATCGTAACAGTTTTACCTTAAAATGCAAACACTACATACTTTTCTGGTCATCAGACACATTTGATACAATGACAATGATAATCTCAAAACAAGTTAAGTACTACCGAGTTTTTAGGCTTTAACCATGTCAGTTTCAGAATAATGACGAGCAAGATGCTAAACCGTGTTTCTTAAATAAAATCTATGCACGGACAGTAGCAAGTGATAAAGGCGAAATATTAAAATTTTACCAATAACTTGAAAGAACTGTACGAAAAATCCTCAATAAGGATTTATACGAGGCGATTTCAATGCAGAAATCGTACAAACAGAAGAAGATGAGCAAATACAACATATGATTTGTGGATGTGATTTAGATACGATGAACGAATTTGGACAAAAACATGTCGAGTTTTGCATTGAAAGTAGTTTAGCTATCACGAACAGTTTATTTCTTCATCATCCAAGACGTCGCTATACGTGAACATCTTCTAAAGATCGATACAGAAAACAAATAGTTTATATCATTATACAAACCAGACGAAAGTCTAGCGTTAATAATGTAAAAAAACAAAACAAGATAAAAGAACCCGCCCCCCTTCCTCGAAATCTGGTAACATAAATCAATTTAGGCAAATGGTAGAAAAACACTTGGAAATAATTCTAGTCGAAATAAGTCAGTTAAACCCAGAAGTAATGTGGAATAAAATCAAAACAACTATGCTGACTATCAAAGAATCAACAACAAGTATTGCAAGAGAGCACTAAAGATATGAAAAATAAACAATGGGTGTGCTACAAAACTTGGAATGTGGTGAAAGAAAAAGAAATCGTTTAGCTAATAAGTATAACACAAAAGAATGGAATGGAATGGATTATGCAGACAAGATGTGAATCACCACCTCCAAGCAAGATGCAAAGAAATCAAACACCAACAAAACACGAGACTTGTTTAAGATAATCAAGAAAATCAAAAAAGAATTCAGACCAAGAACTTGGAAGATACTGATATTGACCACGCAATAGGGGTGTGGCGACAGTATTGTGAAGACCTATACATCGATGAGAATCAAGAAAAGAGATTAGAACATCTTTCCTCTAGAAAAGTGGAACATTAACCTGATACTCTAAACAAGGAAGTAGGACAATCCACCTACACACTAAAAAATCTGTAAAACGCTTTACCCAGAACTTTGCTCGTCGACATTGTGAAACTAAATAATTTTAAAAATGAAATTAAGTTAGGAGGAAAAATATCTTCACGTTTCTAATAAATTAAATAAATTTTCAAATAAAAAAAATCCATTACTGGAGGGATATGAACCGCGGCGCTTGCTTAACAAAGCGCTTTGGCCAATTTCCAACAGCGCTATGGACATATATTGACAAGAACTTTAGAAAAATGGGAAGGCGGGATAGTCATCGGCAGGAAGAAAATAAACAACACTGTGCCGATGACACTACTCTTGTTGCGAAAGACGAACAGGAGATGTTTGAATCAAATATGTGGCTTTTACTCTTGAATTTTATCTAAATTTGGTCCTATTGGGACAACCTAAGCGAACTTACGTTAACCTAAAGTTTTTCCAGGGACCATGGAACAGTTTATTAAATGATTTAATTTTTGTGGGATTATTATTAATTGTTGACGTATAGTTTATTATGCAAAGTTGTATTGTTTGATGTCTTCTCTATTTTAGCCTTTTGTATTCCAACTTTGGACATAGGCCTCCTCTAAAGCTTTCCATTGGTTTCTGTCTTGTGCTGTTCGCATCCATCCTAAACCTCCTGTTCTTTTTATATCGTCTACCCAGCGCATCTGTGGTCTTCCACGATTTCTTTTCCCGTACCAGGGCCTCCATTTATTTATTGTGTTGTTCCATCTATTGTCCGCGTATCTCTCGTTGTGCCCTGCCCATTTCCATTTGAGGCGGGCAATTCTGTCGACGACATCAGTGACTTTTGTGTTATTCCTTACATATTCGTTAGTTCGTCGGTCTTTGAGACTTATTCCTAGCATTGCTCGTTCCATAGCTCTCTGGGTTTTAGCCATTCTGTCAACGTTGCTTTTCGTAAATGTCCATGTCTGGACTCCATATGTTAAAACGGGTAGGATGCACATGTTGTATACTTTGGTTCTCATATGTTGGGTGAAGGCTTTATTTTTTAAAATGTAGCTCAGCCTTCAAAATGCAGCCCAGCTCATCCTTATTCTTCTACTCACCTCCATAGTTTGATTTTCTTTGGTCAGGGTTATTTCTTGTCCTAGATATACGTCTTTATTGACCTTTTCTATTACTTTATTTCCCACCCTTATATTCCTTTCTTCTTCTTGTCTATTTGTCATAATTTTCGTTTTGTTCTTGTTCATTTTTAGTCCAACGGCTTGTGATTTTTAATCTAGTTGTTGTAACATTATTTGTAAATCTTCATAGTTATTGGCTATCAGTATTAGGTCGTCCGCGTATCTCAGGTTGTTCAGTAGTTCTCCGTTTATGTTCATTCCTTTCCCCTCCCAGCCGAATTCTTTAAAGATTTCTTCCAGAACTAAGGTAAATAATTTCGGGGATATGATGTCCCCCTGTCTAACTCCTTTTTTTATGGGGATAGGGTT
>OW679195.1:84599152-85004146 GCA_940337035.1 Agriotes lineatus | reverse complement strand
ATTCCGCTGAATTTAATTGAGCATGAATAATTATATTAATTGTTGGATTATTTTTCAATAAAGTTAATCGTTATATATTAATATTGTTTAATAGTCGTCCCAAATACCACTCGAAGTGGATATATATTTTTTAAATATTTTGTCATTTCCATAGAAATTATTGCAAATTTCACTCAACAAAATCACATTTAAATGTCACTCGCCTTCGGCTCGTGACATTTTTGATATAATTTTGTATCGTGAAATTTAAACGCAATAATTTACATGGAAACGACAAAATATTTGTCAAAAATATATCCACTGCTTGTGGTATTACCCTTGAATATAATATGAAGCGACATTACTGCAGCAAGCATTTCGCTCAATATAATTTACTTACGGGCCAGTTAAGAAAGGATAAAATTAAAAAACTCATTACCGATTTAGGGAAATAGCAACAAATGGTCCATCCACAAAGATCAAATCTAGACAGTGTTGTTAAAGCGAGTTTTATAATTAGTTCCAAACTAGCGAAAACATCGAAGTCATTTTCTGAGGGACAGTTTGTTAAAGAGTCCTTAGTAGATGTTGCAGTTCTTTTGTGCCCAGAAAAGAAGAAAGAGTTTGAGAAAGTGAACTTATCGTGACGTACTGTTGTTCGACGTATAGATATGATGGCTAGTGATATCAAAAAAACATTGACTGAGAGATTGGCTGGTTTTCAAGCATTTTCGATTGCTTTGGATGAGAGTACAGATTTATCCGAAACAGCCCAGTTAACTATTTTTATACGAGGTGGTGATGAAGAATTGGTAGTGACAGAGGAATTACTTGCTTTACGGCCGCTACAAGGGACCACTACTGGTTTGCAGTGGTGTAAATTAGTTGGAGTGTGCACAGATAGTGCACCTTCAATGGTCGGTTCACGAAAAGGTTTTATCGGAATTCTGAAGGAAAGAGCAACCGCTATGAATGTGCAAGAATGTGATTTAATAATTCTGCATTGCATTATTCACCAACAAAACTTGTGCTCTAAGGCCATTCGATTGAAGAACGTTATGGATGTGGTAGTAAATACCATCAATTTCATTAGATCGCGCGGTCTTAACCATTGCCAGTTTAAAGCATTTTTGGATGAACTCTCTTCAGAACATGATGAAGTGACGTACTATTGCGAAGTAAGGTGGCTAAGCAAAGGTAAAATGCTAAAAAGATTTTATGACCTTAGAAAAGAAATAGCTGATTTTATAGAAAAAAAAGAGAAAACGTGCCGCAAATTTGTGATCCAACATGGCTTTGTGACTTGGCATTCCTGGTAGACATTACAGGACACTTAAACGACCTGAACTTGAAGCTTCAAAAACAAGGGCAATTGGTAAATCAGCTGTACAGTCATCTTATAGCTTTTCAAAACAAAATTTGCTTGTGGGAAACACAAATGAGAAGTAAAAACTGTTTTCATTTTTAACATTATCCAGTCACGAAAACATTGAATACGGTCGCTATGCTGAAGAACTGAAACTACTGTCACAGCAATTCACTGATCAGTTTACCGATTTTAAGAATATGGATAGCACTTTCAATGTTTTTGCAAATCCTTGTAAGTGCAATGTGGAAGATGCTCCGCTTCACCTACAAATGGAGTTGATCGAGCTTCAAGACGACTCCAATTTGAAGTCTAAATTTGATGATGTAGAACTAAGCGAATTTTACAGAACATACCTTTCCGATGAAAACTATCCACAGCTGAGAGTTTTCGCACGAAAAATAATTTGCACATTCGGAAGCACGTATAAATATGAGTAGCTTTTTTCAATCATAAACATTAATAAAAATAAGCATCGTACTCGGCTTACAGATGTTAACTTAGAAAACACTTTGCGCCTGTGTACTAGTGATATTGACCCCAATATTGATCATCTTGTTTCTCAGCTTCAAACTCAAGTTTCTCATTAATTTTCATTTGATTTTTCTATCTTTTTTTGTTAATTTGCTTTTTATATGTTTGATTATGCTATTATAATTAATAAAATAAATGTGTGAATTTTTATTGCTTTTTTATTCACTAGGCCGTAGGTAAGAAATAAGTAGGTATTTCTTACCTACGTCCCGCGACCTGATTAGGTCCCGAAATTACGCCCTCAGTGAAGCAAAGGTTGCCCATACCTGTTCTAAAGCAATCAAGCCAATATTTTCTAAAAATAAAATTATAAGGGAATAAAGGCTTGAACAATATGTTTTACAGCTGCTAGTTGTGATTTTCTTACAAAATTAAGCAATTACAAAGCTTATTCTTGTTGCTCCATAATAATATCTTCAATTTGAACTAATTTTATTTCTTTTTGTGAGTATTATATAACAATAATAAAATAGTATGTTAAGTACTTTTCATCCATGTATGAACTAAAACTTAAACGTATATAAAACAGTTTAATATCGAATCCGTATTCAATTAACTTTCAATTATTTATTTCCTACACGAGGTTCATACGAACAACAGTTCTTGATCGAAATAATAAACTGCAATTTGAAAGAAGAGGGTTACGTACACTGTTTTAAGTATTGCGCATATCTACATTTGCATAATGTTGTTATCTGTTGCAGGTTGTTCAGATTTAACACAAAAGTGTACAACAATTAAACAGAAAATAGATTAGAATAGGAAGGAAGCTGTATGATAAGAATATTTCATACTAGAATTCTATATCACTCATGTCCGTTGTCAATTAAATAAGGATTTGCGTATCGTGCATTATTGTCCGATACTATTCGTTGGCATTTCACCGTTCATACTGCTGTCTTCTTTAGAACAACGAAAGGTCAAGGAAAATATTGGACAACAGCACTGCCCGGAAGATTGTCAACATTACAAATTAAAATGATATTAGATGTTTGTAGATTATTGTAAAATAACATTAATTATCGTTGGGCGTCGTCATAAAAGAATCCGAAGACTAACGCTCACACTCAACAGACAAGGTCTAGAATATACTGCTTAAGCTTTTAATTTTTTATTACTACGAGTAACTAGATTGTATTGTTTTCGCGTTATCTCCAGGTGTTTTGCCTATATGTTTGCCGTATTTACCTTTTCTGTCAGTCTATTGCTAGTCATTCGATCAATATGCTTGTGAAAGTACGCACATTACCTTATTGTATTTGACTACGCCATATTCTTTTCTAACCCTGTTTCTTGAATTTTGAAATAACAGCCAATAACAGCCCGAAATTGCGATGCCTAATAACTGCCTGATGCCGTCAGATGAGGGCAGTTATTTAAAAGCAACGCACCTGATCATGTATTTTTAGACAAAATTGTAAGGATTTCTTATGGCTGGAGATAAATTCGAGAAGATAAGTTGTTAGGGATAGAATCATCTATAGTTTTGCCAATTTCATGAGACGATTGATTACCAAGACTTTCGCAAGCTGTGAGTTTTATGATGCTAAAAGAAACAGATATAAGTCGCACATTAATAAAGACCATACAAAACTTTTACATGAGATCCACTTCGAGAATTAAAATAGGAAAGCAATTCAGTAACGGTTTTGAAGTTACAAGAGGTTTAAGGCAGGCCGTTTCCCCAACTCTCTTTAAAATGTATGTCAAGCAGATCATCAAAACTTCCAAACGTAAATGTACAGGAATGTGTATGTATGTTTTTAAAATATGACGCAGTATACATTTTGCAGTTCTCAGACGATCAGATTATACTAGCGCAACACCATCAACACTTACAATACATGACGAGGAAACTGATGGAAGGCTACAGAAAATGGGGGTTAAAACTAAATGGAGACAAAACTAAATATATGAATATTGGGGGTATAAAAGGAAACCTTGAACTGGAAAATAGTCTGGAAATTTAAATATGCCAAGAGTATAAATGCTTAAGAGTGAAAATTACACACGACGAAAAACTGGATGCCAAAATAACATAAAGAAATATTCCCGGAAGACCACCTATAGGAAGATTAAATGCGGTACTGTGGGACAAGACAATTACTAAAACGAAAAGGTAGATGTACATGTGCAAAAGATGAATCAAGAAAAACTCCTTAGAAAGATGCTGAAAAGAGATCGAGCCAGAAACAGCTGGCAAGAAGGAATGAATTAAGCACTGGAAGTGAAAGAAAGAAATATAGAAGAAGGGTTATAAAATGATAGATAAATGTAGCGATGAGATATCGGAAGACGTCGGCAGACGTTGTATAACGATTGGTATATAGAGATGAACAGGAAGGTTTTAAACAAAGTCAGTTATGTATTCAAAAAACTTTGTGAAGACCTAAGAATTCAATAAATCTGCATTGCTTTGTTTTATTGACTTATAAAAGGCGAAGCTCTCCAAAAAATATCGGTTAATAAAGGCATTCGATAAAGACACTCCTAAAGTCCCTTTAACATTATAATAAATAAAATAATTAAGGCGACCTTGTTAATGTTATAGAGGTTTATAAAATGGGAGCCGCAATTCGAATTGTATGCTATGCCGACGACACCAGACTTGTTGCCGACGGCGAAGATCTGCAATAGTTATTGTTGCAAATTCGCAGGTTGGTCTAAAAAATATCAGACAGCAAGACGAAAAAGTCTATGATCAGCAAGGAACCGTTAAGGTGCAAAATAACAGAATCTAATATCTTAGTGCTGTAATCATAAGTAATGAATTGCTTGGTAGAGAAGTGGCACATAAAGCTCTTCAAGCAATAAAGGTCTCAGCTGGCTTAAATAATACCTTCTGGAGTAATAAGTATCTGAGAAAAGAATCCAAAGGAAAAAAAATCCACGCCTAGGCGAGTTCGGAGTTTACTCTAAACAAGTTCAAATGTAGAAGAGTATCGTTCAAATCTAAGCTGAAGATGCCGGCGCCAAAAATAGACCAAAGAAAAAATCCCAATTTTTTTAAATTCTTTTTGCAACAATTTTTCACCATTGAGCGGATGAAAATTGTTGTATCACATATAATCACATTTGCAGCAGCATCGAGATCTGGTACTGTGAAAACAAAATAAATATGGAAAACCAAGGGAATATCAACGTTGCAAAAAATCGTTGGGGATCATGTAAGAGGTGAAGAAATTCTAAGAAAATGACAAGTTTAAAAAATTAATAAACGCGTAGAAAGAAGAAGAACGGAGTGGAACAAAATGTTACAAGAATGGAGGAGAGCCTGCTGGCTAGTAAAAATGGTACGGAATTAGTCCCCAAAAGGAAAAGGTCGCCGTGACAACCCCGGAAGAGATGGAATGATTCGCTGGAGTAAACAAGCTTTTAGCCTACATATAAGACGAAGAAGAAGATAAGACAATATCTTCCTCGAGGTCCCAACGGCTTCAACTTTTGGACGCAAGTTTTTATGACCCATTAACAAGGATGTTTAATGCAGAATACTATAAATACTCGTATATGAAAACCTGCGTTCAGTCTAAATTTACACTATTTGAAATAGCAGAGTTATTGAGCAATAACTATGGACGAACAGCAACCCAGAACAGCTGTAGGATTTAAAGTCACAGGTATATATGCTATAAATGCAGATATCTTTACAGATCAAGGTTTTATACCCGTTCACCTGCATAAATAAAGTGGTCATATTATTTCGTCCGATATTCCCGTTGATGAAAGTTCTCACGACGAAACTTCGGGTGTGCCAAGGAACTGAGAAACTTCATTTACGGTCGTAATGCCGCTATGACAACCTGAAACTACAATGAGAAAACAGACACAGTTCAGAAACTTCTTTTACGGGAATCTTACCTCTATCCCAGCCGGGCTTCATACCTCAGTGGTAAGCATTCTGGCTACTGATCTAAGGGTCGAGATCCCCGATGAGGTTTTTGAAAAAATAAAAAAATGCGGATGAAAACTTCTACAGAATGACATCATTCGGAAGTGATGTAAAGCTGTGAGTCCATTGATACTATGATGGGTAGCATGTAAAAGATCCTTTGCTAGGGTTGGAACTCTTTAGTGTCGGCAAAATTCTAAGTAGGATTCAGGTATCTGGAACTTTGCATACCTAGACCTTGTCCACGGAGTTGGCCAAAAACCCTACTTGCTTAATATGAGTCTTCCCACAAATACTACTACTACTACCTCTACCCCAACCTGTAATATCCAAACCTAAGACCACTATGAGAAAATGAAAGAAGCAGCATTCTGAAATAATCATTAACTCCATACAAAAAAGTGTTAATATCAAAGAAAACAAAATAGCGATGGCATATAACTCCGTAAAAAATATTAAAACTTTAAAAGAAAGCTCATCTATGAAGACAGTAGTGCAAAGAAAAAGCACACGACTAAAAATTCTCAAGAAACTAGATTATACAGAAGTGTCGCATTCAAAAATTACAAGGAATTTATTTCAGATCAAGAAGAACAATGCAACGAAGAGAGTGAAGTGTTAATGATGATAACATTATGCTCTTGGTATGTGGCGACATGGAAAGAATGGCGACATTTTATTTAGCTGTGTTAGTTCGGTAATTGGGATCATATAGGCTGTGCTGATCGAGAAAAGAAAATAATCGTTTGTGATTTTTGTATCTAAAGCTTTTTATTTGGGATAGAGACCCATAACTGCCATGATTAACCCATATAGATGCGATAACAATGGCCATTTTATGGAATGAACACTATAAGTTTTTACTGAAATTTAGTGTATAACAACGCAAAAATAAATTTGTTATTACAAAATCTGCTTAACGGACCACCATTTCCCTGGATTGCCCTACTACGTTCCTATAAACAAATCGAGACTCAGAAGAAGTAGCACACATAACCTGACTGAGAAAAAATTTGAGTTTCCTAAAATATTGGGGCAAAATAGCCATGTTTGCATTGAGACTGAATCTCTGAATCTGATGTTGGGATATCATCCAAATGTCCAAGTGGTCTATTATTATCAGCAAAATTATTATTTAAATGTACTATGCAAGACAAACAATACTGGGACAGTTAGTATGGTCTGTTGTGAATATGACTGCCCTAATATGTGCCGTTGCTAGGTATTTCTAACTTAACCGTCAACTTGTTTAGACGTTGCTATGGATCAGAACTGTTATAATAAATGTAATTGTTTAAAGCCTCATTTAAGCTAATCAAATTATGCTAAAATCTCTATCAAGAGTTGTGCCAGTTTTTTTTTCTTGCATAATACATAAAACAGAATACTGGCTGAGCGAAAGGTATTTCAGTACAGGTAAATTGATTCATTTCATCCACTCTGTATATTACGTATTGATAAACATATAGATATGTCAAAGCCCAAAACGACTTTATGTAATTATAAAAAACAGACTTAACCGATTATGCAAAACATCAGAACTGAGGTGGCAGATATATCCGGTAAATCGTTTTCTGGCCTTTACCTTCCATTAAAGTCAAATACTTAGGGTTAAGGTTGTTCAGAAAAATATGTCGAGTATAACAAATACCGTCTGTTGAGCCTAAGTATCCGATACGGTGACGTAGTATAAACGTCACCAAAAATGTCTCATGAACCGTAAATGCACGTGAATACGCATGCTATTGTCATTCCTTTATTATCGCATTGAATTTTCCACGGAATTCCTTGTTATTGGACGCCTGCGCCCTTCAGGGAAAACTACTAAAGGTATGTCACGATGCTTTCCTTCCACATTCAGTGCTTTCTGGGCAGCTCCCTTGATAAGGCGATCGCGTAATGCGGAGAAAGGGGTTTTCGTGTGTCAGAAATTGGACATTAGCGCAAATGTAAGAATTTTCAGGTACGTTTCGGAAAACAGCGTCGGAAAGTAATCGAACGTCATCATGCACAGATTTCGTTTGCTTTGCACTTGAGGTGTTGGACGAATCCTAAATTCAAATTCCGGTTATAACGCGCTGCTTTTGTATCGGAATTTTTCGCAAGTAACTGTAATTATGCACAAGCACGGAAGCTATGCACGTGGTGTGAAACAATATTTGCATACGATTGCCGAAATTACTTGCTTCGCAAATCCACGTGTTCTGCAATGCCCGTTTTCGCGTAAACCGTATCGCCCAAGCGTCTAAAACGAAGTTCTACACGGTGTTTGAAATCAAGAAGTGTTCGTCTGAAAATGCTAACAAGAAATTCATCGTTCTTCAGGCAGGGTAAGAAATGTTCCGGTCTTTATAGCTGCGATTATGTTGCAACGCAGATTGGAGTGCTTTCAATTAAGTGGGTGGTAAACGGTGTGTGTTTATAATAAAGGGTGATTCGCGCTTAACCTGACATTTTTCTTGATTATTAAGCACGAAACTACGTGACTACTGGAAATTAGCGCTACAATTGGTTTTCTACTGCTTATTTAACTCGGTTCTAACTTTCAAACGCCTCAGATAAACGAGATCGGATTGATTTCTTGAAATTCCATAATATTGAAATACCTACAATATTGAGTAGTGTAGACATGTTTACTACTGAAGTGCTGTTAAATATTTCCTATATGTAGAAAAAATATACGTGTAAGGTATGAGACAAATGTTTTATGAAGGAGGCGACTGCTTGCACGAGTGAGTTTGTTTTTACTTTCTTTTAATTCGCAAAATAACATATAGTAATCATTACTTTTTGAACTCGAGATTTTTACGGAAAGTCTTCTGACTCAGAAAAAGTGGTTTTAGAAGTAATGTCGGTCTGTCAGCCTGTGAGCCTGCCTGTGTCTTCTCTACATCCTAGATGATTGATTCTATTGGTCTGAAAACTTACATTTTTGTTTTTAATATAAATTTGAAGATTCTAGTCATTTTAGCGGTACTTTACTCTTATGTTTTTCGGTTTCCGGGTAAAATCTATATTTATTTGATAAGAATTAAATGTCATAAAACAAGATCGTGTAATATGCAGTTAACTACAACTTTGTTCAAAAAGGTTTGTTTTTAAAATATAATTTTTGGAAAAATCAAGTTTTTTCATAAAATTCCTCAAAGTTACAAAATTAATAATGGGAATAAGTATGCGTAGAACTCTATTATACAGAAGGGGCCATAATTATATATAACAGCAATAAGATAACATGAACAACAAAATAGAATGCTTTAGTAAGAAAGAGATGACCATACGATACAATTATTTTAGTAGGCATGTTTAGTTGACTTATGTCATAACTAAAATAAGCGGCATGCCTACTCGAATATTTACTACTATGTTTATCTCTTTCTTACTCAAGCAATAGGTGTTATTTTCTTGTTCATGTTATCTCATTGCTGTTATATATAATTGTGGCCCCATCGGTATATTACAATTGTCTATAACTTTTCCCAAAAGAAGTGTTTTTGGATAAAGTGTAGTTTTCTGAAAAGATCTCAAAATAAATTATTTACAAGCAGTGAAAGAACGTCGTATGGAGACCATACCTCATTTTTTGTTTGTATTTTTATTACTGGCATTTTTAATTGTTTCCAAATGAAATTAAAACCAAAGGAAATATCATTTTAAACTAGATTAATTATTTGTGTTCTTTGACATCAGACAACAAACATGTGTAATTTTAAGAAACATAATCAATTTTTGCTATTTTTATGAAACTTCCGCTCATTGAAAATGTCAATGTTTTGAATACTTTCTTGGAAAACTTATTTTCTCTTATAAAAACACTTATTGATAAGCTAAAGAATTACATGGAAGTGCAAGAGATACATATTCCTAAATTTAATATCATAGTAACACACTTACCTGTTAATTCTGAAAAATATATTCCTGAAAATGTGGAGCATTTCTAATATACATAGAGAGTAAAGAAATATTAGAATTTATTTGCGGATTGTTACTTAAATTATCACATATATTTATTTTAAAGGGTCTTAAAGTAGCAATCCTTGTTGTATCTAAAATATGTCCAAACAAATAAATAAAATATATTATAAGTAATTAATTTTAATAATATAATGACATGACATTACGAATTGTGAATGATCTATACATTTTTTATAATTTTTATGAGCATAAAATTAAAAGTTAAGAAGCCAGGGGCACGATTTAAGACATTTTAAAAACTGTCATGTTAACGAAATGTTTATTTTGCCATATGAGTTTAGAATTAGTAAATAAATTAATTCATTTGAAGATTATAATACATAAATCTCCAATACATATGATCGATTTTGTTACACAGTATTGTGAGGAATTTTTTCGAAAAACTCAATTTTCGAGTCTGTTATTTGTTCTATTTAAATTATAGCTGCCGTGTCTTGTACTCGTAACTACAATAAAAATAGATAAAGTATAGGAACTCAAGATGCTAAAAAGTATAACCACAAATATAACACAATAATAGCTTTCCGTGGTGGGAGTGACTAAAAAATCCTAGAAATTTAGGCTAAATAGACTGAGCCAACAAGCATATTCTGTACGGTTTATGACAGAGAAAACTGCGTAGCTCTTAGATCATACACGGCACCAAACGATTTAACACCATTCATTGCATTTGCATAGTTTTCCTTATCTTCTTATTAAATACATGTTTCGATAATATTCGTAGAAAATAGCATGAGTAGATAAAATATTGGTCAGTTTGATATATGTTTAAAAAATATATCTCTATATTGTAGCTTTGGATTACTAGAATAGCCTATTCTCAAAACAGCTAAAATTAAATACTCTATTAATTAGATCGGTCCCTCGATAATAGCAGCAAAGCTAAACGAGCAAATAAAGTTTCTTTAATAAAAACAACGCCCTATAAAACTTATTTGCCATTTCTTTTCATTGTTGTTGCATTAAGTATTAATCTAGAAATTGTAAAGCAATTTCTGTAAAATAAAAGGAGTCTGGTATTGTCATAGAAACGCCCCATTTTACCCACGCATAACCTTTACATTTTCCAGGTCATTGTCTCTTAATGTTACACAAAGTGATCGATCAGTTTAAAAATCTTTGGGAAATGTGAGTTCTAAATTAATCTTAAGAGATTCTAGCCCAGAACCTCAAAGCTGCGATATAGAGATTCTGAGTCGTAAATATACTTACATAAAATATGGTATACAGAACAGCTCTTAGCTACGCTTTGGAAAATAAAGGGTGTTTTCCTTGGATTATTTCGCGAAGAAAATGTATTCGAATCTTAAGCCTAAACGGCTTTTTTTTTAGCTACAGCTGTTAACGTGTACTAATTTTTGCAGTTCTTAAATTGATTTATAAATAAAGAAGCTCCAGAAGCAAACAGTTATAGTATTCTCTGGTGGTAACGTTGGTGCCATTGCAGTTTGATTGCTGAAAAACGGCACAAGCCGACACGCAGGCAGGCACAGCACATGTGTATTTATTAATATTCAAAGAGTTGAAGCATGAATTATGACTGCTGGTGCTCATTTTCTGCAGATACATAGGAGCATTAAATTTAAGGGTTGTTAGAGGACATCAAACAGAACCACTGTGCATAATAAACTATACGTCAAAAATTAATAATATTTCGACATATTAAAACATTTTATTACTTAAACTAATTTATAATCACTGGAATCAATGTCTATGAACTCAAGTTCGCACATGTGGTTGCGATATTACCGAATTTAGCTAATATGCATACCAAACGCAGTTGTTTGGGTATTTCAATCATATTTCTAGGTTAATGTACTCTCATCAGATTTAGTCATTGGTTCTAAAAATTTATACCAGATCCTAATGCAAATTTTTTCTTGTAAGCAATTAATTTTTAGTGCATTGTACTTCTGCTGAGGTTATAGTTATAGTAATTATATACAATGCCGGTAATTTTAAATAATTAAGTTTTAATAAAGTACATATTAATATTGAGATACTTTTGTGCTTTGGTAACTAATATTGATATGATATCTCTATTAAAAGGTGGGGACAGCCACCCTTATCGATATTTGCTAGTCCAGTAATATGATTAAAATATTATAATTAAAAAATAAAACTAACAGTAGGAACATTAATCAAAATGGGGCTAAATTTACGCAATTTATCTTCAGTGGAAAGTGACTATGGAGCTACTGGTTTTTATGTTCGCACTCATAACCTGGTCGTTAATTTAACGAAGCAACAAAGGCATGTAGAAGCAGCTCTACGACCTAGAAGAAAAAGGATATAAATAAAGCTTATGACTGAAGTAAGTAGAAAGTTGACAAGTAAAAAGATAGGAATAAGCACTTGGATGAAGCCAAACAGCAGCCGATTATGCAAGATAGCAGGTTGATGTGCGAATACGACAACGGTAGTGACTGTTAGCGGAACATCTTGAATTGAAACTTCTGAAGATACAGAAATTTAAAGTTGTGGTGCTTGGACTATAAGTTAGGTAGTGTAAATGTAGAATTTGCACTTAAAGACGGACGTGAACGGAAGTGCGGAAAAGTTAATTTAGATTTTTAAAATATCAATTCATATTATGAATGATACGTTAATTTGATGCAGTTGTTAAGACAATCGCATTGCTCCAGAAACTAATTTGTATAAGAGGATAAATTGTCAAATGTTTGCCAATTACGTAAACTAATCTATTATAATTAAAATGTAACAAAACAAAAGTGCGGGATTCTTGTTATGCTTTTCTAAATTAAATAGTTTTTCGCGAATGTCATGATTAAATTCTATATAAAGAAGTAGTGCGACCAACGGTTGCATGTGGAAGGAAAGTATTAAGAAGGGCATTGAAAGGAAAGAAAATGGGAAACAGATATGAAAGAAGATCGAAAGAAGAGATGGGGTTTGTACGGAAAACCATCGATAGCAGGAGTGATTAAAATCCAAAGAATATGCTGGTTAGGTCACATAAGAAGGCTAGGAAATGATAGAGCAATAAAACAAATCTTGAAGCACAGAATAGAGAAAAAGACGAGAAGGGAGAGACCAAGTCGGAAGTGGATGGAGGCGGTGACAGCAGATTTAAGGGAAATAGGAGCCTACAATTGGAAAGAAGAAGCTATGGACAGGAAAATATGGAGAGATAAATCAACCAAGCCCAGGGCGTTCTAGACCTGTAGAGGTCATTTGCCCTTTCGGGAGTGCCAGCATTCTCGACTTAGGTGCAAGTAACTGGTAGAATTGCCGAGGACGTGTAGGAGTTCGCCGTCTAACTTATACGAGAACTTCAAAGTAAACGAGCATCATAAAACGTTTGAACTGTATTGTATGTTGGAGACCAGATTAAAAATTGTCTGAAAAGCAACTCATATTACAATCACGATTGGCTAATCTCGATCCACTGCTAGGTAAAGGCCTTTCCCATCTCATTCAATTGCCGTCTGTCTCCCTGGTTTCTCTCGTCCACTGTACCCCAGTCAGCTTATTGAAGTCATCTCTCCGCCTGATGTTCGGTAGTCCAACGTTTCTGCGTCTCGTCCTGGGTTTCCACTATTATCAAGCTTTTGGTCCACCTATTGTCCGTCCTTCGGGCCACATGTCCTGCCTAGTTCAATTTAAGTTCTATTACATTGACAAGTTTGGTTTGTTGATGTCAGTTAACCTAACGCTCAGTATAATTCGTTCTTGTGTTCTAGAAAGCTTTTGAGCATATCTTTTTGTGAGGCTCCCGGTCTCAGCTCCATGGGTCAACATTAGGAGGATGCATTGGTTGTAGGGTTCTCACCATTTCGGATGTAACAGCGCCAGCGCAGTTCAGCTTGCCGAAAGCGATCCATGCCAGGATAATTCTTCTGGCTATTTCATCAGACCTATAATTTATAATAATTAATTACCGGAGAGAAGCTGATAATCAATATTTAAAAATTACTGTTGATTACAGTTTTATTAAGTTTCGGTATAATTAGCTGAAAAATGTTAATAATCACAATTTATTTTCCCATATAAAACATAGCGTGCAACTAAGTCTTTTAAAATCCATCTCATTTGAAACACTCCAAAATTCACCAGTGAAATTTTGCGATGAACAATCTATAACTTGCACTAACGTATTATGCCATATTGCAAACTATTTGCGTCTAATATGTAACGATTTTTTTATGACATACCTATGATGGATATATTGGACTATAGACCAAAGTGAAAATTATTCATCTTGCAGTAATAGAATGATTAGTAATTTTTTTAACGTTAATTATTATTCATTCATAATCGTTTGCCCCTTGTATTCTTCAGCTCGACAACCATTCGTACTAAACTTGGAAGTGCAATGAAGGTGAGAGGTAGTAGGCGACTTACATTACACCTATGTTTAGATACCTTACGTGACTTCTGTGAATATGTTTCTGTGCTGCCTTGTTATTCTACCCCATAGACGTTAATGGTATTCCAACGTGGAACAGTTAAGTAAATCAGTGCCAATTCAGTGAGCAATGGAAGACATTCCACCTATTGGCTGATTCGATCTAATGATTCTCCTCTCGTATTGCAAGTCTAGCATCCTATCATTGCGCTACTGAAGCTTCTAACATTAATAACTGTAGTTTATACACCATTGAATTTTACTAGAATACAGAGCAAAGGACGTTTTGATCAAGGGAGGTGTGAGTATTCCCTAAATATAAAATAGCATTCAACTGCAGGTGTTACACATTCCTATCATCACACACAGAAATCTACAGTTGATTAAATTTAAAATGGATCAGATGTAAAAATGGCACTAACTATATTTATTTTGTGTTACTTTACACAAAAAAGTCTCAGTACAAATTAACTCGAAATTAAACAACGCCATTTGATAGGGTAAAAGACCTACAGAGCGGTGGAACTTAGATTACGAAGCAGATTTCTCAAGAGGAAAGGTACTTCAAATTTAATTCAGATTTCTTGAATTACAGAAACAGACAGGGCGGTTAAAGTAAATGATTAAAAAAAGAACGTTATTATCTTAACTTGACATTTATTGGATTTGAAAAAAGCGAAATCGTATTTAAGCTGTTTAATACAATAATTGACTTTTTAAGAGAACGTAATGCTTTACTGCTTGCTTTGATTAAAAGAAATGCGTACATATTTCGCTAGTAGTAGATGCCATAATGCGGAACTTTATAAAATTGTTGGCTATGCATAATAAGCCATGTAGTTAACTAGATGGTAATAGATATTTACTATACAAGTGGGATAAGAGAATCATTAATATACGTGTGTGTAAACACACAAGTATATTAATGATGCATTATCGCACATGTATTGTACAAAATTTTATCTACGACTGCCTAAAATTGAGAAAAGTGCATTAAGAGATATATCAGATCTATCATTTTCAAAAATATTTTAGTAGGCAAATGCCATTATGTCATTCATGTGACAATATTTCAGTTATGTAATGAATCCATTACACCACTCAGTTAGGTAATGAAGCCGTTACCTAACTGAGTGTTGTAATGAACTTCATTATCTAACGGAAATAGTGTCAAATGGGTGGCATAATGAGTTACTTATCCCACTGGGGTAGATAAAATATAATTTCTAGATTGTTCTGAGATTTCAAGTTTAGTATTAATACGTGTAGCTTCAAGCTACTACTATGAACGTATTAAAGTAATTAAACATTTTCAAAAAGATCTTGGTTTTTCCGTACTGGTAACGTTCTATTGCAGCAGTTGAGAGACAACGTTTATTGTATTGTTCCTGCTTGAGAAAAATTTCAATAAATAAATGTCTTATACAATTTAGAAGAAAATAATAGGCCTGTATGCGTTATATCATAAATTCATAAAATATTATAACGGAAAATACTTATTAAGCAATTCGGCATCATCTAATTATTGAGAAAATGGTTTCTATCTATTTCATACAATACTAAACAACATTTTATTATTTGTTACTTTCTAGTTTTGCCCTCTGCTCCTATAAGAAATTTAGTTGAGGTAAATAAATGTTTTATTAGCCTGACCCACTGTTTTATAGTATATTCGATTTTTATGAAGCATAAAATTTTCGTGTTTCCAATTTTTTCGAGGAATATGACCCCGCAGTGCGTTGAATAAAAAACACAAATATTGTTTTTTAGCAATTTAAACCAAAGCTTCTTAAAACTATTAAAGAATGTTTAGTGGACCAAGAGCTTAATATTTATGGTTATATTACAGTTTTTAGCAGTAACGCTTTAATGATAATTATCGTTTCTATATATCCATGTTACGTTTATATATAACCAACCGCTCATTAACTTCAAATGCAATGCAAATTGACGGCTATTACTTAATTAATCGCAAAGCGCCAAAGATATGTATTTAATGCCATAATTTTTATATTTGGGATTCTATAAATGGATTAATCAGTTGCGAGTTGCTTATATGCTTAATTTGGCACCCACGATCTGCAAACTAAATATGGAAATCTGTGTCAACCGCTGCGATTTTCCAAAACTCTAGCCAAGCTTATTAGCATAGTAAACGAAGGTACACCAGATTGTTTACAACTGTAGGACAGAGGAATTACGTAACTGCTCCCAGAATATGAATTTTGAGATATTATACAGAGTGTTATGGAAATCAGTGCAAATATTTTAACCCGTAATAGAACTCACCAAAATGAACAACTTTTTTATTTATCGTTTTTCATCTAATGCGATATTTTCTGAGTCATTTATCTCCCCTAAATTTGACGAGCCGCTTGGTAAGCAAATTTAGGTTAAAGGTGAACGACACAAGTATAATTAAAACTGCAAAGTTCTTGCACAAAAAACATGCGGCCAATAACTTACCTACCTCAATAAATTGATAAAGTACGTTGCTGACCAGATGTGAACTGAAGGTTTTATCAGCACATATGCAGTTTTTGTTGGTTTGCATATCAAAGAAATGTTTTTTGTGTTTTGTTTAATATTCCATAGGCGGGTATGCATTTTTAGAGTAAAATTGTTTTGAATTCTCGGGCATTTTCGAAAAAACGATCAATGGAAAAGTTGTTCAGCTTAGCGAGTTCTATTACGGGTTAAAATATTTGCACTCATTTCCATAACACCCTGTATTTTTTATTTTTACTTAGGTATTTAGATTTTCAGATGACTATTCACTCACTTTTCTGTGCTTACAGGATAACCTGATTTAATTTTTATTTCAGAATCATTGTTATTTTTTTTAACACGACTGTATTTGTGTTCTCGACTTATACTAGTTATTATTTATAGATGTATTCAGGGCGTAATCAATAGTCATAGTCATAGTCATTGTTGTGCTGGCGCTGTGAATTTTTGGTGTGCTGTGGTTTCTAGATAGATTGTTAACGTTTGTTATACGGTTTAGCAACTTTATAGGCTCTCTGGCAATAATAGCCATATTTCACCCGCTATCGAGTGATTATGGGTACTAAATAAAGTGAACTTAGTTTATGTAAGCGATTCTCTTAGAATAGTTTTATTTCTGTGTTTGACTTGATTGCAATTGTTAGTTTCATTTACTGTTGCTTACTTAGGCATTGTTTGTAATGTAAATTTTTTTATATGGGGTGGAATTATTTATTACATGAAATTCAATGGATTTATTATGTTGAATTTGAAGTTTAAAAATTGGAATGTAATTAATTTGTTAGGTTCAATCTTTACAAAGGCTGAAATCTTAATTAATTGAAAACTGTACTTCTAAGTATCTAAATATATAAATATACAAATAATTTTTTTTTGCTTTAAAACTGCTGTGCCAGTCATTTAATTTTTATTGTTATGAGTTGCTATGGATTGTTATCAGTTTTAATCAAAACTAATTATACTCGTAATACTATTTTGAGATGATAATTTATTTCAAAATTTTACTTTGTTGATTCTTCTTCTGTGTTTGATGAGTAAGAGTTTATTAGTTACACATATTTATATACGTTCTTCAAGTTTACAGTATCATGAGTTTGAAGCTTGCACGGGGATTAAAGATGTCAGAGTCTTCTCACGGTTAAGTGAAAATATTTTGAATAATTCTGTTTCATTAATGTTCTATGCTCTTCTTAGAAGAAAACCATTATTTGGAACATATCTGGATATAACAATGACGGAAAATCAAAAATATTCTATCCTTAAATGTATTTTATTGTTCACTAGGGGCAATTTTGAAAATTGTGTATGCATGAGAACTTTTACTTTAAGGAGGCAACTGAAAATGGAATAAAGCAAATCTTAGTTTATTAATAATTTTTAGCTATTGGTTCTGATGAAATTGGTATGGACATGATCCGGTTGTTTTGATCAAATATGCTATTTTCTGTGACAATTATAATAAATTCGAGCCAACATGTGCTTTTTGAATATTTGAAAATTGCTCTGTTTAGACCAAAGCTCATACTGATAAAGAACCGTGGGTTGTAGAAAATGCTTTTAAACTACCTCATGGGATCTAACTGATAAAAACCTGAGAGGCTCAGAAGAAAACAAATGTAAGATGCTTCCAGCGTCCAGTCAATCTCACTGATTCTAACATGGGAAGGGGGGGACTCACAATTGACAAAGACAAGTAGGATATCAAGAAATTCAAACGTTTTTGAATCCAAATATAAATGTAAGAACCCTACTACATCCGCAAAAATTCACAGAGGTGGAAGAAATGGAATATTGTAGGAGTAAGCGAGATCAGGAAGCATGGTAGTCTCACAAAACTAAAACGAAAGCATATATTTTATCACATCGAAGAAGACACAGAATCAACCGGAGGAGTGCATTTCTTCATTCATAAGCATCTTGAAGTAGAGATGGGCGCGTGAGTGAGTTTTCGCTCATGTCACGCACGTTTCACGCTTGCTTTAAACACTCACGTTCACGCACGTTCACGCTCACGTTCACTCACGTTCACGGCGTGATACGCCGCTCACGACGTGACACGCAGCTTTTATTTCAAAATTTGAATTCAGATAGAACAGAATGTTCAATTTAAAACCAATGAAAAAAACCCTAAACAGAACTAAAAATATATTTTACACGTGACATAATTTACGTGATATGTTGCAATCAGAATAGTTGATATAACAAGAAACAAATGAAAATTGACCACAATAACTGACGACAAGGGATAAATACTGATTTCTCGCAAATACATTTCTTGCAGCTGCCTTCAAAGACGTTACTTTTAATACCAAAATCTGTCATTGGAATTGGTATGAGTACAGAAGGTATATGTTGCTAGACAACACTTAATTCGTAGGTTTATAAGTACTTTTAGGTACAAAGATCAACATTTTCAGCGTTAAGGCGAGTATACAAAACAAAACATTACTTTTATTAAAATAATAAGTTCATCTACACATGTACACAATAAATTGGTTTAAAAATAAAACTTAATCAACATTTTCAGTGTTAAGTCGAGTATACAAAACAAAACATTACTTTTCTAAAAATAGGTTCATCTACACATCTACACAATACATTTTTCGTTTAATAATAAAACGTAATTAACATTTTCAGCGTTAAGTCGAGTATACAAAACAAAATATTACTTTTATTAGAATAATAAGTTCATCTACACAATAAATTGGTTAAAAAATAAATCGTAATCAACATTTTTAGCGTTAAGCCGAGTATAAAAAACAAAACATTACTTTTATTAGAATAATAAGTTCATCTATACATCTACACATTAAAATTTTGATTTAAAAATAATATGTAATCAGCACCCGGGGCACCCTGCAGTTTTTTTATTCGTTATTAAATATTTAACGTGAAATTAACGTGAAACGTGAATCACGCCTTGGAAATTTTTCACTCACGTTCACGTCACGATTTTCAAATATTAGTCACGTTCACGACGTTTTCACGTCACGCGCCCATCCCTACCTTGAAGACACAATTCTATCGGTCAGAAATATATTCTGGAGGGTGATTTCCTTTATACTACTAAAAATAACTTCGAGACGAATTCCGAGTATCAAAACCATTCAAGTATATCTACAAGCCACCACTCCCTCAGATGAAGAAGTAAATCTATACTGCGATGTAATATTACTGATACTAACCGAAATATTTGTTCATCAGTTCAGACTGAAAGCGGGCGAATCAGAATTATCCTTGGAAAATCTTGGATCTGGAAGTGTAGAACACTGTGAGTATTTATATTATGAAATGATCTTTAGCAGACGAATAGCTTCTTTTATAAAGACTAGCATAGAGGATGGATATGGAGAAGTCAGGATGGGAAAACAAGAAGCGGAAAATACTTTACCATCAAAGACAAAAAATAAATATCCAAAGATGTCACTGTGCTAAACAAATTCACAACAAGAAGCGATCACCGGATAGATTGAGCAACAATTGGAATAGATTCAAGCAGAGAAATAAACAGAATGATTAAGAAGAAGTTAGGATGCGTTTGGAAACATTCCAAAAACGGCGAAAAATTCGAAAGATGTGTCAGTAATATCCTAGAAGGAGGAAGAAAATATTGATAGCCTAAACGACTTAACAGTCACAGCTTTTGATAAGAGCTCCAATAATAAACACCTACCAGAAAAAAAGTAATAAAATATTAGTTATTCTGAAAAATGTTAATTGAAGAAAGAAACAATATGGAAACTAATAGAAACGTCAACAACGAAAATATGAGAGGAGAGAACTAATAATCATCTAGAGAAATCAAGCGAAACATTCAAAAATACGTGTGAGTAAATAAAGCAAACAATAGAAGAAAGCAAGTATGAAAATGATACTCAGACAGCTTGGAAACGAAAAAAATATGAAATACAAAAACTTGAAAATAACAGAGGAAAAGTGATAATGTCAAACAAGGAGAAGTTATTAGAGATAACTGAAGAATTTTAAAGTGAACTCCACAGAAGCAATCAGTTAGAAACACCGAAGCAAGAAGAATTAACAGCTATAAAGGGTGTAAGGGTGTAGTAAGCCAAGGATTTGGTAACAATTATTGCTATGGAGGAGATTTAAGAAGTTCTGGAAAAAAAAACGAAAAAAGATAAGCTGCAGGGGAAAACAATATTGAGAGAGACGCATAAAAATTAAAAATCTCTTCAATCTATATTTGCAAACCATCAATGCATTTACCAGCATATAAAAAAGCAGATAAAACCGATCTTGAAACTTAAAGGTCTGTAAGCCTGTTAAACACTCTCTACAAAATATTCAACAGTAATATCCCAAGTGCATTAAAATAGCCGATTAAATTTTGACGTTTTCTGTCAAAATGTTTTGCTAAGAAATTTGTCAAGTAAATTTGCCGCTCAACAAGAATCCCGAGTGCGCAGCACGAGGGATTTTGAAGCGGAAAATTTACGAGATATATTTCTTCAGAGCAAAACATTCTGACAGAAAATCGTCAAAATTTATTCAGGCTAGTTTACATGCACGCGGGATGTTCGGAGTGATTATTTCCTGAATAAATAGAAAAATTCAGTTGGTGAAGCACCTTTAATAATCATGTTAAAATTATGCACAAGCGATTAAATTTTGACATAAATTTAACCGCGGTTAAATTTTGACGTTTGAATTTTAGTCATTATTAAACTGACAGAAACCATGGTGATTACGCATTATTATGGATATGAAGGAAATAATCACATATAATCTCATAAGACTATTAATAATTTCCGAATATGGATTAATGCTCGAATGCAGATTCGGTAAGAAAGTCGTAACGACACAAACCCAAAAAAGAAGTAATGTCTACTTACAAAAAAATTCCAAGAAATTTTGTTGCTGGCTTGGTTACGGCTCTTGAACTAATTTTTCTATAGGTCATTAATGAGTGTCGTACGATTTTCACCCGAATTACTACAAGAAAATTAGAAAATAAATAGAGTTTTGCCAACCACGACAACAGGCTGGCTTTCTCTCAGATTTTGGTACAAATAAGCATCTGTCAGAGTTTTAAACTTCTAATCGAAATAATCTTTGGGTATCATATAACATTAAATCTCGTGTGCATCGACTTTCACAAAGCTTTCGATACAATCTTTAATATTCTAGAAGCTTTGAAACATTGCTGTATAGATTCCAGGATTGCAGGTACATTAAATTCCTCTATCGAATAATAGTAATAATAACACAAAAACAAACTGAGCACTTTTGCACACGCCTATGTTTAGCAATAAACAATAAAATAGAATTATTATATTTTAACATACTATCTCAGTACAATTTCTTTGGTGCTGTTTATTGTCCTTGCACTGGCAAGCTGCAAGAATTCAGCGAATAGAAAATCTTTCTTGGAATGTAGTTTCTTTAATACATGTGGATTCTTATCAGGCCAGATATGAGTATTATGCATGTTAAAAACTTCCTCGGGTGTAGAACTGGCTTGATCGGTAAACACACCAAACATTAGGAAATCATGTTGCCCGTCACTCACAAAATATTTGTCATCTTTAATTATCTCTTACTTGTACCGCCTGTACTCTTTGGATGTGATAAGGATGCAAATCTTGAGTTTCTAAAATCGGTCGCACAGTAGACCTACAAATACCAAACTGAGCACCAAGTCGGCTTGTGCTATTACCGGGCTTTTGTTATACTTCTTGCAAGGCTTGCTACTCGATTTGCCGGACATCTTCATAATGTCGTGCCAAGTATTGTTTTGTGTGTAAACGATCCAATGTTCCTTCATCACTGTAAATTCTTGTAAATGTTCGTGAATCGGGAACGTGTGGGTAATGAAATCTACCACTGTATAAATTACGGTATTCGGTACTATTTCCACCAACAATACCATAAAATAAAATATAGCAACCCTTTCGGTGTTCGTAAAAGGATTAGTTTTCAATTATATTAAACACGCACGGAGTAGAGACCACGAGACTGACTGATAAAACCATTTTTAAAAAATCTGTAGGCCTTTATTCAGAACTTCCTTCATAAGTGGAAGTTGTGACACTAACAATTTTAAAAATCAAAGAAAATTAGGGGTAACAATATCATCACGTTCGGAATAATACTGAAACAATGAAAGACACGCGAATGGATTCAATTTCACATAAAAAATATTACCCGAGATAATATTCAAACTACAGAGCTTGCGAACGCAGATTTAAATCCGCCGTCTCATCCACGAACCCATCGAGGTCCTCTCCCGGCTTTGCGATGTGCAGAACGGACTTGTTGCTGAAACTTTACATTACCCTGTATCTGTTGGGTCCCATTTTTGCCAAATGTAAACCTATGTAAAAATTATTACTTTTATCTATTTCTCAGTTAACGCAAAAATAAAAGTTTATTTTTAAGGTTTCCCCTGTATATATTTTTCGATTTAATGCCAGCTAGACATAATAATCTGCATGCAAAATATTGCCTCCATCCAACAAATAGTTTTTGAGTTGTACCGTCAACCAGCAGGCAAACAGAGAGAGTTGGGAAAACTTGTTTTTCGTCATCTAAGGACCCTAAAACGTTAAGATCTGAAGAAATTTCAAAACGTGATTTTTTGCGATTACCATAATTTCTTTGTCTTTTATACGACGGAAGTAATAATGCAGTGAATCACAAAATACTTGTGGAATTCATTTTATTTGCAACCATATGTTAACATTCCTGACCTCATTTGAGTGGGGGAAGTCGTACATTTCAGCCCGCTACTTCCCGCACTCACTTCCCGCACTTGAGCGGGAAGTGAGTGCGGGAAGTACATTCCCGACCGCTGAGTAGGTAGGGACACTGGGAATCTCGTTGATCCATTCATGCGCGTCACAACCTGTCGTATCATAATATAATATTTTTTCCAATTATTGTTTAGAATAAAGTGGTTGCGAATAAAATAGTATACAAACCTCGACAGGAAGTTTCCGTTGTCTCGAGATAATAGCTGATTTCGACGCTTCGCGTCTCAATCAGCTAACTAATCTCTCGACAGTAATGAAACACTCCCCATCTGGGGCTGTAATATACTGTTCTTCCGATAACAAACTCGGATTTGAACAAATTCATCCTTGAAAGTTGAATAATTATCTCAATTTACGTAACAAGGGTGTGTGTAATGATTTGCAACAAACTTTAATAAATTATTACATGAAAACCTACCGCCGATTAAAAATACTTTGAGAATATTATTATTTCAATATCACCTATCAGTGTTTATTTTTTCTAACATGAATTTTGGGAAAGCCGGGATGTAATAATAGTATATTATGGGACAAGTGGTTGAAATTTTATCAGCCACGAGTTGCATATACTATTTTTTCTACGAATTTTAACAAATTAATGCACATTTCTCTTGTCAACAATTGCATGTCAAACAGTTTGAAATCGCGGTAGTCGGAACATTTCAATCTCTAGTCGTTGAAATGGTATTTCAACCACCGGAATCAATGTCAAAATGCCTGATTTCAATGTCATGAGTAGAAAAAATTATTTTTAGAATAAATGTTCATAATCTCAATGTATCTAAATTAACCGTAAAAATTGTACTCATTTTTCGTATACTGTATTGTTTCGTCTCCGATAATAACATGCTTTGTGTTTCCTTTGTTTAAAAATTCTATTTGATGCCACGTATTGTACGAGCAGATCAAAACTTTCACAGTTATTTAGTAATATCTAAGATTGCTTTCATGTGAATAAATTCCAAATAAAATGTACTCCCCTATGATGCTGTAAAATTATTCGGCTATGCTATGTAAAACGATTCAACTCCTTAACCATTAATGTAACATTTAATTAACATAACGTTGCTGACAGCACTTACTGCCCCTTCATATGACAATAATAATTTTTGTGCTTCAAAATATTTATAGCACAGCCAAAAAGTATATAGGAAGCTTTTTTATAAAAGGAAGGCCAAAATACACATTTTTATATCGAAACAGACTACTGTCATTTAGCTTAACTAACTTTGTGTTTTCGTTTCCTGTATGAACATCAATAAATAAAAGACATAAGTAGTTTTTATATTATGTAAGTATATTGCAAGTCGATTCCAGATATAGCATTTTTGGTATTTAAAAATACATAGACGTATTGTTGAGTGGTTTATTACAAAATCATTCATTTCTATATACGTTAAACATAATTATCCATCGTATACTTGATCATAAGTTCATTTTTAAATAACATTCTCTCACTAATTAACGCTGTACTATACACTAAGATAAGCATTGAGCAGTGAGGCCTATTGGTTACAGTTTTGTGAATTTATCAAAGTGATATTATATAGTAGCTATTATAAGTATAGCATTATGTAGCAGAAAATAACATGTCTCCTGAGAATCTTTGTGTAGGAGTCCTGTATTAGAACAGTAAAGTTGAATGACGACGATAATGCCTAGCTCTCAAGTTTCTGAGTACAAAGGTTTCAAAAAGCCATCGTTAGAGCTATCAAAGGCTTTCTTTGCAGTCGTGTTTGGAATTCTAATAATCGTTAATATACTAGTAGTGCTGCTATGGGGCAGTTTTTAAAATTCCGTATAAAAAAAATGGAAAATATTAGGAGCTGTATTTAATTAGTTATATACCTCAAAGAATGTTACATATGGAAAAAATAAAATATATTATATTATATTCGTGACACTTTACCCTATGGTCGATACGATATTGAAACTCATATGTAGGCGCTGCATGTTATTACGAATTCCACCGTAAGCAAACAGACCAAACAATTCTAGTAGTAAAATCAATAATATATAATAGTGTTTATCTAGAACCCCACTATCTTGCTGGTTATTGAATCTTTTATTGAGATTTATATCGATAAATGCTCACTCGTTTATAATGAAGCTTTTACTATGTATTCTAAAATTTTAATTAAATTAGGTGTATATTTTGTGCTTGTACCTTCTTATCGATGAATTGACGAACGCACTTACAATAAATCAGGTGTTACAAGATTGTTAGAAACCGGATTTAGATATCTATATGTTTAATAGTATATTGCATACCGAGGTGGGAAGTGTTTCATTCCTGACGAGAGATTAAGTAGTTAACCGAGACGTGCAGCGTCGAGGTTAACTTTATCTCGAGACAGAAATGAAACTTTTCACCGTGGTATGTATATTATTTTATTCGCAATCATCTAATTTTCAAAATAACGACAATTGAATTCTGAATAATAGATATCTTCATGTGGCAAATATTTTTGTTAAAATGAAAACAACCCACTCAATATTTTTGTTACCATGAAGACAACCCAGTCTTCAGGTATGTAATATTTTTCGGGGTATGTAATATAATTTCCCGTTTCAGTAATTATCTAGTTCCCAGCTGTTGACATGTCATGAAATTGACACATTACAATGTGATTGCGAATAAAAAATATTTTACAGTTAGTGATCTGTTTTACTCTTCCATTGTAATTAAACCTAAATCTCCTTCTTAATTGGCTTCTACCGAAAAAATATGTTTAAATTAAGTTAGCACAGATGGTGGACCTCTTTTGTGATAGATCATTGATGCTGGAATGAAGTAATAGTCCAGAAAAGGGCTAAATTAGGAAACATTTTTATTCATTTTCTCTTTACTTACCTCGTCTAAAAGACGAAGGAAATATTGTAATTACGAAAAAAGCACCTTCTGAGATTTTTTGATATCTTCAGGTTTCAGGGTTTCTAGATGACGAAATAGATATTTATAAATTAAGGGAGATATGAATATGTTTTTTCCCTGAATAAAGAACATGAATATCTCCCGTGCAGCTGGGAACTAGATGATTACTGAAGTTAGCCGGAAAATTATTACATACACCGAAAAATATTACATACCTAAAGACTGGCTTGTTTTCATGGTAACAAAAATATTGAGTGGGTTGTTTTCATGGTAACAAAAATATTTGCTACATCAAGATATCTATTATTCAGAATTCATTTGTAGTTATTTTTAAAATTAGATGATTGGGATTAAAATAGTATACATACCACGGTGAAAAGTTTCATTCCTGTCTCGAGATAAAGTTAACCTCGACACTTCTCACCTCGGTATGTAATATACTATTATTTACTAGCATATTAGTAAGAATAGTATGAAGTTTCAAAATGTCGTAATGATATTTAAAATTAGAATATGCAAGATCAAGGATTATCTCAATGTATGATTGCTAAGACGTTGCCTATAGTTGCATGGTTACCATGAGTTTTAGGGAGAAATAATTTGACCAGTCCCTTGGGAGTTATGAGTAGCTTTTCATATGTTGTATCTATGACGAAAATGTTCAATATCATGTTGCTAGTAAATAAAACAGTTTTTATCTACTAGCAACATGATATTGTACATTTTCGTCATAGAAACAAAATATGAAAAGCTACTCATAACTCCCAAGGGACTTGTCAAATTATTTCTCCCTCAAACTCATGGTAACAATGCAACTACAATTAACTTCTTAGCAACCATACAATGAGGCATACCTTGATGTTACTTACATATTCTAATTTTAAATGCCATTATGACATTTTGAAATTTCATACTATTTTTACGAATATGCTAGTAGATAAAATATTGTATGCACCACGGGAGATATTCATGTTCTTTACCTTCGGTTGACTTACAGACCTCGGGCGAGAGGCCCTCGGTCTGTAACACATGTCAACCTCAGGAAAAAAACATATTCATATCTCCCTTAATGCATAAATATCTATTTTTTCACGTCTGGGAGCAAAACACGGTTTCTACGATACCAAAATCGTGAGAGAAATAACAAATTACTCCATAGAGGAGAGAAATTTCCCTAGGGAGTTTTCATTATGATTGAGCAACAAGAGCTCACAATTATGTCAAATTCAAATTTGACATAATTGTGAGCTCACAATTATGTCAAATTCAAATTTGACATAATTGTGGGCTCTTGTCGTAATGACTTGCAGTGCCACCAACTTTAAAATTTACAATAGGCTACTAATTTTAAAATAATTGTCACTAAAATGTCAATAAATGGTGTTTCAAAAAACAGATTTTTCGTTTTAAATCTTCCTGCAACGTGAAAAAATAGTATATAAAGTGGTTTTTTTTTTATAATAACTGTCAAAGTGTTACAGTGTCGGTAGATATGTGATTAAAACGCTAGGAAATTTTTATACCTCGTGTTGGTAGAATTTTTTCAAAATTATGGTTGTGTCAATTTTGAATGTCAAAGTTTCTTAAATTGAACTCTTTACAAATTTCGTTTTTTAACATGGAATCATCATCATCATCAATAAAATCGGATAAAAAAAGAAAACCAAGAAATATTTTAAATGCAAAAATGAAGCAAGCGATATTAAATTATGACATATCTGTCAAAATGACAATAATTTTTTTAGTGGAAGAAAAGAACTAAAAAGTCTATGTACCAACATCACTAAAACTAGGGACCCTGCAAGAATGCAACTTATCCCCTAGAAAGTTGACCTTGAAAATTATTATACAACTCGGAGAGAATGCTATTTTCCTTCTGTGCAATTTCTCTCCCTTATTGCATAATCTACTATTGTCAAACCGGTATAACTTAAAAACTATTTGTTGGAGGAAAACGATATTCTGCATGCGGAGGATTATATGCCTTCCTGGTATAATTCCGAGAAAATATTGATAAAATACCTACAGGGTGAGCATCTTAAAAAATGAAAATTCTGCCTATTTTTGCTTTCATTCCAGAGCTATTACTTAAATGAAAGTAATATTTTGCACGTAGCCCAAATTTTTACCCTTGACGAAAACGAACCTATTTTGGACCCATCATATACGAGCCCCGTCCAGCTTCAGTTGGCCCACACACAAAATTTGTAGTGTTGTTGGCATTTATCGCTCAAGGAACAAAACCAGCCGTTACAATGTAATATCTAAGACAAAATATGCTATTTAGAGGAATATAGGAGAGATCTGGGTTCAATGGAGCAAAAAAGTAGTTTTTTTGCATTCCATTACCTAAGTATTGCTAACGACGAGGATTAAAGTGGCTATGAAAACAACGGTTTTTTTACGGAAATAACACCTAGATGTTTCGATTGTAAAACAGTTAATTGATAGTGCAATTGTTGTCAATAACTGTCAACTGTAGCTATGTTTTTTCGTTTTGTTTAAGCGATCTATGAAAAAAGTCTATAAATTTGAAGCGGTTTAGAAACGGATCATCGATTTTGATGATTTATTCTAGTATGCATATCAGTTTTCTGAATAAATCATTTAAAATTCAAAGATTAATAATCTTGGCAAATACAGTTTTCTTCTGCTATTTCTTCGTTAGTTCATTTGTGGGTAAAATTAATACGAGCTGTAGCCACTGTTTGTGATTTATACAGAGTGGCTATAAAATATTGTCTGGTCAAGAAGGCAATTTTGTCGTACCATTGCATAATGACCAATACTAATGAATTTAAGATTAACTAACACACCTCCAAACACAGTTTAGTCATTTTGTAAGGATTGAAACTAATCCAATGAAAATTATTGCGATAATGATAACAAATTTGTTCGAAAATTTTGGGTTCTTCTTCTTCTTCCTGTTATTATAGGCCAGTCGCCTGTTTTAACCACGAAGTGGTTATATGAGCCCTCTTTGCCCTTAGGTCGGGTAGGTGGCTAGCCTTACCCGTCGAAAGTGAGGAAGAGTTTTCTTGTTTTAGGGGTTAACGACTATCACAGGTGTTAGCGTGGTAGCCGGGGAGCGTACGATTTTTAAAATCCGTATGGAGTCCGCCGGGATCCGAATCCGGGGGGGGGGGGGGCGCTTGAGAGGCGGGCATTTGCTCGAGGGGCATCCGCTCATCTAAATTTTGGGTTAAATGTAGCAAATCTGCAAAAGCTTGTAAAATAAATTGGCCGGTAATACAGATGCCGACAAAAGCCATAACACGCTGTATTTAAATCGAGTCGCACGCTATCCTAGAGACAATAAGTGCCAAATGAAGAACGGGATTTATCTGGTATTTTTCTATAATTTTCGTTTATAAGTGATCGATCGTACAGAAAAACGTCATATAGAATAGTATGGAATTTAATATACCTATATTTCGGCACCAGATTTCTAGTTAGTAAATAGCTGAAACCAAAAGTCATATACTTTAAACCAGTTTCAGAAAGGTTATGTCTATTAAGATTAAGAGAAGGATATTGTCTATGAAGAAATGAAGACGATACATGAATTACCAAAGTATGATCTCAAACTGGAATACCTAATTTATTTAACGTCATAATGGGTCGAGAAGAATGCTACAGCTAAGTATTATTAGAACAAAAAGTACGCATAAACAATGCAACGAGAGCTTAATTTCTATGTATTTTTTTAATAAATCATGTAGAGTCAGATTAAAACTTTTGAAGATATTTTTCTGCAGAAATTTGATGGTCGTCTATTATTATAACGGGTGTGCATAAACAGTCGTCATCCCAGTAGGTTTTGGCTTCAAAAACGTATGTCTATTATAATTGAGAAAAACTGCGCTATGACAGTACTCAATGACGTTTCATTGTGTTGCACGAATCAATCAAAGATATAACATTTTGTTTTTCAAAGCAACTGGGATGACGACTGTTTATGAACACCCGTTATTATTAGTTATTTTTTGCATAAAATTACTACGCAATGTATCCATTATTTGAAAAATGACTTTAACGACGAAAGCTGTCCAGGGCCAATAATTCAAAATGAAAGGCATATAAGGTGCAGTATATGTTTCTATAATTTTTGTCTTCAAGGAGTACTGTACTGTACTGTACTGACACCCTTTTGAAATTATGCTTGCTGAACTGGCTGCTAAAACTGAGTTTATTAAGTGATTTGCTATAATTTCCATCAATAGTTATAGTAGAAAACGTATCAACAGCTTATGGGTCTAGTTTCCAATTTTTATTCTATTCTCTTTGTTGAACGTAATTATATGCCATTAAGCCTGTATTTCTACATCGTCTGAGCACTTGCCACGTAATGCCCAGAGGAACTACAGCCGGTTAATTTTCCATGTGATTCAGAGTATGTGGCAATTATTCTTGTAATTTTTATAACAGTGTACAAATGTGTTACTAAATATACGTATAGGTTAAATCACTTCACTTTTGATATTACAAGAATACCGTGGAGTACTAGTTAAGCAGTTAAATTTTAATGATTACAATATAACCAAGCTAAGGTAATTCCAAGAACGTTTTATTGCATTATATTCCAATTTTTTCATAGAGACACTAAATAATTATTTAGTAATGTTGCCATTTATCATTGACATTTGTTAAGCAAACATGTACACTTTAAAAATATATGAAATTCAAAGGCTGTTCCGGTATTCTTCAAGATATTTTTGGTTTTCAATTTGTTGTTACGTTGTGTTGCGTAAATTTGTTATTATCTTAACTTGAGGTACTTGAGATTTACAACATAATTATTTGATTATGCCCCCAACTGCTATATGTTTTGTACCATTTTGTCGATTTTTAGTTCGTTACGTTTATTTTTTCGTTTTATAAGTGATACTTATTTTAATACGTTAATAAAAACAATTCCACCTCCAGGAATAATTGTCTAAATTTCGTAAAATTTATACCCTGAGAATATCGAATTTTGAAACAATCTCATCCTGGGTGATTGAAATCCTACGCAGACATGGACCCCTGGTTATAAAAATTGCAACACTTTATGATATAAATAAAATGAAAACCTGTAGAGAATTTCAAAACAAAGAAAAATGTGAGACTAGTATACAATTTTAAATACAGCGAATGAAATAAATCTGTCTCAAACGAGACGTTACGAAGAAAAAGCCACTTTTTTGAAAAACGACATGCCATACTAGCAAGGTTCCAGGACTAGCATCATATAAATAAAGGAGAACGATCCAAATGTGTGTGTCCGTCACTACAATTGCCGACGCAATGTCCTCCATTAGCGTTTGCATACATTTCGCGGTCGCCTGGATTTCGCGACCGGGGCGGAGCCCCCAGGGCCCCCTTGGAGAGGGGCAGAGCCCCGAGGTCCCCTTGGAGAGGGGCAGAGCCTCGAGGGCCCCCTTGGAGAGGGGCGGAGCTCGGAGGGCCCCTTGGACAGGTGCCGAGCCCCGAGGGCCCTTTTGGAGAGGGGCGGAGTCTCATGAACCCCCTTGGAGTTGGGCAGAGCTCCGAGGGCCCCCTTGGAGAGGGGCGGATCACCGAGGGTCCCTTGGAGAGAGCGGAGCCCCGTGAGCCCCCTTGAAGGGGGGCGGACTCCCGAGGGCCCCCTTGGAGAGGGGCGGAGTCCCGAGGGCTTCATTCTTTGGTCAGGTGCACGGCAGAGGGAGGCAGGGGAGGGGTGTGTAACAGACCGGAATGGCGCAACGTAATAGGCCTAAAAATGGTGGTAATTTGAATAGAATAGATGGCGCAATAGCGCGCGCAGCTCCGTTTATTAATAATAAGCAAGAAAATGCGATGTCGCATAACTAAGATGCAATTTATGTTCAAGAAAGTCATACACACTGTAGTACAAAAGTTACAGCAATTAAACTATTCTAATAAGTTCACCAGCTATTAATTCAAATGAGAGAAAGTTAAAAATACGAAACTACGCAATTACTAAGATCAACGATTTAGACAAGCTGACATTCTTAATAATTACAAGATACATCAATATCAGAATTGACCAAAAATAAACGGAGGTACAGCTATAACCAATAACTTTCCGTAAATAAAAATTCTTTTGCGAAAAGTATTACCATTTTATCGAAAATTCACAACATCCACTGCCAAAGAGCTTCAGTATATTACGAATTATAGTATTGCTATATTTTTGGAGGTTTAGAAATTTGTATGTAATGCGAAGCAGGTAAGGATCTTTAAAGAAGATAATCTTTGTCCTAGATTTGATTCCTTCGTGTTACCATTATCATGAAACAAATCGAATTTCTTTGCTTGCTTATGTAATACAACGAAGAAGACTTTCACATAAAAATAAAGAAAATATGAAAGAACTGTTAAAGCTAGATGTAAATAAGAAAAGTATAAATTACAGAAATTAACTTTAAACGCCTATTTAGTAAGAAATATACAACCTGAAAGGACAGCACCTTTGGAACAGTGTATACATATTTACAGTGTTTCTATTTATTGTACTAAGTATGTATAATTGCTATACTAACATATCAAGACACCGAGCTAGATTTAAAGAAATATTTATCTAAATAGCGTATACCGTAAATATAAACATAATGCTTTTCTGAATCTTTTTAGCATTGATAATAAATGAATTACCCTTTAGGAACGATTTTTTAAGTTGCAGAAATGCTTTTATCATTGCTGATATGATGTGGCCATATGGTAACGCCAGTAGTTTGTACTAACTAATTAATGTAAATCTTTTAAATTTGTTTATTATAATATAACAGGTGTTACGAGGGGTAGTTTGAAAATTCTTAGAAACTAATAGTAAATAAAATACCTCTTAAAAACAGTTTTATTGTTTTTCAAAGTATTCATCTTTATAGTCTATACATTTTTGTATTCGGTAAAACCAGTCGCTGAAGCACTTTCCCCACTCCTGCTGAGGTACCCCACAGCGACGCCTATAATTGGCCTAACGGCTGTTGGCTGAGTGCGAAATAAATAAATAAATAAATAAATAAATAAATAGTAAATTTTTTAGGTGCAAAATAATTTTTCTGTCGTGCTCTTTTCTCTAACTATTCCAAACACTTCAGGCAAACAAGTAGTTGTATACCACTCGGAATTAACTGTACGACGATCCTCCAAAGTAACATTGAACAGTTTTGGAAAAAAAATGTTGCCACCATCTTGTTGCCAACACTTCTTGTTTGTCTAACCTTTGTGGGTCTAGGGTCATCTTCAAACACCCACCGAACCGTTCCGGGAGACAACCGTAGTCGTTAGAGAAAAAAAAGGTTTTATCTCCTGTAACAATGTTCCAAACAGTATTCGAGGCTCCACGGTTGTATTTTCTCACGGTTTTCTTGCACCAAACTACCCTTTGTTGTTTTTGGAATTTTGTCAGATTGTGGGGAATCCAACGGCAACATATTTTTTTACATGTGCCTAAATGATCATGTAAAATATTTTTTACTTGACTCACGCCAATGCCTAATTGCTCTAATAAAACCATAAGTGGTTTGATGGTTTTCTCCAATTAAGCGGCGGATAGCAGCAATGTTTTCGTCGGTCACAGTTGTGAATGGTTGACCTTCGTGTAATTCATCGCAGAGGTAAAACCGGTCCCTTTTCAATTCGTTGTACCAATTATAAGTTGTAGCTTGAGAAGGAGCTTCATCACGAAAAGCACTTCGAAGCCGCTCGACACTTTGTTGCGGAGTGAGCAACGATTTAAAATCATAATAAATGATCGCCCTGTAATGCTTTCTGGTCAAATTTTTTTTTTTTCACTTTACACTAACTTTTATTTCTGCTTGAAACCAAATTAAAAAAAGCAAATGTTCTGCAGAAAACGATATTTTGACAGTATAATATCAAACAATCGTTTGCGATTGTTTTTATTTTGAACAGCGTTTGAAAAGCATGGCGTTCTAGATATTATCAGCGTGTCCCTCGTATTATTATACTGCAATGCACTATTCTGTATGAAACAGTACAAAATAATATATACATAAACCCCCTCCTCATTTCTTGCACTCGGTTCTTTCAACTGAGCAACAGCGTTTTTCTGCATCCCTTCTTCTTTTCTTATTGGGAACAGGCTGTACTAAATGATCTTTACCGTCACACCGGAGATCATCAGACACACGATTGAGGGATACACTACTTTTTAAAGTGCTTGGTCTTGCACTACCTTTTGGAGGGTTGCCATACTTGGTTAGATACATGGTGACTATTTCCCGACGAAAGTCTAGATTGGATACGGCGTGCCCAGAACACTTATAAAGAACCCATGCATTACTTACCGCAACGTCTATAAGCCACGTATAATAACTACCAATATCACTTTTTTCCCCTCACCCGTATTCTATATTTGGCCACGTCTTCGTCCATTCTATCTGTACCGCCCATATACGCCTTATATATTTCTATTACGTGAAGCCTCTCAACTTTTTTTATGAACTGTGTCTTTTCACACTTCCGATTGGACTGACGTCATAACTTGTAAATGCCACGGTTACTAAAGAATTGTCTTTCCATTTTACTACAATAATTTCGTCATCTCTATCTATTTTAGAATCATAATATCCGCGTTCACATTTTTCCCATTTGCTTTTATTTTTGAGTGGACGCTCCATAGGAGTTCTATTCATCCTAAGAATTCCTGTACCACCATATCCAATTCCTTTTAGGTTAAGACGAAGGTCAAAGCTAGTGAGTAAGGTTATCAAAAAAGGACTCGTACCTCAAAATTTTCTCAGGTAACTCATCAACCACATCTGCAACTGCTGCAGCAGCTTTCCCAAACCGTTCGTTATATTCGTAATTGAAATTTTGGATTTTTTTCTTGGTAAATTTCAAAATTTGTTAAGTATCCATTTTCAGTATTCAGTGACCAAACCTTATATCCAAATCGGATAGGTTTGCCTCTGACAAATTGTTTACAGTAGTGTCTCCCATAATATTTCACCATTGATTTGTCAAAACTCATGTGATGTATAGGTTCTGTATGTTTTGAAAAGTTGTTTTTTAGTATATCAATAACGGGTCTCATCTTACCCATCTTATCATTCTCGTTAACTTTAGTGTTATCACAGCAGTGAAAGAAACGCACAATTCCCCAAGTCTAAACTTGTATCCCAAAACGATTTATTTACAGGTAACTGATTATATCCGGACAGTAGCAACATTTCTAAAAAGCATCTAATTTCATCGGGTGTATTTTTTGGGTTGGGAAGAATTGAAGATAACGCATAATTATTGGACTGTTAAACTAATAACGAACAACTGCTTCGTCAATCATAAGTTCAAATAACTCATTTAACGCCATTTATCCAGTATTTTCCAATATTTTTTCTTTGGTTACCCGAGATACTATTCTCTATGTGTTGTAAAGTAGCTATGCTATGTAGTTATTTACTAGACCACCTTCATCTTCTTCGGCAGAATATTCATCTGACAAAATAGCAGGTTCAGATTCATTTACGACAGCCGAGCCTTCATCGTCACCCCCAAACATTGCTAAGGCTTCTTCCAACCTTTACAAAAGCAAAACAATCGTAAACAATACTAAACAAACGTTTTTAGCAAAAAACTCAAATAAACGCAATAAAACTACCACATTAAGTACTGGCGTTACCAAATGGTTATACTCAATAAAATGCACTTATCTTTCATGCTACAATTTACACATCCATAACCTACTATCATTCATGCAGTCAACCATCATTACGAGTTGAAAATTTACAATTGCAACAAAATCTGACAGCTAGGCAAAGAAATACTCAATACACGAAATTGATTTTTATTTTTGTCTATTTCACAAAACACAAATACTTGTAACGTGATACGAACTTCAAATTTGCACACAGCGTAAAACCGATTCAACAGGTGTTGTAAACAGCATTTGCAGCAACAGAAAACAACGCCGCCAACTTAAATTCCCAATAGCTAAATGTGATACTGCAGCTCGGAAGTTGACATGTAACCGTTACCATATGGTCACACTCGTACTTGAAGGATATCAGTGTATGGTTGTTCTTAAAGGAAGCCCACAAGCGGAGAGAGTAGCATTTGGTTCACTGACCAGAGAAAACAAAGACGTTACTTACATTCCACGCGGGTATTCAGTAGAAGTATTCTTTCCGAGAATATGGAATATCAGTCTATTAATACTGCATGCTAAAACTGACAATCGAATTTTAATTATTGCACCCAAAGGGGTACTGGATTATTTCAATTGGAATGTATATTTCAACAACGAATAGTCAATGATTTTTTTAAAAGAGAGCTAGCAACATAATTCAATGAATTAATTCAAAATAAAGCCTAACAGCATCCTGCGGAAGTTTTACAGTCTTTTTTCAGTACTTGAAGGTGAACGAGATTATAAAGCTAATTAGTATGATCAATAATCAATTGCAGGTACGTCCTATGATATTTGAACTGAGGAAAGAGATAGTAGCACAATTTGAGCCAGGAAAGAATGGTATGGAACAGTTAGAACTGAGTAAAAAATGAGTATGAGCAAAAGACATACCTGTCCATAATTATTCATTAAATACAATAGTAGAAATACATTATCGCATGCATTTTCATATTTTAGACTGGGATGCAACTGTCGCAATTATTGCAGCTCTTGCACTAGATTAATACAAAATTGAAAATTGCAACACACGCTCAAATGGTTCACCTTCCATCTCCAAAAACAACATTCGCTCGCTTAGATTAGTAATTGCAATTCAAATTTTCCTTCTTATTTGATGCACAATTGTGACATATTTATATGTTATCTTTCAAAGATGGGAGTCTAAAGGGAATAAATCTGGTGACCGCGTTAGTCAACATATACGTCACTATTATTTGCAATAACTTTACCACGTAACATTTCGGACAAACAGTCGTCAACCCTTCCAGCGATATGAAGCGTTGTTGCACTATCGTGTTGGAACCACACATTATTTAAAGGTTGATACAAATGTTGTCGCTATAGCCTGCGAGACACCTACTTCAAAAATTCATGTAATTATCGGCAGTCAAATTCTCTTCGTAAATGTACAGATCGCTGATTGTGTCACCCAATAAACCGACACTTACATTAACCCCAAGGTACTGTTGAGGTAGCCCTTTTTGATCTTGACGGGGACTTTCAAGAGACCAGATATAGTCATTTCGGCGAGTAAATATTTTCAAATCGGTGAATTTCCACTCATCACTCCATATCACATTAAGAACATTTTAATTTTTCTGTGCGTGGTTAATCAGAAACCTACCCGTCAACCTATCTCTAGGATGAAGAACTTGGGTAATTTTAAATAATCGATGCTGATGCTGTGTGGGTGTCCTTCACACCAGTTTGTTTGGTAAGTTCAGATTCGAAAAAACCCTTTTGCAGGAAGTTCTAATTCAACTTAACTGAAGCGCCAGATACTAGTTTAAAACGGTCAGGAGTAGTTTCGTTCTTAAGCTTTTTCATTAAGAACATATTCAATCTTAAAATACCTTAATGTTTGTTGTCCTTTAGAATAAGCAAGTATACAACTTTCATTTTAAAGCAAAATCAAAATTTAATGAAATTGATTGTCGCTCGTGTACTTTTATATGTGGCTTACAATTCCTACATAACTTCTAATCTAAGAATGGTGTGCTTATGGAACTTTTAAAGTCAAATGAAGTTAATTTGTTCGTTGCTCAAATTTTTGCAAAATTATTTTAACGTAATGCAGATGTAATAGTTATATATCTACTCCTAGTTGAATTTCTGTATTTTCCTTTACATTATTTTTCTGAAATAAGGATACAAATAAATGGATATCTTTTATTTGTAATAAAAAAAAAACTCTTAGTTCCTAACTATACCGCTTATCACATTTCTGAGTCAGTTACCTGGAAGCAATGTCCTCATTGTGTATGCCAGACTAGTTTCAGTAAAAACGTATAATAAGACGTTTAAGTTACAGACAACCCACACAGCTATTACGCTTGGCAAATCCACAGATTCTAAGATAATGGAAAATCGAGATAATAAGAATTCACACCCAAAAAGGAAACTCCATAGAATGTGCGTAATTAAATGGTTGAAGTTTTTGCACACTGGTGCTTGATTAACCGACCATCGGCATCAGCTTGATTCTGATTTAAAGCTGCGAGGAAGTTTTATGTTTAATGACGGAATTCCCTATCGAAAATGTTTTCGGTTATTAAAGTCTTCAGTTTATCTTGTTGGGCGCCATTGCTGGAATGTGCACTAATGTCTTACAGTTACAGTGTTTTTACATGCAAAATGACTTGTAAACCCTTATCTGAGGTCAAAGGAGAAGCTGTATATTCAGGCTGGTACAAGAATTGACAGATTCGTGGTGATAATAGTAAAAAGGGTTACTATTTGGAGTGTCACCTTATGTCATCCGTAGGTAGATGTGTCGTAGCATAAAAAACAATAAATTGTTATTGTGATACCAAATTTTCGATTCTTTTACTCTACTTATAAATTATCACGATACTGCATGGGCAGTATGGGCACATTAGATAACCGGCCAGACAATCAGTGGAGACGGTGTGCAGTCGTTTACAAAATACACAATTAAATATACTTGCTGAAGGTAACGACAAGTCTTTATACAGCAAATGTGCTCAGATAAAAGCGATAGCTCATACATTCAAAAGCACAGCAGTCGATCGTAATACATCTGTAATAGGAAGGTTGCAGTGGAAAACAAAGACAAGCGCTAAATAGTAACAGTGTATAGTATTCAACATTAATGTTGTATAAAATAGCCAACCAATAACAATATATAAAATAATAGCCAGTACATCGGTACTTACTTATAGTTCCTACAGTACTTCGGCTGCACTCAATAAACAACAAATCTAAAATAATGGCACTGCATCACGGGCTCATACAGAAAATGAACGATCAAATGTAAAACTACAAATAGACTTACGTCTAATCAATAAAAATTAAGATTTTGAAGATTGAGTATCGTATAGATTAGACAACTTAAACTCCAGTGAGGCCTGAGAGCAAACTCATCGGAGGCGTGTATAAAAACACGACCAGAGAAATGCAAAAGTAAGAGGTTAACATTCAAGAATTAAACACACAAAAGCAACGGTAACGTTCAAGGAACTCTGAAGGAATTCCATCGAATCCGCTAGTAATTCGCATAGCTCAAACGTTTTTCAAGGTAGAAATGCAAAGTCACATGCTTTGAGATCTGATGGGCACCACTTGAGCTGAGGTAAGTAAGTTACAAACAAAATTACGTAATGGACAAGTTGCTGCTCCCACAATGGAACCGTACTCATCTCAGGACGCTAACATAGCTCTAGGTGCAATCAGCCGTAAAATGTTGGTACGTAAAGAACGCTGAGAAAATCACAAAGCAGCAACTACTCGGAAAATCTGACCGTACCCTAACAATTTTTGACCCAGAGCGCAAATTAGAACGAAACCGTATAAGCCGCGATGAGAACAGAAGACTAAAGGTCGCCCCAAGGTGGGCCAAGAAATGCTGATAGGCGCAAAAGGTAAGCCTTTCCAAACGTAGCTACAAAGCTGAAATCCGCCTGGCTTAGGCTACCATACTATTTTTAACTTCAACATAAAGTTAAAACACCCAACACTCTGGAAAGCGATGAACCGCAGCGATTTTGACTGGATAACAGCATAATTTGAAGGAAGAGCCACGCGACGAGCAAGTATCGAATTCAACACCTAAAAACAAAATTCTTCAGCCGAGCTGATAACTTAAAGCGCGAAATATGAATATTACCTCTAAAGGCAATTTAACACCGTAATAATAGCTACAGAATGTTTAAAGGTTTGATGGCCAATATTTACTTTATAGTACTTGCTATGACTGGACTTTGCTTACCAACTTTTTCACACAATTTAAATGATAAAGCACTTCTAACAATTTTTCTATATTAAATTGTTCTGTTTTTGTGGTTATGTTATTTTAATATTATTTTTTGACGGCAGCAGATGAGATAACCATACACATTACTTTTATTATTACCAATCTCACCAAAGGCAGCACTTATTTAAGTATTTGTTTTACTTTTTAGCATATAACTACAAAAACATCGTAAAAGATTGAGACCATGTGGACATGTAACATAGGCAACTCATTTAACAGCGTTGGCAACCACGTTTACAAAAGTCTCTCTGACAAACAGCCGCATAATAAAGAACTAACATATAGAAAGTTATTTACTTTAGAAAATTAATGCAACGCAATGTTCAAAATTATGAAATGCTTACATGCCACGTTAGAACATTAAATTCATGTAAATACCCAAATTTCAGTGGTCAAACGATCTTCAGTCTTTTTACTTCCCTCGTCTGAAAGACGAAGGAAGTATTGTAATCACGAAAAAAATCACTTTCCGAGATTTCTCCAGATCTTCACGTTTCAAGGTCCCTAGATGACGAAAAAGAGGTTTTCTTAATTACGTCTGTCTGTCTGTTGGCGGTATAACTCAAAAACTATTTGTCGGAAGAAGATGATACTTTGCATGCATATTATGTATATAACTGGCGTGGAACCATAAAAATTCCAGACAAATGTATATACAGGGTGACCACCTTAAAAAAATAAAATTTTGTTTATTTTGCGTTAATTTTGAAATAGAATGAAGTAATCATTTTCACATAGGTCAGGCTTTACACTTAGCGAAAATATGACTCAACAGATACAGGATAGTTACAAAAAGGCGAAACGTTTCAACAATAAGACCGTTCCGTTAAATAGAGGCGCGCGCCGCACTCATTTCAAAAAGGCTAGATGGCGCAGTTGAACATATCGATGCGGTTACGATCGCTATGCAGATGCGGAGGGTTCAAACTCCAACGGGATACATCTTTTTAAATTTCCAAATTAATTTAATTCGCCCGAGGGAAGTTCGGTGTTAACTCATTTACAGATTTTTTAATATGTAAACCTTTCTCTATTTAATCTGAACACCGCTGACATAACCCCCATGTATGTAAATCATTTGTATTATTTTTGCACGCAGTAAAATGCTAAGAAATACTCAGTAATCTCTTTAAAGAGTCAATATTTATATATGTTAGTGTAGTAGATGTTTCTATTCCCAACACTATTTAAAAGTTCTGAAAATTAAATTACTTTTCCTGAATGCACTGAACATCATTATTCTAGTAAAGGACAATTGGAAAGGAAGTTTGGTAATAACATTGTTATATTATTATTGTTATTATTACAGCTAACACTAGAATTGATAACATTGGAATCCCAAAAACGTATTTATAATCGTAAAATAAAAACAATTTCAAGTTTCATGAAATCTTTATTTTCTATTACATTTTGATATTTAAACTTTTTATTTCACATATGGTATGCATAGTATTAATTATGAAACTTAATATAAGTCGAATTTTGGTAAAAGGCATTATTTCCGTACTTCGATGCCTCTTGGATTTAGCTTGACACAAAAGCGCTTTAACCGTTTACTATTAAAATCGACCAAGTTTCCCCAACAATTTCCTTAATATTTGGTTCATAGTTTACATATTTCCGTGTAAAGTTCTGCAGACATTATAAATTCCACCACACAGTAGATCTGGGGTATTATTTCACATGAATTACCTCTAAACTACATATAGAATGGAACAACAGAGCCGCATGTAATAACTGATGGCTGCGGCCTGATTTAATGCTTCATGTTGCGCTACAACACCTTCTATATGTTATGAACGCTTCTGTTAAATGCACGCATAGGACACATTACGGTGGAAATACTGTATTTGCGGAACTAGAAGTAAATATTCATTCAGTATTGGCTGTTTTACATGTTAAGCTTTCTAATCACATGTATTTATGTACTACAATTAGACAATCAATGATTTTGTTCGAAAGTGGCCTTTGTATTATACACTTGCATGGAGGTATGCACTTTAAATATGGTGTTTTAGGTTATAAATCTAAATATTATGTTTAGGTTGTCATACAATAAACGGTTAAATTCACAGTGACCAAGAAAATATAGAGCTCGGTGGCTCAGTGGTTAAGCATCTAGACTATCGATAAAAGTGTTGTAAGTTGGATTCATAATCGCGATGAGGTTCCCAAAAAATTTAAAAAAATGTTGAGAAAAACCTCTATAGAATGCCATTTTTCAGAAAAGATGTAAAAGCCCGAGTCTCACGTTACTACGATGTGTAGAATATAAAACATCCTTTGCTATAGTTGGAACACATTAATTTTAGCAAAATATAAAACATCCTTTGCTATAGTTGGAACACATTAATTTTAGCAAAATTCTATGTAGAAATTTAACCATATGACCACACCAGTCGGTGTCTGGTATTCCACATGCCCACACCTTGTTTACAATAAACAACAACCACACAAATGTTAGTTGAGTACCGTTATTGTAATGGCTGTAAAATAATTGTTTACGTTCCATAAGATGTAGGTTGTAGCACTTGGAGCTGTCAAGTGCAACCCCCAATTAAGTGTTTTTGTATCTTTGCTTTTGCGTTGCGTTCTGTTTCTGTTAAAAACCATTACATTACTTTATTACAAGTTTGTTCAACCGAACTGAAGGCGTTTATGATAGAAAGTTATTTCCCAGCGCTCGGAAGATAAAAAGTGAGTGGTCCTTCTCGATAAAAATTATCTGAAATAATTTAGTGAACAGTTTCTGTGATAATATAACGGTAATATTACCGTCAATTGTAAGCAATTTCAAGACTGTTTAGATCATTGTGTGAATCTGTTTCATAACACTGGAAGTATTGGAAGAACACAAGGTAACAGAGGATCAACAGAACGTACCCCAAAAGATGTTAATGCAGTTCAAGCAATTATAGATAAAACCCAAGACATCTTTTGGTCATTTATCGCAACAGGTGAATATTTTAATGAAAATATGCTGTACAATAGTAAAAATGATTTGGCATTTATATCCTTACCCCATGACAGTAGTTCGTGAATTATGACCTGATGACCCTGCGCGAAAACCAGCTTTGTGAATGGTTTTTACATATGACGTACATATGACGATGTAACTATAAACTGGGCTCTAAGTAAAAGATTTTTGCATGGGAAGCTTATACTAATTCGCAAAACATGAGATTCTAGAGCGCAGAAAATCTACATTGGTTTGTTAAAAAATCTTTACATCCTGAAAAAGTTGCTGTATGGGCAGCCGTTAGTGGTAGAAGACTAATCGGTAAAATTTTCTTTCAATGTAACAGCCACATTTTGACAAAAAGTATTTTTAAAAATTATAATTTTAAGTAATAAATGCAGAAGGTCACCAAGAGAAAACCTTACAATTTGAATAATTACGCGATGAAATGCTCCAAAGCCACTTTAGATGTAAATATTGAAAGAGTTTTTTAATGATTGAATCATCAGTCGTCGAGATACTGAACCCCATTTTTTAAATTTAATTTATTAACTATTTACCATCTGTTTACCCAATAAGCAAATCTGATAAATATGCAATTAAATATGCCATGAACACACATGAGGATAAAAGTCCAATGACTTAATCCTAGAGATTACATAAAAAGTATGAATTTGTTGATTAGACTACTACAGTGGTACCAAAAATTACGAAATACTGGATAATCCTATAAAGCAGTTCAAGTGGCTTAACTCGACTTTGAATGTCTGAACTATTATCAAGAAGATTTAATGCTAGGTGGTTAGTATGAGACTCTAATCTACTTAAATACTTTTCACTGTATTTAGTAATTATTTTTTTTACTGTGCACATTCAAATCGCACAAGATGTCAACATTTCTTAAATAGCAACACCTTTGCCTGGAATTTTTCGATAATTTGAATCGTGGTGTTTGCTGCTGAGCTCCTTAGCTGGATGCCATAGGTCCAGAATGGTTTAAATGCAACATCATATACCAGACGTTTCTTACGGAGTGACAATTTGGATCTTCTTCCGATCATCCAACAATGTTTACTAAACTTAATCTCCCGTTATTTTCTTTTATGTCATATGTGAGTCTTTTTAAAATGCATGCCGAGGTATTCCATTATTCCTCCAATTTTTGGTCCATGATCTTGCAGCATTCTGGCAGCTATTACAGGATCTTGTTTAACCATGATGGTTTTATCATCCTCAAAAGTGGCTGTCTATGATTGCTTGTTGGTGGGTAAGTCAGCCGTATAAAATAGATATAACAGAGGCCCCAAAACACTGCCTTGGGAGACTCCAGATCGTGCCCAATATAGATCAGTTTGCTGTTGTTCATATTTAACCTGCGAGAATATTTCTTCTAGGAAGGATTTCAATATCATAAAATATGAGTGGGGCAATGTGTGTTTTAGTTTATAAAGGATGCCATCATGCCACACTTTATCAAACGCCTAACTATCATCAAGGAACACTACCGTGCAGTAGTTTTTTTTTTCAAAAGATAGGTTGATGTAATCAACGACTATGAACCTGCTGAAGTGTGCTCTTTTCTGAAGCCAAATTGATGAGTAGGTGTAAGGTTCACGGTAGGTGTTATTATTTTGGCAAGCAACTTTCCAAGTAGTTTACTAAGTATAGGTGGAACCCCATGGCATCCATGTTCGTATGACTTAACTCCTTTTAATTGTGTTCTATGCCAGTTAATATATTAGATAAAATTAGGCAAAGAGTAATCGAGAAATCCATGTTCGTATGACTTAACTCCTTTTAATTGTGTTCTATGCCAGTTAATATATTAGATAAAATTAGGCAAAGAGTAATCGAGAAATAGTAAGAAAGTAATAATACCCTAAATTTATTAGAACATTTTATAAATAACCTTAAAAACAGAGTTACTAGATGTCTTCAACAAGGTAGTAGACATTTTTAACATATTATGATAAAAAGCCATTAATTGCCTGCTATTGATTACTAGTAGTGGTTTATAAATTTTAAACAATTCAATTATTGTGAGGTTTGGTTGATATTATGGAATAAAAAAATCTTTTGTTAGTGATTGCTCACTCAGATAAACGTAGTATATTATGCATGTCATAAAATAATATAAATAAAAACCCACAGTTGCCAGAAAGTAAATGTCAACTTCAAATCTTACAATATGCAGCAGTTGGTAAGATACCAGTTAGCTCTTGAATAATATAAAGGTAGAGTGATCGAAGTTCAAATGCAAAATAAACGACCAATCATTAGAATTTCTTACAATATTAATAAATTGGGGTCAGGCGATGTCAAATGACTAAAGATACTCCGATAGAGCCACTCGAGGTATTCATGCTGATCGCTTAAGAACACACAAAGCACCATGAAAACAAAACCGTATTCTCCATAATAACAATTATATTTAATACGTTACGTATATGTATAGTTCTAATCCAAATAATAATTCGAGTGTATAAATATTGTAATTACTTATAGTTACTTAGTTATCTGTAAAACGTCGATTATTTTATACAGTATATGGGAATCCTCATAAAAGCCGTTTCGAATACAATAATATTTAAACGTCTGCTGTCAGACCAATTTTCAGTATCATTATTGCAAACTTGTTACAAATAGTTGTTTAAAACAACTCCAGTGTTCAGTTATTTGCGTTATTTTGTCAGCGTAGAATGTGTTAATAATTAAAGAGGATAAAACGTTACTAATCAAGTATCAACTTTATATGATCAGGAAGCACATAAAGCTAAACATGACGTTTTATACAAAACGTAGTGGTACAAGCCGGGTGCAGACCAAACAACCGAAACCTTCACATCCCCGACAATGTGTCTGTTAGGAGCAAACATCGAATTCGGTCAACGAATGAAAAAACGACCAGACTACGTTCTGACGAATATTTAAAGACCGAAATTTTGCGTTGTGGGCGTTTCAAAACAGCCACAACGCGTTCTGGCAATTCATTATTTGTCATAACGTGTTTTGAGCGTCGCAGACCAGAGGACTCCCGGCCGAACAAGCCATACGATAAATAAATAGATTAAACACAGGATTGTGGGAAAGCAACAAAGTAAAATTTGCCGTCAGCTATGGTTAAATTTGGAGTATTCTTTCTGAACAAAAAATATAACCCTGAAATAGCAAAGACAAGCTAAACATACCGTTGAATCATTTTCAGTCTCGCACATAGGATATAACTTATGTCACAAAATATGACTCTCCCTGATGACTGCATTTGAAAGCTAATAGTTGTGGGTTAATTTGGATAATAAATGCGAATTAAGCTATGAAAGAAAGTCTATCTATAATAAAAATAAGTTGTAGCAGGCAATTTTAAGGCAATTTTCAAATAAACGTATTCTCTAAATATCAACGATACATCAGTGATGCATTACTAAATACTACTAAAATAATAGTACCGGAACGCTCGTCGATCAGCGGCGCATCCAAGTTTTCGAGGGGCTGCACTACTTACAAAGAGCGATGAATAATATTACATGATAAGAAAGTGCCAAAATAACTACCTACATGATATTAGTGATATTGGTCACGTTGATAATTTTCTATTATAGCGTTTGGAAAAAAATTCGGAGCGTACACCGTAAACCTTACACTGTACACCACTTTATCTCAGATTTTAAATGTACAAGAATTGGAGCATTGGGAAGTAGGGGAGTGTTTAAGTTTACAATTTATATAGTAACCTGGTCGGCAAATTAGTAGGTATGGTATATATCGAACACCTTTATCCTGTGGAGGGCTGTAGAATTGTTTGAATTTGTTAAAATGACCTTATTAATATCAATTCCAATATTCAATAGTCACAGAACGCACGATACCAGAAAAGAATGTTTATTTATCATATTTTTGGAAACACCTGACGTTAATAACGGTTAAATTGACAAAATAATGTGTGTTCTTGAATACACTTAATCCAAAGCAATTGTACCAAGAAAGTACTCACACAATGAAAGAGTAGGCATGATCTTATTTTACGGGGAGTTCCGAAAAAATGCATCGGAAGCTGTACGATTGTACAGACATCGTTATCCTGAGCGTAGGCAGACAACTGATAAGACGTTCAAACAACTTGAAAATGAGTTAAGGAATAATTGGCCAAAGTAAAAAAGCCATACGCACAGAACAGCTACAGGCGTAGAAAATGAAATCCAGGTATTAGAAATAGTAGACGATAACCCTCATGTAAGCCAACATCAAATACTATCTCGTCAAACGGGCATCAATCTGTCGTCAGTATGTCGAATTCTAAAAGAAAATAAATTTCATCCTTACCATGTGACTCTAGTGCAAGAATTAAAGGAAACTGATTATGCACGACGTATTAATTTTTGCAATTTTATGGAAAACAAAATGGCTCAGGAAAAGATGTTACAGGACGCAAACGTTACTACGACATTAACAATTAGCCAATTTGTTACACGACGAAAGCCGCTATAACGGCATTAATAATCAGCCCCTCAAGCGTGCAAAGCAAAATCATACGCTTGAGCCAAACCTAATACCTACAAAATGACTAAGACAAAATCGGGAATATCGCCAAAAACTCAGCCCTAACCTTCGTTACGAGATGTGCTGCAACGATGCGCGCCGGCTATTGGGTGCTCAGTGAAGAAAGGTCGTGGTTCTTTACTATCTAACAGTTAGGGCTGTGCTCTAGTACAACGGGGTTAAAGATGTTAAATAAGGTACGCCACCATTTTCTTGACTACATCGAGACAAACACAACATCGGCAACACATGTGAAATTACTTGAAAATGGAAGTGGGTAAATCACCTTACTATTTCTGCCTTGGCACAACCTGAGGTAGCGACGTCACAGCTGGATCAAACCTACCTTGAACAGCATCAGCTTACACTTACTTGCACCAACTAGGTTCCTGTACAAAATATTGACACAACATGGCATGCAAACAAATGAAAAACGTATAAACAATTAACAAGAAACTCTATTGATGAAATAACATGAGACAAATGACAATGAATGTTACAATGATTAAATCTTACAGCCGGAAATATGCAAAAAGGTTAGTTGGGTTAACGACGCAATTTATAATCTAAACTTGAATGATCAAACGGCAACAAATGACATGTTTACATCTACAAACAATATTGACGGAACAGTTCGACATTTTATGATTTAAACCAACCAAAAGGGCTCAAGTGGCCCAAACAACACTTTGGCAAAACACTTCACTATAATACTATAATACGCAGACTTAAGTTGTTTTCCTCAGCTGCGAGTTGCATCTCAGTTAGTGCCACGAACGGAAACGACAGGAAACTGTTGTAAACCACAGGACTGGGCCAAAATCGAGCGAATGCGAGCAGTAAAACATTCCCAAGACGAGGGTTGACTAGAACGGACCCCGGTAACAAGCAGATGACGGTAAAGGGATCGGGTCTTCGTTATACTTGGTAAGTTTAGCACACGGTTGAGTGTTCCCAAAATATAATCCACGATAAGTGTTAGCGGAGGTGCTCAGCTCCAAACGATACGGACAAACTCGGCTAAACGTTCACCTTTAACCACTATGCACAAAGCTCGAAATGACGGCGACAAAGCGGCTTCACAACACAAAAATTTCGACTTGACGCGAGCTCGGCTAAGCGAAGCCGGCTCGCGGACGAAGCGCCACCCCCGAACGTCTTGAGGGCTGCACGCTAAGTGACGCTCATCCGGAAGATGCGGGCGCGAAACTGGCTAAGCGCAAATGCGGCTTATCTACGTCCTTGTTGCTCGTACGATAGGACGGTTCAGAAGAGGTTGGGATCACCAAAGGTGACTCAACACTTTCCACGAAACTTTGCAGGGAACCTTGGGTGTACCAGAACAATGTTAAATACTAAGAAATCGGTAACCTGAGACTACTTTACGAACAGAAGAGAACAAAGGGTGAATTTATAACGTAAGCCAACATGAACCTGAATCGGCAATCTTTAACTACGGTGAAGCGTTAATATTTGAACTGAACTGTGCGGAAATAAGGTTTATAGAAATGAATTTTGATAATATTACCATTGAATTACGAAATTAACTTGCGTGACTCGCGAAAATGCTAGGATTTGAGGCTAAAGTACCAAAAGTAACTGCTTTACTAGAATTGTTCTAATAAAGGATTTCTTAAGATTTGTATGTTTAGCGACGAGGCAAAATTTTGCAACAACGGGTCAGTAAACTGCCACAATTGTCATTATTACCCTTTAGAAAATCCACTCTGGTTACGACAAAGCCAGCTTCAAGGATTCATTTCTATTAACGTATAGTGCGGCATAATAAATAGATAATTTTATTGGTGGTCCTTATTTTTTTGAAAATAACTTGACGGGTGATCGCTACTTGGATTTTCCACAAAAAATGTTACCAACATTTTTGGAAGAGGTTCCTTTAGAAATTAGTGGCTGAATGTGGTTGCAGCAGGATATCGCTTCCCCCCACTATGCGCGAAACGTACAGGATTATTTAAACCACCCATTTGGACGACAATGGATAGGATGGGGCAGTATGAATGCATGGCAGGCTCGCAGCCCGGATCTTGCTCAGCTAGATTTGTTTTTATGGGGATCTCTTAAAATTCAAGTATACGCAACACCATTTCAAGACATGGAGGTGTTGAAAGAAAGAATACGTCCAGTTTGCATGGAAATCACACCTGAAGCTTTAAACAGAGTTTGTTCATCCTTTATGAGACGTCATCGAATCTGTTTGGAAAATGATGGACGACACTTGAATGCTGCATTGAATTTGTTTTAAACTACATACTTGGTTTCCTTTTTATTTTTCTAAATAAAGTTGTCGCTTTGATATAATTCTTTTCTAAAACGCTCATCGAATCATGTAGGTACTTATTATTCTGCTGTTGGTGACAAATTTTCTAATGACTTTACACTTGTAAAGGATGTCCAAATAGGACAAAAGTTAAAAATTATTCGTTTTTATGATTCCAGCCATCAATGAATAGAGTATTACTAGTTGTGTTTTAAGTTAGTCAGGATCAGAAAATTACATGAAAAACCATGTATGACAACCTACATTTTTTTCAATTATTTTGGTAATAAGCTTCAATCTTTTTTCAACAGTATAAAATTTTAAATTTGAAGGAAGCTCTTATGAAGACCGAACAGGATGAAAACTGCGTTACAAGGAATGCTTTAAAATCAACTCTAAAGCGATCGATCAAGATGAAATGGGTTAATAGCTGGAATAGTTTAGCTGAGAGGAAAAACTATTTTAAATCTGCTGATCCTCTAAATTGGACCAACAATGACAATCTAACCAGAAGAGAAGAAACATTCTTACACACATTGAAAATGGAACAAACTAGACAAACCCATGATTATCTACTCCGTAGATGAACAACTCAACCTGTTTGTGACAAGTGCAATGTTCCCTTAAGTGTTCGCCATATATTGTGTATCTGTTCTGAATACGAGCAGTGTAGATCTAATTGTGAACTTAGTGATGATTTGGACACAGTGTTTAATTTAGGTACCTGAAAACATTATAAAGTTCTTTAATGACACTAATTAATTTAAGTTAATTTAGTAAGTAAGAATAAAAGTGCTGTAAGACCAATGTAGTTATAAAGAACTCAAATTCTGAAATTAAAAAAAATAATAATAATAGGCTACATTAGAAAAAAATAGAAGAACGGCCTTAAAGTTCAGATAGTAAAGATGAGTTAAGTTAACAGTTAGTTAGCTGAATTTAAAACAAAACACTTAGTGTAGGTGACGTATGCCCCCCCCCCCTCCCTGGGGGTAGAAGAACTTTGTGAAAATATATAAAAAGAGCAATTCTAGCTACCTGGGTTTGAAACAGAAACGTAGTAGTGATTACCAGGGGCGTAACTAGGCAAACTGTTATTGTAGGCAACCCAACATTTTTGCGCCCCTCAGTACACTAACGATACATGTGACAAAAAATACTAATGTTACTGTACGACTTTTACATTTATTTTCGGATATTCAAAAATATCTATAACATTTTCAATTCAAAAGTTTTAAAAATAAACAAATAAATGTTAAAATAATACAATACAATACAAACAAAATAAGAAAAAAAAAACAAAATGATAAAACACCATTCTAATTTTAAAAAGTACACAGTATTATGTAGTCCGTAGAACATTTTACAAATCCGTATATATGTGGTGTACCTGCGTCTCTGCGTTGCCATTTCATCGTCATCGCATTTTTTCCAAAAATCGGAACACTACTGCATCATTTATAACGCAACGATAAGCAAATGTATTTATCAGTGACCACGAGTTCGCATCCCACTGGCTGCAACGTTTTTCTTAATTTCCAAATTCATGTGATTTGCATTGCTAAGTGTTTCAGTATTATTAGCAACATTAAGGGCCGGTTGCAGAAAGCAATGTTAAGTCTGGTGTTAGCTAACGCGACGTCAAAGTGAACAAAAACGAATCAAATCTCAAATGCTTATGGTAACTAATACGTTAGTAAACAAAATTTGATGCAATTTTGTTCACTTTGACGCGACGTTAGCTAACACCAGACTTAACATTGCTTTCTGCAACCGGCCCTAAGAAATTTGTACCTATTTTCTAGATAATTTTGAAGACTTTAACCATAATTTAATCCAGCAAAAGTTGTTTGTCTTGCAGCGTTCTTTCTGTATCTTCTGTAATTTTTTATGTACAATTTTTCTAAAATGTTTGTTTTTTTATTTGTATGGAAGAAATAATTTTTTTCAGTGCAATTTTGGCGCCCGCTGCCGCTTGCGCCTGTAGGTGGGGGCCTACTCGGCCTATACCTAGTTACGGCTCTGGTGATTGCTGTCAACTTTGACAGTAATTTCAACATAACAAATGAATGTACAATCATCGGCTTTTGTTTTAAACTCAGGCAACTATCCTTACAATTTGAACTTTAAGGTAATTTTTTTCCATTCTTTTCTAATGTAACCTATTCAAAATTGTATACCGTTGAAAACGGATTAAAATTAGCTATCGAAATACAAAAATTGATAGTAATTTTAAAAAAATTGATGACGTCATAACATTTAACACAAGTGATTAGAGATGGGCGCGTGAGTAAGTTTTCGCTCACGTCACGCACGTTTCACGCTTGCTTTAAACACTCACGTTCACGCACGTTCACGGCGTGACACGCCACTCACGACGTGACACGCAGCTTTTATTTCAAAATTTAAATTCAGATAGAACAGAATGTTCAAATTTAAAACCAATGAAAAAAACCCTAAAAAGAACTAAAAATATGCTTTGCACGTGACATAATTTACGTGATATGTTGCAATCAGAATAGTTAACGTAAAAAGAAAAAAAAATTACCTACAATAACTTACGATAAGAGATAAATACTGATTTCTCGTAAATACATTTCTTGCAGGTGTCCTCAAAGACATTACTTTTAATACCAAAATCTGTCATTGGAATTGGCGTTTCCATGATTGGTATGAGTACAGAAGGTATATGTTGCTAGGCAACACTTTTTAATTCGTAGGTTTAAAAGTACTTTTACGTACAAGGATCAACATTTTCAGCGTTAAGACGAGTATACAAAACAAAACATTACTTTTATTAGAATAATAAGTTCATCCACACATGTGCACAATAAATTGGTTTACAAGTAAAACATAATCAACATTTTCAGTGTTAAGCCGAGTATACAAAACAAAACATTAATTTTCTAAAAATAGGTTCATCTACACAATACATTTTTGGTTTAATAATAAAACGTAATTAACATTTTCAGCGTTAAGCCGAGTATACAAAACAAAACATTACTTTTATTAAAATAATAAGTTCATCTACACATCTACACATTAAAATTTTGACTTAAAAATATTATGTAATCAACATTTTCAGCGTTAAGTCGAGTTCTGCACTCCTTTAAAATTCGCCCACCTGTAGAAAATACTCTTTCGCTTGTAGCAAAACTTACCGGTATGTTTAAAATTTCTCGAGCTAATTTTTTAACAGTGGCGTATTTACTCTGTTTTTCCAAAATCCTAAAATGTCATCTACATTTTCGCATTTTAATTTAACATAGTAATTTAGTTCTGTTTCGACATCATCATGCTTAGACGTGTCATCGTCAGAGCTATCTCTAAGTGTAGAAAAATAAGAATCTGATGCTGATGCCAGTTTTGAGTCGTTTGCTAGTATGTATTTCATCAATCATCTATAGTTTTATTTGCATTTTCGTTTATTTGGATTTGGTCTAGCATTTTCTTTACAGTCGAATGAATATCTTCTCTTTTATGTGAACTTTAAAGATTTATAATTAGGGTCCAAAAATAAAGCCACATAATGTAACTGGCACAATTCGTGATTTAATGACGTTTAAAAGTTGCTGCACCCTGCAGTTTTTTATTCGTTACTAAACATTTAACGTGAAATTAACGTGAAACGTGAATCACGCCTTGGAAATTTTCACTCACGTTCACGTCACGAATTTCAAATATTAGTCACGTTCACGACGTGACACGCCGTGACACGACGTGACACGACTGTTTTCACGTCACGCGCCCATCCCTACAAGTGATATAGAAATCTGAAAATCACTTTAAAATACGCGCTGCAATTTAAATAACTAACTTGTTCGAGTTTTTTCCCAAAAACGAAGATTAACTAAGTTACCGAATTTATGCTCTACTTAATTTCCACAAGGAATATATTCCGACGTGTTAACACTTCTTTTAAAATTGCAATACTAAAGGTTGGAGTAGTATTTGTTCAAAAAAGCTTGTAGCTAGAGAACATCTAAATAACATGTGAGCAAACGAAAATGAAATCAAGCTTGGCTTTGAAAATTTAAACATATGTCGATTATTAATTCACATTATGTTGGATATAGACTATTTATAACTGTCATATTTAAATTTAAAAAGATCTGAAGTAATAAACCATATGGCTTAATGTTTTCAAAACCAACCTTGATTTCGTTTTCATTTGTTCACATGTTAGTTACAGCACACGCAATAGGAAAATTTTTACAATTTAGGTAATTATAAACAGATTCAGAGAATTTTAACTGGAAACACCTTGAAAATACACACTAGACCTACCTTAAGCGAGTAAAATCGTTATGACAAGAAACTAGTAGTTTCGTGCACCACATGATTGTTGGATGAATCAACGCGGTATTGCGTGCTTTAGATTGATTGACATTTCAAGACAATTTTAAATTTCCACCAATTATCTAAATAATTTTATAGCAAAAGCTTAACTGTAAAGGACACCTAAGTGGACAATTGTGTGTTTAAAAAACATGCCATTGGCGTGAAAGCGCATGACTGCTACTTTTTAAATACCAAGAGACTGCTATTAATTGACTATCTTGCACATTACACCATCAATTTACAGAATCCGACATTACATTAAAGAATGACAAGGGGAAGATTTTTGAGGTTATCACGGCCATTGTCATTACGTAACAAACGACTTACGGGATTGGACCGTGTCAGGATTGAGATCGAAGAACGTCTCGCCCACTTTCGTAAGAGGCTTCATCAGGAGGAAAAAAGCAAAAGAGCACGGTAACTCAACGTGTTAACCACGCCAGAGGCGAAACTCTTTGCAAGGGAAGGGAGAGAAGAGCACGGTAACTCAAGGTGTGAACCACGTCGGAGGCGAAACTCGAGTCGAGTCGAGTTTCGCCTCTGAAGTGGTTCACACGTTGAGTTACCCTGCTCTTTTCCTTTTTTTCCTCCTGATGAAGCCCCTTACGAAAGTGGGCGAAACGTTGAGTTCTTCGATCTCAGTCATGACACGGTCCAATCCCGGAAGTTGTTTGTTACTTAATGACAGGGGAAAAATATTACTTTTATGTTCGGGAAAATAATTATTATCCGGCGACCTACGTATTTATGTTTGAATATGAAATCGTGATTTAAATGGGCAACCAAAACGATAATATTGTTATTCCCGAATTTATTGTTAATGTAGATATACTCTGCAAGCTACAACAGAGGCGTATTTACATAAATTAATTATGTATAACAAGCGTGTTATAAAATTCTATTTTAGTTTTTGATAATTTAGGTCAAAATAAAATTAAGCAGCTGGTGCTCGTGAAGGCAGTAAAATATCGATTTATTTATTAGTTAGGGTTGTATTATGGCCAGCTACAATCATAACAAAACATTTGATTAATTATTCACTTGAAGGAGACAGTCCTTACAGCAGAGTTCTAGAATAGCAGAATATAAAAACTATAAATATAGTGCGACAACCGTTCCTTCCCATTTTCCCAACCTTTTATTTTGCGCGTTTAAGCAATATTTATAGCGTACAGCTATATCTCATTTTCATATACGCACTGCACCACGTAAAAGGTTATTATAGGAGAGATAGGGGTACATGTAGATAGTATTTTTCAAATTCCAATATCTATTTTATTTTCTCTTATTTTATATTTTCTTTACACTGACCACACTGGGTGGATATTGTGTAATATATACTTAACACGTTCATGTTCAAAATAAAAATACAATGTAATTATTCTTCATTAAAGGGAAAAATGCATTTGTCCACTTGTGGGTGCATGTGGACACTAAGGGGGGCCCATGTAGACAACCGTTACAATACAAAAATAAAATAAAATAATATTTGACTTCTTTTGTAAGTGTGTAGTAGAATGTAATAAATGTCATTTTACGTAATACTTTGTAAGGTCTAAAATAAATGTGAAGCGGTCAGCTGTCAGCAACTTCAATAGTATATCATCTCTTATAACTGAAGCCACATATATCACTGATGAGTGGGAATACAAAAGTCCATCTAGGGAAGTTTCGTCGCAGATATTGTATTTCATACTCCAGCCGATCTTCATACACCTTTATCAAGAGCGCAGCATAATACACAACACATTTTTTTGTTGTAAATTTTACAAGTATAAGGTCATTAACAGAAATCACATCACTGTACAAAATTAAATGTTCTACTTCCATTGCACTGTTTTCCTCAATTCCCTCATCTGAAAAATAGCTACCTTCTGAGGAATCGTCATATTCTATGTTGACTACTTCCCTCGTCTGAGAGGCGAAGGAAGTATTGTAATCACGAAAAAATCACTTTCCGAGATTTCTTCAAATCTTCACGTTCAGGGTCCCTAGATGACGAAAAACAGGTTTTCTCAATTCCGTCTGTCTGTCTGTCTGTTGGCGGTATAACTAAAAAAATATTTGTCGGAGGAAGGCGATATTTTCCATACACATTATATATATACCTGGAATGACACCGGGAAAATTTCAGACCAATATATACAGGGTGAGCACCTTAAAGAAAATAAAATTGTGTTTATTTTTCATTTAAATTAGTAATAGATACAAGTAACAATTTGTACATAGTGTAGGCTTTATTCTTACCAAAAATGGGAGCCAATAGATACAGAATAACTGTTTTACGATACAAAAAGGCACAAATTAGCGCGTTATTAAATATAGCTGCGACGCAGAAACTCGAAAAGTGGGTGCTTTATGGCGCAGGTAAAAATTGCCCAGCTCCTCATAATATCCCACAAAACGTTGGAGCTTCACACGCGGTCCGCCTGCCGTTCGAATTCGCCCGCCGGTAACGTTTTTTATTTGAAAATTTATTTAATTTATTAGAAAAGTGAATATATTTTTACGCCTAACTTAATTTTATTGTTAAATTATTTATGGTCACAATGTCGACAAAGGAAGTGCTGGGTAAAGCCTCTTGCAGATTTTTTGCTCTTCCTCTAATGAACTGTCCATAAAAACCCGTTTTACAATTTTGTTCTTTTGTTTCGGTATTTAATTTCTCTCTCTTTCTGGTGTACTTATATATACACGATTTGCCTTTTATTTTGTTGCTGTCTTTCCTAGTTGCAGTCACATTTCCACTGTGACCTGGAATAGCAGTATCAAGCTGATTAGCAACCAATTTGTCATCTAGTTGTAGTGGCGTATTTCTCTGCGGTGTTTTGATCAGATTGCTATTTATAGCTCGAGTAGCCTGTTAGTTACGTATGAACTCTGAAAGTCTGCTTCAGTGAATATTTGATCATTTAGTGGCTACAAGCCACTAGCTTCAAATTCGTTTGTGATGTTTTTTGGAATAAAGCTAATCAAAAATGGTAGCTTAAATAATAGTGAAATATTATATATCGATATTTGCTTCCCAGGGTGAGGAGTAGCCATATGATTATTGAAGGCAGATTTTAACATTGCTATGAATGGCACATAAACTCCAACATCTAGTGGTTGAAGCTTATGAGAACAAAGTGGTGGGAATGAAACTACCACAATTCCATTTTCTTTACAAAAACACAAAGCTGGTAGAGATATATGAGATTTGTGATTATCGATGAGCAATAGAATTGGATTTTCCTTCGTTGGTAACCGATGGTGAAAAATACGTATGTGCATAAATATTTCTGCTGTCATCCAGCCGCTTTTATGAACTAAGTCAATAGCTTCAACACCAAGTGATCCTTTGCATAGACTCTAGGAATTACATAGACTGGTGGCAATCCATTTGCGGTTGCTGTTATAATTCCTGTAAAAGTTAGAAGCTGTCCACGTTTAGAAGAAACTATCTGACCCACTTGTTTCTTGCCTTTCTCAGTGAGAACTTTCGGAGACGGTAGGATAGAATGCTATTAGACTAAAATTTGTATTTTTCTTATATATTTTTGTAACTGGTAAAAAAATACATTAACATTTGCAGCATTAAAGGAAGTGGCATGAGCCAGAATGGTGTTTTCTGGTTTTCGTAATGAAAGGTTTGTATGTGGTTTCCAAAATGATTTCATCCATTCAATGCCCGCTCGTTTTTCTATGTTCCATATCAGAGGAAATTTCTTGTTTAATTTTAAAGCGTTTTCGTAGGCCAGTGTTCTGGTTTGCTGCAAAGTCAAGCCATAGTGGAGCAAGTAATTATTAAACATGTTTTCTTCTTGCCCAGAAAATACCTGATTGCTAGCATATTTTTTTTTTTTTTTTTTTATTGATGTTATTATGGTGCTATAACTGCTGGGGCTTTTAGCACCTCTATACATAGATTACATTATTACATTAGATTAAACAAATTTGTTAGTTTTAAAAATTTTAAAAGGTTAACTATTGATTTTATATCATTTTGTAGCACTTCACTAATATTGTTTTTAATTGCGTATGTTGCCCTTGGTCCTTGTAATTTAGTACAGGTACATAAAAGGTGTTCCACTGTTAAAGGTACCATGCAGGTATCACATTGGGGTTCTACAACTTTCTTTAGCAGATGTTCGTGCGTTAATCTCGTGTGTCCAGCATATTTTGATTTTTCGTTTTCTAGAATATTATTTTCTGCCCCAGAATCAGCGCCTTCGACACGTTGTTTTTCTAACGCTTGTGTAACATTGATTTTTTTAAAACTAAATTCTGCTGCTGCATCACGAATTGACATTCCTCCATTACGAAATTCTGTTAGAGCTCTTGCCAAAACTGCTTCATCGATACAGCCCTTAAAGTTTTACGCTTATAGGTCCTTACCATTCTATTAAAAACAAAATTGATGTTCAAATACATTGGCATTAGAACTGGGGTGCATGTGCATGTGAACAGTCCACATGTGCCCCGTATCTTCATGTCCACATGTGCCCCAAGTTACAACTTGTATATTAGAAATTATTTTAAGAACGCAATGGTTTCGTAGCCAAAACATTGTGTCTAGAAAAACACCTAATTAAGGCTTATAAACATAAACTGCCAAATGTAGCGTATATATAATGTATTTACTTGAATATCACACAAGGATGTATCACTCATAAAATTATTTTGACAGCACTAGAACACGTTTTCAACTACAACACAAGAAGTAATAATATTTAAGGGTCATAGCTTCACTAATATTTCCAATATAATCTAGGGGATTTTTTCAATTTTATACATACTGTTTAAAGGTGGAAACTCAAATTGTCCACGTGCACCCCTTGTCTACATGCGCCTCCTTCTCCCCTATTTTTATAGGTAGAGAACACACCAGTTATTATTGAATATGCAATAGCCCCAGCAGCTTTGAAATACAAGCAGCTATTTACTGGTATTGAAAAGTGTTATTAAGAATCTAAAGATGAATAATAAGGTTCTTACAAATGCTGATTAAATCATTTTCAGCAAATCCTGCATTCAACTTTATTTTTCAATTTCATTTTATTGAACCTTTAGAATTTAAATTAATAGTTTGCTCAAGCGTTTTTGACACATTAATACTATAATGGTAAGTAGTATAATTATAACAAGGTATCGTAAATCCTTCTAATCATTATGTGGGTTAGGCTGGGGTTTTACCTTAATTTCTTCGTTGCGTGCATATTCCATCCGTTTTACACAAACATAATCTACTTTTTTATGTGCATTAATGCTTACTGTGATTTTGGCAGATTGCAGATAGTTATGACATTGGAACAGAAATATAATGGTGAATGTGAGCTATGTAGGTCATTAGTTACAATTCTGCTCTAAAATAACGGGAAAAGGCAGTAGTCTGTAGATAATTTGTTTATTTTTTTGTTGTATTTAAAGATAGATGTTTCAGAAAGATTCACAGTTTTAATTAAATATATTATATATGAACACTTCAACCATTAAATTAAATTTAAAATATTAGATATTTAATAGTAAATGTTAAAGTTACTGCACTATTTTGTAGGTTTTGTTTGTTCTCTTGGCACTGTAACTATATGTCAAATTCGAGGTTAGCAGGTTAGGTTTTCCATCAGTTTTGATACAGACTGACGCAAAACCTAACCTGCTAACGTCGAATTTGACATAGACTTATAGTGCCACCTACATATTATTCATACAACAAATATTTCAAAGCCAAGCTTGATTTCATTTTCGCTTGCTCACATATTATAATATAGTATATCACTGGAACAAATGTTTATTTTTGCTCCCTCGTGTGTTTAATGCCCTCCGCTAACATGAAATTCACACGTGGGAGGAAATTAATCCGTTCGCTCTCTAGATATAAAAATAACTATTTTCTACGATCGTGTCAAAATGACAACTTTTTGCACAGTTTCTAGTGTCAAAAGTGACGTTTGTAGTACTCTTAATAATAGCGCCCGAATTACGTCTCTTTCGCATGCTGCTTGGTGGCGTGTTTTAATACTATATTAAAACACGCTTTTCCGAAAATTTTAATGTCAACATAACCTAGAATATCTAACGCAATGTGACGGAAAAAGTGTCACGGAACTAAGTTTTTATATTTCTGTTACGATCGTAGAAAGAGTAGAGTATAATACACGTGTATAAGTACCATTAAAGCACTAGCCACGTTAAAAGCACTCCGCTTCGCGTCGTGCTCTTAAACTGGCCGCACGTGCTTTAAAGGCGTACTTATACACTAGCAGCATAATACACTATTTACTACTCCCATGCTTTAATGTAGGTATTAAATATGCACTACCTGTACTTTAATAATATCCATTAAGATGCAGATTTTCATTAAGACAGTATTAAATTGACCAATAGCAGCACACCATTATGTTTGGTAACCGTGCTTTAAATGCGTTGTTGATCTTTGACAATCGAGGTGGCAAACAATTTCGAATGACAATTTTCACATACAATATTTGTTGATTTAGGCACCTGTACTTGATACAGTGGAAATCAGTGATTAATAATAATTTACTATCACAAAAATCAAGGAAGATGTATGACAAATATTATAAGCAATCTATGCACTGACGATATAAACGACTGATATTCACTACGACATTTGCCTACGGCTCATGTTATTCTCATACTCGTGTCTTAATGGCTAGCTATCATTAAATGCTCATTACATATACCATTACTTACTGGTCTTGAACCATCAGACTTGTCTACCTTTCGGTGTAAGGTTATTTCGGAGTTTTGGTTTTTAGTGCTGTGCTAAATCTTTCTCCATGGCTTATTTTCTAGCGTTGCTCTTGCTTCATCTTCCCATATACTTCTCGATCTGTCCCTTACATTCCTTCATATATTTCTTCCCTCGTATACTCTTCGTGCCATTCTGTCTTCTTCCATACTAAGTATCTGTACTGTTTATTGCTGTTCATAGGTATTTAAACGTTCTAGCGTGCTCTACTTTTTACTGCCTTTTACAATAAAGGAAGAATCTATTGGATTCACCCCAAAAATTCGAAATTGAGTTTTCAACAGATCTTCACGTTGTAGAGTCCCCTGAACCCAAAAAATATTTTTTTTCATAGTTCTGTCTGTGTGTCTGTCTGTCCATGTGTCTGTCTGTCCGTCTGTGAACAGAATATCTCAAAAAGAAAAAGAGGTATGGCGTTCAAACTTCATATATAAGTTTTGTGTACTATGTAGATGCGACAGCAAGCTTTTGAAGAAAATCCCATAACCGGAAGTAGGTGTTTCCTCTTGTAATTTTTCAGTTTTTTTCGATTTTTTCAAAAACGGCTCTAACGATGTTTTTCAAACTTCAAATTTTTTTACATTTTGAATGTTTATTGATGTGAGATAGGTGATTTTCCAGTTGAATACTTTTAAAATGGGTTTCTTTTGTTTTTTTACTATTTTTTTTATTAACTCCTATGTTAAATGGAACACCCGCTATATTATTATATTTTTGAATTCAGCTTAAATTTCTAGAGAAAATTAGTCTCTTCAACTTACGCTCTATTTTGTACCGTTTTTGCAGAACTTGTAATTTGTGAACATTTTTGACAAATGCTTAAAAATTAAAAATAAAATTTTTGCCTAATTATAAGATCACTGTAAAAGAAAGTTGTGTGCCTGTATTACACCAGATTTTTTTAATTAACTCCATATTTTAAATAGAACACCCGGTATATTATTACATTTTTCAATTCAGCTTAAATCTCTAGAAAAAATTTGTCTCTCCACTTAACGCTCTATTGTGTACCATTTTTGTAGAATTTGTAATTTTTGGAAATTTTTGACAAATGTTTAAAAATTATAAATCAAATTTTTGGCTAATTATAAGATCACTGTAAAAGGAAGTTGTGTGCGTGTATCACACCAAATTTTTTCTATTCTTATTGCACGTTTTTCTCTTCTTCAGCACTTATTAACGTTTTTGTTTTGATATATTGATCTACGATCATACAATACAGAGTGAGTCATAATTAGATATCAAAAAATTAACCAAAGCTTCGTTATACCGAAACATAGCAATTAACCTAATACACATAAGTACCAAAATGTTCTCTTAAAAAGATACAGGGCGCTAATGAAAGAAATTTTATTTGAATATTTGGAAAGTAAGCATTAGGATTTTTGAAACCAAGTAGCTTGATTTTGATTGTCAATTTTAATTTTGAAACAATATCAACACAGTGGCTGTCATTAACAGCCATTAATTTTTTGAAAGACGCTATCTGCATCAATGCGAATGGTTATCAGGACTTTCTTGAGCACCAGCTGCAAATATATACTTTTGAAGACATCCCAACACACATTAGACAACAGCTATTCTTCCAACAAGACAGTGCACTTCCTCACAATGGCAGAATCGTTTAAATTATTATTTTAATGGTAGATAGATTGGCCGGTTTGGTCCTGTGAGATGGAGGCCCCACTTCAACCTACTGGATTTCTTTTTATGGGTTTTTTAAAACAACTGGTTTACCGTGAGATAATTAACACGAGGGAACAGTTGCAGCAAAGAATTTTCGAGGCTAGTAATGGAATTCATGAAAACTATAATATTCAGCAAGTGTATTATCCGCTAGTATGACGCTGCCATGCTTGTATTGCGGCTGAAGGGAAGCATTTTAAACATTTGCTATAGTTTTCTATTTTTTAGTTATTGTTTTGCTAATTTTCTGTTTGGTATAATGTAAATTAATCGGATAATTACTTTCCAAGTTATACTCACAAATAGAAATGAAAAAAATCATTAACACAGGAAAATTCATGTCTTAAATACAAATCTTTGCCCTCCTATGACCGCATCTGTCACATATTTTAGGGGTAAAATTTATTCTTATTTATTCTTGTGATTATATACACCTCTGAGGTAGGAAAAGAAGCTGGAATCAACGACGCGGACTCGTGCAAACAGTGGTAGTGTATGCGTTAGTGTAATGTTACGATCGCGTCACTGGGTTTGGTTGTACAAGTAACGAAACAACCAAAAAACAAAATAAGTTACATTATCACTTCTTACGCTACATACGTAGTTTTATTGAGTGCTCCATTAGTAAAGGTATACAGGATGTTAAAACAATTTTATAAGTCATAAGTTGGTACTTTACTTGCATGAAGTAGTAATCTCAAAAGTACCTTATAACCTACATTTAAAAAAATGTGCACCAACGTTGAAATCACTATATTTAGATTTGTGGAAATTAGCAAAAAAAAACTTTAAGCTCCTATAACTTCTTACAAGAGAGACTTCGTACTAAGGGATATTAGGTTTAATCGGCATCCTATACTTTTTGAGACACCTTGTATATTAATAGTCAACTGCTCCGTGTGGAACAATATAATACGTGCATGTAGGCATGCACCTTCTGTAGACGTTCTTGTGACATACTTTTTAAGGGTGCTGTCAACATTTTAGGTTTTAGGTGTTTATCAATTGATCTGGAAATTTCGATCGAATAGATTCGATATTTTTATTAAAACAATGCGTAGGAGTATGTACGCTAGATTACATTGGCTCGTAGCCACATATTACTTTTAAGAATACACAGTCTATATCTAAGAAAGTACCATGATTAAATCGTGTCAGCTTCTCGTAATTAGTTTCTTACATGCCATGCTCTTCAAGTATTAGCAGCTGTTTTGACATTTAAAACACACAATAACAGAGCTGCCGTAAATTTTGAGTATTTTATGTTTTATAAAGATAGGTTAAAAAAGGAGGAAGGTCTATGTTAGGGAATGAAAATTTAAAAATGGTAAAAAGCAGTCTTCGATCTTAGTTTTAAATATATAATCAGGCAGTTAAAATTAATCCACGCTACCTTTTTATAAAAAAAGGTTAAATTACAGTCTTGAAAAATAGTTAGAAAATGTTTGCCATTTTTTAGTAATCACGCATCTTCACAACGTGGTAGCGCTGGAATAAAGTTTTGTATAATATCCGGTATTATTTTTTTGAACTCCATAAAACACGTGGTCTTGCAACTCTTTTAAATTAGAAGCAAGTGATTTCTGGACCTATAAAATTGCTAGAAGATCGAACTGGCGAAAGCGATGACCAGGCAGTTGGACCGCCTCTGTAAATCCGGGCATTTATTAATAATTAATTCTAAACGAGAACCCCCTCTATCCTGCATAAAAATCGTATTTTGCCGCACATTTAAAGTACTTTATCTAAGAATTTCGGGAGATCTTTTTGCTGATTTTATATAATTTCTTAGCATATTTACAGAATATGGATAAATTAAAAAGAGTGGACGGAGTCCGCGACCCTACAGAGTCAGTAAGAGCCCGGTGGCTACTGGTCTTTCACAGTACAGAAATTACTGCAAATCTCACCGGGATGCTGCGGAACAACATGCTTCCGCGGGATCAGTACGGATTTACCCCCTTAATTATGATATAGTCGTCCAAAACGCGCGAGAACCTCTGACGTCTAGATTAACTATTAAAATAATCCTTACAGAGTCAGTAAGAGCCTGGAGGCTATTGGTCTTTGGCAGTACAGTAATAACTGCAAATCTGCAATGCTACAGAGCACATGCTTCTGCGGGATCAGTACGGATCCACATCCTTATTATCATAATCGCCAATCGCAAGTGAGAACCCCTAATGCCTAGATTAACTAAATTGGGTATTTTTCACAACAACACAAAGGAAAATCGTAAACCCTCGTTGAAACCTAACCAAGAAATAAGCACTTGTTTTCAAGAACAAAATCGTAAACCCTCGTTGTAAACTAACCAAGAAATAATCACAAAAACCCAAGCAATAAAACAAATTATCCTCTTTCCTTTCTTCTTTTTCAGCCTCTATTCGTCCACTCCTGGACATAGGCCTTTCCCAATTTCCATCCTGAGCCTTTTGATGCCAACTGTTACCAGCAATTTGTTTTATATCATCTACCCATCGTAGATGTGGTCTGCCTCTGCTCCTCTTGGTTTCTCTTGGACGCCAATATGCGACTTTTGTCGTCCAGCGGTCATTTCTGTTCTTGAAATATGTCCCGCCCATTGCCATTTCAGTTCGGCTACTCTCTCGATTATGTCGGTTACTTCTGTTCGCCTTCTAATGTCCTCGTTCTTGATTCTGTCCCTTAACGAGACACCGTTTGTCCTCGAATCAAGAACGAAGACAAACAAATTATAATTAGGCTCAAATGAGTGGCTAGATTTAATGTTAAATTGCTATTTTTTATTTATTATACCTGCAAAAGTAACGTTGATAACCAAATTGAGTCATATATATCTTAAAACAGCGAAAATATGGCTTTTTGTGTTCCTCTAATTTTTCCGGTGTGGTATTATTGCAACCCGTACAGAATCAGTAAGAGTCCGTTAGCTAATGGTCTTTTACAGTACAGAAATTACTGCAAATATATAGCCCGGCTGCTGCGGAACAACATGCTTCCGCGGGATCACTACGGATACACCCTATTGATTATTATATAATCGTCCAGTACGAGTGAGAACCTCTGACGTCCTCACCAGCTAGAATTTCAAAAAAGTTACCAACATAATGCAATCAGCTATCATACATGCAATCTACAGCAGTTGCCACTAAACTTACTAAGACTACGCACAGCAGAGCTCGCAGAGTCAGCTCGCGTTGTTACAACTTATCTCATTATCCGAGTATTGTTCAATAGAAACACGTTTAAAGGCTGTAGCATAATTTGTATTTGCTCAATTTATAGGGCCGGTTGCAGAAAGCAATGTTAAGTCTGGTGTTAGCTAACATCGCGTTAAAGTGAACAAAATCGCATCAAATTGTGTTTACTAATGTATTAGTTACCATAAGCATTTGAGATTTGATTCATTTTTGTTCACTTTGACGTCGCGTTAGCTAACACCAGACTTAACATTGCTTTCTGCAACCGGCCCTTAGGAAAACATTTATTAACATTAAGGTATGAGTCTTTTTATTGTAGTAATATGTAGATTTCGTGCTGATAAAATTCTTGCAGCTATTAATGAAACCATTCTCTAACAGCAAGCTGCACTTTAGCATTCGAAGAGAGTCGCTGCCCCTTTAGCGACTGCTTTAATTGACCATAGACATTAACTTTGTGATAGTAAGAGTGCGAATAATGGAACTAACACTTTCTACACTGCTGTTCAACATTTCAGGTCTGACTTCAATGCATCTATTTACACCTAAAGCAGTTTCCATAAGCCACATGTTTTCGTCTGAAGTTGCAACATGAACATGTTCTAAATGAACCAAATCTTCCTTGCCGAAATGTTCTGAATTGATAAACTATTGTAATGTGGGTATAACTATGGTGACCAAGTTATCATCAACAGCTTTCATTCTCTCATGGATTTCTAGTGGTTGACGTCTTTTACTGGCTACAAAATGGAATATTGTCTTTGGACGGATTTTCCATAGTAAACGCCATTTCGTAGCTCCATAAAAATACACACAAAGAAATTTAGCAGATACCTCGCTAATACGCCAATAAACAATTTTAAGAACCGCATGCAATTGTCGTGATAATCAAGCCGCCCCTATGCGATCCAAACGTGTTTATGTTGAACAATCCTCGTAATTAATTATTGGTTCGCATTGTCGTATAATCGCGTACGCCGGCAAATACGCAAAACAGCTCACTTTCACAATATACGTCGCGCCCCTGTCACAGCACCTAACGTTCTGCCTGATATCGCATTCCATTCCTAACCCAGTACCCTTGCCACGGTGCATTAGTTGCTTAAAACTTAAAATTAATGCACTTTCAAACTATTAAATATTTTAATGCTAACATGAAGGAATAAAAATTCATACATTCAACTTTAGCGATGTTGGTGATTTCTAACTTTTACTGAATGTTTTTCCACTGTTTTCAGATTTTCAACATTACGATATCTCGAAAAGTAATGGTCTAATTGAACAATCGTAACAAAACTTTTTCCTTCGTTTTTGGAATATAACATCATCGTATAGTCCGTGTATGAGAATTTCGAAACATCCTGTATATCGGTTTTCATTATGTAGTTATACCTTACTAAATTACTTAGTAACTAGATATCCCTAGGAAGTCTTTTATTTCCCTCGTCTCAAAGGCGAAGGAAGTATTGTAATCACGAAAAACTCACCTTCCGAGATTTCTTCAGATCTTCATGTTTCAAGGTCTCTAGATGACGAAAAATAGGTTTTCTTAATTCCGGCTGTCTGTCTGTCTGTATAGCTCAAAAACTATTTGTCGGAGAAAGACGATATTTTGTATAGGTAATATATATCCACTCGCATGAAACCGGTACAATTTCATACAAATATATCCAGGGTGAGCACCTTAAAAAAATGTGTTTATTTTTGGGTTAATTTTGAAATAGAAAGAAGTAATAACTTTCACATAGGTCAGGCTTTACATTTGCCGAAAATAAGACTCAACCGATAGAGGAGAATGTCTCAAAAGAGTAAAAACGTTTAAACAATAACAGTGTTCTGTTCAAGAGAGGCGCGTGCCAGACTTATTTGAAAGAGGCTTGATAGCGTAGTTGGCTTTATCGATGCAGGTAGGATCTCTATGTAGGGGCGCTCTGCAAATACGGCGAGTTCAAACCCCAGCCGGATACACTTTTTTAAATTTGAAAATATATTTAATTTATTAGAAATCTGACAATAGTTTTACTCTTAACTTAATTTGATTTTTAAAATTATTTAGTGTCACAATGTTGACGAGGGAAGTTCTGGGTGAATCTTTTACAGATGTTTGTTATTTATTTTCTTTATGGCCAATTGAGGTGACCAGTAGCAAGTTATGTTTATCCAATTTTCAGTTCGGCTCTGATAATGGCGTCGTTTGAGTCCCTATTATTATTATGTCAACCTGTGGTGTTCCAGCAGATAACATGAAGCTATTTATTGATAATAGATATTATAGGAAAATCTCCAATAAAAATAAAAGTGGCAAATTATATTTAGCAGGTTACCGAATATTTCCTGATACACAACTGCTAATAAATTATGAAATGTTAGTTGCACGAAGTTGTAACTTAATCTTGGTGAATACTGCATTTTAAACAAAACCACAGCTTGAACTCGTTTCTAAACTATACAGTTGCTAATAAGATTGTGCAGTAAGCTACTTATTACGTATAGTGCATTCTGTATATTTGGCGACTTTAAATTATTTGTGAATACCATTAAAATTGTTATATTTTCAGAAACCGTATTCATGAATAAAAGTCTTGTTTGCGGCAATATTATAATTTTCGAATCGTGGGGTTCCCATTATTCAAATCACTAAATTAATTTATAAAGGCAACGGCAAGAATATAACAGCGCCTGTCGTTATGGTATTTCATAAATTATATTCCTGCTTATACAAAATATGTTGTAACTGCGAGATTACTGCAGATATGAAATTGAAAGAAAGGTAATGATGAAAATCCCAGAAGCGGAGACGATATTACAGGTACTGGGAATTTCGTTGATGCGCCCTTAATGTTCTCATCAAATCACGTCTGCATATCAAAAACCTATTACGGACCCATCTTTGAACACGTAGTCCCAGAAAACACGTACTCGCTGAATGAATATTTAATGATTAGCCGTCTAGATACGATCGAAGTGCTCCATTTCAGTCTCCTTGATAAAAGTGCAAACCGAGAATTAAGCGTCGCTGCATCGGCGCTAAATAAATACTGTCGATACTTCCAACGCTCTAGTTCATGATAGTTGGTTTAAGAACTAGTTTGAAACGATTCCAGATAATTAAAGCAACCTAATATAGACTGGACGTCATAGTTTAACAGCGTAGGTATATTCTTTTTTCCGGGTTCCACAGTATTTTCAGGAGTTCGCCCTGAAATGTAATAGAGCAAAGCCACTAATCATCTCTTTTCACACTAGTGGATGACGGGGCTAGCACCAAGCTACCGATAATTACACTGTTCCTCTGTTACCTACCAACATTTTAAAGAGTGGATGGATGAGTTACTCATCACTCTTTTAGGCGTTAGCTCCTTAACATCGCATTTCTAGCTGATATTGGTTGGTATTCAGAAAAATATATGATACACAAAAGGACCGCATGTTGTAAGAAAGGTGAGGAGAGCGAGAATCAGAGCTATACAGTGGATTTCATTATTGCCTGAGGCAAATAAATACATCTAGGTTTTTAATACAGATTTAAGTGTGAAAATTAAGATCGTTTTGTAACGGGCTAAACCGACAATTACGACCACGCTTCAGTTTGTAACGGTTCGACACGGTATTTACGATAAGCTAAAACAATGCTGAACGACTAGCGCATAAGTTAACTCACAATTGAGAATATATCTCATAGAACCGCTGCCCGCTACAAAAGGATTTGCCGACTAACTTCAGCGGAGTGAGAGGGGGGGTCAACACGAGATAACACCAGCGAAACGCCCTAATAGACGTTAAGCAGATCTAAACTGATAAGACGCTACTACAATTCCTACACTTGATAAATGCATAAATGAATCCCCTGAGAAAAAATGGAAGCATAACGAGTTCACCTTTCAACTTTAAGTTTGGCGGTATTCTGGTCAGCGAGCCGGTTCAGCACCATCGGACCTACTTTTCGAAAATTCACTTGATCAGCTGGCCAAACTCCTCTTACACTGTAAAATACAATACGCACATAGCATGCACAACAGCAGAGCAAACTACAATTAAAATAAACATGCAAAATATTTGTTGAATATACAGGGTTCCCCACGAGGTTGGTTATGTTGTGTAGAGTAATTCCTGCCCAAACCAAGACGAATCCACCTCCATGCTTATTGGTCTCCTGGACACCCCTTCAGAATAATGCTCCCCACGACGAGCCCACACTCGAACTTGTCCATCACAATACGTAAGACGAAATCTTGACTAATCAAAAAAGAGGACAAAGGACCATTGCTTTATATAGTAATTCACATGTTCTAAATCAAATGTTAATCGAGCACTTATATGCTGCCAAACCAAACGCGGTTTGCAAACCGACCTTCTGGACATCAAATGATATTTCCGGAATCTGTTTCTTGTAGTTTGATCAGAAGTTTGGATTCCAGTGGCACTTCGGAGTTCATTTTTAAGATGTACCGCAGTTGAAATGCGGCTACGTAGAGCACAATTGACAACATAACGGTCTTTATGAAAGGTGGTTTTCCGTTTTCGACCTTGGCCAGTTCTTCTACACAGATTTTCAGTTTTCTGGTACCTAATGCCACAATGTCAAAGCAATAGCATGGCTTACCTTTACAACTCTGGCAACGTAACGAGAACTCTTACCATCTTCGACCAAGCAATTGTTTTTGCAATTTGAACTCTAAAGTGTATCATTTATTGACTTAAATTGTCAATGACCTTATTTAACAGTTACATTCAATTGTTACTATTTTCACAGGATTTGCAAGTCCGAAAGCATGTTTAGTTATGTGAGTATTGTAGCTGAAGATATTGAACCTTCATATTGAAAGAATTTTAGTACGAAGTTGTCTAATAATGGTTGGATTGTACTGCTTTTCTGGATCACAAAAATGACTTCATTTAATATTTCTTTCTCCTTGTATGGTACGCTACAAATTTATCTACTGTATGTAGGTATCCGGTTGTACATCATTCGAGTTATCGGAACCGCTCCATTTGTGGAGCTCTGCCGACTCGATTGGTTGTGGTGAGCCAGTCCACGTTGTCCTGCTTGTTTACAGTTTTCTTTCTGTTTTTGCTCTGTTTACTATTGTTCTCTATTTTTCTCTGTCCTTAATGTCTTTTCTCAAGTCCTGGATTTCCATGGTATGTAGATCACTTTTCACTTAGTCTTTCTATCTTCCCTTTAGCCCGCCTCTTGGTCTGCTTATTTCAGGTTTCCATTCACTTATTTTCTTTATTGTAGAACTCGTCTCTCTTTTTTGTTTATGCTCATACCAACGTATCTTCTGCGCTTTTATGAAGTTAACTACGTCTTCTTCGAAAACATTTTTAATTTCGAAATTTATCAGCCGTCTGTATTCTCCTTCTTTTGTTTTTTTCTCATTATCCTTTTGCTGATTCTGCGTTCAAAGGTGCGTAGCTTTTCCTCATCTTTCATGTACATCGTCTCGCTAGCATAGCTTACCACTGGCCGTATGGATGACTGATACAGTCTTAGTTTAGTCGTTCCACTCAGGCTATTATTGTGTAGGAGATTCTTGAAGCTGTAGTATGTCCCGTTTCCTGCGTGTATGCGGATTTGAATTTCTTCGCTTATGTCATGATTTCTGTTGATCATTGCACTGTTAGCTAAATTTCATTCGTTGGTCAAATATTCCAGAAAATTTACTTATGTACACTCAGGTGCAATTGCCGGCCGCCAGCTCAGTCAAAGAAGGCGTTACAGGTCTTTTAAATATTAATCGGTAGAACAGAACAGAGATAAATGCCCAGCGCGCCAACGAATTTTTGTCAAATAACGGCAAGTGTTCAAACGAGAATTCGTAAACTCAAATAGCTTATACACAAATACAGATCCTGAAAGAAAAGCTGGAAATAAGGCAGATAGCCGTAACTAAATCAAACCCTCATAGCTGGCATAATCACAGTATAATTTCAGAATAATCGCAGTCAAAATCACAATATTTATCAAAATCAGAATCGTAGGTTGCCACAAATTATTAGGTATGATTAATAATTCATAAATATGAGTATAAGTAATATTGCACACATTAAAATAACTCAACGAACTGGCAAAATTTACAGCAATGATTAATCCTTAGTGTTGATTGGTTTTGGAGGAAACGCGATACGCGTTCCAGATCTGGACTTAAGATCAACGTCGCTCACGGCTTCCAAGAACGTTTGGTACAATTTCGTGCTGTAGAAAACTGAGGGCCAGGGGGATTTGCAACACGACGGCGGTGATGATTTAAACCTGGTGGTAGGCCTCCGTGCCAGGTCTTTCCTACGCTCTCTGCTTCACAAATAAATGCAATTTTCTATTGAATAATAAACCAAACGTTTAAACGCGCGATATTGGGCTCAGTCAAACCCTAGAGTAATATTTTTACCAGAACTTAGTATTCTAAAAACAAATTGGTTCCACCAAGGCGACTGTCCCGCGCATGTCAGCTTAGATGTTACATGTTTTTTAATTGATTAATTTCCAAATTGTAGGATTGGTAGAAGTGGTGTTATACCGGGTGGCCATAAATATCTGATATCACATCACCTTCGGAATCAACACCGCTTTATTAAAATGATGAATCCAACTAAACTAAATGTCATTAATGTCATCACAACTAAAATTCCTATCTGTCAAAAATTATTTCAGATTGCAATAAGTAATGGAGTTAGAACAGGAGATTTTTATAATCGAGTCGTAGGCTAAACTGCAGAATCCAGGGCACATTCCCCTCCTCTTATTGCATTTTATTACATTACATAGGGACCAATACTTATCGTAATAAATTGAAATATAATGCTAACCAACATTTATAAGTAGCTAATTCCATGGCTACCGGGATCTCAGATATTTATGGTCACCCGGTAAAATGACCAGCAAAATATTGTGATTTAGCACATTGCGACTTTTTTTTTGTGGGGGCAACTTAAAATCAAAACTTATAAAATATGCCACGTAGATATTAATTATTTCAGAGAATCGATAGATCCGAAATACGAATTGATTAAAGAAGTAGCTGGTCAGCGTAAGAAATTCTTTTTATGACAGATTGAGGTTTTGCATATTTCAAAACGAGGGGGTTATTTGAATATTTATCTCTCATTATTATTGCCCTTTCGCATAGTTTGTAATGGAAACTACCGGGATGTCAAAAATTATCTTGGTCAAGCAAGGGTGGTCATAATTTTAAAATAATGTCGGAGCTAGTTGGTAACACTGTAAATGACATAGACTTACAGTGTTGCCAACTAGCTCCGACATTATTTTAAAATTATGACCACCCTTGCTTGACCACGATAATCTTTGACATCCAAAATTCAGTGTCTTAAATATCAAACCTGTAAAACACGTTCTACTATAACTATTTTATTATACGTTTTATTTGCAATGTTGGGATAACTTAAGCAAAACGAGATTTGTAAGAAATGTCAATCTGAGCAAAGCTATAATAATAGTAAAAATAAATGGCTTGATTTTCTATAAGAATATTTATAGCAAGAAATAGTTTCTACACAATCGGTATTCTTTTGGTGATAACCTAATAATAATAATAATTGCTTTTATTGTAGTAATAAGAAAACCAAACACGCAAAAATTCAAAACTATTCAAATTAATATTTAAAAAAAGATCTTTTTTGCTAATACAAATACAAATGGCAAGGCGACGTTCAATCTGACAAATGTAAGATTCCGGCTGCTCCACCACTTCACACTAGTAACTTACTACTAAGTAAAGATTCATGAACCAAAGATTGCGTAGGATACAGGACCAGAAAATTAAATATTATTTAAACCCTCACAATATAGGGCTCCATGGACGTTAGCAGTTCTTGTTTTAACTGATACCGAAACCCACTGACCGACGGTGACTTGATATATAGGGGTAAAGCATTATAAAGTTTTGCTATGCAATAAATAAAACAGTACTCTCCGTTTTCTTTATTTATGAAAAGAGTGCTAATTTTACTCCTAAATCATAGATTTAATTATGTATATCAATCTCAGCAAGTAATGGTATTGTAGAGATAGGGTGGACATTGAGTAGTTAACACCTTATGATATAGTGTAGCAGTGTGTAAGTATCGTCTAGTACGCATGTTGAGCCAATGTATTTCATTTTGTTTATGAGAGATTCTTTCATATTTTCTTCTGCCGAAAGCTAATCATAAACATGAAGTCTCTAGCTTATGTATCCTAAATTTATCTTGAGAGTCCAAACAAGGACCATATATTGAATCATAAAAGTCAAATTTCGAAAGAACCAAACTATTACATAACATAACCTTTATATTGCGACTCATTATTTCGCGATTTTGAAAGATTAACTTAAGATTACAATAAGCGGTTTTCAAACACTTTGATACTATGGGTAGTATGGGTAGTTGATCAATTCCGATTTTAACGGTAATTTGATCCGTAGCTCTAAATTTATAATTTTTCTGCCAAATATTAGTACCACCGACTTATTTAACTTTAATTTTAGGTCTTCAAATTTTAAAGATCTAGAAATTTGTAAAAATTGGCGTAAAAATGAAATGAACACGACTGCAAAGCTGATGGAAATAGCGATGTGTATATCATAAAAAGAAATGGGCATAAAATAGATTCTTGAGGTACTCCTTTCGCACTAATTCTACCAAATTCAGATTGTTGACCATTAAGACTAACAGCCTGATAGCGATCTAAAAAATCATCATATAATAATGCAGTTGAAGCCCGATCCAAACCGATGTAACGCAGCCAAGCCAGTAACATGTGGTGATTGATAGCATCAAAAGCCTTGGAATCATTGAGTAACACTAAAATTGTTAACAACCCCAGATCATTAGCCAAAATTACTCATTTGTAATTTTAAGTAATGCCGCATTATAGCTATAAGCTCTTCTAAAGCCTGATTGCCCGTCAGGCAGTATCTTATTTTCGTCCAGATGCTTTCCTAATTGCTGGTCTATAACTCTTTCTATGGTTTTTGAGAGTACAGAAAGCATGCTGATGGGCCTCAAATCCTTGAAGTTGATCGGGACGAGACCTTTGGTAATGGCAATACAAGTGCTTGTTTTCAAGTGATTTATAAAACAGAATTAGTTATGCACCAATTAACTAAATGTCTAATGATAGGCAGGAAAAAGGAATACAAAGATTGATTAATATGTAATACTTAAATTATCTACTCTAATGTCATTTATTTTTAATTGATGAAATAAGTTGAAGGGCTTCTATTTCATCAATTAGTTTAAAATTAAAGATACGATTAATAGGGTCTTTAATATTATTTAAATATAATTCAATTTTGTTATCATTAACAATAGATACTTTAATACCTTACGTTAACAGTTAACATATGCTTACAAGTTGTCAGTAAATTAGTAATAAATATATAGATTATTTAGTGCAAGTGACATTATTTTCATCTATAATTATAAAGCTGATAGTAATGTAATTTTAAATAATATTAATTGTTACCTACGCATTGACTGGTCCACCAATTTTCTTTCATTATTGCAACTAAACATTTGCTATTTGAATTATTATCACTACTACTAAAATAATTTATTTTTAACTATATGCTTTCTCAAGTTGCCCCATCAACATGCAGCGAAAGGAATTTCTCATCCACTAAATTTCTTTTGGCTTGTCGATATTCATCTTTATCTTATCCAGGCCTGTAACGGGCGTTTCTTTTTGTTTTTAATCTTCGCTTAGTGCCTATTGTTCCACCATCTATTACATCTTTTTGTCTTAAAGTGTCCTCACTGTTATTTCAAGTCTGCAATACTGTATGCCACCGCTTCCGGTTTTGTCTTTTTGTCTATCCAGTTTTTGGCCGATAATTGCTTTTCTAGGGTGCTCTTTCATTCCCAAGGCGTATCTAAATATACTAAGAAGTTAGGGATATTTCCCATTTGTATACACTGCCTTCAACGAAAAAGGAAATACTCAATCGCTTTTTTTTTCTTACGACTTGCAAAGAAAATATCAATAGTTTGTTGTTGGACGTTCGGTTTAACCAGAAGTGCATATAATTTTCATTTTTCTAATAGCACTACACACTTTCTTGATATTTTGCAGTTCTTCATCTTTGTCTCTTTACGTATGCATAGAATATTAATAGGGTTCTATTAAATGTGTAATACATCTTATTAAAGTACAACTGTTGTCGCGAAGCTAGCGGTAACATTTCCACATTGTAAATAATTTAAAAAATCAAAATGTCTTCTAGCATTCAGATTGCTACCATAAGAATGAGATCCTAATAATTGCCCTCCTATTAAATCGTCTAAAAAAGGGTCTAAAACTGAATGCAGTAACTTCCGTTTAATAGCACTGATCCGACACGCTAGCAAGGTAATGCTATACAGGGTGTTTGTAGATCGCTAGACAGTTCGTAACTTCTTTAATAATGGAGATATCGAAAAACCTTTTTTTATTTTACATGCCACTATATAACCTAAAAATTGGCGTAAACAAATTTAAACCATGGCCTCCTATTTTTACGTAATGACACACGACTTTGGGGTTTTAAATCAGCTCTAAAAATTCGTTATGATAGCATGTTTAAACCAACATTTTGGAACTCATTATTTTTTACAATATTAACAAATGTTATTTACCTAAAGTAGGCCATAACTTACCCAAAATCTCTAACAATCGAACAAGAAATGCAGAACAAAATCTCTTGGCTCTGAAAGTTGCTCATGGCTGAATTATCGCACCAAACGTAAAAAAACAATTGTTTTATTAAATGGAACAATATTATTTTTGAATGTTGTCCGTATTTTTGATTTTTTCAAAGCTACTATTAATCGAAATGGCGAATATGGTACGTCGTTCGAAAGCTCATTTATTGTAGTTTGCAACTGTTTGATGAAACTCATTTTGTTCCATTAAAAAAAGTTTTGAATCGTTTTAGTACGTTTGGTGCGATAATTCGGCCATGAGCCACTTTTAGGGCCAAGTGGAGTTTGTTTTACATTTCTTCTTCGATTGTTAGTGATTTTGCGTAAGTCATGGCCTACTTCAAGTAAATTACATTTTTTAATAAAAAAAATAATGTTAGTGGAAATTTCTAAAATTATTCGGGGTGTTCCATTCAAAAAACGAATGTCGTGTATCATTACGTAAAAGTATGAGGTCATGGCTTAAATTCATTTACGTCATTTTGTAGGTCGTATAGTGGAATTTAAAATAAAAACGTTTTTTTCCGAAGTTACGGACTGTTCCAGTTATAGTTCTATTTTTCTGATTATTACTATTTTAAAATATATTTTTTTACGACCACTACTAAAAGTAGGCTTTTTAGCACTAGCTTGTTTCACTAAAAATTACGTTTTATAAATCATCGTGTTAAAAGTGAAATCAGCTGTTTACTTTTAGCACATTTGCTAAAAGTAAACAGCGGGTGTTAAATTTACAATTTTAAACAGGAAGTGAGGTTATAAGGTTATTCTAGTTACTTCTTTCTTTCGAGGTAAAGTGTTTTTCTTAAATAATTAAAGGATTATGTATTGATTGAGGTGAAATGTGTACTATTATAATTACCTTTGATAATTAACTTTGAGAACTACCGACTGCAGAAAGAGTCACCTGCACAACTGTCATAAATGCAAACCTTTCTTCAATCGACATTTATGGATTAATATCAGTAAATTTAAGGCCGTAGAAAAAATGTTATGAAACTCAGCATTCGGCTTCGTTTTATAATTTTTATGTCTCGTGCATAAACATCCACTTTTAGCACTTGTTGCACAAATAGCTAATTTAAGAACAAGACTCACAAACGCAATGCAAAAACATCAAAATTTGCTGCTTGTCTGCTTACAGAGATGTCAAGCGCCTGGCGACTGAACGTACGCGAACGGATTTTGATAGTAACGACTCAGTAGCAGTAGAAAAACAGACCAGCTTAAATGCATTGTAGATTTCTTAAGGAGGCTACTCAGTCGTAGTCGCCAGAGACTGGCGAATGTGGAGGAAAATGCTGGTTTACTGCCCCAAACGGTTTGATGATTCGTCTCTTTCGGTCAATATGGGTTGTCACTCGACCAGAAATGAGTATTTTGCTGGTAACTCCATTATCCCTAAATTTTGTTTCATCGGTCCATAAAATTCGGTCTAAAATGGATAGGTCATCTTCAAGCTGTCTAACTGTCTTAGATAAAGTCTGTCTTAGATAATACTGCAGTTGGCTGTCACATATCTGATCACCAACTGGTTTCTTGCTACAGTATCTTTGCGTGCCAAAGAAAAGCCAATTGTAAAACAATTTTTCAGAGATTTTACTATGTTTGATAATGACTTGTTTCTTCAGGATTTGGATGCTGTACATGGTATCTTATCTTTAATTTGTAAAATATCTAAGAAATCTGGTAGTATTAAAAGAGAAAGAAAGCTTATCTTGAATTAAAAATTCTAAATCACAAGAATCCGGAGGTACTGTGGAAGGAACTTCGTGGTGCAGATGTAATTGTTAAACAGAAAAATCGTGACTTACCAGACGCTTTGCAGGATGTAGATGCTATCAATAGTTGTTTTATAAATTCTTCTAATAATCCTAACCAGTTGTTACATAATTATGACCTCCAGGATTATTACTTTAATAATAGCAAATGTAATTTTGATGCACAATTTAAATTTGTTGAAACTAATGAAATTTAGATCGGAAACATAATATTTTCTATAAAAACAAAGTCTACTGGCCGTGATAACATTGATATAAACATGCTTTAGTTGTGCTGCCCTCGTCTATTGCCGTATTTTACACATATTACTAACTATTATATTATCAATTCCGTCTTTCCTAATATATGGAAAACTGCATGTACGTTGTTCCTGTGCCGAAAACTGATTCATCCACAGAATACAAAGACCTTCGACCTGTTAGTATCCTATGCACTTTATCAAAAGTAATTGAAAAGATTTTGGAAAGACACATTCGTGACCATGTTAGTAAATATAATATCCTTCCAAAAACGCAGTCTGGTATCCGTCCTGGACAAAGTTGTAATACAACCCTAATAGACATAACAAATGACTGCCTAAGAGCAATTGATAATAACCATCTGCTGGTTCTCGTCCTATTAGACTTCTCAAAGGCATTCGATACAATTAACCACGAACTTCTTTTGAAAATCTTGAAATTTATAGGCTTTGATAATTCAGCTGTAAACTTACTCGACAAATATCTACCAAATAGACAGCAGATGGTGAAATATCAGCAGAATGTATCTGACGTAGTTCATATTCCAGCAGGTGTTCCGCAAGGCTCGATTTTGGGCCCACTTGTGTTTGCTCTATATACATGTAATATAGGTTCTTGTATAAGTTATTGCAAATTTTACATGTATGCAGATGACACACAGATGTATTATGCGTTTCCTTTTAATAACTTAGCTGAAGCAGCGTCATTAGTAAATGAAGACCTATCTAGCCTTGTGGAATTCAGCAATAAGCATTTGCGGCATATCAATTCGTCGAAGTCATATGTTATGATCTTTGGTAAGAAGGGGATGAAAGACGTGTCTTCAGCTTTGATAGAAATTAAAGTGGGCGATGAAGTACTATCGCAGAAAAGTCCTTGTAAAAATCTAGGTGTAATTTTAGACAATGATTTACGTTTTGAACGTCATATCTCTAGTTGTATACAGAAATCTATACTATACTATAATCTAAAGTTACTTTACGCTAATCGCTATTGTCTAAATAGAGATATGAGAATCTTATTGTGTGATGCTTTAGTCTTGTCGCATTTTAACTATTGTGACAGTTTATTTGGTTCTTTTCTGACAGTACGACTTAAACAAAGAATTCAGTGTACTCAAAACTCTTGTTTAAGATTTTTGTTTGTTATTAGAAGAGGGCAACACATCTCTCATAAACTCAAAGAGGCGAGCTGGCTGAATATGTCCAATAGACGGAAATTGCATACTGCTGTGCTATACTATACTAAAGTTATAGAATTTCGTGCTCCGGCCTACTTGTATGATAAAGATTTCTTACCGGAGTGATGGCCATCATATTTATATAAGAGGTAAATCTTCTATGCCGATCCCATGTTTTAAATCGTTTTTCTTTAAAAAGTCAAATTCATACAACACTGTTCACTACTATAATAATATAATTCCAAAAAAGTTAAGAAATTTGTCTACAGTGTGTTTCACTTTACATGGAAGCACCCCTGTATTTTCTTTGTTTTTGTATGATTTGATTTGAATTTTTTACCAGTTGTACAACTCACCAAGAGGCATCTATTCATGTTCTTGAGCGCAAAAGACGTTATTAGCCTGGCCCACTACGATCAAGAACATGGGTAACATTGTCAATATTTTGCATCGCGTTAGAGTTACAGCAAAAAGTTATTAAGAAAAGTTGTTTAGAATCAAAATAATATTCCAGATACCGATTGTCGTTTAATAATTCGAATTTTTTATTTTTATCTAAAAATTTGTCAGTCCCAAATTTCAACTTTTAATTTGGTTCAAATGGTGTCATGGAGAAACAAAATTTTTTATTATTGCTGCAAACGTCATTAGCTTTTAATAACGGCTGAATTACGTTTAACTGCTGCTGAGAAAGTAGAAATAAATTAGAATTACTGGTGAAAATGCAAGATCCAATATTATTCTAGCTACTTCTCTATTGGATCTTGCATTGTCACCAGTAATTCTAATTATTTCTACTTTCTCAGCAACAGTTAAAAGTAATTCAGCCGTTATTAAAAGTTAATAACGTTTGCAATAAAAATAAAAATTTTGTTTATCCATGACACCATTTGATACCAAATTAAAAGTTGAAATTTGGGACTTGAACAAATTTATAGATAAAAATTAAAAATTCTAATTATTAAACGAAAATCGGTAGCTGGGGTATTCTTTTAATTCTAAACAACTTTTCTTAATAACTTTTTGCTGTAACTCTAACGCGATGCAAAATATTGACAATGCGACCCATGTTCTTGATCGTAGTAGGCAAGGCTAACAACGTCTTTTGCGCTCAAGAACATGAATAGGTGCTTCTTGGTGAGTTGTACAACTGGTAAAAAATTCAAATCGATCCATACAAAAACAAAGAAAATACAGGGGTGCTTCCATGTAAAGTGAAACACACTGTATAACTATGTTTAAAAATTCTTTTAAAAACAGCTGTTTTTGCAACAGTGAGTTGCACTTGATATCGACCTACAATACAGTTATTTTTTTTTAAATTTAAAATTCATATTTATTAATAATTCTGTCACTCTGCACGGGGTGTAGTGGTAGACCAGTTGACCTGATTTTATATCATGTCAACTGAACTATGCCCCTTTTCCGCACTTTTCCTATTTGGTATTTTCTTTTTTTTTATTATGTAATTTTTGTGTAAGTACTGGAACTAAATTTGTTTATTTTTAATTTTAATTACAATCAATTTTTGTGATTTATCACCTTTATCAATTTTTCAGTTGTTACATGGAAATAATAGAACAATACTGTTAGTTGTGGAAAGAATTCACAAAAGTTTCTTTTTTATTTTCCACAGCTGTTACCACTTTGGTTTCTTAAACTGCTGACGTTAGCACTTATAAATCTTTAGATGAGATTTTCATAAAATTTGATTGTAATAGCTTATACAAATTTTACACAGTGTGTAGGTGTACTCCAGAGTGCGCGCAATTTTTAATATTGGGTGCACTCCAAATTACCTACTAATTACATTAGAAAAGATTGTTTTGGGCAGTAGAAGCGCTGTAGGGTAAAATGGCGAACGTGAATTCGCCTTTCCAGCGCCGGTGCATTACAAAGCAGCTTAAGTCCGTCGAGCTTGTTAGGTTATTTGCACTCGTTCTTATTGTTGTGGTACTCTATACCGACAATAGATTAAAACAAAATATGCGTTTGCGTCAAATCAATGACATTCACGGTTTGGAGTGAACCCAATACTGAAAATTTCGTGCACGCTGGAGTGCACATAGACAGAGCGAAAATTTTATACTTGCGTAAAGCAAAAAAATAAATAATTTAAAAACGTAAGTAAAAAAATTACTAAAATTTTATTTTTTTTACATAGCCACTAAAGTTTCCGTGCAGGCTTCTATATGAATGGCAACCTACAACTAATTAAAACGCCGATTGAAAACTGTGTGTAATGTAGACTGCTTCTCGTCTTAATATTTATTGACTACGAAAAGACGTTGGACTCCTTAGAAAAATGGGCTATCATATACGTGCTGTCACAAAGCTGGATCGATTATAGGGATGCGACACTAATAACCAACATCCATTACTTGTGGACATCGAAATATTCGCGATAGAAATGATAGTAAGACTGGATAACGTACCCTCCTCAAAACTATTTACGGTTGTTATAGAATGCGACATGAAGAAAATAGTACGCTCAACTTAAAAGGCTCTAAATAAATGTTCCAACCGTTGCAGGACATGAATATGGAAATGAATATGTCAACAACTAAAATAATGGCAAACCCCGTAAAGACTGGAACATGATAAGAATTGAAAAAGACAATCAAATATATGAAATTCGCAAAAGATTAAGTATAGTATATGGATGGCTTACTCTAAGCTAAGAGAGAGGACAGTATCGTCTCAAATGAGAAGTGTCTGAGCAAAGTGTGGTGCCTGTTACAAACCGAAACTATTGTAAATAAATTCACGTAGCATAAATGAGTCGTCAAAGACATCGTTAAAGGATTTTGATATTAAAGTGCAATTGGGCAGGTTATCTTGAGAATACGAGGTAGGCGGTCTAGAAGAATATTGATTTGGCTACCATGAGAAACAACGGGAATTTGAGGACTTTCTGTCTTACGATAGTCAGAACACAGACACTAAACAGACAAGCAGGGAATTGAATAAACTTTGTATAAAACATATCGAAGTGGAACAACTCAAGGGAGACATACAGTGACAACATGCGTAACATAGAAAAACGCCATCAGTAAATTTAGCTAAGGATCAGCGTTGCCTTTACGTAGCCTACGCTGTACAGTGATGCTTGCCGAGTCTGCCTCTTTTCGGGCAAATCGCATTGATTTATATTGTGCTGTTCAAGTTATTTATTGACTTAGATTCTTCAATTTTGGTTTTATCATAATTCATAATTCGTTGTAACTTACTTTCTTTACATTTATAATTAACTTCAAAGTATAGGTATTAATTAGTAGTTGCCTTTAGTTTAACGTGTGAATCACTGGGCTCATTCTTGCAAAAGTTCTTTCAATTTTCACAAATTCTTAAACATTAATAATGTGATTACACAACATTAAATAATTTTAACTGACGTTATTGGGACTTTAGTAATGCAAAAAGTGAGGTGATTTCAACCTGCTAAAAATAGTATTTATTTACATAGAACGGTTGAGTTTAATAGCGTTGCTTAGAACAATTTCCTGGGAAAATGTCATAAAGTCTCATTTATATGTATATGTCTTTAAGCTTCCATAATTGAACCCACAGTGATTATCAATTCTTTCATGCCGCAACAGCAGTAAACATGTTGTCTATTCAGTATAAAACTGGCACAGGGCATTGCTTTAATCAGCAATTCTACGGTAACAATTTATAGGAAAATCCATGTTAGTAACCAACACAAACGCGCACCAATATACTTTTAGCTGAAGGTATACGTACTAGTTTTATTTGTAACTGTCAAAGAGGTTAAATTAAACAAAAAAGTGAAAATAAAAATACTGTTTCGATTGGTGCCACATGTTTGTATTGATAGCCTGATGGGTTTCTCTGTTGTAGGAAAAAAAGCTGTGTGAAAGTAAATAGTTTCACTGGTCTCCTTTCCGCCATTTCAATTAAAGAAAATACACCGCAATTACATCAAAGACCATGGAACATTATTGAAATCAATACATAACTAAATGAAAAGTTTTAAAGGTTCATTAGCGAGTAAAAAGTTAATACATAAATCAATACTCTGCGAGGGCAGAATGAAAGCTCTGAAGCGTATGAAATTGAGACATACGAAGATTAGAATTGAAGCATTTCTAATGTGCAGTTTTACTTTATCGAAATTCACTCTTGCACAGATATGCAAGGTAATGCGATTTCTAAAGCTCATTTTAAATATAAAATGCCTGCCTGATTGATCTCTTATTATATTTTCCAGCTTCCATTCTCATATTTTTCAAATTTAATTTGTGTTTAAGTTTAAGCTTTTGAGTTTTTTAAAATATACTTTTAAAGAGACGCAGCATCAATAATATGATGTAAAACATAAATACATCGACAAAGAATTAGTTTCTGAAATACGTTTCATAGTTACTACGCATCAAGTAATTTCAATTTCGCAATTTTCAGCATCAATCGCTGGGCTAACCCATGTCTTAGGCTTTAATACGATGGCTTCTTGAACGATCCACAAAATGTCAGCAGTTTCTCACAGGGTGTCAGTTTAATCTAAAGTGTCAACTTTATGAATTTTCAGCGATAAAACTTGGGAGGCTTCCAAATTTAAGAGTGTTTTAATTCCGCTTTTGCGAGAAAGCTTTTATAGAGGGCAGTGAGTGCAACAACCCAATATAGTTATTATTTTAGAGTAATTTAGAGCCATTGTAACTGTATTGTTACTCGTACTTACTGAGGGTAGCAGCGACGTCCAATAAAAAAAACAAGTTCGCCAAACAATTTTTTCATTTAACTTAATTTAATTGAGGTGGTTTTTAGATATGAGAAAATATCTTTCATACATATACTGCCTTACAAAAAATGTTATTAAATTCCAGCGCGACGTAAAAGCAAAAAATATAGATACCGAGGTTTAAGAATCTTGTTTGTCTGACGCGTAGTAAACAACATTTTAGTGAACTCGAGCTTTTTAATAATTAAAAATTATCTCGCACCCAATTTCATTCCTATTATTGTCATGCAATGTGTTGCACAATGAATAATGTAAATTATAGATTCAAACTGCTTCACTGTTTTGCGTTGTATCAGAAGCACCTATTTTGACATAAGGACGTGTCGCAGTGTAGCCTTCACCCGTAAAACTGAACGCCCTTGCTAACCAATCTAGGTATTATATGATATAGGTATTTTATCCCGGTTTTGGGGTTAAGTAACCAACCTTGACCCAACACTGTTTATCTAGTTTGACGTTACAATATGGTTATATAACACTGAAAACAATGCTACAATCCATTACACCTAGCACTGTTTTTTGTATTATTATTCTCATATGAAAAGCAGTCTACCTTGTTTAATACAACTGACCGATTGTCACATTTATGAAATGTCAAAAGATTAGTTTTCATGCAAAGAATATAAAATAGTATATTATACTCGTTTAATAAGAAACATTGCAGCACTCGTTCCATTGGAGCACTCCATGCTACGCTCGTCGTGCCCCACATTCACTTGAGCTACACTGAAAATATATAGTCCATTTGTGAAATAGTTTGTTTTAGCAGCTGTTTAAAGAAAACGTATGTTGCATTTGTTTAATAATAGAAATACTGACCATTGTAGGTTATTTCATTTTTGTATAAAAGGGCTTAAAAGGTGCAAATATTTTAAATAGACGGAAGTGTGTGAGTGAAGTTGCTCCATCATATGGGACGGAAAAAAATTGCTAGTAAAGTTTAACACGTGCGTCCAAGATGAGCATCGCTCTTGAACGCCAAAGAAGTGTCACTACAACAAAAATAGTTACCAAATTCCAAGATATGGTGGTTGAAAACATACGACTAAAATTGAATGAAAATGAAATGTTGTGAGCATCTGAACACAGCTGGTGAGAGTTGGTGTTCGATATTTTAACCTAAGAAGAGATTTTGTTAATCAATTATCTTCTGCAGGAACAAATGATAAACAGTAAATGCTATGCTAAGCTTTTGGTCCAATTGCACCAAAATATTCAACAAAGAAGGCCAGGTTTCGCGCATAAGAAAATAATTTTTTACCATGATAATGCACTTGCTCACACTAGCGTTACTGCAATGGCTAAAGTCAACGAATTAAAGGACGATCTGCTTCCGCACCCACCTTATTAACTCTGGTTGACTTTCTCTGACTTCCACCTATTCCTTAAGCTCAAAATTGCCCTAACTGGATAGGTGTCGGCCTACTTGCGCCCGGCTCATTTGCGCCCACCACCATTTGTGCCCCAGAAAAACATCAACCGTAATTAAGGTCCTTATTAGCTCCCATGCATGCTACTCATTGGCCATTAGGACACCCGAAGTTGGCCGAATAGTGAGGTAGTCTCCTCCCTGTTAACTACTATAGTTTTTTCGCTTAGCTGCCCTAACTTCTATGCGTTTCTGTTGTTACTTTAATTTTTGTGTTTACTTGGGATTTATTTTAAAACTTTAATAAGAGTTGTTACACCGGTGTCAAATTTATTGATTAATAATTCATATTATTGTTCAAATTAGCTCATTTAATTACAGTGTCAGTTACCTAGTTTCGGAATATAATGTTATCGAAATTAAACAATATACTAACTAAACTAACTAACCATTTTATACAGTGACCGCCAAAAAGTCGGCATCATATGGCAAAAATTTTTATTTTTGATTTTCAAATAACTTTTTACGTTAATAATTTGTGCTTGTCTATTTAGCCCCTATCATATACAGGGTGAGGCACATAAAGTGTTACAGAGCGATAGCACTCAAACTATTGATCATATCCAAAAATGTTTCAGACAAAAGTTTCAGTGTTCGAGAAGGCCGTCATACTGGACTACTCTATTTTTTTATCTGTGGAGGCGCTGAAGCTACGTCAAGGTCAACTCCACTTTTTTAAATGGAACTATGTATTTTTTTTCGATGACATTATTACCGATTTTAAGACGAATTCAGAGACTTGCAACACAAGGTCATTCTAGTCACGCAAAGTTTAAAGATAAAGATAGTCGAAAAATCGAAAAATATTGGAATAATCATTTTCAAAGGATCCACTAACCTTGATTTGGGTCTACCTACAGAAGATGCTCGAAGTGATGACCCTCGACTTGTAAGCACTTGTTATTCGCTGATGAAAAGGACCGTTTAACTCAGCCAACATTTGTGGTGTAATTCGGACATGCTCGGCGTATTCTGTCTTTCATGTCGTCAGGCATGGTAGGTGCTACGCCATTACGCGATCTTTGACAAAACCCATAAAAGTAATCTGGTGATGTTAGATCTGGCGAACGAGGTGGCCAAGCTACAGGACCGCCTCGTCCTATCCACTTTTCGCCAAAAATCTCATTTAGCACTTGTCTTAAACACATAGCATAATGGGGTGGTGCACCGTCGTGTTGACTCGTGTTTGTTGCACTGTTGCATTTTCGATTTTTCGACTATTTTCATACTTTGCGTGACTAGAATGACCCTAGTTTCGGAAATTAAGTAAGATTTAATGAAATTGTTTTAGAGTGAGTTAGTTTTAGCTAAATGAACAATCTTAAGGCCAGAAAACACCGAATTTTCTTTAACTTTAACTAACAAATTATTTTTCAATTTTTTAAATATTTTAAAAATTTCACATACCAAGACTTAATTCTAACATAATTTTTACGTTGTTGGTGCAAGGCGCCTTTGAGGACAAATATTTTTCAATGTTAATATCCATTTAAATGGCTTCTTAAAAGTCTAATCTCGCTCTGTTAATGAATTACAGTTACAAAAATTTTCTTCTACAGTTGTCTAACTGAAGCGATTTTTATTCATCTAATTTGCATGTACTAAAAATTTCCTCATTTAGACAACTGCAAAAGAACATTTACTTAATTTTTGTAACATATTACTTTTCGGTAAATAATAAAACCCCAAAGAAGTAATTAACATTTGTTATTTTTCCAATTATAAATCTTTAAAAGTTTTCACATAAAACAATTTGAATTTTAAAATTAAGTCTTGTTTTGTGAAATAAAAAAATACTTAAAAAATTTAAAAATATTTTTTAGCCCTCGTAATTAAGTTTTTGTAAAACAATTAATGTTGTTTTATTCTATATTTAAGAGAGTGTTAATTTGTTACGTTATTGTTGTAGTTTGATTAAAATAATCCCACAGTATTTCAATAGTTACTATTATGCCTTTATGCTATTACAATTTTTGTGATTTTTGATAGTGGTCCGCTAATTTTGTAAAACAGTGTATTTATAACTTTATTATAAGATACAAAGCACCATCTAAAAACAACCATGTTGAAGCTAATTTTTTGAAAGAAAATGGCAGTCTAGAAATATATTAACTTTTCTGGAAATATAACGTCAAGAGTAATTGCTTGCTAATTAAATTGATAGATTGGTTATTAATCCTGTCTATAGCATTGTAGCTCGTGTACATTCCTGTTTGATGGTTCATTTCGTGTACTCTCCGATTTTGATGTTTGAATTATTCACATTCTTTGCCATTGTCATGTAGCATCACTGACAATCATCATCCATATCGATCAGAAGCGTCTAGTTCTAGTTACTGTTAAAATAGAGCGAGTTATCATCTACACTACTTGCATAGACGCATGGTCCAAGAACTGGTCAAACAGTTTCGTGAGTTATAGATGGACAACATGTTACATTTCTAAGAACCGCTCAGAATCGTTCTTTTTTATAGCTCACCAGCTCTCCAATATCCCTTTGAAATAATATGACAAAGTTTTCTTCATATGACAAAGTTTTCTTCCAAAGAATTGAAGCCCCGTATTATTAATTTCGTTCTCAAAACACCTAAACAATGATATAAAAATAGGGTTTTTACTGAAGAGTGAATAGTGAAACTGAACAGCAAATGAACCAAGAGCGAAAGAACGGACGTCGGAAACTAGGAGAGAGAGCTGCAGCTGAATCTTAACGAGGAACTGAGGGCAAACAAGACTCGGCTACTCGGTTCTTAAAGAGCGGAGTGGCAGAACGAGCGGTAGAAAGGTAGGGGAGAGCTTGTTTGTTTGTTTGTTAATGGACAAGGTCTAGGCATGCAGAGTACCAGGTACCTTAGACACCGACTGCTACGGTCATATGGTCAAAGTCCTACTTAGAATTTTGCCGAGACCAAGGAGTTCCAACCCTAGCAAGGGATCTTTTACATGCTACACATCGTAGTAACATGGGACCCACGGCTTTACATCACTTCCGAAATATGGCATTCTGTAGAGGCTTTCATATGCATTTCTTTTATTTTTGAAAACCTCACCGGGACCAGGAGTAGAACTCGCGACCCTTACATCAGGTCAGGATGTTTACCACTGACCTACCGACCCCGGCGTAAGGGAGAGCTGTGTGAGCCAAGAGCTTAGAAAACTACCGTTCTTTTTTTGTGAGTCATGGCTCACTCCCTCTACAACGCGAATGGATTCTTTTGAACCGTTCATGCGCAGATCGCCCATCTCTATAGTGAGTTAAGCAACGTTGGCGGCGTTTGGCACCCGGACGGGTGTCCGACCCATAGTGTAAAATCACAGCCAGCCGTGCCTCCGAGAGCACGTTAAGCCGTCAATCCCGATTGTCATTTCGGTGGCAGTCGTTAGGTTACCTCAGAGGCGTACGCGCAACCTAAAAACTCTGGTTTTCTACCACAAGCCATAAGGTACAATACAAAAAAATCGTGCTACAATAGGCCCTGTTAATTAAACTAGTATAATAATATACTATAGTATCAGTCAATTGAAACTGGCAATCTGGATATTGCATACAGACAATTTAAAAATCCAAAAGACTTGCCCAGATACTTTTGTATACAATGGAACATTCACGAAGTTGCAGTACTATCTGCAACTTCGCCATGCCATTCCTAAATCGCCAGGTAAGCTGCCTGAATTGAACGTTCTTTTTTAGTTTCTTAATTACTTGGAATCGGCCTTATTTGGCTTGTATTAGCTATACCGGGTGACAATCAGACCAAGGTATGCTTATATCTCCTTAATTTATGAATCGATTTGGATAAAATTTGATACGGGGATACTACATATAATTTCTGATTGACGGATAAATATAGTTAAAATGGTCAATTTTCATCGGAAGTGCCATTTACGTTAACCTTGAAATGCAGCACTCTATATATTTTGTTTTTGAAATGTACGTTACATACGATAGTCATGCCAAATTTTCATTTTTCTAAACCGAAAATCTTCTTGTCATAGAAGGCCGTAATTGGAGAAAATCGGCTCTAGTTAGCTCTAGTAACACATAATAATAGCTATTTCATCAATTTGATTAATAAAATTTGCTAAACTTTTTTGAAGAAGAAGCTATTTTTAGGACGCCATTAAATAGAAAATTTAATTACAATTACAATTTGTCAACACTGGCGTATGCAATTTGAGTACATTTCGAAAAACAAAATATACAGGACTATCCAATTAAAATATCAAATTTAGTGACATTTACGGTGAAACTACAAGTCGGCCATTATGATTGTAACTGTTTCTCAATCCGAAATTATGTTCAATATCCTTGCAACAAGTTTCATCCAAATCCGTTGATCACTTAAGAAGACTGGGTAGATGATATAAAGCTAACAGCTGGTTTCAATTAGGTTAGATGAGCGAAGAATCGTCATCAATAGAAAACCGGGCTTGAAGAGTTTCACATCCAGAGATAAATTACTTAAGAAGAAGGAGAAAAAATCCTAATATTTTCTTCGGATCAATTCCTTAGTTCTGTCTATTCTATAAGATATTTATTTGTTCTTATTTGGTTTAATCTTTTTTGTTTCACTGCATACAGTGTGCATGCAGTAGGTTCGTCTGAAGTGCAGAGCCACGTAATATTTCGAAATTTACCTAAACCAGGGTCCCGGGTGGTGTAGCTTGAACAAGCGTCCACGTTCGATCGGCAGAGTTAAGCAACGCTCTCTCTGGTCAGAACTTGGATGGGAGTTTCACGGCTGCTTCTCCCGGCACCTCGTGGTACGGCTACCACGGAAAAAAGTTGGTCCCGGTTGTCATAATAACATCATGACAGTCGTTAGTGGGGTTGGAAGTCCCCATAAATGCAGAGCGACGCCTATAATTGGCCTAACGGCTTTTGGCTGAGTGCGAAATAAATAAATATTGTTACCATTAGAGTTAATTTAATTACTTGATCGCTGTCACTTCGTTTAAGATGTGGAATTTCTTGAAGTAATTTTTAAAATGTTTGCCACTCGAGGTAGTTTACACGTTGATTATCGTACTGTTTTGCTCCTTTCTTCTGATAAAGCCTTTCATGAAACTCGAAAATATTTCGCTACATCAATCATCAATCTACTTAGGCAATATTTAAAGAATACAAATATCGGATACAATCGACATCAACATCGAAAGCATCAATCTAAGAGAACCGGTACAGGCAACTGTTACCTTCAAATAGTATAATATAATACAGAATTCTCAAACTATACAAGGTGGTCGTGAAAGTTGGGAACATATTTTACATTAACTCCATACAAAATGGTGAAGATTTTTCCAATATAGTTTTTTCCTAAAGGGCCAAATTAAAAAGTTTCGACCCAGTAAAGTTGAATATTGCACTGTCATTTAATTAACTTTTTCTGGTTTGTTTGCATAAAAATCTTTTACAGTGATCTTATAATTAGACAAAAATTTCATTTTGAATTTTTAAGCTTTTGACAACATTTTTCAAAAATTACAAACTCGACAGAAACCGTACAAAATAGAGCGTGAGTTCAAGAGACAAATTTTACCTAAAATTTTCAGCTGAATTCAAAAATGTAATAATATACCGGGTGTTTTATTTAAAATAAGAGTTATTAAAAAAATAAGAAAAAAAAACAAAAGACACCCATTTTAGAGGTATTCAACTGGAAAATCACCTATCTCACATCAATACACATTAAAAATGTAATAAAAATTTTTGAAAAAAATCGTTAGATCCGTTTTTGAAAAAATCGAAAAAAACTGAAAATTCACAATACAATAACGCCCTACTTCCGGCTATGCGATTTTCTTCAAAAGCTTGCTGTTGCATCTAGATAGTACACAAAACTTATCTATAAAGGTTCAACGCCATACATCTTATTTGATCTTTTCGTTTTTAAGATATTCTGTTCACAGGCAGACAGATAGACAGACACAAAGACCAATGAACAAAAACATGTTTTTTTGCGTTCAGGGCACTCTCAAACGTGAACATCTGTTGAAAACTCAATTTCGAATCCAATACTGCCTTTATTGTAAAAGGAAGAAAAATGAATTTTTAAAGTAAAATAACAGTTTTTAATAATACTATAGAAATGGCAGAATCATTACATTTAAAAGTTAAACATACTTTAATATAAAGAAGCCACGTAGCATAGTTGGGAAAGCGAAGTCCTCGGTTCGAATCCCGAAGGGGCCGAAATTTTTCCGCAGCCTTGGTGATTGAAATCGAGCTCGGTGAAACCATTCACAGTTGGGCACCAAATTAACTGTGCTCTACTCAGAACCACAGGCCTAAGAAATAGAGTAATAATGTCAACACATCTCGAAGACACACACCTCACATAATGGTTGCTGCGCAAGCACAAAAGGCGCGCTGTAACTCTGTAAACCGAATGCAGGGCAAATTGAGCATTGCACCGCCAGATGCAACCGTATTAAGCACCAGCCTCTACACCGTGAGGTAAATGAGGTTACAGATATACGTATATACATAATTTAATATATAAAAGAAAACATAACCTCAAAAATGCACAACACAAGACAAAATATTTATATGTTCACTTATCTAATTATTTCAAACAGTATGTATTTCAGTAATTAACAACTTATTAACTTTAAAATCTACTTTTTTTAATATAACAGTGTTTTGAAGAAGCTACCATGTAGTCATATGTAAACCAAGATAAATGTAACCAAAACCTAATTATACAGTAAAAGTTTGTTTAATATTGGCTGCATGATGATTCCTTAATCAAAATCGTACAATTCCCAGCCGTAGTAAAAAAACAGATATTTGTGATATTTAAGCTACCATTACCACAACTAATTTGCAAGATAATCTGTGAAAAACGTGTACTTATGAATGTAAAGACCTACTTGTAACAGTTTTTGATACCACTTCATTTGCTAATATTAAAGTTAAAACTAAAAGAAGTAGCTAGCTTTGATCCACAGCCAACTTCAAATTAGCAAACACTGAAATCAAAATGAGAAATTGTTTACCATTAACTATCAGGCTTCAAGAGAATGTTTCAACACCAAGAACGTCTTATAAATTCTTGTGTGGGTACAAACCTTGCATTTAATTAAAATATTTCTTCAACTAACTTTAACTCCAGATTGCCTTTGTGCCTTTCTCCAGTTAATGAATTTTTAAATGAGTAGACCTGCTCTCGTCCTGTGAAATACCAAGCGCTTAAATCTTATTAAATTTCATTTACAAAGACAAATTTTAATAGTGCATTTAGTCTAAGTTACTACAGAATTATCTGAAGTTATTTTAGTTGTATCTGTATTATACTGCATTATAGTTACTAGCACAATTCATTTACAGATATAAGTAATGGTTGACATTTTCAAATTTTAGCAAACGATACTGATGAGGTGAAATTGACTACACTATTTAATGACATGCTCAAAAGGAATGTCCCCCTAGGGAAATTTTCATTTTCAGTTTAATTTAAATTGGAATATCTAAACTTTGTTGAAACAAATGTACTATTAGGGGAATGTCCTGTCTTATTTATTACCCTCCTTTAATGAGCGCCCTCTAATTATTTCTTAATTAAATGATGGTAGAAATTACTTTTTAGCTTTGAAGTTGAAGAACTTAAAGTAAAGCTGTTTATTTCTACTCTAACATACCTATTACCGCACTGATTTCATAAAAATAACTTCATCTTAAGGTAACGTTTATTTAATTGGCGTTATTACATTATTTTTTACACGTTAAACATATCGATGGATTTCGCACTTGTTACGGTTCCTGTAATTTCATTTCGAAAAGCTTATGAACCGAAATATTTTCTTTTTTTATTTAGGGAGGCCTCTCTCTTCGTCTTTGTTAAGCAAAATGTGGTTACTCAAACGTGCAATACGATTTCCTCTTCGTATAATGTAGCTATGCTTTTATGGATTTAAGACGAAATTAAAAAAGTTTTCGAAGTATTTTTTATATTCAGGAGGAAACCAGGTTGCTTCATTGTACTAAGGATGGTGTTTTTCACTGGATTTAAATTTATTCGTACTTAGTTTTAATGCTATTTCGAATGGAAGCTAAATGTAATGAAAAGGATAAGGCGGTTATTTATCGACAATTTTCCAGGATTTTTAATTAACAATGAAGTTAACTATAGATGAATTAAAATAAACTCCACATTTTATTGAACATAGGTCCACATAATTGTTACATATTAGCTTTTCACTGCATTATTCAATTTATGCTCGCCAATAAACGTCTGTTTCAACTTTCGATTACCCTAGATGAACGAAGATTTAATCTTCTAATACTCCACCCAGTATACTGAGTATATATTCATTTACTGATATCTTGTACTTTTTATGTCTTTTTCTATTGCAAAGCTTTGGATATGTGATGCTTAATGCTAGACTCACATTCTCCGAGGTTTTTGTTTCATGGCTATTATTCTTATGTCTCCAATTGTTTTTTTCTATTTTCTTAGCTATGATATCTGTTCATGTTTTCTTTGGTCTCGTTCCTCTCTTCTTTTTAGACGTTAACTGTCTTCTTTACTTTTTTTTACCAACTTATCTTCGTTCATTCTAATTCTATTTCCATTTTTTTATTAGATCCTATATTCTTCTTTTCTCATATATTATATGGAAATATTTCGTATTTCCTCTCATTTTTCTTAAATTCGTGATTTCTACTACATTAATTATGCTTTTTTATAAAAATCAAAATTATTTTATTTTACCAATAGCGTTAGAAAGAAACTTTAAACTTCGAATTTTAAAAAATCAATTATATAATGACGCCCAGCTGCCGCCCCCAAATCCTGCCGCTCTGTTGCCGTGCATCCCTTGCTTAGAGTAACATTTTGGACATGAAAACTAAGCACCAGCTCTGGTTTATTGTTTTGCACCACGTTTAGCCTGTTATTTTTTCTCATATTTGGGAAAAAACTGCATTTTATCTTCGCATTTACAATTTGATTGTTTTTAATTTTAATTCTAAATTATTAAGTTTAAATCCGAATTCTAACGGGAAAACGATGACAAATTTTATTTTTAAATAAATCTGATATGGAATTAAACTTTTGTCTTGATCATAAAATTTTAAACGTTCTATAATGTTAAAAAATGCTTGGTTTATGTTCACACATAGCTTTAAATGATGTACGAGATTTATACGCCCGTTAGTGTACCAAGAATCATGTAAGAATAAGACACGAAAAATCCAAAGTATTCAAGACCACGAAGAAGTTAGAGAAGGTTGCATGCTCAGCCCATTACTGTTTTTACTAGTCCTAGAAGATGCAATAAAAAATAGTAGAAAGGATACAAAGCCCTATAAAATAGGTTATTCGAAAATAGAGAAAGTTTGTGATATCTGCAGGCGACATCATCTTAATAGCGAAAAATTAAAGTACTTTAAACAAAAATTTAGAAAGCCTACAGACGCTTGTTGTTTCATAAAACCCATATAATAAACTTGTTTTAACTTTGTTTACGATCGTAACGTACACAACATGAACCAGATGGCTAGATCGTAACATTATCCCCCCCCCCCCCCCCAAGAAGAGGAGGGAGGGAGGCTAGGTAGGAAAACTAATACAATCCCGTAGGGAAGTAACAGGATTATATTTAGCTCCAAAACCTGCTGGATCTTTTCAACAATCCTTAAAAACTAATAGCAATAACTAATAATAAGTAACAATAAATAATAAATAATAACACAACACTACGCATACACTGCCACTGGTCACACAAGTCTGGTCGTTGATCGAGCGTCTCCTTCTACTTCCGAAATAAAAGCTGAAAAAGAGAGAAAAAAGGCAAGCATGCATGAAAAAGTAAAAATATAATAGGCAACAAACAAATAAACACATGGAAGCGTGGAAGCTTTATTGATCCGAAAAGTAGGCGACATCAGCTGAATGAAACTGACTGTCACGGCAATGTCTTCCAGTGACATGTAGCTATTTGTGTGTTGACCAACTTAAGAAAATTTAACTAGAGGTTCGCAACTGCAGAAGTGTGAGAGGTCTATTATACAATATAGTCTGCATATCGTGTGCATTTATGCAGGTTGTATCTCGGTGATCGAAGAGGCGTGCCTGGGGACGATACAAGACCGGACATGAGTTGCTGCTGCATTCACGGGTCATGGGTGCATGCAAGCAGCGGCAGCAGGCTGCGAACGCCACTGTGGATGTGTGAGGGCCAATAGTTCAACCGAGCACAAGGGTTTGCTGCACGCACTGGACCAGCGCAAGTCTCGGGTGTGGTTTAAACTGCAGAAGTGGCCAATAAACGCAAAACATTCAAGGGAAAATTGATTTGCTAGAAGAAAGCAATGCATATTTGCATGTGAATTTACAGAATGACGCGGAAGCAGCAGTGTTTGTACGCGTCTGCAATGCACCCGTCTCTCTGGACAAGCGACCGATGTTTACGATTGATTTTGCGTATATGCAGGTTGTATCGCGGTGATCGGAAGATGCGCATCCGGAGATGCGCATCCGGAGACAGCGCGCACATGAGCGCGTTTAGTTGCACGTCGCTGCACGTATCCGGTCATCATGGCTATGAATGCTTGTAGTTGTGGACATTGAACGCATTTGGTTAACATATGCCATGGAAATGGAAATTACGAAAAGGGGAGAAGGCTGTGCAAGTTTTCGGATTAACAGACAGACAGCCGTGTTCCAGAGAATTTTGTGAAAGGTGGTTGCTGCACGCATCCCATTAACATAGGCCTTGGATACGCGCGAGCAAAAGGAGCAGGACGTGGAAGTGGCTGCTGAACGTACTCGACCAACGCAGGCTATGAATGCGTGTGATTGTAGACGCTGAATGCATTTGGTCAATATGTGCCTTGGATATGCGAACTACGCGAGCGAAAAATGGCTGTGAAAGTTTGCCGATAGACAGACACACAACCGTGTTATGGAGAATTTTGTGAAAAATGAATCTTTGTTCAAGATTAAACGATATGGATCATACTGCTACAGTTAACAACAGTGTTTCCATAGGTATTGGACCGTGGGAAGCGCAAGTGATTGACTTAGGAAGGTCAAAAGATCAATGTTCGCAGTTGGAAAACGAATATAGTTTACAGCGCTTTATCGTACATTATGCAAAATGTCAAATTGTGTCACCCGTCAACTGAAGAAACTATCATTTGCAGACCGTGGAGTTGCGAAGGTGTGATATGTGAAGAGTTCGTTACAGTACTCGCTAACGCTATTACTCAAAATCAGCCATACTTGTTCAGTAAAACAGCACTTTTCTAAACTTGTTGCGTAATATACTATTGTCAACTTATATGTTGATTCCATGGAGACGACCTTCAGCCAGGTCAATACAAACAAATCAAGGTGCCAATAAAATCTTTCTTTCTGTTCTTTAAATTTACTCGAACCAGAATAAAATCGAATACAATGCGTCCTTCGAACATGTTCGCGCTATACGTCTAAAACTTCCTGCACAATAACACATCATGTCAAACTGACACTTTTTTATTATTGTGCAACAAGTTATCGACATATAACCCGATAATATCGATGTACTTCGTAGAGATTTCAACCAATCAGAAGGCTGGATTTAGTTAAGTTATCTTGTATAATTTCGACTATACAAAATCGATTATACTATAGTAACTTCACTAGGCAACTCAACACATAACTTTTATCAACTTGATGTTGTTTTCATGGAGATGACTTTCAGCTAGGTTAATACAAACAAATCGAGCTGCCAATAAAATATTTTTTTGTTTTTAATATTAAAATTTACTCAAAAAATAATCAAATCGAATACAATGCGTACTTCGAACAGGTTATACGTCTCAAACTTCCTGCACAATAACAAATCGTGTCAGTTTGACAGAATAATCCTCCCGCTGACGCGGTCGGATTATTTAACCTGTCAAACTGACACTCTTTTATTATTGTGCAACAAGTTATCGACATATAACCCGATAATATCGAAGTACTTATAGTATTACTTCTGATTATACAAGCGAGATCTATCTTTACCTAAGAATTTCTTCTTCCACCATTTTTTTCAATGTTGATATTTTGAGAAACCTGTAAAAAGATTTCTGAATTGTTCTATCGTTACAATTAAGTGCTGAGCAGCCTGTCGTGGTGACACCATATAAAGTTAGACATTTCTTTAGTCAGTTTTAAAAACCAGTTGTCAAATTGTGTAAAAACATATACTCCATGAGATTGGATCCAACCAATGAAAAACGGGCATCGCACATGTCTCAACTCTTATGTTAACTAACCTAACAATGTTATACAGAGATTCTAGAAATTTCATATTGACACTAGTGCTAATATAAAAATTTCGAACAACTTTGTAGATTTAAGTACATTTACTTACTATAAAAATTAATGACTCAAAATTACAGAAAATTTTGTGTGCAACACGTTGAAAAATCAGTGCTCTTCACACAACGTGTTACCCAACTTGCTAGCGCTCGTAGGGTAAACTTCACGTCTAGTGTGAAAAACTTTCATTTTGCAACTTGATATATAAGTAGCTATTTAGCCACAATTTAAGCCTAGAAACCAAAAGAGGTGGTACCGATGAAAAACGTTCTCTAACGTAGTGACTAGTAAAATGATGATTGATGTTTTAACGTAATTTTAATCGCCTTATATGGGCTAAGTACAATTCGTATTTAGACTATTTTAGCAAGAACGCCTTTTGATGAAATATATAAGGTAGTACAATTCGAAGCATTCTCTATGAATATGAATACATTTTTATTACGCAAAATATTATTAAGAAACCTCGTAGCGCAGTTGGGAAAGCACGAGGCTTGCATTAAGCAAGTCTTCGGTTCAAATCCTGCGGGGGCCGGAATATTTCCGCAGCCTTGGCGATTGGAATCGGGCTCGGTGAGACCATTTACAGTTAGGCACCAAATTAACTGTGCTCTACTCAGAACCACATACCTAAGAGATAGAGTGACAATGTCAACAGATCACGAAGACATGTAGCCCACACAATGGTTGCTGCGCAAGCACAAAAGGCGCAGTTGCTAGAGTACGAAGCACCAACCTCTACACTGCAAGGTAAAATGAGTTTACAGATAATACATACATACATATATTATTCTGATTGTTTGTAAATACAGTTCACATAATAGCTTACTATCTACAAGCGATTTGCAAATTATTGAAATTGTTATGTTAAAGAACCGATTTATCATATCTGCAATGTAGTAAATACAGTTACACACCAGACATGTCCAGAGGTCTGGGTTAACAAAAATGTATTCTACTAATAAGCTAATAAATGCCACTGGTTACATTGGATTAGGATAACTATGGGTGTAACTGACTGTACAGATAATGGGATGGTACAGAATGCGTTTTTGTATACTAACATATCTATGTTCAAGGACCATCACCTCCCGGGATATTTTTTATTTTTGTTTATTTCTTCATGTTTTCTGCAAACCGATAATACTATTTAAATGAAAAACCACCTTAAGTAAATATTATATACGGTTGTGAATTGATTGAATCTTCTCAAAAAAGTGAAAATTAAGTAACATATTTTGAAAATTATATTGGAAACCATGCAGGTCTGCTGACTTTAGTTTTTGTGACAGTATTTATTATATTCTTGACGTTCTTTAAAAGTAATTTGTAAAATAAATCAATTTAGTATATTAGAATCGTCTCGTTATCAATATAAGAGCCAAATATTACTAATTGAAAGGTATCATAAGAGTTAAACTCCACGTTTTTTTTTTGGTCCTGGAATAGTAATGATGTTACCCTTTACTGTACAGAGATAAGACAGTGTTGAACTGTTCACACTAGAGAAACTGTTAATAATGTTCTGGCAAAACTTAAGTTATTTATACGTGAAATTCATTAGAATTAACGTTCTTGTCTACGTCAATGTCAGTTCGTAGTTACATTTTGGTTTTCTTGTTAACTTCTTCCAAGAGCGTTTTTTCTGGAGGCATTTCTTCCTGAGGCATTTTTTGGGGCATTGTGTTGATAACGGATTTTATTGAAACTTCCCTGCTTTTAATATTATATTTATTGTGTTTTGATATGGCTAAATGCTCAAATATCATAAAGGGTATTTAAATTAAAAACTATTGCAATGGTCAGTTCACCGAAAGGGTATAACCAAAATCATTGCTAAATTTACCCTTTATTTTTGCATTGTTAAAGTATCCCATCAAGATCACCAAATGACGGTCAGCTGTTAAACAGATATCTATATTTGCTTCTATTCCTCTTGTTATACACATGCTTACCAAAGTATCGATCCATACCCTGTATCTTTTGTGTTTCTTTCATTAATAACGGTATTATTATCATCATCATCATATTTTAATGTGTTTATCATTTCCTATGCTCGGTATATGTTTTGACAATGCTTTTGTAATTATAGTAATATAGCAGTTGATCAATTATCGTAATTTCTAGTTTTATACTGCTGCCCACCTGGTTTCTAGGAACGTCCATGAACAACAGTATTTCCATACATAGCATTATATTGCGTTTTCTTCTAATTGTAAACGAGATCTCCAGTTAAACTGGTTATTTGTCACATTCAAGTCGTTCAAAATTACATACCACGATTATACTAACCAAAATAATAAGTCAGTCTGGTCGGCGGCTAAACTGTTCCACCTTTTGCAAACGAAACGAACATTATAAAATATATCCTGCTTCGACAAGTTGGAGAAGATTTTTTTCAGAATGTCATCAGGTAGATCTGCAATTGTAGCCGGAAGATGCCCGATGTGTTCGCTCATCCAGTGCACTTTTTTCATGTTTTTTTGCTTAGATGATTGGGGAAAGTATGTTTGTAATGATTTCATATTGCTCACTTAAAAATTTAGTAAAGAACTGATTGATGAATGACGGAACTTACGAATGATTTGACAGCTATTCAGCCAAAATCATGGCTTTCTATAGTTTAGAATTATTTAATTTTTGTTAAATTTTTTATCGGTTGCAGGATATTAATGCCTTGTTTACATATACAAAAGTAGGCTGGTAACTAAATCATAACTGATCTGTACGGTAATAGTCCATTACCGTACATGGCAACCATAACCATACAGCAACCGATAAACTATTGAACAAATCACGGATGTTATGAATCATAACAGCCTCAGATGTTTTAAAATCCTCGCTCTGCGAGCTCGGATTTCAATACAACATCTGCGGCAGTTATGATACTCATAACATTCCTAGATATGTTAATAGCTATTACAGTTTCTAGTTAATTTTACAAAAACTACATGTTAATTAAAAAGTCCATAAGGGGCGGCTTTGGAAATTCAAACGTATGGTCGTATGAATATGTTGGTGGCACTGTAAGTCTATGTCAAATTCGAGATTAGCAGGTTAGGTTTTGCGTCAGTCTGTGTCAAAACTAACGGAAAACCTAACATAATAACCTAGAATTTGACATAGACTTACAGTGTCACCAACATATTATTCATAGGTTTGAATTTCCACAGTATAGACCTTTTTAATGAACATGTGGTAGAAACTAAATATAGTGCCACCAAGCACATATAAATCCCGGGTATAGTTGAAATAATACCCATTGAAACATTCATAATATCAACACGCCTGTATTTAAAATATACGATAGATAGTTTTAGAACAATGTAATAATCTTCCACATCAGTCAGCAATGAAATCCATAAATCTAACGAAGGCTTATTAAAATTTGGAAAAAGATGGGAATTAAACCAGTTCTCGAAATTGTCGAGATTGTTGTTATCGTGGTAACTTCCAGTTCTTTTTCTGCTTTAAAAATTACAGATGTGTTGGGAGTACCCTGCATAAACAATTATTTAACGGTATTCATTTCGAGTATTTCTCACAGAAGTGCTGGGGTTACCATCTTGCCACATATTTATGTTAGAGTCCTTTGCTGAAAAATCCATGTTTTATGAATTATAATACCTTCTAATGGATTATTAGTATACTTTTAAAAATACAAATTTTTTAACTGGATTTGTGTCTATTCCTTCAGAAAGCTTCTGTTATAGCCTTGCACCCATTTAAAACTAATTTCGAGCAACCATTTAGCTAAACTAGAGACTGAGTACGGAAAATGATTATACATTTCTTCTTTTTGGGTAAGGCCATGTTTGCGTTTTAGTCGCTGCGACATGATCCTCGCAACCAGGTCGCAGACATATAAAATTTTGGGTACAGGCCATATTGTTATACTACAAAGGAAACAAGCTGTCATTACTCTGCGAAAACGCTCTTCAGAGTGTTTTCAACATTGTTCGCTGTCGGGTCGCAAACGTGTCCACGTCCATCTACATTAAAATTTATGGAGCACACCATTGCGATATTACAGTAACGATTAGTAATATAAAATAATATAAAAGTTACGAAAGCACACATTTGTGAAAATGAACATGATACAAGTATATTAAATATTCAAGCTTTGTAAGAAATTTAAAGTTCTATGGATGTTAATAAAGTCATTATTGATAGTAAATAACATATATGCAGGGCCCCCGCAAGGATTATCGTCGCCCGCGTGCTGGACATATTTTGGCGCCCTTTGAATATACAAGGTGTTATGGAAATGAGTGCAAATATTTTAACCCGTAATAGAACTCGCTAAACTGGACACTTCTCCATTTATCACTTTTTCGAAAACGCCCTCAACACTGAGTTAAAATTCAAAACAGTTTTACTCTAAAAATGCATACCCGCCTATGTAATACTATTTTAATTTAAACGAATAGAACACAAAAAACATTTCATTGATATGCAAACCAACAAAAACTGCATAGTTACTGATAAAACCTTTAGTTCACATATGGTCAGCAACGTACCTTATCAATTGAGGTAGGTAAGTTATTGACCGCATGTTTTTTGTGCAAGAACTTTGCAGTTTTAGGCTTGATCCACACTATCGGGCTGCTCTCGGTTCGATCTCGCTCCGCTCAAATATTTATACATTGTTAGCAATGGGCACATTCACACTATCGGTAACGCTCAAGCTCAGGTCGTGCCCATAGCTAACAATGTATAAAAAATTGAGCGGAGCGAGATCGAACCGAGAGTAGCCCGATAGTGTGGATCGGGCCTTAATATACCTTGTGTCATTCACCTTTAATGTAGATTTGCTTACCAAGCGGCTCGACAAATTTGGGGGAGATAAATGATTGAAAAAATATGCGATTAAATGAAAAACGATAAATAGAAAAGTTGTTCAATTTGGTGAGCTCGATCACTGGTTAAAATATTTGCACTCATTTCCATAACACCCTGTATGTAGTACTTATATAAATAATATTTTGAAGTATAAAAACTTTAAGCTGCTACATGTGTTTTTTTTAATTTCCTGGTTTGCTGTAATATTCTTGTAGTTGTTTAAACATTTGAGCCAAATGCGAAAACTCATTTTATTTTAATTTTGTAATGAAACAACACAGATTTTAAAAACTAAAATTTTATTCTTCTTTAAATTTGTTACAAAGGAAAACACAAACCAAACAATAAACAAATAAAACACGCCATCATCCAAAAATTAAATAGGTTTTTTTGTGAAGTTTCTGCTGCAAATTCTTTTATAATATTGCTAAAATGAATTGTATGGAGGATCTCTTGCTCCATAGCTAAGATTGCCAAACCAGATAATCTTTCTTGTAACATAGTAGACCTCAAATACTTTTTTTAAATTTTTTATTTTGAGGACATCTCACCAGAAGCTACAGACACAGGTAAAGTAAGCAGGATTCTTAATGTAATGCTAATATTTGGTAGAGATGAAGTTAGATTGTTTTCAAATATATATTGTAGAAGTCGAGGGGATTTGACGCTTCAGGTAATGAAAACAACCTTAGGGCTTTTATCTCGTTAAAAAACATTTTCTTCTACGTCAGCCTCCTTATTTTTCTGATTAGTTAGCTCTTGTTGTAGAGCACGACAGCTTTTTAAAAGATCCTCGTCATTTAATTTAAATATATTACTGAAAAACCAAAAACGTTGTCATAATCAGATATCATTTCAAATCTGCTATTTAAAAAACTTGTGCTTGATCAATTATTTAAAAAAAAATTATTTTAAACGCGGTTTTTGAATCTTGAGGTATCTCATCCCTCTGTTCATAATCGAACAATTTTGATTTATACTTTCGTGTAACAGTATTTAATGGAGGAAAACCTTGCTCTATCTCAAGAGCGGCTGCTAGTTTTCCAGCTTGAGCAAGTTATTCCTCGAAAACATTATCATCTCTATAATTTTTATTCAGGGCATTGCATATTGCACACAGAATTAACTAACCTATCGATTTTATTATATTTAATAATTAAAGCTAAAGGACTAGCTATTTGATTTCAAAAATATAATGTTTTCTGTCACAATAGCAATAGGTCATTATATCAACGAACATAAACTTCAATAAGATTATTGATTACATTATGAATTGAGTTAAAAAAAATTGATTTCTTTAGTGGCTTAGTGCTTTGTTCATTGGAATCGTTTGAAATTGTTGAAAAATTAAAAATTCAAATTGTATACAAATCTCCAGTTTGGCGCCCCTTTTGAGTGGCGTCCGCGTGCGGTGCACGCGTTGCACGCGCGGATGCGGGGGCCCTGCATATATGTATATACCTCTGTGTAAAGGCAATGTCTTTTATTGGTATATCAGTTTGCGGTTTGTTCGATGCACTATCATCATCTTGCTCGAGAGTTGGTTTGTCGCTACTGTAAACATTACATAAAAATATATAAATATACATATATTGAATTACAAAAAAACATACATACATCAGGCATAATTAAAATTATAAAAATCAACAGATGCTCACTGACGTTCATAATAATACTGAAACAATAAAATAAAACATTTGGTAATGCGAATTAAATTAATTCCAAATAAAAAAAAAATTACCGATGATGGGATTCGAAGTACAGCGCTTACGAACACGAATTTAAATCCGAGCCTCTCATCCGCGGGCATATCGCTCTCCCGGCATTTTATTCTCCATCAACATTCTCAGATAACAGGAATGCGAGGCCACAATGTCACCTCCTTCCACTGATAATTTCCTTTATCATGTCATTTTTGTATTTAAATTTAAATAACTGTTTTTGTGCAGTTTATCGTCCTCATGTAAAGTTTATTTTCTCCTTCAGCTTCTGTAATAATAATTTTAAAGTAGGAACTTTAAGGTCAACTGCGTAAATTTCATGAACGGTTCGCCTTATAGCACCTCGATCGAAATCATCCAAAGCAATTTGATTTGCAGTTCCCGTCCTTCTTTTTTCCTTTGGAGATCGTAGCAAATGATTTTTGAGGCTTTCACGGCCATTGTCATTAAGTAAAAAACGACTTCCGGGATTGGACCGTGTCATGATTGAGATCGAAGAACTCAACGTTTCGCCCACTTGACATAGTGTTTAATTTATCCGTAGATGAAGGAAGAACCTGTGAGATTTTGCTCGGGGGTTTGAATACTGTTTCACCCACGGCCACCCAAACCTCCAAAACCCGATCCTCCTGCAGCAATAGTCTTTCTTCCCTACATCCACCAAGTCACGGACCGCATAGGAAAGTTTCTTCGAAAACAAAACATTAAAACAGTATTCAAACCCCCGAGCAAAATCTCACAGGTTCTTCCTTCATCTAAGGATAAATTAAACACTATGTCATCTAATGGTGTTTATAGAATCCCTTGCTCTTGTAATGCTGTATACATTGGTGAAACAGGTCGTTCGGTGAAAACTCGCATCTCTGAGCACCAGCGCTGTCTCAAGTCAGGTCTCGTTTCATCATCGGCCATCGCCGAACACCAACGCGATACTGGTCATAAGATCCTTTTTGATGAAACTTCCATCATCTGCAAATCCCCATTCTTCTTTAGCAGAAAGATTCGCGAAGCCATTGAGATTTGCAAACACCCTAATAATTTCAATCGGGACGAAGGCTTTCCCCTTCCTTCTATATGGAAAGTGCTAATTCCTAAGCCCCGCCCTCCGTCACTGAACCGCGACGACATTTGCTGAATCGCTACGGCGCTTGCCTATAAATTCTCGCTTTTCTTCTTCCGATAGTCAGTCGAGTTTCGCCTTTGACGTGGTTAACACGTTGAGTTACCGTTCTCTTCTGTCACTTCCCTTTGCAAAGAGTTTCGCCTCTGGCGTGGTTAACACGTTGAGTTACCGTGCTCTTTTGCTTTTTTCCTCCTGATGAAGCCCCTTACGAAAGTGGGCAAAACGTTGAGTTCTTCGATCTCAATCATGACACGGTCCAATCCCGGAAGTCGTTTGTTACTTAATCGTAGCAAATGGTTACCAGCTGTTTGACTTCCCTCTGTATTGTATAGCTTTTATAACAGTTAATGATTTTCTTTTAGCTGTAGAGACTAATTCGTTAGCTTTGTCCAGTGGAGATATCCATCGATCACACTCTTTTTGGTTATAGAAGAATTCGATATTCTTCTTAATAACATTTCTTGCTTCAAAATGAATAATCTTCTTCCATTTGTCACTTATTTATAACTACTTACTGTTTCTAAAACATGAAAAAATATTACACATAATCTCAAGAAACCAACACATTTATTTTTATTAACAATTATTAAGAATTATGGTTTAGCACAAACTGCCTCCAGGAATACGTAGAAAAATCAAGTCTTTGACACTGTGAGGTTATTATTATCAAGAAATCTAAACTCTTAAGGAAAATAAACACCGATAAGTAGTAAGATGGTATGATGCCCACGACTTGGCTCTGTTTGCAGTGCAAGATAATTGACCGATTCAATAAGCACAGAGTTGGGATGTTTTATCTAATTGCAAATTTTAAAACTAAAGTAAAACAGTAAATGCATTAATAATGAGAAGCGAGAAAGATTAAATTAGTTGGAGAAAGCTACGCAAGGGCAAAGCAAATTTCAAAGGGTTTAGATTGGCTTGTGACTAAATTAATATAATTCGAATAAGGTTTTTGCACATGTAAAGCCAGACCAATTTATAAAATGTATTTGACACAAAAGGTTGTTGGCTGCATTATAAAATTAGCGTAGTTTGTTAATAGTCAAAAGCAAAAGATAGTGAAATTAGTAGTGAAGGTAAATTAAGCAGGATAATATAATAGAAATATTGCAAAAGAGCAATTCTAAAAGGCAATAGAAGAGAAAAGATAATGAAACGAACATGAACAACTCAAAAAACAGTGCATTTAAAAAAATAATAAAGTGTAATAGTGCAAAGCAGAGCAATGACAAAATAAAAATAAAAGCGTTTGTATGCGCAGCGCTACCGAACGATTTTGTTATAAGATTAAAGACAATAATTTAGTTTTAAGAAAATTATAAATATAATTTACGTACTCAAAGTTACTTCCATTTGTAACCTTTCTTTACCAAAATTAATTTCCTTTAACATAAGAGAATCATAGTAACCTAGCAACCTGATTCTGTTTTGTTGAAAAAACAAGGAGAACAATTGAATGAATTTTTATGTGAAGTTTGTTAGATTCGTGATCCACTTTTAAACGCAGTTTTATACCATTAAACGAGCATATTACCAAGAAAAAATAATTGCCTTTTATTGTGCCCATCTAAGAGTACATGTGACAGTGTTTGTGAAGGTTTCCGCAGCACTAAAATATAAAATTCTCCAATCGCTTCTCCGAGGACATCGGCTGCCGTTCAGCTGGGGTTTCCGATAATCGTTCCCGGCAAAAGTAAGAATCCAGAGCCAGAGGCCTGCACTGGATTACGTCGGGGAGGACTGTAAGAACGTCACGGACAGCATCTGCAGCGAGGGGACCGTCTCCAGCAGAATATCCGCGCAGCATTCACAACGGGAAGCTTAGAAGTCCGCAACCGAGGTAGGATAAAGCCTGTAAATTTAAGTGTAGAGTGTCGGAAACGCATTGAAGTCCGAGGTCAAACCTTTCCGAAGTGGATTAGCATTTTCCCGAGGCCCCATTTGCTTCGGTTTTTTCCAAAAATCGAGTAGCGTCGGTGAATTGTGCGAATTCGGCTGAGAACCAAAGCGAACAAAAAATGCACGTTTTGGCGTCCCTTGTACGTCACGAAACAAGCAATGCGAGGTGTTCCTACGTCATCCGTGAAACAAAACAGTGCTAATTGTTGCAAGCTCGAAAATTTGAATAATTACCTGACGCGTTTCTCACAGTAATTTCACTTTTAAAACATTCAAATACGCTGTCACCACTAGCGACATTTTGTGTCATTTGTCAAATCAAGGATTTTTTGAACTACCAAGAACCGTGCATTCGAACTACTGAGTTCACGAATAAAACAAAGTCCGTTTATGATCTCAACCCAATGAGATTTGAGTTTCATGCTTGCCTTGTAGTTAGCCAAATCAGTTTTGCACATTAGATAAAATATAAAAGGGGCATACAACCATTTATTTGTGTAATCATTTATTACATTTCGCTTTTCACCAGCCACAATTTAACTTATCGTATTTTATTGAAAATTTACAAACGAGCAATCATAACATTTATTGGCTCGCGACGTAGAGTTAATAGACCCTGTTTTATTACAATATCAACAATAACTCTCAAAAATCGATTAAATAAAAACGCGCGTAAATTTCCAAATGTATGTCAGTTGGAAACAGAATAATCTACTTGTTGTGGTGAATGTACTTCTTAACTAAGGTTGTTTGCTATTGGCTGGCGCATTGTCGCGCCTTGTCTTTCAAAAATTAGCTGGCCTATTTTCCGGGCTTTTGTTTTCCGGGATTTTCTAAGCTTGGTGAAGCTATATTAACGAACTGTTTTAATTAGCCATGTCCCTGTACTATAGCTTCAGATATGTATACTAATATAACGTATTTAAACGTTCTAACAGAAAGCGATCCCGGTTTACGCAGTGGGTAGAGTACCAGGATTACAACAAAAAAGTCCTGTGTTCCAGTCCACTGGATTAACACTGACCCGGCTGACTAATCGATGTTGAGATACGATTAACATCTTCTGAAAACTGGTCTACGAGGTAGAGTAACAAAACTATACACAAACATAAACACATACGTGTCTTGGAGAAGCACAATAGGTTCACTTTGAGGCCTATGGTTTACCCTCAATCAACGATATTAAAGAATAGATTATGAGATTGTGAGTTATTTACCATTACTTTCTTACACACTGATCGCAAAGATTTTTAACAGTTATTTTAAGAAGAAAAAGCCTCCATCTGCGTAGGTGCTTTAAGTGTCAAAGCTCGTAGGTTGCCGCTTTTATTAAAAAACTAATTACAGTCACCGTCTCATGTTCTGACAAAAAAAATGTTTCAGAAGCGATGGAGAAAGCTCTATAACGGAGGGGCTGCGAACTGCCCTGGCCCGACTGCGACAGAAATCGACTCCCCCTGGCAGCCAGTCGTCCCCTCTCCATCAACCCGCAAGCCCCACACCTCATGTAAGTCTAATTAATATGTCAGGCGCTTAATTGCTTTCTTAAATGGATGTCGGGTCTGCACGCCTTTTGATGTAGCACAAGTTAACTGTTATATTGATGCTGCCACCAAAGCTGCAGCGCGTGTAGGGCCTGCACGTCAAAAGGTTTCTGGAGAGGCGCCCCAACCTTAAAGGCGTGCAAATTGTGGCATATGTTTTGTATAGCCGATGTTTCAGAATTACAAGGGTGATTCGACTCCCTAGAATAAGGGACAGCTGTATGTTCACACCGTAGAAATACGTTCTGACGGTTTTCTTCTAATATTAATAAAACAAATTAAACATAGTTTTGCAGCTTTGGTCAGTAGACAATAGTAACAGGCCCTTTCTGCCTTGTAGAAACTTAATTGTCAGTGGCGGGAGTGCTATAACACAGGTATACCTCTACATTAATGTTTTTCAAGAACAAGTGTAGCTTATAGCACGAAAAAAGCACTTTCGCCGTCAGGAAAGACAAAACTCCTTAAACCTTTTAACGTATGGGCGTAAACTGGAAATAAATAATTGATAAAGTCTTTCAAAACCAAAGTCCAACATTGAAAGCTGATTATTTGTACCGCAATTATGGATCTACACTGTAAACTACAGTATATTACAGGGCTACCAGACACCTCTGAATAACGTACGCATCTAAATACTGACACCTTCGTCTAACGCGTGCAGTAGTACGTCTAGTTAAATTTATCTTTACTTCTTTATAACGCACACTCTGTACTACGGAAAAATACCTTTTACGTGAACGGAAAAATGTGTTGCTTAGTTGACATATTTCCACAATCAATTGATAGTAGTTGGGAGGAAACTGGAACTTGCAAACAAATCTATACTTGAGCGTAACATGTACATCAGTAAATCACAAAATTTATGAGAATGGTTGTTGTTGAGTAACGCAATGAACTTTGGGATGTAAACCTGCTCAGAAATGATCATCTTCTGCAGTGGGTAGAGAAAAATCTACCGAATACAACCCTATTTTATCAATTACTGTAATTTATTGCAAGTAAGTGTTTTCATTTATTTTATAACGAAATTTGGTCTGAAAAAATGTATCCAAAGTTAAAAATCATTGAAACTTCAATGTTGTGTATGTAAACTTCGGGTGTTCATTTAGATTTGACGTTGCAGTCGGCGCTGAAAAGTTCACTGTGAACATATCACAAAACGTACCTAACCCTATTTTTATAAACAGATTTAACAACAAGAAAGCATTCAAATGCAAACGTTTAAAGGTAACTTTAAAACAGTACATTTCCATTAAATGGTAATAATTTAACTGTAATTTATTGCAATAAAAAAGAATTCCTAACAAATGATCAAACTTTTTAACGGCATGCACGGTCGAACTCTTCGCACAATCCCATTGCTGACATTTATTAACATATTTGGGTTACTATTAATTTCATGAATTTTCTCCAATATTTTGTGCCGCAGTTTATTTATGTTATGTATTTGATGCTGAAAAATGGTGTTCCTTAAATACGGCTACAAAAAGAAATCGCATCGCGTGAGGTCGCAAGATCTGGCAGAATATGGTATTGGTGTGTTTCGACTAATAATGCGTTTATCGAAAAATTTCGTATCATATTTAAGGTATCATGTGTGCGCAGTGTTGGAAAAACCAAACCTGAGTTTATCGTTATGAAGCTCTACGAAAAAGGGCCGTAAAAGCTCTTCTCGATACCTTTCTGCAGTGAAAGTGCCTGAAAAAAATCTTCGTTGATTAACACTTTTGGCTTAGTTTTACCTTAAAAAAACAATGACCCATTATTCTACGCTTTGAAATAGCCGCCCACACTCCTATTTTTTTGAGGATGAAGAGGTGTCTCTAAAATAAAATTAGGCGTCTTCGAACTCCACCAACGCACGTTTTGAGAATTAATGTATATATCTATATATAACCAGGCCTCGTCTGTGAAAAAGTGTTCTCCAATAAGTCATTATTGAGGGTATTAGAAACCACTGACAATATTCGATACGCTGAGGATAATCAGCTTCGTGTAATTGTTGTACAGACTGCAAACGGTAGGGATACACGTGGATGTCTTATTTAATATTTTGTGGCAGGTGCCAACTGACAACTGAACTTGGTGAGATAAATGGCAGAGGTTCGGGGGTCATCTTCCATAATTTGTCTTACATTTTCAATTACCTCCGTTATTCTTCTAGGAGCACGGCAGCTGCCTTCTTTGCGTGAAATGGATGCGACCTAAGAAAACTTCAATGCAGTGATTCAAAGGGCAACGAGAAGTGTTATAATGCATAGCAAGGTTTGGAAATTCCTGCCGAAACTCTTCAAAATGATCATGGACTGAGCATTGCCATATTCCATTAGAAGATTACAGAATACGTCTGTCTGGCTAGAGTAGCTGATCTTCTATAAAGAAAGATTCGGTTAAATACACAATTTACTAAATGCCAACCGATGCAAAGTGACATTCGGTTGAAACAGTTGATGTGGTATGTTCACAATAAATTCCGATACTTTTAGTAAAATTTGGTACCTTGTCGATGAAAACTGCGGCAGCTCATTCGGACTGCAGCTCCTGGTAATATCTGCCGGATACGGGGTCCTGCGGTGCTGGTAGCGTTGTGGGAGCCTCCTATACACTGTGCTGGTATGCTGCTGCTAAAATCTTGGGTAGCGGAATTAAAAATGTGCCCTGGCTGATGTTCGGGAACTGCGTTGGCTTCCCCGATATCCTCGGGATGTGGTCACGATGAAAAACTATTTTTGGTGAGGGAAAATGTTCCTCACATTCTCACAGGTACACTGACAAATTCTTGATACACTGGTGTAATTTTTATCGATAAAATTAATGATTTACTAGGTAAAATATGTAAATTTCATAGAGCACAAAAACTGGTTGCCATTCAATAATTTTATTCAATTGTCTCTGGATACTCGTCGTTAATAACAATTACCTATCTAAGTTATACAAAACGGAAATTTACCAAATACAATACAATAATTTCTTCCTCTAATAGTTCTTATAACTAAAATGTTTTACAAAAATACTATTTATAAATTATTGTCCTTTCAATTCGGTTTTAAATTGTCTCATAGCGCCGCTACACTTTATGTAAATTGTCCTTATCACTCACGTAATTACACTGACTTGTTTGTTCAGTCACCAATTTTGTTTCACATCCTGCTGTGTCCATTTCTTGTAATTTTCGTAACTGTTCGCTTTTCTCCAAATTTTCGAATATTGCTGTCCCATAACTCTAATTGCCCTGTTCTGTTTGGTTTATGCTCGTTGCAACGTATTATCATAATTCTGCTTCTATTACCTTTATTTAAAGTGCCCATAAACATATCCTACTTAATTATTCTGACATCTACTCTTCAATTAACACGCACATATTATAAACCTTTCTGTGACAGTTCTATTTCTTTTGGTTCGGCTTTAATTTTGCACAAACCTCTTATTTTTGGCTAATTTAAAATTATCGACTCCAATCTATGAAAAACGAGCTTTGCCCTTTGTCTTTTCTATTCAATTCAATTCATTACTACCAGCATTTCTTTGCAAATGTAATTACGGATTGAAATTTACGTTCAATCTTGCAGTTGCATGAACTACCCCAATTCTGTGCTATTTGACTTGTTTTACTTATTTGTTGTGCTGCAAGCAGGGTTGAGTAGCGAGCTCAATACCATCTCAGTATATATTGCAATTTTGTTTCACAAGAAAGCTGAGTTGCTATTTATTAAGCAAATAATTGTTCCCGGCACTTTTCTAGTTAATAAGCAAGTAAAATGCCGTCATAGTTAATTTAGCCTATTTAAATAAACGTCTGTCAATTTCGCTTAGTAAATTCATAAATGTAACTAGATGGCCTACACTGTCAAGAAAAAATTAAATCAAGACTACCGCGAATTTTATAGAAATACAATCTACTATAGACTGCAGCGTGGTATTAGCGGCAAGAGGTTGGTTCAAAGATACGGATGTTTTGACTTATAATAGGAGCAATTTCAGCTTAGACTCACGTCTCAAGCAACCTCAGTCTGGCCTGACCTCTACGATAATGCGCACGACCAAACATATAAATAAAATAAGTGTTCGTTTTGTGGTTATTCTCAATTTTTGGTGTTACAGTAACGCTTGCAATGGCACACAATTCCTCTTATTTTTTTACTAGATTTTCAAAGGTGGCTTAGTTAATTTTTATTTTAGTTTTGCTGTCTGTGATTAATAAATAAATAAATAAATTTAGGTATAGGTATTCTTATCTAATTTCAAGTATTCTTATTAATGCTGCTAATCAGCAATTGGTTTGAGAGCGTTCTGCAGCGGTCACAACGCATTGTGGCTATTTTTCTGTTGCCCGTTGCGCGTCGTGGTCAATAAAAACGACCACAAAGTGAATAATTATCTGATTTCAAGGTTAGGTCGTTTAACACCGACCACAACACGTTGTAGCTGCTTTTTCGATCATTGAGTGTTTTCGGTGTTTTGGTGTAACATATACACAATAACGTATGTTTCTTAATGCTGCATTTATTGTTTACTTTTTAGCTTTCTCGGAAGTATTGATTAATTCATCCGATTGCACATAATTGAGGTATTAAATATTTACAGCTATGAGTGGTTGCTTGTGTACGCGTTCTTTTGTGTATTCAACAAACAAGTTTGCAATTACATCGATGACTGAACAGTAGTATTGGTTTAACAGAATTCATGAAAAAGTAGCCAATATTAGGTGAAATCGATGTTTGACTAATTATGTTAATATACTTATTTAAGGATTGTAGCAATACTATACTGACAGTCGCTAGAACGGTTTCTCATTATAATATTTCGAAATAAAATTTTCCCTGAAATGTTAATTTTATAAGTTCATAGAGATGCTGAACATGTGAATTTTTAAACATTTAAAACCATTGGTATGGAGATTGTGGACAAAATGAAGGGACAGGAGGTATTTTCTTATAAAATGAAACGAAATGACAAGGCAAAAACCATTTCTTCTGTATCATTCATTAAGTTCAACAAAGAGGAGGCAACTATTGACCCAGCTCTGTTATTTCAAACATGGCAAATTCAGCTGCCACCGTGGATTTTGACTAATTTCCTGGGCCGAGATTAATGGGGATTTTGAGTTGATGTAAATGGCATGCTTCAGTACATAATAAGTACCTATTTTGAGTGCACACTAATTTTTTTACCACAATAAATGCAGCAACATAGAGAAAAAAGGCAAAAATCGGGAAATTCAGCAGCCATCTTGGATTTTGACTGATTTCCCGGGCCGGGATTAATGGGGATTTTTAGTATGTTAAAATACACATTTTTCACAATATAATGCAAAAAGAATCATTTGTGTTGCAATTTTTCCCAGGTCAATGGTATTTTTACACTATTTTGACTGTACTATATACCTTCTTGACTAATAACTGATAGTCAAAGACATTCACAAACATTGCGTTATCTGCTGAAAGTACAATTGTCATAACAAGCACACTAACTGTACTTTTAATATTTTTAAATAAACTGTTCAAACATTGTTTATTGACTCGTGATATAATCTAGTCCAATGCAACTCTTGTCTTCCTGACTATCAAATCATTTCTGTTTCCACTTGATATATTGTTTTAGGTAATCAATATATCTCGTGTAAACAGAAATGATTATTTGATAATTAAGAACCCACTAGTTGCACTATACAGAATGCGGCAGGCTACTAGGATCATTGCAAAAGCAAGGAGAATATGCATGTGGTCGTTGTGGTTTTAACAAATGAACAATCAATGTACGATAGCGGTAGGTCTTTAGGGTCATTATAAATACAAGGTATATATTCGATTTTTAAGTTTTTTAAATACAATTACGGCCACATGTAAAGTCCCCTTGCTTTGGTTATGGTCCTAGTGGCCTGCCGCAATCTGTATATGATAGTCGAAATGGCGAATATTGACGGAGACTACGTAGGGAAATTCTACGTATCGAAGTGAGCATGAAAAAGGTTTGCGCCAAGGTTGTTTCAAAACTTCTCACATTTTATAGCGAATTGAAACCGATTCAAGCTTTATAAAATGTGCTTAAATTCGAAGAAACTTGAATTTTCCCATAAGAACTAAAAAACAACCCATGCATTGGAAAACAGCGACATCAAAACAGAATGTATAAAGCAAGTTTAAAGCAAATGTTGACAGTTTTTTTATAATGATGTGACATTAGCAAAGTGATTTCAAGAAGGACATGCAGTCAAAAAACACTATTACAAACTAGTTCTGGCCACATTAAGATAGTGTGTGAAGTAAAAGAGGCCGAATTTGTGGAAGAATAGCTTGATTCTACACTAAGATAGCCCCCCAACCCACAATGCGCTCACAGTGTTCAATCATTCGCCCGAATTAGCTCTCGCTGATTTTGTTCTATTTCCAATGCCAATGGGGACCTATTTTGAACCAGTTTAACTGACTCTGACAGAAGATGAGCTACAACATGCTTTAACCAGGAAGTTGCCAATGCAGCGGTATGTACAAGCAAGAGGAGAGTATATTGAAGGCGATAAAAGGTAATTTTGTCAGAATAGAGTACAATTAATGCACTTGTCTCGTTGTTTTACTGTCATGCCTCGTATATTAACACAACTGATTTTAGGAGAAGATCTATCATTCTTCTTCCTACGTAGAACTATTTTCACATTGTCTTCAACTAATACAAGATGTAATCCTAAATGGTTCTAGAAGAGATTTAAGCACCATATATTACACAGGGTGTTCCGCAACTGGAGGACTATAGCAAATATTCATATTCATATCACATTCTTAAGGCCATTCTAATTGAAACAGTCTGTTATACCTTATAAGCACAAAAAAGGGGTGGTAGAATAATACTTACGTTAATTGCTCAACGAATCGAAGCAGCATTCAAAGCACCAAATTGCCTCACTCAGCCAATGCCTAGGCGAGTCACTACCAATCGCTAATTAGGAGTCGCCGATCAGCTGCAGCCGAAGACGGCCGTGGATTCATTAGATGGGGGGATGGCGCCACCAATTTAAAGGATAACAAAAAAGATAACACAGAGCCAAACCCCCTAATTCAGCGATTGATAGATTACGCTCCAGCTAAATTGGAACACTGTGGATTTAATAAAACGGCGCAAAACTGAAGTCAAACAATGAAGTGCAGGGGAGACAAATTCGTTTTATTCACTCGTAAAGCCGGACACAATAAAATACATATAAGTAAAAGTTTAGGGCCGATATAAAAGCATATAAATGCCCCAAGGATCCTTGTTTACAGAATGGGGTGGCCAATTAAAACACCAAATCACCAAAATAGGGAAAATTCCTGGAAGCTCCAGAGGAGTGACGTTAATATAAAATTGTAAATTACAAGCGGGCAACCGCCCCAGGAATTTCTATAGCGTGGTACATGTAACAATTAATATCACAATTCGTAGCTAAAGTGAAAGCTACGCCGAGGAGAAGCCTGGTACTTTACAGATTAAAATATGTGATTTAAGTGATGCGTCCAGACCATGATATAAATATCTCGCGCTGGTATATCACGCTAATCTCAATTTAGAAACAGATTACTTTCGGCAGTCCATCGATCGAGGCACATAAACGCGTACAGCCAAGCTTACTCACTGGCTACCGCAAGCACAATTAATAGAGCAGCAAGGTTACCTTGAGCTGGTGCGAGGCCGTCTTAGCGTTGATAACATCGCAGGAACGGGCTTCCGTGGGTTTGATGGCTTACCCAGGGAGGACAATAGCTCGTCAATTAAGCGCGCCGAGATAAAGCTATCACAGATCGCATCGGGCCGCAAGTCGGGGTTCTCGAAGTTTTTATTCGGGACCCACAACGTGGTGGGGACTAAATTATTGAAATAAACGTTAGCGGGCAATCTAAAAGAGGCTGAAAAGGAATGTCGAGACGCGTACAAATACCCTAACCAACGGGTGAGAAGTGCATAGACATCAATTAGCACCTTCTACAAAATCGCGACCTCGAACCCCGCCAAAAACTTCCAACGACCTTATTCGATCGAACGCCGGGACAAGATGCCAAATTTTTGCGTCGCGAACGTTCAACAATGTGCAACGGCGGCGTATCAAAAATGCGCAATATCCTGACGCAATTCGAAAAATATCGAACATACAGTAAAGCGAAAATTGGTGGTAACAAAATATAGAGAATACAATAAAGCGAAAATTGACGGTAACAAGTCCTTACGAACATATATCCTAAAATAAACCGTTTTCGAGATACGAATAAATTAAAAGTTTAATTGGTAGTACCGCAAGCACTTGATAACGTAAACGCCAGATAATGAAAACATCGCGCTAATGTAAACACAAAATTCATACTATAGGATCAAACATCACGTCCGATAACGTAAACAACCTGTACAGTTCGATAACGTAAACAGTTCTTTTTTTATTAAGTAAATTAGCAATCAGAATACAATAGGATCCTATAAGCTAATATTATAAATGCGATACTGACGTTATGAGGGCCGTCCAGTGAGAGGTTCTCGTCATGTGGAGCATTGTTAAGGTGATGAGGGCCCGTCTAGGGAAGGGTCCCCTTCAATGGAGATCAGTGGGGCAACGGCGCTTGACTCTTCTGATGACTTGGTTATGCGGAAGTTTACGCAGGAGAGGATTGTCATGGATGGTGGGTTTGTCGAGATGTTGCGTAGTTCTGTCGTGTATTACTGTATTGAGGAGCGAGATGTCGAGGTCATCGTATATCATCTGCTTGGTGATGTACCATGGTGCGTCGGCTATTGATCGTAAAATTTTAGATTGGCATCGTTGCATGATATAAAGGACTTGCTAACACAGCCCCAAAGTTCAATTCCATAGGACCAGATGGATTTAATGATGGTCTTATAGATCAGGAGTTTGTTATTTAAAGATAATGGCGAATGGCGGCCTAGTAACCAGCGAAGGGTTTTGATTCAAAGCTCGATGTGTTTTTTTAGTAATGTGCTCCCTCCAAGTGAGCTTGTTGTAGAGGTGAAGATCCAAGTACTTCATTGTTGAAGATTGTGGTGTCTCAATGTTGTTCAAATAGAGTGGAGGGAATACCCCTTTGCGTAAAGTGAAAGTCACCTGGGTAGATGGTTCGTCAGCGTATGTGTCTACAGTTGTGGTTGGGGTGGTTTGGAGGTCAAGAAGGACGGCTATGCAGTAAAAACAGATTTATCTAGGGAATTCCCCTCTACAACACAGATTAGTCGCAGATTTATGTAGGGGATTCCCCTCTGCGACACAGATGAGTCGATCGGATGGGTGTTTATGATGCGTTTGCATTTCATTTTAGTCACTGTTAAACATAGGCGCTAATTTATGCAGAATAAAATAGCAGCTTATTTTTCTTCTCATTAAAAATGTGTATTACTTATCGCTGTCATAATATGTTTTGTTTTTTATTGTGTTATTAAACGTTTTGTTTTAATAATGTGTTTATTAATAAAATCACGCTCGCTAATGTAAACATTTCGACAATATGAACACACTTGGTTTGAATTACGCTATCGAGCGTCTGCTGTATTTTTAACATTATCGTATTTAATCTTAATGCAAACATTATGCTGATCTAGATTGCTTAGTTTATTGTTTGTTTGTTTATTAAAAGTCAGGTGGTAGTTATAAAATTAGCAATAATGACTATATTTTCTAATCAGGAATTAATCGCTAGAATAATGAAAGTAACCAATCAAATCAGAAATGATTCTGAGATCCTAATAAGATCAATTATGATTGTAGGAAGGGTTGAACTGTGCATTGATAATGGAGGTGGTAATTTTGGATCTTATTTACACTAAAATTGATTTAAAATGTTTGTTAAGGTTACACAATAAATTTTAGAAATAATACTAATTGAGATTTTAATTTATCTGTAACTCGAAAACGGTTCACTTTACGATATATGTTCATCACGACTTTTGGAATTAAAATGATCTCAAGAATATGTAGATTTCCTATGGTTATCCAGTTGCGGATCACCCTGTATGTAACGAGTATAAACTGTAATGGGCAAAACCAATCTTGCACAATGACCATAAATAACTCCGCGGCAAGGACAGGATGAAGAAATGCGTATCCCTACGGGTGAGCAGCATCTAGCGAAAACCTACCGTCATATCTCAGCAGGAGGTTCGGTTGCAGTCGACAATGGTCGCAAGAATATGATAACCTTTGACGACGCAATGTCCGAGCCAGCACTGGCAATTACTACGCTTTAGTAAACTGGACCGAGTTCGGATTGTAGCGGAATTTGCCGCCTCGCCTCGCCGGCACACGCCAGACGGGCTATTGCACTAAGAAAAGGGTTTTGAGGTTATGGAACCTTTTACAATAAGAGTGGATACAAAGGGGCCACTAGCGCAGTTGGCCAACAATAATCAACTTTCGGAGACACAATGACTCGTTGGGTCCTCCGAAGAATGAGGAATTCCAAACGATCCCGCAGATGAACCAAGGGTCGTAAATGTTTCAACCTACGCAATGAGAGTAATAAAACAAATTATTTGTTTTTCTTCGCTGGCCTAGCTGTCTTTTCATGGCCATCCACCAAGCGCTAACAAGACGTTCGGGATTCACTGTTAGCACGCCAGTTTGAATTCGCCCAGGATATGTCTGTGTATTTCTTTGTTAATTCCATTGTAGAGGTTGAAAATGAATTACATTTTATTAAAACGTTGTTGATATCTACTACGTCTTTATTGTATATATAAAGAACATAAACTTTTGTAAAATTGTTTTCCGTGTGTTATTTTTAAAAATTATGTAAGCTACTTTATATCATAGACCTGGGTTGGCTATAACAAATTAAATGGTTATTTCAACTTTTCGGTCTGTGAGTCATCCTACGCTCCAAACTGACGGCTCGATCAGAACTGAGCTTACCTGCCTTTTGGTCCTAAGATCGATGAGTTTATCCTTGATTAGATCAACATCTTCGATACAGTTTACATAAGAAATAAAAGGATTCAGGATCCATGGTGCAATTCTCATGCCATCCAAACAGAAATAACTTAGGACATCTTACGTTACAGAATTATATTCTTAGATGGCTCGTTTTACCTTTCCTCGTTGTGCTTGATCTTGCAGTGGTCGTCAACGGCGTCAGATGCTTTGTTACCAGATCTGCGAGCAAATGTATTTTCCTACCTTTGGTAAGTTGCTAGCCTCACATTCGAGGCTCCCTCATTTATCTTGCTTAGGACTGCCGGCAACAGGCAGTGAGGCCTTTAAAAAATCTGTAAGTGGCTTTCCTCAGAACTTTCCGTGCAAGTGTAAGTTGTAGCAATAAGTATTTTAAAAAATCAAAAGCTACTAACGGTAAAAATATCTTAATGTTTCTAATAATACTAAAACTATAAAAGGAAACACTTGGTAATGCAAATTATATCAATTTGCAAATAATATTGCCGACGCCTGCTGAAGGGATTTCAACGGGAAGCAAAGAAGCTGGGTGTAGAGCGCCCGTCGTTCCTATCCTGCCACGCACTCATTCGTTGCCCCTCGTTATCTCTTACAATAAATATCCTGTATCTGTTGGGCCCCATTTTCATCAACAGTAAAGCCTAATTTACGTGCAAATTACTAGTTTTACCTGCAACTCAATTGAAGTGAAAAACAGGCACCCTGTATATATTTGACCGAAATTTTCTCGGATTTATGCCAGGTAGACATATGATCCACATACAAAACATCGTCTTCCTCCAACAAATAGTTTTTGAGTTATACCCGTAACAGACAGATAGACGGAATTGAGAAAACCTGTTTTTCGTCATGTAGTGACACTGAAACGTGACTTCTCGGAAGGTGATTACAATTCTTCCTTCGTTTTTTAGACGAGGGAAGTAACAAAGATAAAAAATGATACTGTAACTAGAAAAACATAATATTGACAAATGCGCCATATCAAAAACGAAACAAAGAGGCAGCGCCTATCTCTGCTACTCAAGGTACCAAAATTACATTGTTATGCACAGCGGACGTGCCAAAAACGAAAACGTTAGCTCAGAAGTAGGGAAGATAAATACGATACGAATATTTAAATTATCGTATACTGAAGGGCACGCCACTAGTAAATAACAAACCTATGCATATAATATTAGTGTACGCACCGGAGACCAGAAAATCACATTTGCTACCACAACAACGAAAAACTCACCAATATACGTGAAAAATTTAACATTCGATCATGAGGCGCTAAAAGCGCACCAGAGGTTTACAACATATTAGAAACAACCCAGTCAATAAGATTGATAACATTAACACCATCTGCAAGAAGACCAAGAACAAGAACAAGAACGACATACACAATGTAGTAGTTGAAGCGATAGAGCAAAAATCATCCACTAAGCGTTAGTTCACCACTAAAGTGAAAAGAATCATAGAGGAAAACAAACAAGTCGATCTAGATTCCAAGAGCCCGATAACTATATTGTAGTACCAGATCGAGTAAATTACAGAATCTGCGAAATAAAAATAAATACTGAAAAAGATGTAGTGCAAACATGGAGTACGACTTGTACAATACAAAGCATAAAAGCAAGTTTGGAACATACGAAGAGGCTTAAAAATCAACAATGTACGTAAAAAACAACAGTAACAATTTCGGAGGAACAGATCAAAAACGCAATAGTGAAACAAAAATAGAAAAACACCGAGTGAATATGAAATAGTCAACGACCTTATTAAGCGCGGTAGGAAATTTATTATCAAGGAATTAAGAAACTTGTTTAAAGCAATAATAATCCAGCGGAAACAACAAACGAATGGAAAAGAAAGCCAAACCAGTTTTCAAAAACGGAAAGGAAGAGGAACCATCGACCGACATCGACAGGGGCATAACACTTTAACTTTACAAGCAGAATCGCAAGAGAGATATTCTCCGTCATTCCAGTAAACAAAGAACAACCCGTTTTTATCTGCTTTGCCGATCTCACGAAAGCTTGTGCTCCCATACAACTTAGAGAGGTATTGACAATACTTGAAGAAAAATAGTTACCCAAAGAATATATCCGTGTAATTAAAGATCTAGATCTTAAAGGTGATGTTAGACCTCTGAAACAAACTATTTGGAAAAACGAACACCTCCGATAACTATCGATAGCAAATCCTGAATTTATAAAATATGTGCATGTCCAACATTGACGTATGGCGCTGAAACTAGAGCTGACAGTGCGATATCAAAAAGGCAAATGAGGACAACGAAAATGAAGGTGCGAAGAAAACAATACACTATAGGGTAATTATAGCTGATTACATGATATGGAATACACATGTAAGAGAAAAATGCAATCAGTGTAGAACACACAATATTATGGGCGAAGATGATAGTGGAACAGCAAACTACGTAGCAGAAGAGTTCCACGGAGACCACTAGAAAGATGACGAGACAGTTGGTAGTCAAGATCGTAAGAACATCCGCAACAGCCAGCGTGAAGTTTCCAAATGGAACATGCGGTTTCGCCTACTTCGAGAAGAAGAAGAAGAAGAAGAAGAAAAGAAATCTATAATGTTTGCAAGTGTTAGCAAATATATATTTAAGAAAAATGACAGAAAATGAAGTATTTCAAATCCATTTTGGTAAAGCGTTTCCTCCAACATTAGAAAGTTTGCAAGAATTTTCACCGTTATTCTATTTTTCGAGATATGCAACAACTGTAATGTGATGTAAAAATACCTGTTACTTCTGTTGTTGACTACAGATCTAGCTAATACTGCTGTAATTCAGAAGCATGATTGCACTATTTCATAAGTGAAGGAAGTGAGAGTTTAGTGAAAATAAAATTAATATGTTGATTTTTCCCATCAAGGACCCCCCTGAAATCTTTTCACGGACCGTTTGGGGTTCCGTGAAGCCCTGTTCCATTAGATATACAACACGCCACACGAGGCGTTTGTTTCGTACTTGAAACAAGACGAAACTAATTCCTTGCGAAATTGTTATTCTTCTAGAACAATTTTTGTCAAACGATACAGAAAAAGTCAATTCGAAGGCTTCATTCCTCCCAGTACTGCTCTCTGGGATGTAGATCGAATAAACAAATTTCAATATAGGCGAATGTTAAAGGAAAAAATCTCGACCGTTTCGGGCTCAACAATCATACATTGAGAGTTGGGAGTGCTCACTGGTACGAGTATTAGTATAACAGATTTAATGCATCGCAATAGGTGCATTCCCAGCGATGTAATGGATTAGGGTAATTTTGTTAGCATTATGAATTTTACTCTGAACGTTGCCTTTGGCTAGTATATAATGCATATTCGCTTGAGTTTAATCAGGCCATTAGCAGTGACGGTAACTTATGCGATCGAGTACTTCGGCATGCTCCCTATAGCAGATAGAAAAGTAGGGTAACCTATTCTAAATTAGTCCATTTACTGTCCGGATTTAAGTGCTTTTTCCTGCATCAGTTCCAAAAGCGCAATGGAAATTGTTTTAGATCGTAGATCATTTTAAGGCGATGGAAGTCCTTAAATAAATTTCCGATATTTAATCAACCCCCATCTGATACCCGAGCTGAAGTTGTGGGCGTGAAAATTTTAAGTTTTATTTCAAGATTGTCAAGTTTATATCTGTTAGTTCAATGAGTACCTTTTGATTGTGCTACAAATAACCTGTCGTATATTATGTAAGCCGCAGCAACAAGTTTAAAACTTTGCATTTGCTTTAAAAGGAAGAAATGTTACCTCATTTGCTTGGCTTATGTACGAACTTCGACATTTAGAAAAGGGAATCTTGTTAGCACAGAGTGTGCAATCAATTTGTTGAGATGAAAGGCAAATATGTGGTGGCTTGTGAAAGGAACTTTGCAAAGACGTATTTGCCACTTACTGCTGCTAGTTTGGAGTTGTAATTTCTGCAACCGCAGTTCACTACATGTCATGACGAATGTGGTTGCAATAAGTTAGAGAACATGAGCTTCGAAATTCAACATGTAATAGGTTCTAACTATTAATAGTAACTGAAGTGAATGGGAATGAACACTTGATTAATAATTTTAAAATCATGGTTTATTAGTAACTCGAAATTTAAATTTTTTTTACTTTCCTCGTCCAAAAGACGAAGGAAGTATTGTAACCGCGGAAAAATCAACTTTTTCGAGATATCCTCAGATCTTTACGTTTCAGGGACCCTAGATGACGAAAAATAAGTTTTCTCAATTCCGTCCGTCTGTCTGTCTGTTGGCGGCATAAGTCAAAAACTATTTGTCGGAGAACGACAATATTTTGCATGACACCGAGAAAATTTCAGACAAATGTATACAGGATGCGCACCTTAAAAATTTGTTTATTTTTGATTTAACTTGGCAATAAATACAAGTAATAATTTGTACATAGCGCAGGCTCTATTCTTACCAAAAGTGGGCCCCAATACTTACAGAGTAACTGTTGTACGATACAAAAAGGAGCAACAAATTAGTGCGTTACTTAATACAACTGCAAAGCAGGAATTCGAAGGGTCGGTGCTCCGTAGCTCAGGTAGAAATAGCTCGTTCCCTTGAAATATCCCACAAAACGTTGGGACTGCATACGTGGTCCGCCTGCCGTTCGAATTCGACCACCGGTAACGTTTTTTTTATTTGAAAATTTATTTAATTTATTAGAAACGTGAAGATATTTTTCGTGCTAACTTAATTTGATTTTTAAAATTATTTAGTGTCACAATGTCAACGAGGGAAGTTCTGGGTAAAGCCTTTCACAGATTTTCTTAGTAAGGTTGTGACATATTCTAGAATATCTTTTCGATTTTTTTAACACTTTACTTTTGCATAAAGTATGTTAACGTGTAGTTTATTAAACGGTTAATTACGCAATTTTTTAGTCCAAATGCTTATAGTTCTGATGACTCCTACTACATATTTAAAATCGATCAGTTTGCAACTTCCGCATCTATTAAACTTCTTATTTTGATATTGTTACTACAGTATAGTGCTTACTGATATTTAATATTCTCTTCAGTCTACATATTTTAATGTAGAGGGTGACAAAAAAAGTGTGAAAAGTGCTTTGACTAAAATATTGTTTACGTTCCGTAGGGTGTAGCCTGCAGCATTTGCAACTATCAAGGTATCAAGGTTTATCCTTAATTTGAATGATTAAGCGTCATAAGTGCCATAATTCAATTATTGTGAGGTTTTATTTATTACCTACCCAGTAAAAACAAAACCATCTTTTGACGTTTGATCGTGGTTCTCTGCTTAGCTATATGTAACATATTATGCAGGACATGTGCTAGCAAACATTTTCAAAGCACTCATCGTTATTTTATTGACTGATGAGGTAGTTCCAATTAGTTCTAGTAATTCAGCAGTAAGCTTAAGTACATGCAACTCTGCGCTTTTCAGTAATTATCGAATTTCATTACTTGCATCCTCACACATATTTTCTTGCTATAGCCTTACGTGCGATGACATTCACTGTCGCAGAAAAACAACACAACTTTTACAGTGATCTTATAAATAATTAGTCAAAAATTTGTTTTTTAATTTTTAAGCATTTGTCAAAAATTTTCAAGAATTACAAATTCTACAGAAACTGTATAAATTAGAGAGTTGGTTGGAGTTAACTAAAAAAACATTTTCGATGTATCCAACTGCAAAATCACCTATCTCACATCAATAGACATTCAAATGTAATAAAAATATAACGTTTGAAAAAAAATCCATACAGCCGTTTTTGAAAAAATCTGTAAAGGGCTTTACCCAGAACTTCCTTCGCAAGTGGACATTGTGACACTATATAATTTCAAAAATCAAAGGAAACTAGGTATAAATATGTTTTGACGTTCGAAATAATACAGAAACAATAAAGGAAAGCACTTGAATGCGAATTACATCAATTTTTAAATTTAAAAAAAAACATTACTGGAGAGGTTTGAACCGCGGTGCTCAATATAACTAATTTCTTACATGTCTGCGGAGCTCTTCTCATATAATTGCGTTGCCGCTGGCTTAACCTTCTCCCTGGGCATGTATTAAGTTTCGTGCCGAAGCAAGGTGCCTTTCAACCAAATTGCTCAATGGAAAATACATTATATTTTTTAGCGCAATAAATCAATACGTAGGATGTATATATTTATGTCTAATAGTTTTTAAGATACCTCGATGCTGAAATGAAAGCCACACATTGTCCATGCGTTTTGTTTAAACAATTTCTGTATCATTTGTTCAAAATAATTTTGAGATTAATTCGATATCATCTAAATCTAAAAAGAATAAGACTTCCATTAGTTTAAGGATCATTGAAAAATAGTGAAGACTAAGGCTGTAAATGCGATGTACGCATAAAATTCGTAAAATATGTTTTTCTGGTTTTTCCAATCTCAAAAAAATGGAGATCTTTACATTTATTTCCAGATAATAACTATATCTCTTATGATCGAATTTATGGCCTCGACCAAATATGCGTTTCCCGTGTATTTGAAGGTTTGCGATCTACAAATTTATGCGGCTCCCGGCCTAAAAGGGTCAACATAACACACTTATTTTTTTGACTTGTGCGACATATATCCTGTATCAGTTGGATCCCATTTTTATCAAAGATAAATCCTGCGCTATGTACAAATTATTGCTTTTATGTATTTCTCACTTCAAACAAAAATTAACAACATTTTATTATTTTAAGGTGCTCACTCTGCATATATTTGTTTGAAATTTTCTGGGTATCATGCCAGGTACCTACGAGCCCAGGCCCATAATAGTTTGGCTGGGATAATTTTTTTTAATTGGACTATTTATCATAATTTCAAAACTAGTCAATAAACTTTTGGTCGTTCAAAAGTATGAATATATTCACGAAACCTGAGCTTTTAACTTTTATTTACAGAGAAAATTATTTCAATATTAATAATATTTAGAAAATTGTTATCAAAAACAAATTATAACTACCGGTTCATAATAGTTCAGCCGCATATAAAATTTGATCATAACAGCCGTTTAATGATGCAATGCTTGACAAAACAAAAGATAAATCATTACAATCTAGAAATGCATGGCATTAGTAGTTGCTTATACGTTTTTAGAGCAAAATGACTCATGGTAAAGAGCTGGGTGCTGATTTACGAGAATCTATTGTTAATACCCATAAGAATGGAATTTCTGCACGAAAAATTTCAATTTCTCATTGGGTTCCACGGTCGACAGTGTAAAATATTATTAATTTGTTTAAAGAAACTGGATGTGTTAAGGAAAGTAAAAAAACTGGTCGTCCATCAAAAAATTCTAATGCAGATGCACGGGCTTTGAGAAGAATATCAAACCAAATCGGCGATCAAATGCCCAAAAACTCACTGTTTTATGGCGAAAAATTATTCAAAAACAATTTTCTTTATCGACTACCAAAAGAGCAGTTAAAAAGTTATGCTGCAAGTTTTATGGGGCAATTTTTTCATGTAATTTCGCTGTTACTAATTATTCTAAATTATCGTATTATTCACTAGGCAAAAGAAAAACCGTTGCTTACTAATTTATAAAAACGCAACCGTTTAAAATAGGGTAAATCGTACAAAAGTTGCACTTCACGACAATGGCATACGGTGATTTGGAGTGATGAGTCAAATTTGATGTGTGTCAGAAACATACCATACCGACTGTTTGGTTAAAAAGGTCAAGTTTCCAGCATCCGTCATAGTCTGGGGCTGTAGGTATGTCTGAAACGGGAGTTGGAAAGCTACAGATGATCCTGGCTGAAAGTTGTTTGCCATCTATTCCGATATGCCAATCTACCGAAGGGGACTTTGTTTTCCAGCATGATGGTGCTCCGTGTCATACGGCAAAAACAGTAAATATCTGGTTTGAAGAATAACAAATTCCGACTTTACCATGGACTTCAGGCAGTCCGGACTTCTCACCAATCCTTGTCTCTGTAGCGTAAAATGAAAAAGAAGACTGCGTACGAACCCAGCACTCAAAGTAGCCGACCTTAAAACAAATTTATAACAAATATGAGATAATATACAACCACATCAATGTACAAAACCCGTTAACACAATGCGTGATAGAATTAAAGCCGCTGTAGCCAATAAAAGGGACAGAGCGCAGTATTAAAATAATGGCCGAACTATTCTGAACCGTCAGTCATCCTTTATTTATTATTGTTACGGTTGCAAATATTAACAAATGTAAATTTCTTTTCAGCTAACTTAGTTAGACTTCAAGTTTATGTTTTATTGTAGTAGGTAATATATTTTTTTCGAAGAATAAGTCTTTTATTGGACCTTTGCTATAATTTGGTAAATCACTGAGTTAAAATTAATAGCCGGCACATAATATGTATGCAAAATATTGTCGTCCTCCAACAACTTGTTTTTGAGTTACACCGCCAACAGGCAGAGAGACAGACAGACAGACGGAATTGAGAAAACCTGTTTTTCGTCATCTAGGGACCCTGAAACGTGAAGACCGGTAATAATCCCTTTCCTTTCGATAGCTATTTAAATCCTGGATAAGATGAGATGAGCGGGTTTCTGCACTGACTTCATGAAGCTGTCAGTCACAGTTTTCCCAGACATGAGGCAGTTTTCTCCTTGCCGCATCTCTTAATTTTCTCAAAACTCCCAAGTAGTATTCTTTGTCTAACGTAAGGCCTTATGGACTGTACTCTTGGCTAACAACAATTTCGTGTTCAAAAGAAAACCGTGAGCATTGTTTTGGCGTGGTTCAGATATTGATGGACCTTCTTCTGGCGTTTAGATGCACATTGACTGCTCAATATCTTACGTCGCTTCTCTTCCTTTTTCGCTGTGTGGTATTAAGCCTCACCCTGATTGAAAAACAACCAAATAACCATCGGACTTCTAATTTTCAACCGCAGATTTAAAATAATTTGGTTTTCCAATTGATTTCCTCCATCTACAAGCTGTTCTATTCTCGTTTCCGAATTCTTTTTATCTGAAGTTGTCGCACATACGGCGCGCTTATGTGTATAGCATAATATGGTAACGGCCATACCACACCGGTTCAACAGATTGCGACGACCGAATGTGTCTTAAAATTGCCCCAAGTCAACAGTATGCGGAAGTATTAATAATAATAATAATAATGACTTTATTTTGGATATACAGTGTGTCCCAGGATTGATGTTACAAGAGGTGAGATGGACTAAAAAAATGAATTTTATTTTAATAATTTTGGGATTTGGTCCTGCTTGTTCTGAAAAGAATTTTAAGAATATTTTCAGTTTTTGAAAAAACAAGTCGGTCTTGAGGGTCAAGCGAAAACTATTTTCTTTTCAGGTAAACTACCCTTCTTGCTTTTGTTTATGATACGGAAAATTTTACTAAGAAAAGTTGCTCAGAATGATAAATTATGGCCCCATACAATACCAACCAGAATGTTTTGAAATTAAGCAAAATAAATTGTACTTATTAAAAATGATGGTTTAATCTAAGTAGGTAGATCTTCCTAAAATTTTGTATAGGGCTGTAATATCTCATTTTGAACAACTTTTCTTGTAAAATTGGCCGTATCAAGGACAAAAAGGGTAGTTTACCTGAAAAGAAAATAGTTTTCGCTTCACTGTCAAGGCCGACTTGTTTTTCAAAAACTGAAAATATTATTAAAATTCTCTTCAGACCAAGCAGGACCTAATCCCACAATCTTAAAGTAAAATTCAAAAATTTTTAGTCCGTCTCACCTCTTGTAACATCAATCCTGGGTCATACTGTATAATACATATTCGAATGAAAGAAAGACAAACTTAAAATTAGGTATAGATTGAGAATTATAAGGCATAATTCAGCTATACTGTTTTTCAAGTGTGCCTTGAGGATATTCAAAATATAATTTACAATGTAATGCCTAAATCCTAAATAAATGAAATAAATAACTTAAATTAAAATTAAAAGTAAACAGAGCCATATGAACATAAGAAACTAACTGCTATTAATTAGAAATTTTTCTCGACACATTAGGACTACTTCAATAAAAGATATTTGAGGTAATATTTTCGAAAAGCTTTGCAAGATGTATTAATAGAGGCTTGCACCGTCTGATGTTTAGTGTTTTAGTTATTTTAGTAACATTATTACCATCATTATTTGCCAGAATGAAAATAGTCGATAATTTGACTAGGCGAGACTTGACCATAGTCCACAGGCTGTAATTTCCCCTCGCCAAATCAGGTGAACTGAAGTCTTTCCAATCCGACGCAGATACATTGGCAGATACACAGAAAAATATTGCTGATTCCACCTCTAGGTGGCAAAAGCACCAATGTTTGCTTTCGGATGTACCAGTGGAGTGTAGATGTCGTCTGAGTCGACAATGTCCGGTAAAGATCCTTGTTTGAATGCGCAGATTTTGTCTGCTCAGTTTCAGGAACAACGCCGTACTCCGTTACGAAGGCGCTTGGAAAAATTCCTTCGAGTGATTTTGCTCTTCAATTCCGAGCCAATTGTATAGCCGTTTTTATATTCAGCCTAAATCAAAATTACATTCTTGGCAAGGGATTTTATGATTCCTACATATGGTTCCGGCTCTGCAAAATCGGATTCATTTCTTTTTTGTCAAGGAGGTTGATCTTTCCACTACCTTCTATGCCAAAATTCCAGGGCATCCAGAAAAAAATTACTCTGTTGCATAGTTTAAGCTAAATGAGAACCGTTAGAACTTCATACTACCTTAGAATCAGCTCTATAACAGCGCAGTGCTTTTAAATCTGCCTGGTCGTCTGAATATATTTTGGTGCGTGTGTTTTCTCGAATACATAGTTAAATGGGAGGTACTTCAGCTTGGAATATTGTTATATTGGCCAAGGTTCTTATTATTTCCACATTTGGTCTGACGCTGTATACACCAGCACCAAAACCTTTTTGTGTTTTGGGGCCATCCATGTGCCAACTTGAGTCAGCAGTTGTTAAATGGGGTTCATTCAACTCCTATTTCTCTTTTCTAAAGAAAATAATTTCAAACGGCTTCTCAAAACCAAATTTAGGTAGAATGGTATGAGTAAAATCCCCAGGATATGGTGACCTTTTACCATGTTTTACGATCTTGATGGTGCTCCAATTCCGTCTCCAGCTTGGCACAGTGGTCTCGACATACCTTAACTCTGTATACTTTTATTCTAGCTTCCCGCTCTAAGCAAATTTACAAGAGTGGTAGGTCCAGGAGGACATCCATAGCGGCAGTCGGAGTGGTTGACATAGAACATGTAACGGCTAGGCATGCTTGTCGCTGAAGCTTCTGCAGCTTCTCTCTTACCCTTACCTGTTGGTCCTTCTCCCACCAGAGGATAGCACCGTATATTATCATGATCGTTATTTTGGTGTGGTATTCCCAATACATGTTTTTAGGGCTGATACCCCTGGATTTGTTGCAAATTTTTCGACAAGTCGATAAGAACAGACTCGTTTTGATTGTTAATTTGTCCATATGGAAGTTTCATGTAAGCCTTTTATCAATCGTTACACATAGATATTTAACTTCCTCCACAAATGGCAATTATTCACCATACATGAAGAGAGACCTAAGGTTATCCATTTTCCTTCTTTTGGTGAATGGTACCCCTACAATTTTGCTAGGGTTTACAGATAGCTGCTTCCTCTCGCACCAACCACAGATAGTTCTTATATACTCTAACTATTGAAAAGAAATAATAATACCATATGTTGTCTGCATTCTCTAAAGCGTCGTATTCCGCTATCTCTTTCTTTGTGTGATTGGTGTTTTTCGCACAGGGACCTCCTCTCAGTTGTTATTTCTATTTATTTAAAGTTTAAGCAACTATAACTCAAAAACATTCGTAACGTTACGTCAATATTTACTTGAGTTGCTGCCGTTCCACGCCGTAAATAAGTTTGTATTGATTCCCATCTCGAACCAAACAACTTTAATTACTATTTTATGGTGCAAACTGGTGATAAAGCACGCCTATAAACAGTATCATTACGTTCTTTTGTTGGTAATAGGTTTTATCACAGTTAAAAATGGGATTTTGTATTTTTTAGTGAATTAACACATAGATAGGTAAATATATGTTGCTTAGCAAATAATGATGTCCTCTCATTTTCTGAATTACAATCGATATTTCAAAGGTAGTAGTTACTGCAATTTTGCAATCGATAACATATCATATCTATGCACCTTTGGTTGAGCAAAATACGTAACTTATTTATTAGTTGTAAACTAAACTCAACTTGACTCAAATTTAATAGTATTAGGTCATGAGTTTGCAACTAATGTATGCATATAAATTCATTCGTGGTAGAATATACTTCAACTGAACAACAGTTTGGGTATTTGTAATAGTTGTGTTGCATGAAGTTTTCAAGCATACTGTTACATTAAATTCTGTTAGGAAACCGGCAAATGCTAAAACTTTAATGTGCATTGCTCTGTAATCGATATGTTCATGTGCGCAGCGTTAAGAGACAAGATAATTTTCACCTCAACAATCTATTTACATGCAAATCACGAAATGCTTGAATTATGTAAACTTTTTTACTTGTGATGACTCAAACTATTGCCCCATTAAATATTTCTCTTTCCTCCTGAAACACCCTGTATATGGAGAGGTAGCTAATATTTCATTTTTAATAAAATATTTTTCTTTATTTCAGCTGAGTAGTTTTCTTAATAGTCATTCATTAGAATATTTCATTACTGTAGGCCAAATAACTAAATAAATGCTAAATGCTATATAAAAACATATTTTTATTGTTTCTAAATTCTTTGTTTGAAACGTATTGTTAATTTAGATGTAGGTTTACTAGTCAATTGGTCTTTGTTCAGTAAACTAAGTACACTGGTGTAAGATTGTTGTTTATAGATCATCGTACGTTTAGGACTAATTAAATATATAATTTATATTATTACCCACTAAAGTTTGGATGATATCATTTTTACCAGCATTAATTGAAGTAAATTTATTAACCCTTCAGCAGGCGCATCATTTTTACGACATATTCGGGCACATGTTATAGTACCTTCTAGTGTTATCTGATAGTTTTTTTGTTATTGAGACTAATTACTCCGAGACAAGCAAAAGTTGCTTTACATCATAGCTTCGGCTTCGTTTCATAATTTTCAAGTCTCGTGCATAAACGTCGACTTTTGGCACTCGTTGCATAAATAGCTATTATCTACGACAGTGTGTAAAATAGACTTTTAGTTGGCAGTTTGAAGTTTGTAAAACGACTGTTTAATAACATGTTTTTATTAGTCAGTTCGTCAGTAGCAACATGTTTTAAAATTTTTAACCACGCGACTGCGGCCGGTTGCTAGTAGTAATCCTAATTTACATAATATGTTTTTATATTTACAGTGTTTTCTAGATGCTATCGTAACTCGCGTTCTAACTCTGCCCCACTCATAACTAAATACTAGCTTTACGCACTTGTATTGTAAATGTCTATAAAAACCTTCGAATAAATAAATAAAAAGGCATTATCAATCACACATTAGCTGTACTTAACATGCACCTTAATTCATTATCTTAACAAGTTAAAGATTATTATACAAAACCCTTCTTCTTGGATGAAAAGGACTTGTAAACAACAAAAACGATATGTTATTTACTATTTAAGATGTAATCCTTACGTAATATTACAATAAAATACATTCGAGTTCAGAAGTATTGGCTTCAGTTTCTATATTTATCTATATCTATAATGTTACCGAAGGTATGAATCATATTTGGTACTTCGGGGAAAAATATTACTGTTTTCGTTGGCTCCATATGCCTTAGAAGTTATAGCGTTTGGTTTAACAGTTTTAAGATTTTTCCACATTCGAGGCTTCTCTTGATTTCTATTGAATATGCAGCTAATGGAAATCTCTCTATGTGCATGTTTTCTAAATGTCTTACGTATTAGATATTTTTTCTTATACTGATTGTACTTGCTATCCACAAAGAAAGTTTAATGGTAGAATAACAACAAATTTAAATACGATAATTATGTACCACATATCGTCACCAATATTATGTAGTTTGTGCACATCAAAGCATTTCAGTACGAATCATTACTTAAACCACCAATACAAATAACAATTAGCCGTCGTATAGTCTAATTAAGTAGCTCTTATAACGAAGTCAGACAATGAAAATAATCGTTAACTTCTACAAATTTCGAAACCGAATTTCATAAAAGAAAATTACTAATTTCACAAACTGCTTTGTAAAGTACGAAACAGCTTGAGATTATTGCGAGAACTGAGAGAATTTTATGATCTTTCGAGCTTGCGCTTGAATTATGTCCTGTGGCTAGTAGATGGTACATCCAGATACTGGTTAAAGCTTTTGAAGCATATAAAATAGCTTAAGTAATATAACATAATTCGATATACCGTTTGCCTTTTGAAAATAATTATTATGCCGGTTGATGAAAATCTGTCAGAGTGAGTTAAAGTACAGGGTGTCCCAAATTACGTCAAAAAAACCATTTCACCATTACTACTATTCGTTAAAAGAAAAAACAATTATTTTCAGAATTTCAAAACGGCATTTTAATAAGCTCTAAAATGCTCAACTTTGCCATAATTTAAACTTTTTCGTATCTCTTACGGTTTCCAAGGTCCCAATGGTCACCCACGAATATGGGACACCCTGTACAAAGATATTATCTATAAAATTATCTATTATGTGCTATGTGCTTATTGAAAATAGTTTTAAACACTCGGAGCTCTACAAATATTACACAAATTATTAATTTAAAAATATCTTATTCCTATACCTACTTGTAATTAGAGAATAATTTAATCATAGCATATTTAGCGTTTCTTGGTTGTGCTTATGTTGTATTGAAACAGACGATCAGTTTTCACATATTGGATTTAAAATGATAGACTAAATAATACGATTGATCCCCTAGAGACCGATCAGTTAATTTCTTCAATTTACCTCTCGTCAATCACCGTTGGTTTTGGCATTCTGTCACGAAACTGTGTATTGTCAATTAATTTCTATTTTTTCCCGAACTCAAATTACCTAACTGTATCGACCGAAGCGGTGGTTTCAATCGTGCGTATGTTCAAATTCGAAATATAAAATACCTTCATATGTAAAACACTAATTTATTATTGAATATGTATTATTATATTAGTAGAATATAAATACAATAGCAACAACACAACTCCATTTCTAAATACTAGTTCACAGATTATGATTAAAATTAGCCATCATGTGTGTCACCTTAAAATTGTGAATATTGCTTCAGAATACGTAAATAGACTAATACTATTATTGTGCTACAAGAAATTCAACGTTTATGTGTGTTAACTCCCGTAAACCTAAATTGTGCGAGTATTCCATGCAAGTAATTGTATCTCGTAATATAGTTACGATTTCTAAACAGCAAATATATAGTTCATCCCAGTAATCATTTCTCTGTTGTCATGTGCGTATGAACTAATATCGAAGATGTTGTATGTAAACATGTCTTTGCACTTGTTCCCCCTTGTTAGTAGAATAGCTAAGTTTAGATCATTTGTGTATTTACTGCTTACACTGACGTCAGGAAAAAAAATCCCTGAGACCAACTGTAACTACAAAACAGCGAAAATTACGTATACCTATTCTATAAATAATTTAGTATTTCAATTCGGTTATATTTTAGTCCAATACTTCTCCCTCCTGTATATTGCCAGTATTTAAATCGACAGCAATATAATTCTTTGTAAGGCTACTTTCTAACCATCGCTGCATCAAAATTACTCAATTCTTGACATGCCATTCATCAAGTGCTTCTAGTAAAACTTTAAAAGGTTATTTGCTTTAGGTACTTTATAGTTACAGAAGAGCTTTTAAATTGGTTTTATTGGTGAACATTGCACTCACCTTGCTGTAAATTGTGAAGTTCCGACTCTTCCATTAATAGACGTTTCATTTATTTATGGTGCAGCAGCTTACATGCTGTCTGTCCTTATATCAGAATCATTTCAAAAATACGTAGCATTTATGTCTAAGCTTTGTGTAATCAAAATTGTACCCCACTTAGCGTTACTTGTTATTAAGAAAAAAGATACACAATATTGTATAGATCTTTTATATTCTCAAGAAGCTGTTAAACGTACTTACACGTGTAGGAGTTTTTATTAAAACCTTTCGAAATCAAGTTACATCTTGAAACGATATCCTTCAGATGAAAGCGTAGGCAATTCTATATTATTGAAAATAAATGAACTAATATCCAAAAATGCTGTTATTTATATCCTTGGCGAATCTTTATGGAAGAGTTCTTAGTATAAATCGTTACTTCAGGTGAATTATATTAGTTTTCATGCTTTTTCAAGTAGTTATTCGGAAATGTATGGTTAGTTTTCAGAAAAATGTCTCTGAGGCAAAACAATATAATGTAATATTTCTATAATGCATAACTACATGTTTTAATAGAAAATGTGTACAACAATTTTACGCGAAGCACGCTTAGAATACATGGATTTCTTCTCCACCCAGATGATTATAGAATCTGCAAAATGGATGTCTTAAAAAAACTTAAATCTTAAAAAGGTATAATAAGTCAATCATAGATAATAAAAAGACCTGTTTAGAAACTGTGAGTCACTAAAACAATCTCCTCATCACCAATTGAAGATACCTTTGGAATTTTGAAGTTATGTGTATTATAATACCAGAAAATTATATTTAATTCTTGCTGATTCTTGTCAATGCCGTTATTGACGTTTAAATTTAAAAATGCAGTCTTGTAAGGAAACTTACTAAATTTAATAAAAAGAAAATTAAAACTACAACTTAGAGTATTTAGAACAAAATTAATAAAATACAATTAGCATAACGTTTGTGTTAATGGAGACACTTCTAAATTACGAGTACATAACCTCACAAAATTTTACAGTTTACACACATTTACAAGAGGTTCTGAAAATGCCTTCCTTTTTCTTGTAAGCATAGCACGGCGTTTCATATTTTCGAAGACACTTTGCAACAATTCTGAAGTTATTAAATTACATGCCTCAGTGATTCTTTCTTTTAGCTCTGAAATCGTATGTACAGATGTTTTAAATACTGAATTTTTTAGAAGTGGAAATAAAAAGTAATCCACAAGATCTGGGTGGCCAAAGATCTTTTGAAATTAATCCGTCATCAAAAAACTGCTGTAGATATTCCAACGTGGTTCCAGCTACATGAGGTGTTGCGTTATCTTGTTGCAAGTATCCTTGTCGAATTTCATCGTCATGGAGCTGATTCACAAATTCTTCAAGAATGTTATTTTGATATCTTTTGGCATTTATTGTATCTTCAAAGAATATTGGTCCGATAATTCTCCGGCGAGAGCACGCCATCCAAACGCCTATTTTAGGGCAATGCAAAGATGCTTCGCAAAAGAAATGTAGATTATCAGCGCTCCATAAGTGCATTGCCTGTGAATTAATGTAGCCATTTAAGTAAAACCACGACTCAGAAAAAAGTTAAATCCAAAACATTATTATTTAAATGATGCAAAAACCAGTTACAGTATAAAATTATCTTATTGTAATCGGGAGGTAAGAGCTCTTGATACATTTGTAGTTTGTATAGATGCATATTTAAATCTTTTTTTTAGAATTGTACGGCAAGTACCATAACTCAAATTCACTTCTTGGGCAAGCCTTCGGATTGATGTGGAGGATTCGTTTTGCATTCGATTTTGGACATCTGCAATTTGTTCCGCAGTTCCAACATGTGGTCTACCACTTTTTGGTCTATCTGCTACACTACCAATGTTCCTGAAAGCAGCTACAGTACGTCGTACTTAATAAAAAAAGGTCCGCTGCTAATTTTTCAACGTTAGGAAGTCTTTTTCTAACTTGGTTTAGACAAGCATGTGCAGAGTACTATACCAATTACCATTGTCCAAAAAATGCTTCTATTATAAATATTTTATGTTCTGGTAACATATTTAAAATAAATTATTCAGAAATTATTGACAAAAAATTATTACATAACAAATGTCAAATAACAGCTTCTAATTTTCTGGTGTTATAATACACATGACTTCAAAATTCCAAATCATATTATACACATTTTACGTATACAATAACTGTTTAAGGTTATCATTTTCACATTTAATTTACATTTGCTTATGGAACGGCTTTTCAAATGATTAAAAGATATATGAGTAAAAAACTAAATAGAAAAGTTGCTCGGCCTAGTGAGCTCTATCGCTAGTTAAAATTATTTGGTGTACTTCCACCGTGTATATGGATAGCTTAGAGGTTTTTTTCTAAAAATGTTTATAATTTTGATATAAGCTATATGGGTTTAAAGTTAAATGTTTTGGGATTTAATGATTCTTTGCTCAAAAATGCTGAATTTCAAGCGGCTGCGGAAAGTGACAGAAGACAAAAATGATGTTTGATGCGAACTATCTTTTAGGTGTTTAGTTTTTAGTGGCTCTGGGTATTAAAGCCAGACAGGGTGCTCAAAATTTGCAAATTAATATTTTTGGACTTTTTCATATGGGACACAGTCTACGTTTTTGCATTTTTCAAAAGCCCTCTTAATGTGCTTTCTTATGACATCTTACTTAATACCCTAAATTCAGCCATTTTCAAATATTCCAGTTTGAACGTAAAACAATTTAAAAGCCTCTTAAGATGATTTAGTTAAAGGGATAACAAACAAACTCCATTGAAATGTTCATTAAAACCCTTGAACTCTCCGAGCACAACAAAAAACCAGGTTCAGAAAATCAAAATACGGTATTTGTTGATACAAGAAGTGATAAATATGAAAAACCATAACTGTATAAGAAAGTTAATTCTAGTATTAAATTCAATCATATAAAAAGAATAAAAGCGGATACATGCAATTCCTATATTTAATTTCGTGAAATATTCAAATATTTCTTCTTCTGGTCTTTGGCTATTAAAGCTATATCGATCGAGTTCTTTAAATTTTCAAATGAAATTGTTTAGCTTTTTTAAATCAAACACCTTGTATATTTTTATATTTTGAAAAGGTCGTTTTAATTTAACAGTTTTGCAGTTTTTATTTACTTCTGCATTTCTGATTTTTTCGTGTTTATTATTTGCTATTTCACATTGAAATAAAGATATAAACAAAAATTGCGTTAAAATATTTTAAGGAGTAATATAATAAGTAGAACGCATATTATCGAAGGGTTTTTGTTGAATATTATGAGTTATAATCCCAAAGCTGAAAATACGAGTCCAAAGCACGAGTTGTATTTTCTTTCGTTGGGATTATAACGAAATTATATTCTTAAAAAATGTATAGATTATTAAGTGTGCTACGAATTACGAGGGTTGATCCCTATGGTCCACCCCTAGCCTATTTTCTATCAAGATAAAAATTCTAAGTATATTTAATGCAAAGTTACATTCCTGTTATGAACACCCTCAATTTACAAGTCACAACTTGGCATCGGTCAAGTCACAGCATGCAAATTTATTTCTCCCAGTGCTGAAATGGACGCCAAAGAGTAAAGATACTCGTACGTGACCAAATATTTGCAAAAAAAAAAGAAGTTAACCCCAAAGGAAATGTGACTTTAAAGGAATATGCAGTGTCTTATGACATAGTGAAGAGATGGTGCCGCGAGATTAAGTGTGGGAGAACCACTTGTGAAGATCAACATGGCGGAGGTCCTTCACACATAATTACTACTGAAGAAAAAGTCCAAAAAGTTCATGATTTAATTTTAGCAGACCAAAGAGTCACTCTGCGTCAAATCGTGGAGCAAACAGGCTTTCTTTTCATGTAGTTCAAAAAATAACAGCCAATGTTTTGGCACTATATGCCTAGATAATGAGAACTTTTTTTTATCGGTACGTGACGATGGATGAAACCTGGGTGCATCATAATGATCCAGAGACAAAAATGATTAGTAAGTAGTGGAAACACACGGAATCCCCGCCATCTCGCAAATTTAGGATTGTCGCATTCGCCAGCAAAGTGATAGCTTCAGTTTTCTGGCATGCTAAAGAGGTATTGCTGATTGACTGCCTCCATAAAGGAGCTACTATAATAGGCTTTTGCTATGCCAACCTTATAGCCAACTTGCCTACGGCTATAAAGAAAAACGGCAAGGAAAATTACGCAAAGGTGTCATTTATACCAAGACATTGCTGCCGTGCACAAGTCGCTGATTGCAATGGCTGCCATCCGTGGTGCAGGGTTTGAAATCGTGTAACACCGGTCCTATTTTCTGATTTGGCCCCAAGCGACTACCGGCTGTTTCCATAACTCAAAGAAGTTCTTCGAGGAAAAAAATCGAGCAATGAAGAAGTCATGTGCGCCGTAAATGAGTGGTTTGACAAGGTTGGAGAAAATTTCTTCCAGGAGGCAATCACGATGTTGGAGCACCGATGGTAAAAGTGTGTTCAGCTTAAGGGGTATTATGTTGAAAAATAAAGTTGTTCAAATTTGATTGTGAGTATTATTAGTAGATTAGGGGTGCACTAGAGAGAACGTAATGCCATTATATTACGTGAGTATCAATGCTAATGATCAATGTTTGTCCCAAACACACTTTTTGTTGCCTTTTAGGCTTAAAACGCACGACCTAATCTAGAAAAATCAAATGGCATTTCTAAATTAGTTCATTTAACACGTTAAACAAAACCAAGTTAGCTCGTACCAATTCGAAAATCGTGAGTCACTATAGTGTCAGTATGTTAGAAGGTCCTATTGACCAATGTCCTAAATTTAAGAGATATAATTGGCTCAAAATTCAACGACGTATATTCTAATAAATATAAAAATATACACAATGTTCTATTTTAAAAGACCGAAATGATTAAATCTGTATATATTGAGCACTTAGTATAGCATTAATACCCATTTCACACTTGAAAGTGAGTTCATACCAAACATAATTTTTTGGTAACGTGTTTCTTTATTCAATTTTTGCTGTTACTTACAGCAGCCATTTGAAATTCAGTATTTTTGTGGACAAAATCGTCAATATCCCAAAAAATTCAGTTTGCTACACTTTTGTGAGGCCCCAGTATAATTAGAAGTATTTTAGGAATATACATCGTGTTCGTACCTACAAATTTTAAATAAGCTATTTTGATGTAACTCTGATAGTTTTAAATATATATATATATATATATATATATATTTATGCAAGGCCACTTGTCACCTCCAAAATGGGTAGTGAATGTATGCTGTCACCTCATATACAACGTTGTGGCTTCCGTTTTTGGAGGTGACAGCGTTTTGCTGTATTGTTTCTCTGTACAGCACATAGATAGTATCAGAACGCTAAATTCAAATTTTCATCCGGAGGTGCCAACTTCACATCTATACTCACAATTTTGTATTGTAGTTCAGCTGTAGACCGGTGGCGCCACTGTCGTTTCTCTTTGTACAATTGCCAATACGTTGTCTCCTCCACCGACTTATACTGCTTTTTATTTCGTATAGTGTACGCTGTGTTCTCCAAAAATTGGCAACGCCGCGAAGAAGGTCTCAAACATTCTACCTCTATACGCGCTAAATGAATTTACACTTTTTGGGTTAGTAAGATGTGAACTGCTGACACAATATTTGGATCAATTATTTTAAGTTATTATTAGTCGTTCAGAAGCATTTGATAAATGCAGACGAGCCTTCCGAGAAGCGTAAGTGCAACTCTGTGTTTTATTTCTATTCACTCATTTCCTACAATTTTAAATCGTTCCGTATAATTCAGAAACGAAGTACAATAACGAAATCATGGACTTCTTTTATGTTGTTTAAAATAATAATTAAAAGAACTAAAACAGGCTAATGCAAAATATTTGGCACTGTGTGTATATGAGCTGTGATGTACACTCAAAAACGACAATTTACGTGATCTTTACTTACATACACGTACCTACCATTAAAAATGTGCGAATATTGCAGATTTTCGGTTCCGATTTTATCAAGACATTAGCGACTTGAGATGTTTGTTTTTAATACTTAATGATTCTATTGTATTCGTTCATGATGTCATGGACATTCCCTTAGCTTGATGTCGTGTATTGAAACAGTTTTCATAAAACTTCCAAATGTAGAAGTTGGTTCGGGACCGTCGACCGTGAAATAATAAAACATTAAAATATAAGTTGTATAATCTGCGTGTGGGATTTCTCAAAATGCTTTACAGGGCAGGCTTAATTCTTCAACTGGCAAGCAGAGGCAATCGTAAGTACCCTTCATTGTATTTATTAGCTTTTTAATGATTTTTTAAGAGCCAGAACGAATACTATTTTTGGAATTGTAGGGACAAGAAAAATATTCAAATCCATTTTATAGTAATATATAAAAATTTCACCCAACAATGGTGAATGTTACGTAATAATATTACTTATTACAGTTCCTTTTCAATCATTTGTTTTTCTAAAGTGAGTTCCCAGATTTAATCATTGTTAAATTCGGCACTTCAGAGTTCCCCAGCGCCGAATTAAGAGTTTTTGGTGGTTCGGGGCTATATCATTAAGGGGCTCTAGTCAAACACAAGAATATTATTTAGTGTTTTTCTAAATCCACAATTTTGTAAAAAAAATGGCGAGGGAGCCCTTTAAATATGCGGGTCCTGGGTTATAGGCCCCAGAGACCCTCCCTTAATCCTGTACTGTAGCCGCCCCCATTGCCCCAAACTATAAAATGTGCAAATGAACTCAACTCAAATTCGACACCAACCTTTCACATATAACAAAATTTCGTTTCACAAATTGTTTATTCCAGAAATTCCGCTAAACTTTATTTCATAACTTAATTTTTACTAAATTATTTGAATAAACTATTTAAGCTTGAACTCATTATCACCAAAAACTGCCTTTGCGTAATTACGGAACTTTTCTGGGTAAGATAGATTAGTTTTCAACAAACAACCAAACTTATAACAAGAATCGACAGCTACTTGTGCATGCGAACTACGCAAAAAGAATATTTCTTCAATTCTTGAAAAGTGCCTCATAATGAATTTACATAATAGCTATTTAAGTAACAAGGAATGTAAGAACCTATTAACATTTGAGGTAGGCAAGTACAAGCCAAGACGAAGTCGCGGCTTGTTGCCTGCCGAAAATGTTAATAGGCGATACATTCCGAGTTATCTTATTATATTTTTCCCGCTGCTTATCGAAATTTTCGTAGATTTTTGAAAAAATTGTTTGATTTGTCACCTGTCACCAAGATTAGTTTTCCTGAGTCGTGTTACCTGTGAGTGTCACATATCACATAAACACTTGCAATTTATAAACAAAACGTCTAAATCTGCATCTTGCTTTGCTAATTTTATTATCCTAGGAACTTAATAATAATATTAAGTTCCGTTGTCAAGAAAAAGCAGCAAACAAATATAATCATCGACTTACACGTTTTGTTACTAAGGCTGTATAACTGACTTACATGATCAACAGCGGGAAAAAATGGTTATAACGCTTGACTGTCTAGTTAGTACAACTGAAGGATAGGGTGTAATAAACAGGCAGTTTTATGTTATCAAATTTATGGGCAATTGATTGAAACGTTACAAAAAATTAAAAAGTATCGCTATATGATTTTTATTGGCCGCTGCTGAAAGTGCAAAGTGATTTATCTTATCAGTTTTTTTTTGTATTTTATTTGTGGTCAAGAAATAAAATGTTTTTTTAACATTTCACTCGATTTTGTTCAACTAATCATTTTATATTATCCTCTTCTATTATTTTATACAACCAACTTTTCCCTTGTATATTGTCGAAATTTTTCCTGACGATCTTTAATAAAAATTAGGCTTTATTTAAGCTCTATATTTACAGATTTTGATGAGACTGATGAGGATGAAGATATTATTAGCACTTCCAAAAAACTACCTATAAAAAAAAGAGGTAAGTTGAAAACAAAAAATCGAAAATATATAAATACCGCGAATTAATTTTAGGATGGTCTAATGATGAAATAGCGTTAATAAAAAAAGAATTTGGTTCCTTCATCAAAAGGAAAACTTATCCCGCAGGAGAAGAAATAAAGGAATTTATAAAAAGGAGAAAAATAAATCGAAGTGTTCCAGTTATAAAAGCAAAACTTCAGCATTTAATTAGAATTTCGAAAAATGACTAAATATATAACGTTTGTTCTAATTTCTATCTTATGGAAAGTGTAAACATTTTAAACATATAATATTAATTCTACTAATTACATTTGAACATTGTTAATATAAAGACAACGACGAGTTTCTAAATGTTCTGTTTTCTATTATTTTTATTGGGATTTTTTAAAGTTCAAATAAACGATTTAACGCGTTTACCCGTTTTTTTCAAATAAAAAAGTTAACGAACTTCTTTTTATATTAGTTTCTTAATTAAATATTTCCAAAAAAATCAATTTATCACCGGAACTATTTCTTTTTTGTGAAAATAGTAAACAAAAAATTCTTTCAATTTAAATGTACGTCCGAAACACTTTAATTTCATCGATTTCTGATTTTCGGAAAAATTCTATTTTATGAAACAAGGTCAGAAGTGAGTTAGTTTGTTAGAAATTAAATTTTCTCTACAAATCTAACCCTCCTCTCAAAACAATTAAGATACTTATACGGTTTTTCAAATCCACCCCACCCTCCAAACAATCAGGATACTTAATACATTAAACTTCGATTTTAGAATTTAAGTGCTTTTCCATAATTTCTTATTTTACTCAAGAACGATCCACACAATGAAACAAGTAATAAAATGTAAATAAAATCGGCTCAAGAATCAAGAACTGCCACAACTGGCGGCGTCTGGTACCGTCGTAATTAGTAATTTATGCTTGAAAACACATTCCACAGTGAATCGTATTTTTACATATTAAAATTGACACGGTAAGTCATATTCTACCATACGTTCCGTGCCATTAATTGTTTTGAAAACAAATGAATCATGTGTAGATTTGGCAACAGTGTTGGAGGTAACAATGATATATAGGTATCTTCTTATATATATATATTGGAGGTCGACACGCATCTTTCCTATACTGTATATATGATCCTGCAAAAAGAAGGAATTGTTTCCCCTCTTTTGAAATCCGGATTGTCGAAGTCCCCCTTATCATAATTACACCAAATTTCTATCACTAGACCAAAAGCAAGACTTGGAGGTCAGGTCGCCTTTTCTGTATGCCGGAGGTGACAACTTAACAGGCATCAATATATATATATATATATATATATATATATATATCTTCTACTGCCATCTTTTCAGGGCCCTGTATATTTTTGAAAGATCCTTTCTATCATGTTTCTTGGTCCAGGGATTTGTGCGCTATATTGATAACAATAATTGTATGGTATTCTAAAGATGCAAACGCTACACGCTACAGAACTGTCAGTATAATTTGCTTAATAATTTAGTGCAATGTACAGAAATCACTTGTTGGAAACTTTTATGTGCGTTGGTATTAAATAAGGTTTATAATTAATGCAGAAGTATGTTGTGTAGCAACATCTGATAACGAAACTTGAGTGGTGGAGGTCTAATCTCTTGATACACTAAATTTGTTTTAGAGTAAGCAGCAGTTAGGTGGAAAAGTTACTTCAAAAGAGATTCTAAGAAGATCATAAAGATCATAGACCGTCAAAAAATATCAAAAAACAAAGTATAAATTATTAGCTAAGGAAGCAAATGCTATGACAGAAGACAATGTAATAAAGAGAAAAGGAACATCTATATTTTTAAAGTGTTGCTTATATATTGAAATAAGGTAACCCATATTATAGTATACTAATTTTATATTTGTTTCTATATAAAGTGATATTCTGTACATTAGCAGTTTCACAAATGAACCCTGAATAATACATGACTAGGCAACCCAGCGAACAGAATAAAATAATGAATGCGTTTGCAATACTAACCAATTTCAGATTTGCAAATTTAGATTAAAAACTGGAAACACAGCTGTTTTGCAGAAATAAATAACTGTAAATATTTAATTTGGCATGTAATTTGTTCTCTGTAATCTGGTCGTTTTATGTTGAGGTAGATTATAATGCAATTTTGTTTTCAAATGATGTTATGTTGAAGTTGCAAAATTTGTCTTTAGGCGATACATTGTTAAGAATCGTTAAAACATAGCTTTTTTATCACTTACCCCTTAGTGGCCATTGAGGCAATAAATAAAGGAAAGAGATAATGACAATTTGAGAAAAAGTATGCTGAATAAGTATTAACAAAATTGTAGATTTACTAATTAGCGTATGTTTGCGAGTACAAATATGAGATAAACCAAAGAGTTCACTTTTATTTTCTGAATCTGAAACTACTTTGACAGCCTGTGGTCATTAAATTTTTCTACGTATCCTAATAAATATAGCTCTTTATCTTTTAAAATTCTTTACCATATTTGGGTCTCCATATAACCCCAATATCCATGTAACTCCAACATTTCTCCCCTTAGGAGGTCCATTTTTTCAAAAGAGGTACGGTAATGCTGTGGGGTGGTATCTGCATTGGCGAATAAAAAGATTTCGTGTTTCTTGAGGGGTTTATAAATGCCGATGAGTATCTAAATAGGGTACTGCGTCCTTAGTGCTTCCATTCGTAGTTGCGGTTGGACCTGAGCTCACACTGATGCATGATAATGCCAACCCCCACGATGCAGGTACTGTTATCGGGTGGTTCGAAGACGAAAACATTTCTGTTTTACCATGGCATATGCAGTTTCCAGACTGAAAAGTTATTGAGCATGTATGGGACATGTTGTAAAGGGGCCCCGAAAAGTTTACCGAAAACACTTTACCGACGGAAAGTTGACCGAATGGAAAGTTTACCGAAAGGAATGTTTAGCGAAAGGACACTTTGCCGAATAGAAACTTTACCGAAAGGAAATTTGACCGAAATTCTAAAATCCTATATATACAGTGTCCGCCAAAAGGTCGGCATAATATGGGAAAAATTTCTATTTTTTCAAAAAAAATTTTTACGTCAATAATTTGTGATTGTCTAAAAACCTATTTAGCCCCTATCATATATACCGAGTGATTTTTACTTGTTTAGAAAATGGGGTCTTTCGAAATTGTCAAAATCGAAAAAGTGCAATTTTTCGGAAATTAAGTAATATTTCAATAATATTTTTTAGAGTGTGTTATTTTTAGCTAACTGAACAATCTCAAGGCCAGAAACCCCCAAATTTTTTTAACTTTAGCTAAAAATGAATTTTTCAATTTTTTAAATATTTTTCAAAATTTCACATACAAAGACTTGATATTAAAGTTCTAATTTTTTATGTGAACACTTTAAAGAATTATAATTGGTGAATATAATATAAAATGTTGATTACTTCTTTAGATTTTTTATTATTTACCTAAAAGTAGTATGTTTGCATAATTTTTACGTTTTCTATGCAAGCCGCTTTTTAGGGGAAATATTTTTCAATTGTAATTAATCTCTATTTAAATTGCTTCAAGAAACTCTAATCTAACCCTTTTAATGAAATAATGTTACAAAAATCCTGTAAATGTTCCTTTACAGTTATCTAAATGAGGAGATTTTTTTATCCAATTACATGTTCTAAAGAATTTCCTCATTTATACAACTGTAAACGAACATTTACAGGATTTTGTAACGGTAGTTCATTAACAAGGCTAGACTAGAGTTTGTTGAACCCATCTAAATCGATATTAATTAGAATTGGAAATATTTCACCTACAAAGCGCCTTGCATAGAAAACGTAAAAATTATGCAAACATACTACTTTTCCAAAGAAGTACCTAATTAACATTTTATATTATATTCATCAATTATAATTCTTTAAAGTGTTCACATAAAAAATTGAACTTTAATATTAAGTCTTTGTATGTGAAATTTTGAAAAATATTTAAAAAATTTAAAAATTAATTTTTAGCTAAAGTTAAAAAAATTAAGTGTTTTCTGGCCTTGAGATTGTTTAGTTAGCTAAAAATAACACACTCTAAAATAATCTCATTGAAATATTGCTTAATTTCCGAAAAAAAGCACTTTTTGGATTTTGACAATTTCGAAAAACGCCATTTTCTAAATAAGTAAAAATCACTCGGTATATATGATAGGGGCTAAATAGGTTTTTAGACAAGCACAAATTATTGATGTAAAAAGTTTTTTTGAAAAATTAAAAATTAAAAATTTTCCCATATTATGTCGACTTTTTGGCGGACACTGTATAATAATCTGAAATATATCCCTTACTTTATGATAACGTTGTATTTAGCTTTTGTATGGTGGTCTGCCGTATTTATTTTAATGTTTATTTAAATTTGATAATTTTAAAGTTAAATTCCTTTTTGTTACACCTCAAGGAAATTATTAGGCTCGCTCTGTCGTATTTTGTAATGAAATCAATTACTTTATTTTCCTCAGTCGAAAACAGACAAATTGTACAACCCTTTTTTTAAATTAAAATAAATAGAATAGATAGAAGGCTGTGTAACAACCCGCAAGAAATTGCGTTTGTAATTATAAGACTTATAAACTTTAAGTTGTCAGAAGAAAAGAATAAATCAAAGCCGCCCCTGCATAAATTACAATTATAGTGAACGCGAAAGTTCATTTTCCAAGAACGGAAAGCTACGTCGTTATAATCCAAGAAGCGGTTGAATTACATCCGGTGTTAATTAACCAACAGCTTTCTCAGAATAAAGAAGTGCCGAATTGGCAGGCAGTGCAAAACCTCCTGGGATATGCAGAATTGCGATCCCAGAGCGCGCGAAGTATAAGTCAAAAATGCGAGTTTTGCAAAACGGGGAAGCCCGAGAAACACCCGGCTCCCCCACGATAGAAAATTACCTTTTGGGGGAACGCGAACCGCGAGGGCAGTTCGCGTCCCGGTCTCGTGTAATAAATTAACCCGTCGATAACATTTTTCGGTGAAACTTTTAACTAAGTCCTAATTGCAACTTTTTGATCTAAACTTTCAGTGTTGTGTAGTGCCCAACAATAAGAAAATCCAGATATTCAAGGGGACCATTGGACTCCCATCCATTTTAGCCGAACTCAATTTAAATTATAACTAAACATTGGTCGCGCCGTTTAAACTAAATAATAACCAAATCGAGGGGAAGTAGCCAGCGCAGGAGTAACAGGTCAGACTTAATTATTGTTATTTATTAACCAACTCGAAGGGCTGTCGCTAGATTTATTCTTTCCTTCCAAGGTAAATCGATGTCATAAACTTTAAGCTTAATTCCGATCAATTCTATTCACGAAACTAGAGCAATTTAAGCATAGAGCCGTTTGGTCGAATGATCATTGTATTTGGGCACAATTGATACTTGTTTTCCAATATAGTGTTATAATATTCTTTGGCGTTTTATTTTATTAAAAGTAGGCTTTACACCCCTAAATTAAGAGCAGGGTTCAGCGATCCAGTTAACCTCCGAGGAAGCGTAACTTTGTGGTCTAAGAGGGAAAACTACCCCTAAGACCACCATAAGGGTTGCAGCCCCTAACATAAGGGTTGCAATACTTTACAGCTGTGACATGAAAAAATATGTCTAATTGACTCTAGAAACTAATGATAATAGCTATTTTATCAATGAAGCTAATAACAAACCGTTAATAAAGGAACACAATTTTGCTAAACAGGTTTTTTAAGAAAAAGTAACTTTTTTTAATGGCACCTACTAAGGGCCATCTTGCCATTAAACTGCAAATTTAATTACCAATCTAACGATATGCATCATGCACTAGTTTATCTTTATCTAAAATTGAAGAATAATTAATTAATTAATTTTTTTAATATATCTGTGTAATACCTAAGCAAATGCGGCAACACTATTGTATGAAATTTGAGTCGTAGACTGCGAAAAACATAAAATACATGGGGTGATCCATTTGAAAAATCAAAATTAATGTTATTTCTGGTGAAACCGGAAGTCGCCCATTTTAATTATACTTGTATGTTAATCCGAAATTATGTCTAGTATCAGTGTATCAAATTTCATTCAAATTTATTCATAAATAACGGAGATAGAGGCATGGCCCTGGTTTCATTGTCACCCGGTATATGACCTCGTAAAAATAACACAAAAGGAATACATTGCCTTTTTTTAAGGGTATGATCATCTAAAATAAAAAGCACTTGAAATAGTTGTAATTGTTAAATCAATGTCACGCTCTATATATAGGATTTTATAATTTTGGTCAAATTTCCTTTCGGTAAACATTCCTTTCGGTAAAATTTCCTTTCGGTAAAATTTCCATTCGTTCAACTTCCCGTCGGTAAAGTGTTTTCGGTAAACTTTCCTAGATCCGTTGTGAAGAACCATTGAGAGTGAATTGGGTGAAATGCATACTCGGATTCAGCTTCGTGATACCCGTCTAAGACCCTGGCGGCAGTTACCACAAAATGCAATAGATTATTCAACACTCTAATGAACGTACCAATGAAAATTGTTCAATTTGTCAGAAACATTGAAAACACCTAATGTCACAATGTTTTCACGCGAGCCCGATTGGTTTCAATGATTTCAATTGAGTGAGTAGCCCTTGACTGATATTTCACCAAAACGTCTAAGTTAAAGTTTGCAAATCAGCGTCGTTCTAAAAACTCATAATAATCGTGTTGGAAGCTCCATCAGTATTGAATTAATAGTGGAAAACGTTAAAAATGTGTGCTGTCGAACACGATAAAAGTCATCTACCCATATTGTTGAATAATCTTTCCAAATACCACTCAAGGCAAAATTTTTTAGGAGAATTTTTTTCGTCAACATGCAAATTATTGCAAATTCCTCTCAACAAAAACTGCTCAAATTCCACTCGACCTGCGGTCTCGCGGAATTTTTAACGCAGTTTTAGTTTCGAGAAATTTAAACGCAATAATTTGCATGTGAGGGAAAAAAATTCTCAAAAAATTTTCAGCTTTTGTGGTATTACCCTTGATAATTCAATTTTATTAATGCCTAAAAGATGATGCAGAAGCGTTTTAAACCAAAGAGGAGGCAACACTCTACTAAATTTAATTTATTAATACTTTTTAACAAGGTTTTGTTGAGAAGTTTCAGTAAGCTTTTTCACATTGCCTTCTTTTGTTGTAAATTAAATGTTTAATTTCGAATGCTGTAAAAGGGTTGTGTTCATTTATTATAAGCAGACCACCTAAAAAAGGAACAAATTGCTTTACAGTTTTGTATAAAAAATATCCCTAGGCATTTGTGATGTGTGTATAAGACCCATAGGAGTATAGATGCGCTTAAATTTAGTTCTTAGTTGATGTACTAGTGACCTTTCCCTATTGCGTCATATTAGCTAGAAATTTCCATAGTAAATGTGGTACAATCCAATAAAAACTAAGAAAAGAGAACCTCTGACTCTAGATTAGGCAATCGCGTGCAAGTTTGTGTCCTAATCTGGAACTAACCGGCAAACATTTTCCGGGTAACATTTTGCCATGTCTAATAAAGAACCGTTGAGGTTATCTTGTACACTTTTTAAAGCGATCGAGACTATTTTAAAAGTGACTTGGATGTAATTCATGATATTGTTTAAAATATGTCACGCATAACTACTAAAGATACATAATTTTGTTGGCCTTTAAATGAATATGTCACACATTCTTATGCAGTGCACATGCTTCTGCTTGGCGATGGCAATCTAACGTTTAAATTACTCTCTATAAAAGCTTTTTTTATCAAGCCGGGACGGAAATTTTATGAAACTAGCGTGTTGGTTGCTATTGTCGCGGTGAATTAAGTAATTAAAAAGCAATCGTTGCTATTCTACCCGGACTGTAATTCAAGCGCTTAATGCGTTGTCTGATATGCTAAAAATATCACTGATTGTGCCTTTTTAAAGCTGGGTCTAAAATTGTCTTTAATATGCTATTTATTTAACACTAAAACAAAGACAGTATAACTTACTGTGGTAGTAAATAAAACAATGTATACAAAAGTGTTACTAATATTAAGTTGGTTTATCAAATTGCTGCGCCTTTGCTTACAACTTCGTTGACTATATCTTAGCCCTTTAAAAAACCATGACATTCATTTAGTGAAAAAAGTTTATAAGATCAGTATTATTGATATACCACTCTTCAATGAAACGTCGGAAGTAATAAAAATGTACAAGTATTCGGAATATAAGTTCTGAAAATCGCATATATCTCAACGTTTTATAATAGAAAAATGTACAGATGTTAGTTTGAAAATTAAAACAGTACATGGCTGTTTCGTAGGAGCACATCTAATTAATTTTTTATTATTGCGCAGTAAAATCCTTACATCGTTTAGAGAGTTGCGGTTTCAGCTACCAGAAGACATACCGTAAATTAGCAAAGATTTATTATATATTAAATGCCAGAAAATGTGTATCCAGAATAGCACCGAGTTACTAATTGCGTTACAATTAAGATACAGTAAGTTCTGGACGATCTTGAGCTAGGTACGTGGCAGAGACCCAGCTTTCATATCCTCCTGGGCATACATTTGGTTCCGACACGATAGAAACGTAACGCTTGCATGCAATGCAATCACTGTAAATGTCTAAACCGACGAAAAACATAAAAAAGGATAAGGAGAAGAAAATTGAAAACTACTGGCGTAAATGTGCATGTGTGAACTTTCTTCTGAAAAACTGTGAACGAATAGGACTCGAGCAGACCTGATTCAAATTGTGTAAAAAACCCACCTTCGGCTATAAATTTCATTCGTAAGCTAGAGCACCGTTTTGAAAGAAGTTTTACTTTAGTAGAACGGCTACGGGCCAAAAATTCGTAAGAAACGCCTATTAGTGAAACAATGTTGCAATTTTGCAGACTGATTCCTGTTGTCCTATACTAAATTTCAAATAAGCATGCAGCACTTGGGACTATGTAGTAATTATAACTACATCCGTGATTAGTCAAAACAGAGACATCATTACAACCATCTGAAAATCAAATATATTTTCAAAATTGTCAATTTTACATTCGGTATGAATCCTAAAAATATAAAATACTTGCCGAAAATAGGACTCAACAGATACAGGATAATGTCACAAAAGAGTCGAACCGTTTCACCAATAAGACCGTTCCCTTAAATAGAGGCGCGCCGCACTCATTTCGCAGTTACGATTTCTACGCAGATGCGGTTACGATCGCTATGCAGATGCGGTGGGTACAAACCCCAGAGGAATACTTTTTTTTTTGAAAATTTATTTAAAGCATTAGAAACGTGAAGATATTTTTACTCATAACATAATTTGGTTTTCAAAATTATTTAGTGTTACAATGTCGACGAGGGAAGTTCTGGGTAAAGCCTTTTACATTTTTTTTATAATTAAAATCCTATCCGCTAGAAAATTCTAATATAACCACCCTGTTTAGGTGGTTGTAACTCGGTGGGGTGTCTTTCAGAGAAACAGTTTATGTCCAACATTTTTATGTTTCAACGTTGCTTAAGTTTGCCACTATGTTATTAATACACCCTGTACAAACCTGTTACATTTTGCAAATATTAAACACGATTTACCCCTAAGTTTCGTAGAAAAATATTACGTTTGTTATTGCGTTAGCTGAAAATATCCACACAAGAGTCTAAAAATTAAAAATTTAAATTAATTACTACTAGTCGTATTGCTCATTTAAAATAAATTGCATAAATCGCTGATTAATTCAAATCGGTTAGTTTCAAACAACTGAGAAATACACAATTTTCATCAGGGCAACCGGGAAGTAGTGGCTTTAGAGTCTTTAGAAATTGTGTAGTCTGTAACAAGAGATAGACGTGGGACGAGTTTTATAAAAACAACAGAAATTATGCAAATACTGGTAATACTACTAATTCTGTGCAGTAATTGGATAATCATATTATATAACATTATATAATTGCGCAAATATGAAGAAATGTAAATCGACAAGATTTTTTGTAAACTATTTTTTTAAACAGGACACACTGGAATGACAATTACACAGTACGCCACATGTTATCAATCGACATCTATTTGCTCCACATTTCCTTTCACAAATACACCTTTTATAACCTTGGCCGTCACAGGATGACAAATTATTTGCAATTTCGCTGAAAGTTTTTAGTACCTCATAAACATCATGAAGTGAAATTAATGGTCCAGGGCACACGCTAAACTGATTTCTTGTATACAACTGAGACAGACTTCTAACTTGATTACCAAGCTTATAATAAATTTTCTCTTCAGCTGCAATAACAGCACATAATATATTCCTTGAGCCAACTCTTCCTCTGTCAACATCAGTTACTCAGTTACGCACTGTGTCACCTACTTTGACAGGTGGAAAGGATTTAAAAGACTGCACCTTAATTTTCTTTGCTTTGCAAAGCAAATTGTCTTTAGCTAAAACTCTGTTGGGCGATATCTGTTTTTCCAAAGCAGAGTTTACATTGACACACTTCATTATCTTCTTCCCCCCCCTCAATAAAATGTCTGAACTTAAACCACCAATGTAATAAGTATTACAAATTTCACAATTACTTGGCACCTCGCATACGATAATCATGCCGTTATTGTTATTATAGTTTCTTAGACATTAACTCTTGGAATTGTAGGTGTATTATTGCCCTCTAATGAAATGATGTCCTTCAGGAACTTCACTTTCACTTCTGTTAGTATTCTGAATGCCATTCAATAACTTTTCATGATATTCCTCAGTATCCAATTTCTCAATTTTCTCAATAGGCTCAGAAGAAGTAGATAAACCTACACGAACATCACAGTCGTTTATTGTTTAGTAAGTTGACTGTCTGATACCTTCGTGATAGGGTTTTTCGAATTCATGTCCGCTTTCTGACTGTGTTTACAGCGCAAATCAATACATATAGGTACAACTGATAATTTCCGATTGTCCAAAGTACCTTAAAATAACTTTCAAAACATCAGTCCAACGAATTAGGCTAATGTCGAAATTAAACGATTAAAGTCGAAATAACCAGAACTGTTAAAGATTGCTTATCATTAACCGGCTATTATTAGCATTAGCCACGTATCTACATTACCCATAAAACATATATAAATACCTACCGAGTATACCATTACGAAGTTGTATGCTAGAATAAGCCAACAGTTTTTAATAAATATGGATCTCTAAAACAACTGCTTTGTAGAAAGAAGAAATGGGCGGTTTTCTCTTTCTTTAATTTGATTTTTTAAGTCTTAAAGTCGAATATCTAAATTTGTGAAACGTCTGTAGGTCTTCACATATATCAAATTCCTTAAAACAATGAGAATGTAGTTGGTTCCCTAATTTGAATACAGTTACATACAAATTTGATCATAATGTAAATATTATACATAAATACATTGAATATTTTTTTGGAATATAAATGCCAGGTTTTCCATTATTATACGAATAAAACATGTTGAGATGGGGCGAGCTATTGACATAGGCTCCATGGGATGCCTGCTCCTTAAGACGCTTTTAACGTAGTATGACCGTTATCATATTGTGGTATATAAAGCATGTTCAAAAATGATTTTCATCTAGCATGGCTATGGAATACTTCCTAATTTATGAATGCAACTACGATTATACTTAAATAATTTTATTTGTTCCTCACTTGTAAACATCAATTTATCAAGTCACTGTATTAATCAAGAAAGTTTATTTTAACAAGTTACTAACTTGTAAAATCTTTACAAGTTAACTGTCAGTTTTATAATCGTGCTCATAGATAAATGACAGCGTGCAAAGCCAGAGTTGTCTTCCTTAGTATGTGTCATATTGATGAATTTAGTTGCTCGTCAGTTTGACATTTTGAATAAATGGTAAATTTCTAGTTATTTACAAGTGAGGAACAAATAAAATATTCAACAATACACGCAAGGTGACAGGTTTTACTGGCTCAAGAAGGTGACTGGCTCGCCTGCGGCTCGCCAGTCATATCCTTCTATTCGCCAGTAAAAACCCTCTTATGAAGTTAGTAATGTTAAATACTATAACTTGGCATTTGATGTTTAAGTAACTTATAGTTGCATTCATAAATTAGGAGGTATTTCATAGCCATGCTAGATGAAAATAATTTTTGATCATGCTATATAACGACTTCGACTAAAAATAATTCTAGACGGGACTTATTAATTGCGAAGCCTAAACGAAGAAAATTAGTTTAAAACCCGGCGATTTAATACCGTTTACAGTATGTAATGTTATTTTATATTTTGCCAAAGAACAGCGTTTAAAGGTCGATTGTTATTCGCAAAGAGAATGTTGTACGTATATGTTCGAAACAGGGTGTTTCAAAAGTAAACGTAAACTTTAAGAGGGAATGTTCCTCTAATAAAAATAAGAAAAAAAGTTCTGATAAACATGGGCCCGGAAACGCTTCGTTTATGAGCTACAGGGTGTTAAAGTTAAAAAAAGCCGGACACTCCTGGAATAAATAATTTAAATCTAAGTGTGCTAAAACATGATCCTTAATAGCACCAATAAATCTTCAAAGTTTTACTAAAATCTGCTCTGGGGTTTTTGAGATATTGGAGCATTCTAGTTTTTGTCTTAACAGGTTCAGAGACGTATAAAAAGTATGACTTTTAGAACACGAAGCAAGATATGAAAAAACTGAAGGGACAAAAAGTGGTAGTTTTAGTTGTGTTATTAAAAAAATATGAAAATATCAAAAAATCTTCTTTGTGTTATTTTTTAGTGCAAAAACCTAATCGACATAACTTGTGGGCACGCTCCTGGAATTACTGGAGCAACTGTAATAGGTCCAAAAGATACCTCATAAAGTTATAAACAAACCGCAAAAATTATTTTAAAATCACCCAAAGCGTTTTTAGATAACAATAAAGAACAGCTTTTAAAAATAGTAATTTACGATGCAAGTAACGTTATCAATCTTTTTACATTACGAGAGAATAGTTTGAATGAACGAGCGATGTTAGGAGCGAGTTCTTTAAAATTGTTATTAATGACACAACATGACATGTATCTGCTATGGTTGTGGTGGTATCATTCAGTACTGTATTGTTGGTAGCACTGTCAGGTTATGTTAAATTCGAGATTAGCAGCTTAAGTTTTGCGTCAGTCTGTGTCAAATAACAAACATCGAATTTGATATAGACTGACATTGTCAATACACGTCAGTACTGCCAACATGTGATTAAATGCTAATAAAGTATCGGTATGTTATTTTTCTTAACAACACTAGTGCTGTTAAATGCATCTTAACGCAACTCGTTGCGAAAAAGTTATTATCATAGTAACATAATAGGATAAAATAAAATCTTTAACATTCTGTATCTCGGAAACGAAGCGTTTTCGGACCCACGTTTATAAAACTTTTTAAAATTTATATGAGAGGAGAAACCCTCTGAAGGTGCATCATATTTGAGTATTATTAAACTTAACTCAAATTAATTAACACTTAATTAAATTAAACAATTACATTCTTCATGTGCATTATATGTTATTATTTTTTTTTTCAAGAAGTTTGCTTAATTATTGCTACATGTAGATCGTAACGTTTCGCGTACAGTTTCAACAAATATCTAAATTATAGATAAATGTATGTACTAAACAGCATTGCTCAAATCTTTCTATCATTACCATCTATCATTATCTATACCATGTATTTATGCTGACAGGCGTAACTTATGTTGTATACCTTTACATTTTCAATAATTATGACTTATGTTTTAAAAATTCTGGCCAATGTTTTACTTAAAGGACTAATTCAAGGTCATTTTTAGCAAAACTAGGTTCTGAAAATTGTTTTGTGTGATTGGTTTAAAAACAATTTACTGAGCAATTTTTTTTGCTTGAAAAATAGCTATACCACGTCGCATTCGGTGTAACTACTATTGCATCATATAAAAATATGTAAATATTTTTACCCAGAACTTCTCTCGTGGCCGTTGTGACACTTGGTAATCAAATTAATTTAGGGGTAAAAATATCTTCACTTTATTAATAAATGAAATACATTTTCAAATAAAACAAACACTACCGGTGGTCGAATATGAAGGGCAGGCAGATGCGTAATGTAATCCCAACGTTTTGTGGGATATTGCAAGGAGAACGGGCTATTTCTACGTGCGCTGCGGAGCACTGCTTGGCTGCGTGCGTCCCGGCTGCCTTAAATAGAATCTCCCTTCGTTGACACCTCTTACGCTGTAAAGCGGAAAGAGCACTTACGCTGTATCTGTTGGATTTTCGTCAAGAGTAAAGTCTGAACTATGTTCAAATTGTTACTTTTCTGTATCTCACTTACAGCAAAAATAATAACAAGCAAAGGAAAATAGGGCTAACAATATCTTAACGAGCTTAATAATATTGATACAATAAAACGAATCACTTGGTTATCAAATTAAATCAATATCAAATTGAAAAAAAATCCGGGGAGGGATTCGATCTACATCATCTGCGGATGCAATTGTAACCGCATCGATAGGTTATACTGCGCCATTCAGGCTCGCTGGTATGTGTTCGAAGCGCGGCTGTATTTAAGTGAACGGTGTTATTGTTGAAACGTTTTGAAATTTTTGCGACCTTATTATGTACCTGCTGGGTCCTATTTTCGTCAAGTGTAGAGCCTGACCCATTTGCAAATTATTACTATAATCTATTTTCCACAAAAATAAACAAAACTTATTTTTAAGATGACCACCATGTATATATGTCCAAAATTTTCTCGGTTTCATGACAGGTAGATATGTAGTCTGTATGCAGAATATCGTCATCCTGCAAAAAATAGTTTTTGAGTTATACCGCCAACAGACAGACAGACGGAATTGAGAAAACCTGTTTTTCGTCATCTAGGGACCCTGAGACATGAAGATCTGAAGAAATATCGGAAGGTGATTTTTTCGCAGTTACAATACTTCCTTCGTCTTTTAGACGAGGGAAGTAAAAATGTTAAATTCCTGTATTAAAGAAATGTTATGTATTAGATATCCAAATTTGATATAAAATGAAGTAGATGATCTAAGATAAACTACATTTTGGTAAATATCTAAGTAAAATAGTTTTGTTAAGAATGACTACAAATATACAGGGTGTTTCGGAACTATGGGATCAAACTACTAGGAGGTATTTAGTGCGACGCGACGGTAGAAGACATTTGAGTATAGGAACCCATGTCCGGAAATGTCTCCCTGGGGCACTGGCACTCTATGACACGTTAAGACAGTTTAAAACATTTGAATGCATTGCAGTTTGTTGCTCCATATGCCAGATGCATATCCTCCAATTCTTGTTTGGTGAAGTCCATAAGAACGGATGAATTGTTACAAACTAGCTGTACGTTATCGTTGACATTTCAGTAATTGAAACACATTTAGTTTTAAACTGTCTTAACATGTCATAGTCGCAGTGCCCCAGGGAGACATTTCCGTACATGGGTTCCTATAATCAAATGTAATACCCCGTAGTAGTTCGATCCCATAGTTCTGAAACACCCTGTATAAAGCAAAATCTTGAAGGTTGAAAAGGTATAAACAGTGAATAATCTAAGGAAATCAGGGAATGTGGCTTTCTCCGAATTTGTTTTTCTTTCAATGACATAATTAGTTGTAACCAATTTTTGACCAAGTTTTAATTAAAATAATTAGTCTTAATGAGTACATGTAAACATACTAACTGACGAGCTCATTACTAATATTTGGAAAGCAAGTAGGTATACAATTGAATTCGTATATTCGTTGTAGCTGAAGAGAAAACTTTAAATTGCCGTAATTACTGCAAATGGAGCAATTATCAACTGATCGTATTATATACATCTGATCAAGCGAGGTCGTATTGATATAACTTTTCAAATATCGAAGAAGCTTTAACAAGGATGTATCACCGTTATATTAAAAAACCCTCCACAGTTGCCGCTTAAAAGAGTTTCGCTTGAAACGTGATTGACTCCAAGACTCAACGCTAAATTTTCTGAAAGAAGTTGCTGAACATTCCGAACGAAAAATTGCTCATTCCGTAGCCTCTTGTGGGCGCTTTGACCTATAGATAGTCGATTTAGTCGCCCAAAGCTCCAAAGTATCTACTGGAATCCGATATATTATATTTGGATTTATCTGCTCAAAACGACGCACGTCGCCGATGTGCAGTCGTTTTTTATGTATGTATATACAATACAATGCTTTTATATGAGAAATGGTATTTGATTTGCAGCTGACATGTCATTTTAAAGTAGCATTCAGCGTTCTTTCCGATTTCATAACTGATGTGAGCGTATTGAATCTATTGTGATGCATTTTCCAAGTTTCTGTAGAAAAATGTATGACCTACCATTTAAAAATTTTATGGCAGCATGTTTTTTATTTCATAACATTTTGAAATGTTGAAGGAAGGCCTGACAGCAGGAGGTACTAAACGTTGGCCTTTCGTGTATTACTAACTGAAGTGCAGTTTTCCTGTATAATTCTGATTATTGCTAAGCATTTTTTTTCTGGTATCTGTCGATGGAATCACTCTTGCTTATGCTACTATTTTTGTTCATGGGCTTCTAATTAGTTTCTACGTAGCCTGCCACATTGTTGCGTCACTTGGTTGAAGTTCTATTTATTTTTTGTACGTAATGTACTTGCAGTTATCCAGTTGCCATCTAACTTTGTGGGTGAGCTGATTTGTTAGTATTTTTAAATGCACCCTACGAGTCCTTTGCAATTCACGCCTTGTTTTGTTTTGCATTTAATCAGGTTTAGTATTTCTATTGGTGTACCTGTACAAGATAGCTTCGCTTTTTGTTATTCCTTAATGTTACTGTAGACTGGATGCTAGTTTTCACTACTTCAGTGTACTGTCGTACTGCTTAATCTATATTGTCAGTTGTGTGGATAGGACAAAAGCTTTTGATATTTTGGGAAAGATTTCCCCAATCAATTTTACCTTTTATTAGTTTAGGGACTTACAGGTATTTGTTGTGGTGTGTTGTATAACGAAATGACGACTGGTAGATGATCAAATTCTAGTTCATTTTGAACAATTTGATAGATTGGTTTACTAAAGCTTTTGAACAAGACAGGATCTAAAATATCTGATCTGTGGTCTGGTCTGCCAGGATAAAAGGTGTATTCTGTAGTCTACTTTGCGACTTAGTGAATTACTTGGCATATACAACAATAACGCTGCAACTTGACCCATGAAATGACACCAATGCTGAGGCTTGCGTAAAAGTGTCGTGAAATAGCTCACATTAAGAACTACATTTAGATTTTTCCTAATTTCCTTAAAATTTTACAAAATTGTCTACGTCATGGTCAAACGTTAGTTTAAACAAAGAGATATGTGGCTACTATATACAAAAGTCTCCTAAAGTGTACTTTTGAAACAAACCTATGCTCTAAATGTGACTATTTACAACGGTCGATAAATTCTACGGCAAGGAAATCTGTTTGTATCCGGAATTATCCTTTTACATAAGAATATTGTTAGTTACTCATTACATTAACTTGTAAAAATCTTCAACGTACAAGCGAATATTACACTAAACTATTTATATGTTTGGGTTCAATACCTGCCATTGCACAGTTATAATAAAATTAAATAGTATTGGTATTCACGGCAATCTTCTTCGCTGGATTGAGTCATATATTACTAATAGAACACAGGGCGTAGCCCTGGTCGCAAATTCGTCTAAAGTCGGGGTTACTGCCAATCCTTTTAGTTAACATATATTCGTACACGAAGACTAAAGCTACTGTTGCGAGCTTAATAAGACACTTAAGTACAAATATCAGAGCAGCTCTAAATTTTGGACTTCTGTCACGTACACGCAAAGAATCCCAATAAATTTTACAATTCGCCTAAAGGAATTTGCTCCAGCCGGCACGTAATTTTTATGACCGAGTTGCAACAGTTGCACTTTTGATCACGTACTAATAATCTAGCTTCGCCCAATTTTTAAAATACCGGTTAATTACTCGCCTGTTGTAACTTTAACATGACCATTTTGCCTACGAAATTCTACCTTCAAATATTTACGATACAAATTGCTTATGGCTAACTAAAGTACAGTTTATTCATTCAGCCTCGTATAGCTTATTTTCACTTAAGAACGCAAATCGTAACACCTTTAGCAATTACAAATCGGTTATTACTAAGGTGACTTTTGGAGTTCCTCAGGGATCGCATCTTGGCAGCATTTTGTTCCTCGTATATATCAATGATATGGAAAATTGTATGAAGTATTCTAAATTTAAACTCTTTGCAGACGATATAAAATTCTACAAAATTATAAATACTAGGAGCGATGCTGAAGATCTTCAGAAAGATATTACCAGCTTTTCCGAATACTGCAATACTAATAGACCCTTTTATAATGTAAGCAAATGCCAGCAAATTTCATTTACGAGAAATAGATGTCCAATAACGTACAATTATATTATCAACTCAGAGTTTAAAAAAGTGTACAAAGTAAGAGACCTCGAGGTAATTTTGGACTCAAAACTGCTTTTCGAATCTCATATTAATTCAATAGTAAATAAAGCTCTTTAAAATCCAGGTTTGTATATTCAGAATTACTTGTCAATGCACTAATATAAAATGCTTTAAAATATTACATTATTCACTAGTCAGAAGTAATATTGAATATGCTTCAATCGTATGGAACCCTCAGTATGCCATTTACATTAATAAAATAGAAATAACTCAAAAACTTTTGATTAATAAACTGAATTTCAGTTCCGCAATGGTTCTTTAATACCTATGATCACAGGTTAAAGCTTTATGGTCTATTAAGTTTATACGATAAACGCAATATGCTAGATCTATCTTTTGTATAAAAAGTAATTCATAATAAAATCGGTAAGGTCTTGCTACATGATGTCAGTTTCAATGTTCCCCAATATCCGACTCGTAAACAATCACTTTTTTATCTTCAAACTTGCCATTCTAATTCATTTAAAAATCCACCATTATATAGAATTATGGACTCCTATACCAACTTTTACAGTCATATAGAAATTTTGTCAGTATCTAATACACAATTTAAATCTAAAATAACGCCAGAGCTTCTCTCTGCTCACATGCAAGTTCTGTTTAAAGTGTGTCTGTATATGTAATATTTAACTACTTTTTTATACAGACCAATCATTGTGCTCGCTTTAAATTAATTATGAATCCATAGTTAGATATATTTGTTGTTTTCGCCGAAATTAATGGACGGATTCCCTGGCCGGTCACTGACACGGCGCTGATTCAGCTCGGCGTGTCTGTGTCAGTCTGTTTCATTGTACCAGACTATTTTGCATGCGTAGTGTATGTCTATCTGGCATGAAACCGAGAAAATTTCGCTATTTAAAAAATTAAATTGTATTTTTGCTTTAAATGAGAAATAGATGTAAGTAATAATTTGCAGATAGGTCAGGATTTATCGTTGGTGAAAATGAGACCTAACAGATACGGGGTAAATATCATAAAGGGACACAATGGTATGGTTTTTTTATAACTCGTTTAGTTTGAGCACGCCCGTGGCTCAGTTATTCTAGCGCCGGACGAGGAACTGGCCTTGACATTTTTACTTTCCTCGTCTAGAAGACGAAGGAATTTTCTATTTGCCAAAGATAAAAGTAATAATTTGCACATAGCTTAGGCTTTATCATTGGCTAAAATGAGACCTAACAAATACAGGTGAAACGTCACAAATAGGACAGAATAGTATGGTGTCTTTGTAAGGTAGTAGAAACTCGTGCTTCTCGAGTTTGATTTTGGAAGCCCTCATCTCTTCCAAGATTTTCCCGTTCTTAAATTTACAACTGTTCAGTGATTTTACTTTGGCAGTTTGAAGCCTACTGATATTAATGCATTTACATATTATAAGAGAAACCGGATGGGGCAGTTGGTAAAGCGTTATGCTTACATTAAGCAAGTCCTTCGAATCCCACGGTGAGAGGATTTTTCCGCGGCCTTGGCAATTGGAATCGGGTGTGGTGAGACCATTCACCAAATTAAACGTGCTGTACTCAAAATCACAGATCTAAGAGATTCAGTAAAAAGGTCAACATATCACCAAGACACACACATAACGCAACGGTTGCTACGCAAGCACGAAAGGCGCGTTTCAAATTTGTAACCCGAAACTGGGTCAAATTGAGCATTGCACCGCCAGAACCTAGCGTAAAAAAAGCACCAGCCTCCACACTGCAGGGTAAAATCAGGTTACCGACAATGTGTAATACATATTATAATAAAAATTGCTCCACTACTGAGTTTATATTTCTTAACGATCAGTAATAAGGTTAACGAAATTTTCAATTGCGTCCTTTCTATATTCTCGGTAAGTGAGAACAACTGTAATTATCTGAAATTATTATGCGTACTTCTTGACTATAGAACATTATATATCTTAAAATGATTGAAATGAATAATACAGACATCGAATAAACGTTGCTACTTAATATAGGCAACCCATTTAACACTTTTGTCGATCATGTTTAGAAAACTAAATTTGACAGCAGTAGTGGCGTGTCATATATTAAAGAAATAACATATTATGCAAAGCTATTTATTGGGAACAGTTCAAAAGTAAGAAATTGTTGATGCAAAGAATATACAGTACCTATATTAAGATAGAAAACTGCCACCATCAGAATTCAAAGCGACATCATTAAAGTTAATACTCAAAAATGTTAGGTAAATAAATGATGCATACAACATTAAATTCGTCTGTGGAATTTGCCATGCAATGGCTTTTACTAATTCATATATTATATATCTTGAAATAGCAGTTGCTTATTAAAGGAATTAGCAGACTACAAACCCAACAAATTTGTAGCTGCGAGCGATGATGTAGTGCAAAACTAGCCACTTAATAGCTAAGTAAAGCGGTAATAATTTATCAAAACTTGTTACTTAACAAACTTCTAATGTTTGTGAATACATAACTTTGGTTATACTAGTACGTAATGTATTTAGTTATCAGCACTATTTCAATTTATTCGGGCAAATCGCTTTTTTAGTCTACTGCACTAATTTGGAGTACTAGCTACTTCTCAGCACCCCCTTTGTTTGAATACCCATAATGAAATACATACACGGCATGTTTGTTCAATAAAAATGTAAACAAATATCAGGTTATCTGGATGACATATGCGTGGTTATTGCTCTTATTGGGGTCGTGGAGATAAAATTAATCTTATACCTACTATAAACATATTTGTTACCGAAAAAACACAGTTTATTCTAGTACCTTGCTGCTACCGCTATAATATTCTCATCTTGAAATATCTTAAGCTCACTATTTTCAATTGAAATGATAAGTGTAGTAGAATGCTATTTTCATGTGTTACCCTAGTGCACTGAAGACAATTTGGTGTAATCTATTAGGGACTGATGTCTGGAATGGCTATGTTTTTGCAAAATAATATAAAACATTACTGAAATAGTGTGAAATGATATAATTAGTAGCACATTACTTAACATACTTGCTTTAAGAAGGAAAATAAATCTATGGACAGTCCGCAACAGTAGCTTGATTATCGACTATAAAGACATATTATGATCGGAAGCAGCGTTAATACTAAAGCAAGTAAAAGCGAATAAAAAAAAAATTTTATCGAATACAACCTAGCCCTCCAATTTTTATAAATGTGTACATTGTTTTCATAATCGCAGAAAAATATTGCTCTTCTACGTTTTTATAAAAAAATATTTTGTGGAGAATTTTCCTGTTTTTATAGCAGTAACATCAACAGCATGAACATGTTTAAAATACATAGTGTATCGCAAAAATACCAATAAAAACTTAATAAAGTGTTAGCATCTAAACGATTCGTCGGCCAATTCTCTCAAAATAACAAACTTTAGGACTACTTCGATACAGTTCCTGTCAGTTAATCAGGAAGAATGCGTGTAGCTCTTGAAATACTCACAAATGATTAAAAGCCAAGAGGGCGCCAACGTATCTTTACCAATTAACGACAAGTGTATCCAGGCATTCAACTAGAATTCGTGAACTCTTGTAGCACATAATTTCCTGAAAAGAAATCTCAAATCATGCCCAGGTAGCAGTAACCAAAACAAAAGCCGCAAAGCTGGCATCACAGCATAACTAATCACAAATTCGATGCTATATGGTACAAAATACAGGTGATTAAAATATAGGTCGAAAAGTTGAGCGCCACCTCATAAAACGCATAAATTTACGACTTACAAAATTTACAGTACAGCTATTTCTATATCGTTACGAGACAATCTGGCAAGCGGTGTCTGCTCCATGGATGGGGAGGAAACGTTAGATGCTTTCGGGTATAAAGTTCTCGGGACGAACTGTATATCCCGAGCTCAAGTTAGAATTCCGAACACCAAATGCATGAGTGGAGCTCGCAGCATCCGATCACTGGTCGCCTGTAAATGTTACATAAAGGGAAAATTGAACCTGTATGTGTGTTCCTTATCGAGTCACTTTCTGTGTCCTACGAAATCCACGTAGCTCATGTTGAAGCAGATCGTTGTTAACATGTGTTCTCAATGCGTGTCGGTAAGGTCAAGGTTATACCCTGGATGCTTCCACCACTAATTGCAAGGAGCCGGAACGCGGCTATAAAACGAAATGCCCAAAATAGAAAACGGAAAATTTAGATACAGCCCGATGAAAGCTTCAGTCAACTTACCCCAAGGTGATTTTGGGCGCGTGCAGAAATAGATCAGCTACCGTTGGATCCGCTGACATGGCTTGGGACAGCATTTCTTAATTAATAGGCTAGGAATGCAACAATCTGCCGACAGTGGCGAGGATAAATACTAGGCAAGAACCAACTGCACGCCCACGCTCAAGCTGACTCCATCATGGCATCAAGACGGGACCAGATAGAAAGAACAATCCCGACTGTCACTTTACGAACTGAAAGTGGAAAGTAGGCGTGGTACACATGTGCAAAATACGAAAGCTGAACCACAAACATCGATATTAATAAATGCGTCAACGAAGAGTAACAAGAGATGATTTTTAGTTTCTTCATACGAAGCTAAAATAGAAATGTAACTTTTGCAACCCTGCTAAACGAAACTTATTTTTTGTGAATAAGCAGGCTTCAAAGTAGTTATAGTGCTGTTTATAAATTGCTTTATGATCAAACCAGTATGAAATTTGTCTATAGGTTATAGTAAGTGTTAGGTAATTAGTTTGATAAATTAAATTTAATAGTTTGGGAAGTATTTTACCACTTGTTTTCGAAGATAACAAAGTGAGAAATCACACAAATGTGAAATAACATCCAGGCGAGTCTGTGGATTTAAAAATGTGTTTTGAAATCATTGCTATCTTTAATAGTTTTATAGTATATAAAATTTATATTTCAGATCTAATTTGGCAATTTTATCTCTTGCAATTTGTTCTGTTACCCGTTTTGTCTTTTACTAGCCGCCAACCTATATTTCTGAAACCTTCTTAGCTACCCCACTATCGAACCGCTAGGCGTTACCATCTGAATGCCAGTAACCTTCATACTATTAGCTGATAGACAAATGATAGTTTTAAGTAGCTGTTCTAATTGCTAATTAACATCAATCAAGCATTCTCTAGTTTAGTTTCTTATTTCTCTTCCTTCAGCTTGCTTCACTGCAATTCAATGTTTCATATAATCCTCCCTCTTGCCCATTACGGATGTATGTATGTATTATCGGTAACCTCTTTTACCTACGGTGCGTGTAGTGGTTGGTTCTTTGTAAGCGCCTTTTGAACTTGCGTAGCAACCATTGTGGTAGGTGTGTGTTTTGGTGATGTATTTGTTCCATCTCTTAGGCCTGTGCGGTCTGAGTAGAGCACAGTTATTAATTTGGTGCCCAAGTATGAATGGTCTCAGCGAACCCGATACTGATGGCCGAGGCTGCGGAAAAATTCCGCCGATTCGAACTGAGGACTTGCTTAATGTAAGCCTAAGGTTCTACTTCTAATGCCAAATTGTAGCAATTACGACCACGGCTTATAAAGAGATATATTGAAGAACCTCAAATGAGAAATCCATGTACGAATGAGTATTTATACTAATTTGTATTCCCGGGTATTTATTTGCAGAACGTATAGTTGACTAGTTTCTTTTGATAACGAAAGATGACACAAAAATAAAAAGTCTAATGCTGTAACCGTATATAAATTACTTATTTATACAATCCACTGTAACCGCCTTCAAAGCAGTTGATTTCCGAATTATACACGGTTAAATACAATTTAAAGAGGTGAGTAATTCTTGCTCTGTCAGGTAGTTTAGGAAATTTGTCGTTCTTGATTCCATGTCTTCTGCAAACGTAACATAGGTTATCTTATACCGATATTTGCTTACTAAGGAGAAATAAAAGTTGCAGGGAGTCAGATTGGAAAATATGCGTAGTGATGCTGTTATTGACTAAAAATTACTTTCCCTGCACGCTAATAGAAAGTTGGCCCTTGTATAACATTTGAATGCTTAGAAAATGTTACATTTCAAGGATGTTGTAAACAGTTTCTCTACATTGATTAGATTCGGGACACAGAAAATAATACATTTTGCTGCACTACAAATTGCTGTAACGTTTAGTGGTTTCGTACTTTAACAAGGACCTTGATGCTAATTAATTGTTCAAATTCAGAATTTGACGTTTTTCGACGGAATCGAAAATCGCACTTGCACTATAGTAGTTTGTACAACGAGAATGGATATGAACATTCCACTCGAGGTGTACAGTGTATTTTTTCCACTACCTATCAATTAATAAGATATCTTATAACAAATTCAGGTTTGCCACACACAATTCAGCAGGGCGTGCCCATAACAAAAATAAATGAAAGTTGCCTAGGTAACCACGACTAATGTGGTTTGTGATTGGTGTATTTCGTATCGGCCCGTGTGTGGATATGAAATCATATTCGTTCAGTTAACTACAATTACCTACTTATCCGTTCTGTGGATTGTGAAGAAAATGGAATATTTACATGTGGGAGTAGAAAAACATATTTCTGTACACTCAATAAAGTGATCGAGTTTATACTTGTAAAACACTGGTAAAATAAGAAATAGAAGTTCTGGTGCGTTTGTTGTAGAGGTCAGATGTGTAGATTGCTGAAGTATAATTGTTTGAGCTCATTACTGCCATACATTATGTAATATAATACTAATGGCAAGAGCAAAAGGTAACTTTCCTTGTCCTCAACTTAAACAAAATACCTATTATGTATCGTGTACATTTTAACAAGCTTGTAATTAAGAAATGCTCTAAAAAACTTAAAAATATTATAGGTTCACCTACAATTGATTCGTTGGCTCATGTTCTCAAAACTCTAATGACTACGTGGATACAATTGCCGGCTGCACTAACTCAATGGAGACGACAGCGCGGCGGCGTGCAATTCTTTAAATACTCAGATTAACTAAAAAGCCATAAAGGACGCCCACGAATCTTTTACCCAATGACAGATGTATTCCGGCATCACAAAGAATTGATAAACTCAAAGTAGCACAATAATCTGAAAGAAAGCAGACGAAACCAGGTAGCAGTATCAATGAACAAGACAAAATACTCATATCACAGTATATAAGCACATAATAAAATAATATACAAACTAACTAGTACAAAGTACATGTGATTATTTGCATAAGGTAAACGTACGGTGATTAATATAGGTAAATTTAAGGTGCAGCTCAAAACACTTGAACTCGACTTGCAAGTATACCATAATTAGAAATATACACAAATAAACTACATTACATACAAGCAACAACAATTTAAAACTGCAACGGGGACTAAATTAGGCCTCGACGATGAAAACTATTAAGTGCCTTAATTTACTCGGTTTGTGAAGCGAACGATAAACGACTGCAAAAAACAGAACCTACGGGATCCTGAAGGAATTCAAGCAGGAACTGCAGTAAAACAAATGATGGTACTCAAAGCACCGGATTAATGTCCACAGTGACAGTATTCAATTGGTTTTAATGCAAGGAAAAACAAATCATGATATCTCATTCTTTTTTTTTGAAAGCCCCTAAGCCCACGCGAGTGGTTACATATACTGGTACAGGTCGTCGGAGGTTAAACCCAAAACCAGAGAAGGCTGGGTTCTGCAGTTACCTTCAGGGCCGCAACAGGTCATTGCTCTCAATGTGGAATTGCAACACCTTCCGCGCACCACGCAGGGGGACGGGGGGGGGGTATAATGGGGCAGCATATGCCCAAGATAGAATCAAGATTAAACACTGAACGAAAAAGCTTCAAACGATGTAGCCCGGATAAACGGGCCACGTGAAAAGTGTATATAAATTTCAAAAGCAGCAATATTCCGCTGCATTTAGCGATAGTGAAATCCATGCAACAAAAGCCACATGCTCGCAGAAAGTTTGGACAATTAAATGGACGCTAACTGCCTCTCACAATATCACCAAAAGGAAAAGAACGCGGAAACGAAGCCAAACCATTATCGCTTTACGTGTCGATAAACAAAATGCAAGCAGGAGGGGCGCGTACGAAATTTAAATTATGCGTCACAGGCCCCGTAATAAAATAGACTTTGCGCAAAGACCTGTAAAGTTATACAGACGCATTCTGACCGTAACAATGTATTTTAAAAATTACTGGAGATATGCTTCAATCTAGAACATACCTTTGAAAGTAATTTGTGGTAAATATGTATGCAATAAGCTATGTCCATTTAACGCTAACATATTCTTGCATCGGCGTGACTGTTACTGTAAACTTTGAGACATGAGTAAAATAATTATTCTTCGCTTTCGATATCCTGCCTAATATCTTAAAATCGGGCAAATTCGAGTAAGGATTTTCACCATTTAACCAACAGCAGTGAGAGTGTAACCCACCTGGTATTTCTACGTGCCTAGACTTCATCTATAAGAAACAAACAAAACGGAGTTTTGCACTTAAATACGTAGCTGACGTCATTTCTATAAAAATCCAGTCATATATACTACTGTATATAAAAGTTTTCCAATTGCGCCATTTACTTTCATTCCAAAAGCTTTGTCCACTTAATTCAAACGTGAGGGCTATTCCAGGTCTCTATAAGGTTTATTAATAATTTAAAAATGAGTATAAGAATTCCTGCAAACATCTCTCGGAAGAGATTTAGAATCGTTTCAGTCTCATACTATTACTATGAGCAGCACGTAAAATGCATTGCTAGGGTTGGAGTTTCAGCGCCAGCAATGCATTTTACTCAAAGGAATTCCAGTAATGCTTTGGACCTTTTAACCAATAGCGGTGAGGGTCTAATGAACCTCTATTCCAATGACTTCGTCGACATTTTATAGCAATCACACAATGAAAATCGGTTTAATTTTAGTACTTAAATTAGATATCATTATAATGGGTATGAAAATTCAGAATTTGTTTCCAAAGGTACCTTAGTAGAAGCTACTATGAAGGTATATACTCAAATTCTTCAATAGTCGGTTTTGATTCCAGATTATATTCCTTTAGAATGGTTGCCTAAACTTCTACGATATTGTTGTGGTCTAATAGCTTTTATTTGATTTTATCTAATTTAAATCTTATTCTCGAGGTTTTATTTAAAATTTTGAATTAAATCTTACCTTTTGTCCACAGTCTTTTGCATTTAATTGTAATAACTTTAGTTATTCGACTCTATCTCAGGGTTACTATTAAAATCAGATTAAGACATAAACAATGAATCTATAATGCAAGATATAGGAAATTGTATTTATTAAGCAATTAATATCTGCCTTTATCATACGTTTGACACCTTTGTTAATAATATTTGATAAATACTTAATTCCAGTTAAATCAATTTTAGATTAATATTACTGTCTGTTTACAATTTTATGATTATCTAATTTATGATTCAATTGAATTCAATTTTAATAACTCTGTAAGTAGCGGATATATTTTTATGTTACTGCTTTCCTTTTATATGTGTTTTAAGTTGAAAGTTTATAGACTCACTTTGTAAGCTTCTATCTTCGAGCTCTTTATCTTCTATAATCTTCTATTCACCAGATCTCTACTACAGCTATCCTCGTTGTGGGTGGCAGCACATCCTTGTGTAGTAGTAATCGATGCATTCACAAAGTTTTTTAATTTCGCACTAATATTTGTCTATCACACTCTTTAGGTGTATGACAATATAAATGGGTACATACCAGTACATTAAGGTCTAAAATTGACTATTAAATGTGATTTCAAATGGGACTTGTGTCCATTCAATTTATATTTCAATACAACCCATTTGTTCTGTTTTAGGAACATTATTTTAAGCTGCTTTATTATTGTGTGGTTATTGAATGCTTTATCATTTAATGATCATATCAATATATAACTAAGTAAGGTATAAGGAAAACTTAGCTCGTACTCGAAAAGAGTGGTTTAACTATGAGGAATTCAAGGAATTTGATTTGAAATACGAAAAGAAGAGTTTTCATATCATTATTATTGATTCTGTAATACAATGGGACTACAAAGTTCGTCAGAGCTGCGAACCATTAGTTAATATCTTATAGTTGTATAGTAAACGTTAAAGTCACCTTAGCGATTAATACCACAAATTTGATAAATAGTATGTCAATAAGCGACCTTCAACGACTGGTAGCCAGCTCGTAATAAATGGTACGCATACCTATGTAAAATGCTATCTATTGGTTTTTGTACACAGCTATTAATAAAATTCCAGGAACTATTATTTCCTGGGATTTATGAGTTGCAATACCCAACTAAATTGCCAATATGAAACCAGTGTCATTCTGAAAGCTCCAACCATGTTAATAAGATTACTATGTGCAGGTGCGAACTGATAATGCAATTATTAGCGAAACAATGGCACTTTGTGTCCATAAATTTCAATTAGAGGATTGTCTGCTGTCGATACCAACTCTCGTTGTTTCTCTGCAAGGAACTGTAAATACGACGATTATGTGTCAGGGATTACAATCGCGATCCACCGCCACACATCAATATTGACGGTTTCCATTGTTTAGCCTGATTAACGGATTACTGGCGTACGCCGATTTGATCCATTGTTCCGAAACTGAGGAATGTTGTGTTGTGATGTAAAAATTGAATTACTTGCAATAATTTCAATCGTAATAAGCTTAAAAAGTGCTTTTCAGGTACTTGTGGTTATTCTAGCAGTAGCACTGATATACAAGCAAATCAGATTTTGTGTTGTGAATTTACAGGTCATAAAACAATTATATTAATAATTGGATAATAGCTCCAGTTTTACAACATTGCGTGTTTTGCGGAAAATCTAGGAAGGTATCAAGGGATCTTGTTTGGCTTGCAAACGTTTGCGAAAGGCTTGAATTATGAATTCAATTTGGCCGAGAAAGCTTTCAGATCTGATATACATGAGAGATTGGAAACTTGTTTCTGCAATACGCAGTCATATCTAATTTTTGCTTTCAAGTTCAACCCACTGCACCCATTCTAGTTTTAATATAATATCTTGTGTGTCTATCGATTTATTGATATATAACATTTTAAATATGCAATTTGTTCTGGACAATGGAAGTCCTAACCAAAAAAGTTACTAGAATTTATATTAATTTCTTCTTCAGGTCCAGAAAGTTGTATCAAGGCAAAAATTAACAAAAAAACAGATTATATAATCGACGTTATGGTGCAAAATGGGGACACTAGTGATATATTGTCGACTTTTTCAGGTATGTGTAAATGTGAGCGCCCTACATTTTCTGATCAGTGCAGGATTAGTGAAAAACTACTTTTTCAGCTTATAATAGCCATGAGGCCAAAAAATGATATCGAAAAACCTCTCAAAGATTAGCTCGAAGCTGGAACTGCCATAGAAAATCATAATATGAAAACCACATATCAAATCAACCTAAACTATGCAATTTGATTTTATTTGATTGCCTTTGTCGACATATGGTTTTTGGCTTCAGAGTGTACTCGGCCATTAATTACTTTCGGCTCTATTGGCCAAACCTCTAACGCGTACTAACACTAATAAATGAACAGTTGTTTTAACCATTATCACCATCACTTCAAGTTTGGGAAAGTTACGCTATGTCATCATGAAATAAAGATATGAGAAAGTTCCAAACGTAGAGAATGTTTTCTTCTTCCGGAGTTTATGGTTTTTGGGTAATAAAGAACAAGTTATAAAATAATAAAATTCAAAAGACATTCAAAGAAAAGATTAGTACGGAGATTCTAAATAGAAGTACGAAGTATTTACATTAAGATCTAGAAGCGACATGGAACATTTTCAAACAAATGATAAAAAAATATTGCAGCCATTGCATGTAGGATCACAAAGCAGATAGAAAACAGACAACTTGATGGTGCGAAGAGTTTACAGAAGCTGTAAGAATGAACAAGATATACTGGAGGAATTATTTATCTATTAAAAACATGACCAATATGATGAATATAAAATCCAAAGCGATATAGCGAAAGAAGCAGTAAAGTAAGCGAAAGTAAAGATACGGGAAGAATTCAAGAGACATATGGAGGATAACTTCAGCTCTATAAAATAATGAAAAATAACAGAAAAAGAAAGCAGAGTTGTCAAAAACATTTAAAAATGAAAGAAAATAAGATCACCACTGCCTCATCTGCATCGGTTTTGCCTTCTGAAAAGATGGAATCTTCTAGAATCAATGAAGTTGCATGATGTTTCATTGAAGACCTTCAGGACAGTTAGCTACTAAGCATACGCCATCAGCATAAATAATTTAAATCATTGTTAGTTGTACCTTGGTTAAAGCTCTGAGCTTGGTAAGGTTAAATATCCCCTGTATTGGATGTGAATAACTTCAAACATTGCCTGTAGATCGTGCCTCATAGTCACTGCAAAGTATAAAGCAAGCACGCAACCTTGATTTACTCCAACAGTTAAAGGAAATTCATTTGAGAGCTATCCATCTTTACCTATTTTGTAGGTCATACCAACATACAGTCGTTGCACCATTTTTATGAATTTTGGTGTGCAACCTAGCTCGTGGTACTTTATCAATCGCCCATTCTCTGCCAACGAAGCAGGCGTATAGAGGCTGATATTGCTCAAATCTCTTTCCATGTAGTTGACGTGTGGTAAAAATAGCATCACACGTTCCATGACTAGCACGGAAGCCACAATGTGATTCAGGTAGTATATTTTCAGCTAACGACTGTAGGCGATTCAGAAGGATTTTTTGCTAGTAATTTTCTCACAGTGTCAGGCAGAGCTAGTAGTAGTAGTAGTAGTAGTAATATTTGTAGGGAGACTCATGTCCAGCAAGTAGGCCTTCATAGGCCCTTTTTGTCAACTCCATTCACAAGGTCTAGACATGCAGAGTACCAGGTACTTGAATCCTACTGAATTTTGCCAACCCTAGCAAGGGATCTTTTACATGCTACACATCGGAGTAACATGGGACCCACGGCTTTACATCACTTCCTTATGATGGCATTCTGTATTTTTTAATTTTTTAAAACCTCACCGGGATCGGCGATCGAACTCTCGACCCTTAGATCAGTAGCCAGAATGCTTACCACTGAGCTGTGGAGCCCGGACAAGCAGAGCTATACCTTTATGAGAGCTACATTCACTTTCGTCACCTTTGCTTTTATAGATGGTACATACAACGGATCCTTTAAATGGTTTAGGCACTTTTTCAACATTCCTCATTTGACATATGAAGTAGTGCACTTTTCTATCCATTTGCTTTATAAATTTCTACAGGTATTCCATCGCTCTCTGGTGTTTTTCCATTTATTGGACAAAAGTATCGTTAAAACTTTGCTGGAGCCTGTTGTTTGTAAATATCACAAACTCGTTAAAACCCCTCACCACACAAATATTTAAAACTGCTAACTACCCATTTCGACAGCCAAGCTGTCATCAACAGTAGCTACGAAAAACTTACACGGCAAAATGGCAACGATATGCTCGTGACCAAATCACAAATGAAAGTGGGCGATTCTGGCGCAATTTGCAGCAATTTATACTGTTTGACCCGGAGGGAGTGGCCGAGGGCCAAATAACATGGCCGAAGGTCAATATAACTTCAATAAATCATACAAGATGGAGGACGGTATAGGTCTACCATCTTTGTTCAACGGTTTATTATCTCGGTTATTAAAAACGGTCAAGCTTTCAAATAATTTAGTTGCTTTGTTGAAGTTAACGCCTTTACAATTTTTAGGTCATCCTCATTTTATACTATGACCCGTTTCGTAAATATGTTGATCAATACTCGATTTTTTTAATCTGTTGAATCTAAAATGAGCTAAATGCTCTTTACACCCAGTACCAAAATTACGACGTGTTTGCTCAATATATTTAGAATCACAATGGGAACATTTAATTTCGTAAATTCGATCTCTCTGGATTTCCCAACAGATTTCTAATATTGTTGGTTAAACCATACACAAGGTCCCTTGTAGCCGGGTGAAACGGAATTTTGACGTACTTCACTTGTAAGACTGACGAGAGTTGTGGAATTTCGAACGTGCAATTTTGTTTTTTGATTCCTAATCAAATTGTCGATAATTTTAGAAGAGAAACCATTGTACACAGTGATGCTTTTTATGGTCTGAAGTTCAGTGGTATATTGATCGTTGTTTAAAGGAAAGGTTAACAGTCTATGCACTAAGAAATTTAGAGCAGCCATTTTGTGTTGAAAACAATGATTTGAATCCGCTAAAATGAATTTTTTTACATTGGCTTCTTTTCTATAAACATTGAATTCCAACTTATTTTTATTTCTTATTACTAAGGCATCTACATTCTACAAATGGCAGTTGTCCTTCGTTTTCCATTTCATATGTGAATTTTATGTTAGGAAATTTGTAATTTAACTGATTCAAAAAATTATCATTTCTACATTTTGCTGTGTAAGTTTTTCGTAGCTATTGATGATGACAGCTTGGCTGTCGAAATACGTATTTAGCAGTTGTTAACTATTTGTATGATGAGGGGCTTTAACGAATTTTTGATAAAACTATCGTTACTCGCATAATGTTAAAATGTTATGCACTTCCTTGTTATTGTCCTCTATAAGTCAGTTTGACGTCAAAATATAACAGGCATTAGTTTACTTAGTTCTATGTTACTAAATTATTTTGCTTTCTGATGGCTTTGAAAGTATCCTCGTTATCAAAATCGTAATACATATTACATGAAGTAATACAGAAATTGGGTGTGCATGATTAACAAGATTACTTTTATAAAATGTGCAAATTCGTTTTATAACGTAACGGTAAATTAAATCACGAAGTAAATGTTAAATTCATTATGTATTGCTACTTCATTACCATTAGATGAAGGTTGAAATTATGAAAGCCTTTTGTGCTTGGTAGCTTGCCTAGGTTATTGTTTAGCGGCTATCTTGATGCTATTATCGTGAGTGAGTAATTATCAAAGATGCTAATCACTGCTGGTTTTATCAGCAGACCCACAATTTTCGTTCCAACCGAGAAGAGAGTAGATGGCGATTTTGCCGCCTACACTGTTAGGGTGAATCTAAATAACGCTAAACCTGAAAATATGGAACATTTTTCGAAACACTACTAAATCCTTTATCTAATAGACGTGTCTGTCCGGGACGCTGTTTCAGCAGCCAAACCGTAAGAGATAGAGAAAAAAGTTATTAAAGTTATATGTTTGGAATGGTCATGTCAGGTCAGGAACCGAATTTCAGTCTCTAACACTAATTATTATCTTAATTATAATCCTAACTTTTTAGGTTAGATTCTAGGCAAATTTTATCAAGGCGAATGCGACTGGTAGTTTGCTACCAACAATGACGTCATATACGTACGTGTGGTGAATACGCGTTCTATTTGCAAAACGGTCTTTTTTGTTTTATTAAATGAGACATTTGTCTCACTGGACTGCTAGTTTGTAATTAATATGAACCTCGACAGCGAAGAAACCCTTAGATGATATGTGTATAAATTGTTTGAAACAATTGTTTTTTTTTGTATAGGTAAAATTCTAATGTAATAATGTATGGTTATTACACAGTCAGTGCTATAAATTCGAGCAAAATTCGTCCACAGCGTTTTTAGTATCTGCAGATTCACAGATGGCGTTACTTAGTTGCTAGTGTTTTCTAGTAAAAACTAAAATGTAAACAATCTGTTGGAATCGTAATAGTCAGTGTTTGCTTACAGCAATTATAGCTGTTAAATGTTATAATCGGTGGACGGTCAAGCTTCTGCTAGTTATTTGTTAACGCAGCCATGCATACCAAAACGCGGCGTTTAGAGAGAAAGATTTATTAATCGTCTTACTATACAACATAGTTTGCTAGATTTAACAAAGAATACCAATTCAAAACTTTACAAACTAACAAAAAGTTGAAAATAAATAATAACTAAAGAACTATTAATATTTTTTCATCGATAACCCGTATAAATGGTTTTTTAATATAAGCACTGCGTATTTAACACATATTGTCCAAATTTGTTTTAAAGCTTTTTTACTAATTCCATTACATCTACAAAAATTTTGAAATAAGGGTGGAAATGTTCCCCTTGCACCAATGAGTAAACCAATCACTTTAATATTTTCAATTTTGAATTTTTCTTTAAAATATGGAATGGTAGGTTCATAAATTAATCTTTTTTCTACATCAACTTCTTTATCTTGGTTTCCATTTCATTTTTTCTACAGAACTTGCAATTTCCTTTTTTCGCTGCTTTATCGACTATCAGATAATTAACCATTAGCTTAGTAGCTCTCAAGGAATGCTTTCCGTTAACGGATCATTTAATTTAACTTTTACAAAATTAATTTTAAAACTTGTATTTGTTTTGTGTTGAAGTTCAAATGGATTTCCTGTTAGAATATCGAATTACAGCTTCCTGCAGAACTTCTAAATCCAATAACGAAGTTTATCTTTAATTTCCAGAATAGTGATCGTTATCCACCTGATTTAAGTGGCGCTTGTATAATGTTCTATTGGAGCGAACTTTGTAATCTGCTCTTTTAGAATCTGAGCGTCCTTTGCAAGAAGCTTCGATTTTATTTAACTAATTTAATGCGCGCTTGTATTGTTTCCATAGCTAGCGCCGTGTTTGCTATTCAATGTATCTGCAGTTGATTATTCACTTTTACACTTCACGATAAAATGTGTGCAATATGTAATTATTCAAGCATATCTCTACTTGATAGTGTTCTGGTGTTACGTTACTTTGCTTACATTTCATTCTGTAATAATAATAGTCCCCTTCAATTAGGGATGGGTCCTTCACGTGAACAGAATTGGGCCACGCTGGGTTATGGCGGGACGGCGGGACCCTGTCGGTTCCCGTCGTGAACGTGACTGTTATTTGAAAATCGCGCCGTGAACACGAATGAAAATGTCCAAAGCGTGCTTCCTGTTTTCACGCTAAATAGTAGCAAATTTTCTCTACTACCAAGAAATGTACAAAATACCCAAAATTTTAAATGTTTATCACCCTTAAACGATGTGTGAACACAGCCCTGGGTAGCTCAATTCATCGGCAAAATATGACGTGAATAAGGACCAGGCGGCGGTTCTTAAGGTGACAAAGTATATATATTATATTGAAACACAATAGGGCGCCAGTCGTTATTTACAACAAAAAAGCAAGTTTAGCTAACAATTAATTTCACCACTTACCTTGAATGTCATCTGCTTTAGAATTCTAAATTTTAAAAAAACCTGGCGCATTACAGCAGCAAAATTAGTAAAAAATTGTAATCGTTGCCAACCTCAAAATTACTATGTCAACCATTTAAAATTTGCTAATACAAAATATATAAATCTAGGATGCCAGGCAAACATCCTAGCGGCTGCGCAGACAAAAACGGCCCCATCTCAGACTATAATAAAACTTAAAATACTTAATAGAAAATGAGATGCCTTGTGATCAAAGTCGAACAAAAAAACCCGCACAGACATATGCACACGCTCTGTGCGTGATTTCAGTAGATCCCTATTTGAAACTGCCAGTGCAACTGATGATATAAGCTAATAGGTTAGGCGTTTGTTTATAGATTATCGCTTAATTACGCAGGTTAAAATGTCTGTTTAATCAACAAACGTTCCACAGAAAGTTAGTAGCAAAGAGATCGTCCACTTACTGTGTAGCTTCAACATGGTCTTCTCCAGGTGGTAACGAAGCCGACGAGTGATATCTGCAGCTCGTTGGAAGCCGGAAAAATACCACCAATTCAGAAAATTTAGCGTGCAGAAACGCTTCAGGGGTTCATATCAACTGGCAGCGTCGTCCAGGAGCGTACAAGATGCATGGTGCGGCAATAAAGACTTAATTCCCAATTTACTTAATACAGAACCCTAATGTACGACATGTGCTTACCCAGAGATGGATAACGGGGCAAAGTTTATGTACGCGGATAAAATTTAAGCTCGCACAAGAAGTTAATTACGGAAAGAACCTGCCATCGTTAAATACACGGCCTATTTGAGGTCGGGATTTACGTGGAAACAGATCCCAGTAGGTCAGGAAGAGAAATTCCCAAAGACGACCTCTCAATGCCAATGTTGGGCGGAGAGGAAAGCCCATCTCTCAAAATTTGGCGCTTATCGCATTCGAGGGTTCGCATTCGAAATTCGAAATTTCCCTTACTGCAGCGCTCAGAAAATGAAGTTAAAAATTCGAACGCTAAAAATACAAAGGTTGCAATCCATTATAGGAACTCCAAAGAAATACAACGGGGCGTTACAAATGATTGAAACATTTTGTTGACACACTGTTCGCACAAATGAAAAAAATCAGGTTACCGTTGCTTTTGACGTTTCTCATTTAAAAAGCATTTGAGCAACTGCATCCATAAATGACCACGTAGAACTTACCTTTAGTTCAGAAGAAATAATAGTACATTGCGTTCTGAGAACTGTAAGTGCAACATTTATGGCCAAGGATGCAGTTTGAAAAACCTCGGCTGCGCCTCGGTATTCTAAGCACGAGAGACCATAAATGCGTTTATGGAACGAGGTTATTTTTTGAAGTATCTGTACAAAATTAACTTTTTGGGCGTATATTTTAATAATTTAGTAGGTAGGAAATAGCAATATCAATCAATAAAGGGATGTCAAATTATGGATTTATATTAATTCGTGAATTTGTGCTGGTCATAAAAGTTGCTTACATATCCTAGGATACGTAAGTTATTTACGTTACCTGTACGTGTGTATTTTGACGTTAATGTGATACTTACGATGCAGGTAGTTGAAAAAAGTGCTTTTAAACCTAGGAACTAAAAGTGTTGCCTAGTAACATATAGTACATTTTGTATCGGTAAGAGAAACGTCAACTATTTGACAGATTTTGGTACTTTAAAAGTAAAGACGGTTGCAGAAAAGTTGTCTTCGAGGAATCGGTATTTCTCTCTTGTTATACTCACTTTTGATTTAATTTTATGTTTATTATTCTGATTAAATTATTTCTCCTATAAAGCATACTTTATTTGACAGTTGTTTACTTCCCTCGTCTAAAAGACGAAGACAGTATTGTAATCTCGAAAAAACACCTTTCGAGATTTCTTCATATCTCCACGTTTCAGAGTGCCTGGATGACGAAAAACAGGTTTTTTCAATTCCGTCTGTTTGTCTCTTTGTCTGTCTGTTGGTGGTATAACTCAAAAACTATTTGTAGGGTGAAGACAATATTTTGCATACATATTATACATCTACCTGGGATGAAGCCGAAAAAATTTCAGACAAATATATTAATTTTGTTTATTTTTCATTTAACTTAGCAATAAATACAAGTAATAATTTGTACATAGCGCAGGCTTTATTCTTACTAATAGATACAGAATCAATGTTGTACGATACAAAATGGAGCAACAAATTAGTACGTTACTTAATACAGCTGCAACGCAGAAATTCGAAAGGTCGGTCCTCCGTTGCTCAGGTAGAAATAGCCCGTTCCCTTGCAATATCCCACAAAATGTTGGGACTGCATACTCGGTCCGCCTGACCTTTGAATTCGACCACCGCACCGGCAACGTTTGTTTTTATTGGAAAGTTTAATTAATTTATTAGAAACGTGACGATGTTTTTACTAGTAACTTAATTTGATTTTTAAAATTATTTAGTGTCACAATGTCGACGAGGGAAGTTTTGGGTAAAGCCTTTTACAGATTTTTCTTTTTTGATGTGAGCTTTTCATCGAAGCTTGGTGTCTAAGATCGAACTATCGCAATGCGATATAGGGTATATCTAATCGGTTGTACAAAAAGTGCACTGCGTCATTCTGCGCCTAAAACTAAACCAAAAATCTAAGAACCATTTTGCATTTTGCGGAGTATTTTTCAAAATATAAATAATTGACGACGTTACAGGTAATGCTGCTAATGATGCTCATAGGCACTAATATGCTACATAAAATAATATTGTTCTCTACGGTATGCGGCCTTGTTGCCACACTTTCTTCTGTTGAAAATCGAAAAAAGAAAAACAATTAATTGAACCAATCGGTTAAATGATATAAAACGATTCGCACTTTAATTTTATTAATACTGCTCAGACAAGTGTTTTTTTGTAAATTTTTGTTATGTTGTTGTTAAGATTGTAATTATAACAAGTGCTAATTCTCAGTTTATAATGACTTATTCCAGGGAAAGAAAAAGACGGTGTTGAAGTTTTTTGGTCGTTTTATCGTAGTGCACTTTTTATACAACTGATTAGATACACCCTAATATTCTATAGTGAGAGATTAAATTGTAACAATGATTACCTTATAAGGTGGACATACACGATACGGTTTACCGGAAGGCAGGCCTTCCGGCTAGCAATCCGGAAGGCAAATTGTATCGTTAGTGGATACATCGGCCGGAAGGCGAGCCCTGAACTCTCGGCCTCCCGAAAAACTGTCAACACTTGAAATTTTGCCTGCAGGCTTTGCTTATCGCATCCAAGTCGGAACGTGTATGTGCGAGTTGTGGGTACAGGCCGAGAGTTACGCTGATGGCAGTGTGATTTTATTTAGTAACATTCATATTCTGCAGTGCTTTGATCAATTATCTGCCTATAATTTAATAAAAAATGACCGATATGAGAACGTGGTCACATGAATTCTTAACAGAATTTATTGATCTATACAGGTCTCTGCCTTGCTTGTATAATATAAAAAGCAAGCAATATTTAAATAAACCGCTGAAATTTGCTGCATATGATAAGCTGATAGAGAAACTGAAGACAGTAGATCCAGAAGCAACAAAAGATATTGTTGTTAAAAAAATCAACAACTTGCGCAGTTCCTACCGTAAAGAACTAAAGAAAATTAAGGAAAGCAAAAGAACTGGTTCAAGCGGGAAGGTTTATGAAACATCTCTTTGGTATTTTCATCTTTTGGTCTTCTTATATGACCATGTGATACCAAGAAAGAGCAAATATAATATGCAGGATTTGGACAGTGAAGCTGATGAGGTAAGTTTTTATATTTAGAATTTTAGTTTAATTAATAAGTAAGCAGCAATCAAAGGATAAATAACGTTTATTGATTTAACAACATTTATTTAATAAGGAAGTGTTAGTTGTTCTTAAAATATTCAAGAAATGATTCACGCACTAGTTTCGCATCTTCAGGAGAACGTCTACTTCCATGACCTTTCTGTAATGATGTTAATACGTCCTGATCTTCAGAGGTATCTTCTGCATCCCCAGATATTTCTACATAACGTTTAGGATTTTTGTTTCGTAAAAAATTATGCAATACACATGTAGCCATTACTACAGTTTCTATATTTTCTACGGATATTCCCAATAGCAGTATGATATATACGAAATCGATTAGCTAATATTCCGAATACATTTTCTATTATTCGTCTAGCTCTGCTTAAACGTTTGTTAAAGTTTGAACGTTCACTGTTCAATTCTTTCTCGCTGTAAGGTTTTAAAAAATCTTTTCTAAGAGCGAACGCTTCATCTCCTATGAAGACATACGGTAGATTATTACGTCGATTCACTGGTGGTAGTTTCAGTGTTCCTCTCTCTAAAGCCTTGTAGAAAGGTGTAGTGTTAATAACACCACCGTCAGATATCCGTCCATTTGTGCCCACGGCAAACATTATAAATTCATAATTACTATTTGCAATGCCCATCAGTACAATACTATGAAATTGTTTATAGTTGCAGTAGTAGGCTCCGCTGCCTGGTGGAGGAGTTATCCTTATGTGCTTGCCGTCAACTTCACCAAGGCAATTTGGAAACTGCCATCGGTTTTCAAAATCTAACCCAATTTGTTCCCACTCCGCTTGCGAATTAGGAAACTGCAATAAAAACGATTATAGTAATTAACTAGTAATAATAATGAATTGATTTTTTAGGATGACAGACAAGGCACGCCACCAGCAGCAAATGATTTGGACGAATCACTAACTGTAGAAGTTATATCACAAGGGGAAAGTGCTCCAATTGCAGATCTGGTAGAAAATATTGCAAGTCCAAGCGCCCCATCTGTTTCTACTGCCAGTCGCAAACGCAAATCACAGAACATTTCTCAAAATCAAGGAACTGCTGCATCGGACCACCAAGAGGCGGTACTAAAGTTAGTCGCGGAGAAATTACAAAGCCAGAGTAATAATAAATACTCAAATTACGCAGCTTATGTTGGTCAAGAATTAGATGCATTACCGCCTATGATGGCAACATATTGTCAAAAACTAATAAATGACGCACTATTTGAGGCCAAGTGTGGACAGTTAACAGCACAATCAAGGATTGTAACAGGTCCCCAAACAAATCTTATGAACCTTCAACAAAATTTTAACACATCGTCAAATGTACCTGACTACAACCAATCATCGACTTGGCAGCCCCTCTCAACGGCTACTTATTACAATATGTAAGATATTGTATGTATTACTATTTTATAAAAATAAAAATTATGTTCTACTCACTTTACAATATTTTTTTTGAAGAACGTCAATTATTGCTTTGCACGTTTCGGGAATTATTCTTCCTAGAGCTTGAGCGGAAATACGGGTTGAGAACTTTAAATCTTCATAGCTTTTTCCAGTTGCTAAATATCTTAAGGTACTACTTAGTCGCTCATGAGGAGTGATTGCTGATCTCATTGTAGTATCTTCTTTTTTAATGAATGAAGGAACAAGTCCTAGCAACTCCGTATATGAATCTTCGTCCATACGCAAATAATTTCTGTAATCATCAGGCTCCAATCGTAATTCATTTATAAGGTCGATATGAGAATGCTCTTGTCGATTCCGTAGCCACTGTTTCACCCACTTTGAACGTGTGGGCTTCATCTTTTTTTCGTCTTTTTTTTTGGCAGCAATGCAACTGTCAATCCTATTAACATCAGATCATTTTCCGAAATCATATTATTATCAATATGACCGTTTCGCTATACTGAACGCTTTAAGACTGACCAAAATCCTGCGAGAAAACGTAATGTGTATGCCTTCGCCGAGGGTACAGGTTTAGCCTTCCGGATTGCAAGCCGGAAGGGCTGCCGTCCGGTAAACCGTATCGTGTATGTCCACCTATATACTGGTTATATACCCATATAAGTATCTTCCTAAGAAAATAATGTACCCCAAATCGCTTTAAGATACTTACGTGGGAATATGTGACGATCACTTAGCTAGAGAATATGCTAAACGGGTTTGTAGAAAGTACCTACAGAGTTAACCGCTAGCAACCTCCCAACATTTACTCTAAGAGCATCACATTTAATTATTGTTGTGAATTTTAATTAATATTCTCTTGAGCATAGTGTGTTATACAATTATGTGTCAGGAAACGTAGCATTACCAAAAGTATCAAATTTAAGGAGCAAACAATATGTGGGCGTATTAATAACTGAGAGTTTTAAAAAAGTATTTCGAGGGACGTGGAAAACCAATATTATCGCATAATGGCAGCTATTATATCTTTGAAAACAAAACCTTCTGTCTGCAAATTTAAACGCTCCGTTTGCCGAAATGGATTGAAAGTTTTCCCCTCAAGATTGTTTGGCTGATGTTCAGAGGATTACATTCCGAGCTGCTCGATGGTACTTGAGGAATTGTTTGCTTCGAGGTGTTCGTAATCTGTGTTATTCATACATTGTGGAGCAGTTCGATAAACCTGATGCTCCGTCGTAAATGCTAAATAAACGGAAACACGTTGTAAGTAATGACACCGCAGGCGACGTATAACGCAATTCAATTACCTGTTTTACAGCTTTAGTTCACATAACCACATTTTATTCCCTAATTTAATGTTCGCCCAACTTGCGACCATTCGGAGTGGGTCGTTTCTCCCCCCATTACTAAGACATTGCCACAACTTCAGTGGAGACTTTGTAACCTACATGTAAATCATGACTTGAGAAGATTGGCTAGATTAGGGTATGAAAGCTCAAAAAATAAAGTGTGGTAGAATAAATTTTCGTTATCTGTGAACTAAAAGATTTAGTATGCACTTTAAGTTGTCAGTAGGTAAATATTTAATAAAAATACTTACTCGAAAAGCATGTACGAGAACAGTTTATCAACCGCCGTTAACTTTTTAAAAGCAAACGAGCAAGTGGCATGAAATCAATTTTGGCGTTCAGATAATTACTTAGCATGAACTTTTCAGTCCGTAGGTACCATATGCCTAGGGCGTTTTACAAATGTTGTTAGAAGTTTGGGTGTCATACCTTTGCCAGTTGTTTATAATACAAGTTGATCCTCAAATAACGATGGAAGGATTCGTTTGGTGGAAGTAGCTAAAAGTCGTACTTCTAACGAAACTCTGACATCACTTTGTGAACTTCTATCATATTTTGATGAAATGGAAATTAAGAACTGAACTTCCAATTTGCTTGATTAACTTGCTAAATTCAAGATTGATCAGTTACAATTTACTACCTTAGCCTCAATCTTTGCTTTGCAGTTCCTCAAATGCTTTACATAATATATTGCTATGCTATCTCAGCTGCTTATAGTTTTTTACTAATTATTTATAAAAAAAGGGTTACTCATGCAACCTGTAATTTCACCGTACCTATAAAAAATTCACTGGATCGAACGTTGCGCTAAAACCGGGGCTACACTTGCCTTGATCTGGATTGATGTGCTTATTCAAAAAATAATAACGAAGAATATTTCACCATATTTACTACAAATATTAATCTCATTCCTACCCGAGAATACTTTTTTAGTAAGAATTAGTTTCTTTATTTCTTTGATTCGTCAAATTAATGCCGGTGTTACTCCAGGTCTAACCTTGGGGCCCACACTATTTAATATATTTATGTCCCACATTCCTTTGCTACCCGGTTCAAGTATAGCTTTGTACACTGACGAGACAGCGATTATCAAACAAGATCGTGATATTATTAATGCAGCCTCTAATCTCCAAGAAGATGTAAACCAACTAAACTTATGGTTTAACAATTGGAAGATCATTTTAAACGCCAACAAATGTGAAACAAAAATCATTGCTCTTCGTCGATCTTTAGATTCCCCAAACTTATTTCTCAACAATGTTACGATTCAATGGAACCCACGCGACAGTTCTGTTCGATATCTTGGTATATACTTAAAGAGAAAGCTAAATGGGAACTTTCACATTAATAAGAAGCTACCTGAATCATGTGCATGGCTGTGTGTGGTGTACCCTATAATTAACAACAAAATTCTTAATATTAAATATGGGATCTTAATCTATACGTCCTTGATAAGATCTATATTCACCTACGGATGCAACGTGCTACTTCTAAGACCAACCTGAACAAACTCCAAGTTCTACAACATAAAGTTCTGAAAATGACAACTAATGCAGAATGGTTCGTCAGAAACTTACAGTTGCATAGGGAGACCGGCATCCCAACAAGTCAACAGCACACCAGAAAAATAACAAGACGCTATGAAGTTCTATAACATAAGTTAAAAATCAGTATACACCGGACTGAAAAGACATTTACCAACAGACCTACTACGTAGTGACAGTGAATAGATATTTAAACAATAACCAAAAAATCTAGTTAAATCTTATGTGGTGAACCTCTAAATATTGATATAAGTTATCAGTCAAATGATTGTTACAATATCAAACTGCTTTGGCGACACTCACAGATGAGCGAGTGCCGAATACTAATTATGTCCGGGAAACGTCCACACTTACCCTGGAAATCGCTTCAAAACAGGCTAAAGGCCACGGCTCGAATACGCTTAGGGAGGTGGGCGTGGTCCTAAAAACGAGACACCACAGGGCAAGCGTGTCGATATGTATAGAATGTTACAAAATAAATGAGTGCCACAAGATCCAAAAAGGAAAACCCACTCTTAACCGAATCTTGAAAGCTAAACGGGGCAAAAATACTCAAATACTGACTCTGAGAGCAACACTGTACCGATAGCACGTCGACCTACCTGCAACACTCGTACCTCACTTCCAGGCCTCATTCTTAACATAAACGTGGGATCACTCTGTAATTAAGCATATACACATACCACGGATAATCATAAGTCTAGTCTAGTAAACATATCTATTCGGCCAAACTCCTGATTAAAAGTTACATGAGGGCCGACCGAGATCGGTGCTTACAATAGTGTACAAGGCCTACTTTACCCGAATATTAATTAGACCCAGCTGGGAGCGCCTTATCGTTTATCGACACTTATATAAATACAAAGAACACTCAAGAAAGGAGCGCCCAGTGCATGAGAAAGAGATATTAGCAAATAACTTTGAGTACACGAAAGTGAAGTGCCGTAGTGAACGTAATGGCTTTGGCCAAATACATTTGGCAAATTCATATATTTAATTCCGTACATAAATGTGCACTGCAGCTCTGATCACACACAGCTTTGGTCAAATGCTGCTAGCCCGTATAGATCTAACTGAGTACAAAATAATGAAGTACAGCAATGGCCGCGCCAAGCTCGAGGTAAATTCTATTAACACAAATATTTAGCTAAGCACAACAAAGCATGCTCAATATTCTAAGAAAATGCCACTAGCAAAGATCTTTGATTAGTCACACAAGAATGCGCTACAACAACAAACGCGCACTGCTTTAGGGAAGCGCCACTGGCGACTATATTTGATTTAGTTACACAGGCTAGAACGCCAATATAAGCGTACACAGCTCCGATTGGAAAGTTTCTAGAAAGCACGATTAATTTGGTTACACACCCCGGAATGCAAACAGGAAAGCGTAGCGCTTTGATTGAAGGTTGCTAGCAAGCGTGAGTCATTTAGTTACATACGCTGGAATGCGAACATGGGCGCACACAGTTTCAATCTAGCAAGCGTGGGGCACACGCTAGCCAAATCGACGGCAACACACAGCAATTAGCCCATGAATTAAATAACACTAAATACTTTGTTTCTTAGTTGGTTCGGCCCATCGGTGAGGCTCTGACTGCAGCAAACGGGCGGCGGGACTTGATGATGTCCGGAAGATCCATTTGATATCTACGGGGTGGTTGCGTAACGCACTCCTAGCTACCACAAACCTGCGGAGCCGATATTGAGCCTGCTCGAGAAAATTGATCCCATCCCCAGATGACGGAAATATTGGCTAAAAAGCCGTCGTAATTTACTGAATGAGCGGTATCGGCGTACTTAGGACATCGACACAAACCACGAGCACACGCTGCTACCTTCACCACTTGCCGAGAACCGTCTGACTCAAAAAAGCACAAAGAAGCTGTAACAGCACGGAAATATCGGACGCCGTGCCCGAAGGCACCGGCGGCCGTTGGAATCAAGACGCTCGCAGAGACGCCCTTATGAACACCGGCTTGAGACTGACTAACTCCAAACAGACGCTCAGCGGAGTCTCGCGCGTAGCACACTTGCCAGATTTAGCCAATGGGAACGCAGCAATCCTGGCATGACGATGGCAAATCAAGCCGCGCACGAGAGAGAACAATTGAACTTTAAATTCTTCGAGACCGATATCTCGCTAGCAAATAGCGGAAATGTTATGCGCTGAAATTTGCCTGAAACGTAACCTTAATACAAGAGAAATTGTAAACTTTGAATTTGAACTGAAACTATTCGAAATGGTTACGTAGCTATAGAAATTAAATAAAAAAAATGGCCTGACATGATCCTAGAGAAGTTCGTATAGTTCCAAAGGCCTATGAATAAACTATGCTGCGAATAGCAGTTTATGCTGGACTGGCATTATAAACATTAAAAAACAAACACTATACGTTTGCATATGACGTAACATTGCTATCAGGTCAATTCAAGAATTTCAAGAAAACCTACAAGTATGACATGAAACCTTACATAATATGGGGATGATAATAAAACCAAGGAAAAGCATGGTAATGGTGATTGGTAAAATTCCGGCAAATATTAGGCTAAATGTGACGAAAATAGATGAAGTGAGGAATTTAAAATATTTAGGTGCGGTTAGAAATAAATACGGTAAAATAGACAGTGAGATAACGAAAGAGGAAGTGGTGGAGAAAAGCCAGAAGTATGTACAATGCAGTGTGTGTTCCAATAGGGAAATAGTGAATCCTAGGTGCTCTCTACAAAGCAGCAGCAGAGACTTCATGCTATTGAAATGAAATATGCAAGGCGAATAGAAAGGTAATCAAAAGAGACCAGATCGGAAACGAAGAGATTAGAAGAAAACTAGATATCGAGTCTCGACAGCTTCTTCAGGAGAGTTAAACCGTAGCCTACGCAATTTGTTCTTAATTGTAACGAACGAGAAGAAACCGCTGGATGTCAAAACCAGATTATAGGCTGGGTGACCTAATAATTCGACACCTGAGTTGGCTAAAAATGTCGTTGAGCAGTTGTATGGGGCGACGCGTTATCGTGGTGCACTTTTTTCTATGACTACTGGTAAACAAATTGTAAATACTAGTTAGCATTTACTGTGCGACGAGTTTGGTGTTGAATTGCCACAAGATGATTTGATCGGCCAAAGAATGATGCAGCCATTCTCCTACTTGCACTCTTAGTCATAGATTGCATACATTTTGTAGGTTTTTTCGCTTGGAGAACCCATTGTGCCAATTGTCGTTAAATTTCCGAATAAAATACATAATTGTATTAATTGCAGTCATCAATGCCCAAGCGTGCCTCCATTTCAGCCTAAGAAATTCGTCTGTTTTGCTGTATCATACGGCGTACAGCATCAATGTCTTCCATCAGTTACTGTTTCGGAAACAAATACTTTTTTTATTGTCAACTTCAGTTATCAGTTGATATGTTTTTTTTTAAACCACTCTTATGAAGATCACGTCAATCAAATGCTAACTCTACTTTGCAGAAATTTGTTTAGTAACTTGTGCATCTAACTATATTCATCAATATCCTGTATATTTTGTAAGAATTAGTCGTTTGACGTGAGAAGTGTATATTTGATTGTATGTATTTTCACAGAATAGCTAATGCAATGTGTTCAACATTTTGATATTTCGCTATTATAAATTATATATGACAGGACTATAAATACTTATAGTGTAACAAGCACACCAGCAGTTAATGTGGCTTTATGAGGTAAATAGATGATAAATTATTGTGACATTATTAGAACCACGTTATCTATTACATGGAGACAAAGTAAAGCCATGCTCCATTTAGTAATGGGAAAATGAAGGTTTCTATAAAATGCAATTTCGCAAATTGCCATCTTTATACGCATATAGCAGTAACTTCTTTTTTGAAGGATATTGAACAAAGTTTTAAATAGCTCAAGCCTGTGAAAATTCTAACTTAATTTTATGTAGTATTAAAAAATGTTCACTGTGGATGGCAATTGTCTGCTTGTAAAGATATATTCCACAGACCATTAACTAAAGATTGTGCATTAATTACAATGATATTAATGTAACTAAAACATCTATTACGTTCTTATAGTTACTATTATCATAACGAATTACAATTTATTTGTTGTTCAGTCTATCAAACATACAGTTCAGGGTAGCATCTGCAAAGATTTCTTGCACTGTTATGCTTAGATTCTCAATGCTCATTTATATTACCTGGTTATATTTTACAAAAATATGCTCCTACTTGGCAGCGTTCATCGTAAAATGGTTCAGGTTTAATTACCATCTCTGAGTAAGTGCGCAAAGCAAAGCAAAGCAAAGCAGAGCAAAGCAAAGCAAAAAGTTGCTGTTGCACTATTTTGGAATTTGCTTTTAATCTTTTTTTATTTGGACTATTTGTTTGCGGTGTACGCTAACAATGGCACTCAAAAATATCAGGTAAAGCTGCGACAGTTCGCGTTCTTGCATTATTACGAGATGGATAAGTGTTACTAACGGTTCGACGAACCTATTGACACTTGTGGTTTTGCACTACCTCTATTATAACCTATTAACTGTTGTAGGTCCATGTACCATTGTGTAGAATGGCTTTAGAATCCTTTCAAAATTAATAGATTTTGTTATTTTATAATGGAGAAAAACAGACGACCTGTAGACATATTTTTACTTCCCTCATCTATAAGACGAAGTATTGTAATCACGAAAAAAATACCTTTCGAAGTACTTCAGGTACCTAGATGACGAAAAACAGGCTGTCGACCTGGCATGACAGCGACAAAATTGCAGAAAATAGGTGAGCACCTTAAAAAGTAAAATTTTGTTTATTTTTGTTTTAACTGAGAAATAAATAAAGGTAATTATATGAGCATATCAAAATTCGTTTTCAAGATTCTAAAATAGGATATTAAAATTTTTCGATTATATAAATACAAATTTTTGAATGGTGTAGATCTCTTCGAAGTAATGGATTTAAATAATGTTATTATAGTTATATATATATTCACTTTATTAATAATTTAATATAAATAGAAGTAAACAAAACTGATTACAGTACAATTGAATATAAAAGACGATTAGATTTATTTATATTAAAATTGATATGCCAGGACATTTCATACTATATCCACAACCTACAACCCTTATCGTTTAGGAAATAAACACACTACTTCGTTAGTAAGTTTTTATTCCTTTTATATTAGGACGATGGTTTTAAGCATAAGCTCGTAATTCTATAAGCCCTCTTTGCTCGTAGGCGCGGGTAGGTCGCTGGCCGCGCCCTTCAAAACTAAGCAAGGGTTCCCTGGTTAGGGGTTGACAACTAGCACATGTGTTAGCGTGGTAGCCAGAGAACGTACATATTTAAAAATTCCTATGTTGTCACTGGGGATCGAACCCACTCCGGTCGCCTTTCAAAGGAAAGTTTCGGCTAATTGAATTGTAGTTGGGAGGGTTTTTTTGTCTGCGTAAGTTTGAGGCTGAAACCACGTGTTACGTGGGTTAATCTTTTTCGGGTCAAAATATAGGGCTACGCTATTTTTCTATGGTAAAATCTTGGAAGTGCTAATTGAGATGTCCTACGAACACCGGTTTTGAGGTTAATTGCTAGAGTTGATTGCTGAAGCAATTCAGGCTGATCTCAAGTGGATTCGTTTGTTAATCCAACGTCGAGAATTAGTCTTGAAGGTGATAATTTAGGACACAGTTTCTTAGATCTTTGGAGGAAGTTGTGATCGAACGTGGCCTGGTTGGAGATGATTCATTGAACTGATCTTTGCGGTGGTGCAAGCAGGAATTTTCGGCTGCAATTTCGTTCAGTAGAGGGTACTTTCAGTTTCATATATGTTCGATTAGCAATAATCGATGTATTCGATTTTATCTTACAACGATTTTGTATCTGCTTTTACAAGTTAAGTTCAGCTATCGATACGACTTGGAAGATAGTCCACCTAAATTGTAGTCGTCAATCAAATTCTTTAAGGATATAGTAATTAGGAGTTATTTTTGAGTCGAGGAAAATGTTTAATACTGTTTGAAGTTAGCTATTGTAGCTAAATTGAGGACCTGATTGGCTAATCGGATTTTTTTACTAGACCCAAACAAAAGAGGAACTTAATTTTAATATTAAACTACTGCCTAAGATGTTTGTATACTTTTGATTTAGTATTGGGGAAATCTGTACAGCCTGGATACGTTGAACCGCTTATAAAGGTATTATATGATTTGAGGAAATGTAGAACTTAATCAGTTAGTGAAATTATTTATTCCAAATTGATCATGTAAAAAACCTGTATTATTGTATTTTGCCTTCAATTTTTATGATACCCTCCTAACAAAAACTACAGTAATTGCTTCCGATAAAGCCTTTAGCTCCATTAAGTAAGGTATTACATTTTAGGCTCCCAATAAAGTACAGAGGTTTGTATATCCTTTCATCAAATATGGATGTAATGCTGTTTTTATTTTGGCCCTACGTTAACTTGAATTTTAAATTACCCTTTGTTTGCTAGCTAACTCAGTCGTCAATGCGCAAGACCCGTTTCTTACCTTAGTGTGGCTATGGTTGTCAATGCAGCTTTGCTCTGAGCCTGCCTCGTTTATACCTATATTACTACAAATAAACACTCTAACTCCGTTAGAAATAAAAGCCATGCTGCTTACATAAACGTCGTATACTCTAGATTAAGATATACATACACACAAAAACACAAAAAATACACCTCGACAATACAGAAACGATATATGCTGTCAACAATAGCGCATAGTTGAATTAAATTGCTACGTGCCCAGAGCTGATTTCTACTAGCTTTTATAACTTGTACAAAACACTGGAATGGTATATCAAGTATTAGTTCTAACAAGATTCCGCGCAAAATAAATTCCGCCGAATTTACATTAATGCTCCGCGGCTTATGCTTAATGACTACCCACTTAACGCGGCAGAGCGTGTCTTTAGCTACTATTAATTGATGCACACAGCTCACGTTCAGCTCCTACCCACTTAATGGCGGAAATGTAGCCACTAACGATATTTCAATGACTTACATGACACGTTGCTCAATGATCTCTGGACCACGTACTTGCTTAAATAACTCTGTTATATATTAAGTAACTTGTTTTTACAACAGTTGCTTGCAAAAACCCAGATCGGACTCCTCGGATGGCGTGTCTACAGTCACCTTCTGGGTAGAATTATATAGCTATTTATTCACGCCAACAGGTACATTCATAATTTAACTTTAATGCTTCGCGCATCGGTCTTAGTTTACGAACATGCGCACAGGGTCGCAACTTGCACACGACCGTTCGCTATTGCCACTATGCCACCAATCAATCCTTCCAGCAAACTACCCGCGAAAATCTCTGTCAACGTGTCCTTCCGGTTTGCTTTGCTTAGCGCGTCAAACCATTTTAGCGCGTATTTTAACTATATTCTCAACCTAATTTTTGGGTTCAAATATAAACAGTATAGCACAACTTCACTCTAGCGTGTTTATGAACTAGCAAAGGTGGTACAAACCAGGCCCGTTACATGGTTTGTGATATTTGTGTATCAATGTTTAGTCCTTATGCACTTAAATGTTTTATGGTTGTTTCTGGAATACCGTAATCACATATCGTTTTATACATCTGATATTGGTCAGTTTGGCCTGGTGAGAAATAGGATATTCGTCAGTTTTTGAATTTGATTTGATTTTTGGTTTCGTTTGAGACACTTACTGGTTTGTCGTATTTTTAATATAGTTCATCAGTTCATCACCTTTTAAGGTAAGTCAACACTGATTCATTCTCCCCAGTTTAACCAGTGGCATGTTTTCGTTTGAGAACAGTCAACAATCTCGTGACTAAGTCCAGAGACTGCATTTTGTATTTTGTCACTATGTATTACTGCGAACTGCTTTTATGTTATTACTACAAAATTAATTATGGGACAAATGTAGATGAACTCCTTTATCATATAGAGCAAAAAATAGAGCAATAAAATTATATAAACAGGCTTATGAACTGTTGGTGCCAGTTGTAAGCTCAGCAATATAATGTAAATCTAAGGCTCGACTCCTTTGAGGTTTAGCTTTGCTTTCATTGCCGCATGCAAAATTATGAACACAAGGATTGAGAATTACCTAGAACTGAATTAAGAGTAGAATAAACACCTGCATGTAGTGCATTCTAATTCCTTTATTACAGTCGTTTAATTTTTACAGACACCTTAGTACCGAATAAATGCTCTCACTTTGTAACAATCAGCATAACCTGCTTGTCAAGCAGACTGCACGAGTTTGGTTCCAATTTGTGGTTTCGCAGGCGCCATAGTAAACCATGGAAAGGTTAACAATTGTGCTTCTCGCTACATTTTGCTTTGTAAGTGCTTTCGCAGAAACAAATCTCAGAAGTTTGAGCAAGAAAGAATTAGAGAAGTTACTGTCAGCTCGCAGGAACATCTCAGCGATTGAAATAACTAGAAGCCGGGGACTTCAAAGAAGCGGTTATGCGAGTATTCCTCCGGATAACGGCGGTAACTACGGCGATTTAATGCATCTAAGAAGACAAAACGGAGATGTGCTGCTTCTGCGGGAGACCATTATAAATGAGTTCGCGAGTTCGAGAGAACTAGACATGTATTGGTACGGCAATTTTCCTGCTAGGATATCACACGTCCGTACCCTGAACTTTGGACGGGAAAGGGGATTCACCTTGGAAATCCGGTCGAAGACTAATCAGGGCTACGTTGAGGTTTTCTTCAGGATTCCACCATTTAAGACTATAAGAATGTTCATTGAAATTTATGGATTTCCTTAGAAACGTTGGTAATGACCGAATCACATTTTCTTGGCTCCACTTAAATTGGTTTTAGTTGAATAATTATATTATATTAGAATCTATTTTCAAGTTAAATAAATTATATGTACTTTTACTAAAAACTTTATAGATTTTCACTTGTGTAGTATGTAGTCTATGTGTCTAATGTACTGATGTTACAATTTCATTAAAATTTCGCAGCAGGTTACTAGGTAGTAATTGTAAACACTATCATTTCTTATTTTTACTTCCCTCGTCTGAAAGACGAAGGAAGTATTGTAATCACGAAAAAATCACCTTCCCAAATTTCTTAAGACCTTCACGTTTCAGGGTCCCTAGATGAAGAAAAACAGGTTTTCCGTCTGTCTGCCTGTTGGCGATATAACTCAAAAACTATTTGTTGGAGGAAGACGATATTTTGCATACATATTATGTCATAAAACCGTGAAAATTTCAGACAAATATATATATAGGGTGAGCATCTCAAAAAAATAAAATTTTGTTAATTTTTACTTGAACTGAGAAATACATGAAAGTAGTAATTTGTACATAGCGCAGGCTTTATCCTTGACAAAACTGGGACCCAACAGATAAAAGATAACTGTTGTACGAGAAGAAAAGGGGCAAAAAATAACTGCGTTATGTTGACCTTTTTAGGCCGAGAGTCGCATAATGCGCAAATCCTCGCGCTACAGAAATTATTTAAATAAAGCGTACGGGGAATGTGCAGGATAAACCTTAGCATCGGCGTATTTTGGAAACGATTACAGATAAGTATATACATCCAGCGTACGAAATGTGTAAGAAAGAATCAATACATTTTTAGTGAAACAATTACCTGCATTGGTTTATTGATGTAAAAATGTAATTAACGTTCCATTGCCTGATTTAGTTGAAAAGCACCTCATTTCGACACAAAACTGAAGACATGCCCGGCATGAAGGTTAAGCCAGCTGAAACGCAACCATATGAACAGGGCTCCATAGCGTTGCTAGAAATTGGTCAACGCAATTTGTTTGCAGTCGCAAGCGCCTCGGTTTAACTTCCTCCGTTAACGTATTTTTTTTATTTGAAAATTTATTTAATTTATTAGTAACGTGAAGATATTTTTACTCCTAACTTAATTTCATTTTTAAAATTATTTAGTGTCACAATGCCGAGTAGGGAAGTTTTGGGCAAAGCCTTTTACAGATGTTTTTATGTTATAATAGTTTATAAGGCGATTGGAGTAAAATACTTAAATAAAACTACTTTCTGTATCTTTAAATTTCATTATATAAATATGTCTACATGGTGTCTATGGAAGTCGGTAATATTTTTCCAGAAAGGAATCTTGACCTAAACAAAAGGAAAACAGTTTATATGACGATTTGACCGAAAATGATTCATTTTTGAATTATACCCTATTGAAGAATACAAGTACTCTCAGGTATAAAACTGCTTAAGTTATTTGGTCAGATAAGCAAGTTGGCTGGGTTTATGAAAGTCGAAGATAATTTTCTTGATAGTTCTAGACTCAAAAGCAAGTTGCACTATTGAAAAGTATCAACTAGTTGCCAAAAAACTAAAATTACATTTAACTATAAAAGTTTTCAAAATTATTTTCATTAGTAGTAATGCAAGCTTGTAATCTTCTCTGACTTGATTGACTGTACTAATAATACAGTATAGTAAGTGCCAAGTAATTTATGCTATTGAGTTTACTTTTAAGTCAATTTGCTTAGCTAATTGAATCAGCTAAGTTTTGTCATAAGCAGGTATTGGATACTCAATAACTTCTAAACGAAGCATTTTCGGAGACGTGTTAGTTTAACCTTTTTTCTGTGTTTTTGAGTCTAGAATAGTTTCTGAAAAATGTCACTGATTTTTATGAACACTCTGTATAATGTTTCTGAATCAAAGTCATAAGCATTTTGGGCAACTGTCCAATAGGAAGAACATAATTAGTACTTTATTGGTTTTCTTGAAACTGAAATTTTTATATAAATAAATAAATCCTACAAGCTGAAGTGGGGTAAATGTGATAGCCCTCTCCCCTCCCTCCTTCAAAAGAAAAAGGCTAACAGATCTCTCTACCATATAACAGTCTAGGTCGACTTGAGATGACGTTAAGCCCAAAAGAGGTATCTGTGATGCCGAATCAAACTTCCTTGCTTGTCTGACGTTATTAACATTGTTAGTTTATTAGTATGTCACATGTGAAATTGATAACTCGGGGTACATGTAAGATAAACTATAGCACAGTTACCGCTTTCAGAAATGGCATGTATGAAAAACCAAGGACCAAATATGACGAAAGCCGGTCTTGAAAAAACAATACAATAATTCCGTTAAGGCGGTAAATTCTACTGTGTATGGAGCACAGAAATAGTACAACATACTGTATATGCTAGGTTATAGAGCCGCATACTTAGATACGTCGAACAGGTAAAATTAGCAAAAGAAGTAATTGAACAATGGGGTTTTGAAATATTCCGTATGGAGTTGCGGGAAACAGTAGGAACATATATTATAGCCAATAACAGAGAAACAAAGTTTAAGGTTTGCGTTCCAGGGAAACATTGGTTTTTAACTTTCAAAAAATGACACTGAGTCTCAAAATACCACACAATGTTTAGTTCTGTAAAAAGAAAGCTACGGATCCATTTTTAATTTACGGATACTTCGACCTGCTAGAAAAAACCCTCAACGACCACAATTTAATAGACAAACCGGAAAGCATATGGAGTCTAGACGGATCAAGTCTCTCCATAGACTCGCGGAAAAGGCTAATTGTTGGTTATATTCATTGACAGCAAACTCTTCATACCGGGACAATGCTACTGTACTTACCATGTGTAATGCTGTAGGTGGTAAACCACCGTCACTGATTATTACATTTGTATTGGAGCAATGGATCGCAGCAAAAAGTACCGAATTCCTAGGGTTAACGCCCCGTGGTATTTTGGCGTTCCTTGTGAACTGCGCCTAGAATTTCGATTCCGTATTTCTAAAATAGATAGCAACGTTCGCATCTATTTCTTTTTGAACTTCGCTGCGAGAGAAGTTTATTTTCGAAGCGCGCAACCTCTGCGATAACAGCAATCATCGAATTTTGTAATTTCAAGCATCCGTCTTCTCACTCCAGCTTTGGTTGAAGCAGGCGATGCGAGGACCAGCTTGTAACTTTCAAAGGGGGTTGTCACACATGTTTCCCGATAGTAAGCTTGCATTTTGGCGATGCTAATTGTCTTATATAAACAACCGCCTGAGCAGCAAATCTACAAAGTAATTCACAATTGCTTTCAAGTCATTCTTATCAACTCCTTCTTCAGTAGGCATACGTGGAACGTTGATGATTCAATTTTCCCAACTCAGTTAGTATTCGCTGCTGCTAGAAACAGATAGACTAATGTTATTTCTGTATATTGAACAACGTTGTTAAGCCTTGATATTCTTCGTTGACCATGACCCTTCTTCCCCCTATTTTTTCCTGAACGCTGTTCTGTAGTAATCTATATTTACTATTTCTCAAAATCCGTTGTTTTAATCTCTGTATCTTTTTCCATTCGCTGCCGTATATTGGGTGTAACGCGATCATGGCTTTTTCTTAATTTTTGAAGAAACATTTTTGAAACTTTGTAGATCGCCTGTACTAAATTTTGACATCTAAGTGATTTTTTCACTTTCGGTTTCAACGGAAGCGATATCAACTTTTAATTTTCAAATGGAATGAACTGTGTATTATTCGATTTTTAGATTATACATAATTTTCGAGATGTATTATTTTTTTAATTACTTTTGTTGTTGTAAGTGTGCCATGACTGCTCCCATTTATTCTAAAGTCTAGAGTGTAGGGAGAATGTTACAGCGTTTGTCTCACATAATTACGCCTATCCTCCATCTGCTTAACAATCCCTGCAGCTTTCGTAGCGTGGTTTTATTTACTCGCAGATCGTGGCAAGTCTTTTGTGCATTTTTTAAAAATATATATGACTATTCAATTCACCTGTCATCTGTCGAAAAGTAACCAATGAAAATCCAGAATCCTGACGTTTCTTGACCAATCAAAAAAATATCAGTGGATATATCTTCCTAGAAGGTATTCAAGTGACTATTTTTAACAAATGCGATTTTTATTAGAAAAAATCAATATTAGTGTTTGTTACTATAGAAATTACGTAGTTTGTTGCTAGATTTACTGAAAACTAATTTGAAAAAGTAGTTGGGTTCATTAAATAGTCCCTCGAATACCATTCTTAGTCAAAGTTAAGTAGATTATTTTTGCGGTGGTATCACTACTCATGTCCATTGCGCTTGGGATTAGGACTCGTGCTAGCGCACTCGTCCTAATCGTACCAAAGCGCAATGGACATTCGTGAACCACCGCAAAAATAGTCGACATAACTTTGACTACTGATGGTATTATAAGTGAAAAATATACGGTACCCCCCACCCAAGAAAAGCACCCTTCCGTGCTTTCCAAGAATACTTCGATACTCAGCATCACTCCGCTTCGCTAAGCTAATACAATGAAATGCTATGAAGCAGTTATTTATAAAAAAAAAAAAAACAAAAACAAAAACAAATTTTTTTGCCGACGACCATACCTCAAAAGTTGATGTTGCCTTCATTTTCGGAGGACCTATCGTATGAAAACGATCTAAGACCTCAGGAAGGTTCCTGGCGACCGGAATCGTGTACACATACGAACATACATCCCCCGCACAGCACGTTTATGCACCCCCCAATACGGGGGATTGATCTAGTGGGATGGGATCTTCACCAAAAAATCCGCACCGCCGAGACCGAGATTTGATATAGTGGGTTCATTAGTCGGTTGGCTCGAATTTTAGAGATATTTGACTCAGAGTGGTTTTGGATATGAGGGAATTTCAATACTTCGTACACTTCCTGTCGAAGTAATTATTTATGCTACTACATTCTCCATAAATAACAAGCGTTTCGACATGGATTGCTTGAAGTAGAAACCCTTTTCAGTTGAAAATGATTAAAGATAACCATTCAAAATGTTTTTTACTTGCCACAGCGGTGATGCGCCTAGGGAATCTGTTATTATGTAAACCCTGTTCACTATAGTCCCGGATTGTAAATGTCAAAATCCAATTAAAAACAATCCTTTATATCATGGTTAACACTTTTAAGTCAAGGTATGGGTAACTAGAAACACTTAGTTAAGTTACTAATGTCAAAACTATAAATTATAGGTTATATTTTAAACTGACTTAAGCAAAAATTAATGAAAGTTGTCAGGTAAAAGCAAAAATTAATAAAAGTTGTCAGGTAACAAAAACGCAATTACGCTTTTGCGTTGTCCAACCTAGTAGTAACAAAAAACCAATAGAAATTCAACAGTGCTAACATAAAAGTCTTTTTTGACAATCCGGGAGTATAGTGAATAGAGTTTAGTTAAAAATTCAGGTTCATCAAAGATCAGTACTCAGTTGGTCATTTTAATTAATACCTACAACTGTCAATATGTGTCAGTTTAATATGACAAGTCAAAAACTGCATTTCAGACAAACCCTTTAGGTTTGTATTTTTTTCTACTCCTGTAACTAAAATGCCATTTAACATACTAACATACACGTCGCTAAGTGATCTTTTAATCATGCCTTCATAACCTATGACTAAAGAGCCTCTTAGTCATGAGCTGAAGTTGGCAACGATGTTTTAGTCATGGGGTGAAGTTAGGTTCAAATAGTATTTGCTTTATTAGCCACAGCCAAAACTAAAATCAAGTTAGTTTTCAACCGCCACTTTGAAGTTTGTCAAGCATAATTTAACCTAATATAAGAAATGTCAAAATTTTAATGAAATAATATGATGTTATATTCTCTAAATTTGTGGTCGTAGAAACAGTATAGTATGCAACTCGTTTTATAAACTTATTAGTCACTCATTTTATTAAACACTCGCTCCGCTGCGCTTCGCTCGTGATTAATAAAACTCGTGACTAAAATGATGTTTATAAAACTTGATACATAATATACTATTAAGTCATGGTTTTCACTGATCATCAAAAGCGGTGAATGTTAATAATATACGGTCAAAAGATCAATGGTGAATGAAAAAGGTTTACTTGACAATTTGCAGATGTGGCGGTCCACTATTACATGTTTGGTAGATCTCTTCGTCATATGGTGGACTTGTGTGAAACCGTGTAGCCAAGATATAGCAATTAACGCCATACTACGTACACTGGTTTGATTTCTGTGATTACCATAACAACACAATATAAATGTGTTATAATTGAATCAGTCCTATACATATTGCTGTGGTCTAATAGCTTTGATTTGATTTTATTTAATTTAAATCTTATTCTCAAGGTCTTACTTAATAATTTCCAGTGTTTAGCATGTAATTGTAATAACCTTAGTTATTCGATTCTATCTCTGGGTTACTATTAAAATCATTTTAAGACATAAACAATGAATAACTATAATTCAAGATATAGGACAATTGTATTTATTAAGCAATTAATATCTGCCTTTATCATACGTTTAACACCTTTGTTAATAATATTATATAATACCTAATTTCAGTTAAATCAATTTTAGATTAAATTACTGTATGTTTACAATTTTATGATTATCTAATTTATGATTCAATTGAATTAAATTTTTAATAACTCTCTAAGTAGTAGATATTTTTTTATATTACTACTTTCCTATTATATGTGTCTTGTTTATAGACTCACTTTGTAAGCTTCTATCTTCGAGCTCCTTATCTTCTATAATCTTATATTCGCCAGATCTCTGCTACAGCTATCCTCGTTGTGGTTGGCAGCACATCCTTGTCTAGTAGTAATCGTTCCACTCACTAAGTTTTTAATGTCGCACTAATATTTGTCTAGCACACTCTTTAGGTGTATGCCAATATAAACGGGTACATACCAGTACATTAACGTCTAAAATTGACTATTAAAAGCAATTTTAATTGGGACTTGTGTCAATTCAATTTATATTTTTATACAACCCATTTGTTCTGTTTATTTTTAAACTACCCGCCAAAACCAATGGTTATCAGACAAATAATAATACAATTTTTTTTTATTACTTGTTATAACTTTTCTAATTGTCATGAATCATATTTTTAGGTTAACAGTTTTACATTGTGTATGTTTTCAGCTACATGGCCAAATATGTAAGAATTAAACTTTTGTATAAAATATATAATATATTACTTCTTTCAGATAAGTCTTGACTAATTTGTATTACAATTGCAATCAAAACTGGACTATTTAGAAATGAATTGCAAATACCGTTGTAAGAAACCGAAATTCCAATAATAAAACCCCTTTTAGGAATATTACTTTAAGCTGCTTTATTATTGTGTAGTTATTGAATGCTTTATCATTTAATGATGATATCAATATATTGCATACAAATCTATATTGAAAACTTGGAATGCTTGACTGGATATTTTACACGATTTTATTTGCATTTGTTTAGGTTTAACCATTCCCATTTCATGACCAGGTCTGCTAGTCATTTACTGTAATTGAAAAGAGCGTAGATTTTTGTGGACTACAGATTTCCCTAAATTGTGGCAGTCACCGAAGTATAAAAGACTAAATTGCATGTCGAATACGCAAATGCCCGAATTAATTTACGTTATCGATTCTACGGCCGGGAACGTGTTTTCGTTGTTTTAGGAAGTAGGTATTAGTACTTTCAACAAACACTAATTTACTTCCGATTAATGTTATACAGCTAAAGTTACATCAAGAAAATGGTTTTGCTTTCTACAATTGTAAAATTCTGCTTTGGAAAATAAAGATCCTAGAGAAGAATATAATTAGCACAATGGGATGATTTACGCTAAAGTTTAGAAACCAGAAAAGTTGTAATTCAATTGACACCAATTTAAATATTGGTGGGCTTCCGCTACTATCTATTCGAACACATGTGATATACAGTAATCCAACTTAAACGTTGCATGATTATTATTATTCCATGTTCTTCAAGCCCTGTAATTAGCTAAGTCGCTCTTGTTCTGCATAAATTAGAATATGTAAAGCCAAACTGAATTATTTACTAACCTAATTTTAATGTAGATGGTTTACATCGACATAGGCAAAAGCCTTGGAATTACCATAAATATTGAGTTTGAAGCTATGTTGTTCAGTGCCCTATAATTTTATTTTCTGTCGCGTGTCCTTTGGGACGAGTACTGTGAAGTATTAAACTACCAGCAATTTCAGTTTCTAATCGTAAACCTTCAAAGAATTTACTCAAATGAACAAGTTTAAAAAGCAGAATCAAGAATTGCTGTATGAACTAATTTTATCAATAGTACATATTACTTTCCCATACCCATAGGTATAGGGAAGTCTTGGAATCATGAAAATTTTGGAAATCGAGATTTTCACAGAAATATCCGTTTTGGGCCTCTAGGAACCCAAAAAAGTGGTTTTTAAAAAATGTCTGTCTGTGTGTGGGTGTGTGGGTGGGTGACGCTCCTACAGCCGAAAGTATTGCTCCGATTTTGATGCGCTTTGGAATGCGGGGGTGTATCGAAAATTCATCGACAAAATAAGCTTTTCAAAAAAATCCGAAACCGGAAGCGGAAGTTACGCATGTTTTTTTGGTATCACTGTTTTCGTGATTAAAATTTTGAAAATTTTATCGCGGATAACAATAGAGGGTCATAAGGAAAATCTGTTAGTTTTTTGCCGAACTCGCTAGGTTTAAAATGAAGGGCGCTATGATTTTTTGAAGATTTTGAGTTTAACGCCCTATTACTCAAAAACGGATGAATCGATTCAATTGATTTTTTTTTGTGAATAGTATATGAAGGCTAACATGAGGTGATATAAAAAGTGTTTTGAAAAATATTAAGGGGCCTAAATTACAAATTTTAAAAATTTTGGAAATTTTCTAAAAATCATTTCTCAAAAACTGCCAACAGCAATTTGTTTAAACTTCATACACTGATAGACCCCGAAAAGGGCTATCGATCTGTTTTTTTAAAGAATCTCATAAATTATATGTGGCGCCCTCTACGAAGCTTTGAAACCCCTTTAATTAATAACAAAACAAGATAGGTAGCTGGGGTTTTCACTGAATTGCTCAGTGCATAATGGAGCATATGAATATGCAAAAAAATATTACACTTGTGGATATATGTAAGCGCACCGGCCCCCTCCCCCCTCTATTTTTGAAAAATAATTTTTTTATTCTAACGGTTGTTATATTTGTGCGTCAAAGAATCTTTTTCCGCAAAAATAAAAAAATCGATTTTGTATGCCCTAGAAAATATAATTTCCAGGTACTTAGAAAATTTCACCTCGGTGCTACAGCCGTTTTGAGGAAAATAATACGTAAACTAGCACAGTGGCGGCTTGTCCACTTGGCGCCATCTACAGAAGCTCGGTGGTCACGTTTTGAACTACACATTCTTTTATATTTACCCGCAATTTACATGAAAGTGTAAACGCTTATCACGGTGAAGACGTGAGTCATCGAGTTGAAATTTTGATATGTTGTAAAGACGATATGAACAGTTTCCAGTATGGGAAAGTCCAGGGAGGTAGTCACGTCCACTTTTTTTTCTTCTAGTATTATATAGATTTCGAGCATTATACACTACATGTGGTCTTAAGAATATATTATTTTAGAATTATTCATTTATCTTTCTAAAAGCTCGACATGTTATACATATATTGTCTATTATTTTGGAAATCTCTTTCCAGTATTTGAAATTTCTATAAATAACATTGCTATTTTTGAAAAATATTGTAAGCATTAATATATTTGTAGTTACTAGTAACCTTTTGACTCATTTCGCTTGCGAGTCAATAATTGTATTGATGAGACTCATGATCCGCTTTTGATGTATGTCAGTAATGATCTCGCTATCTATAAGAGTTATTTACGTCTAGTAAATGAATCTTTATAATAAACGTTCCATGTTTATCGACTAAGTAGCCAAGTATAGCATTTCTAAACGAGTACTGTGAAAAATTTGACGTAGAACGCGGTATTTTATACTTTCCCATTTTTTAAATTTTTAGATGAAGGTTAAGGAAAATTAAGTGACAATGAATGAAAGTAATCTGGCCACCTTGTGTCGCATCTCCTCGGTTACAGCACACCTTACAGTATACGGTACAGTATGAAATAGTAGTTATTTATGCTATATTATGGTGCATAGAAATGATAACGCACATTATTATAGCACTAGCCCTGATGATTATCAGACGAGGCATCAACCGAGTCGGATAACACAATGCATACTATCATGATTAATTGCGAACCAAATGGCATACAAAATTTTATCTGCTCGCACAAATTTATAAAATAATTGAAGAAAAAATATTTTAAAAAATTAAAACGAAAACAGCACGTACGCTCTGTTAAAAATTTCGTTAGTGACAAATTACATAGTTATTTACAAACAAAATAGTTTAAAAGCAGCTGCTTAGTGCACATAGTACTAAGGTCACTAAATATATAAAGGTACCGCCATTCCATTCCAAGCCCCTCAGGGGCTAGCACATTCTGTGTTCGTACGGGCTTTGCAACCCCGAGGTACCCAAGCAGATGGCCCTCCGAAAAGGGGGTTGGGCATGGGGCTAACTACCCCAGGGGATAAAACCCTTATCCCGTAAAAAACCACAGTTACGAAAACTGATCTACAGCCTCGGAAGGCTGTGGTAGAAGAAGCCAAGGTTCTACAAGGACCCTAGAGCTGTGTGTGTGTGTGTATTCCATTCCAAGATTTTGTTCCCCCAAATTAAAAAGGACAGAGCATTGTAAGGAAGTGAGAGTGAGAGTGAGACACTAATGACAGGAACCCCAAATTAAAAGAGACAAAAGATATATGTTTGTACAGTTGGCGGTACCTTTATGATTTAGTAACCTTACATAGTACTAGTGAGCGCTCCATCTAGCATGCAGTTATGATAATCTATTATTCTATGCACAGCTATCGGATACGAACACAACGGTGAGGTAAATGAGAGAATATATATTTTTTGTAATACCTACTTGTAAAGCTGTATTTTATATACGAAAATCTCCATCATAAAGTAACATTTTAACGATGAGTATGGATAAAATGCTACTTTATCCATTAATCAATAAAATAGTTCCTAATCCATTGCAAGTCACAAAATAAATACCTACTACCGTGGTAACTAGTACAAAAATAGGTAACATGATAACACAAATAGGTAACATATTTGTTTTAAATTATTTATTCAATTTTAAATCTTATTTATGTGACTAAATGTAGGTATTGGAAAATGTTTATACCACACGTGAAAAAGGAGATTTTATCCATTGGGGAAATTATCTCACTCGACTTTACCTCATGAGCTAAAGTTTCCCCTTATGGATAAAATGCCTCTTTATTCACTTATGGCATGCATAACTATTAATTATAGAAGGCTGGGAGGGGGGCTGGAACCCCTGAGCCTCTAGCCATCAGTGGGAATGAACTCTTTATCAGTTAAAAATTGAATCGTATCCCACTTATTCTGGTTGGATGACGAATTTATATTATGGATAACTTTTCAAAATGTTTTTAATGTGACACAGCTGATGTATTTTACGCCTCTTCTTACAGTATAACTACTATTTACAAAATTCAAATTTCCAAAGTTATTGCTAATTCTAGATATATTGTATATTGATTAGGTTAGTCTATATTTATACCAAATATTAAAGGTATTTTTGATTTTTTGTTTATTAGACTAGCACTCCTTCAAGACATCAATTATAAAAACTGCAACGTAGGATACCTTTGGCTATTAGAGACAGTATCATATAAGGGTTCTGTGTTTATCCATAATTTTCTTCGTGGCGTTGTAGTTTCAACTTTTCTCATAACATTCAATTCAGGTTGCAGCATTTGTTACTTGTCATTTTTTGACCACTCAAGCGCTCAAATATATCTAAAATTAATAATAGGTACATACACGTTTTCAGACTAGATTTTTTTTACAGCAAATGTTAAAGTGTGCTTTAAACCACTCAAAACAAAAGATCAAGTGTTAATTTAACAGCAAGGGTAGATAAAGTAGCATTTAACATCAAGGGTAGATAAAGTATTTTAACTTAATTTAAACAAATTTCGTATTACTCTAGCAACGCAATCTAGCTACTGAGATTTTAAAATGTGTTTGACTTTCCTCAAAAAAATAGAAGGTTATACTAGATGATAAAATTCATTTTCGACTCGCAAAATTAATATAATCGCTCCTTAGTCACTCGAAAATTAAAATTTTTCGCTTGTTGATAAAATAAAATTTTATTGTCGAGTACAACCAATAACTATTAGTTAATGGTTGTTCATAGTTCGGAAAGCATTCATATATTCATATCTTTGCCAATTCAACTATGTATACTAATTTTACTTACTACCAAGAAATTATTGTTCCTCTTGAGCTTCGTATCCACTTCGCAGCAGTATTTGATTGTTACCTAATTTAGGAATTGGGAAATTATTAGGTAGTAGCATCTTGGGTTGCATATGCCACTATGTACGTAGTAATATGGGAAGCAATTTAATTTACCTGAGTTTAATACAGGCAAGGCAATTCGGCGTGCAACATTTTTGTTTAATTGGGGAGGGCAGAGGTGGCACATTTCACAGTGGTGCTCAGAGTTTAGGCAATAAATGGATTAAAGAACAATTTAATTAGGGTGTAGCTTGCGCTTGCTGAACGTGTTAGCTGAAACTTTGTGATTAATACCCTCATATTGCTTTCCTTGTGAACTGGAAGCTAACGTAAATTGAATGTGATTGCCTGTTACCACAGAGCACTGGCGGTGTGGGAATTGCCTTATAAATCTTCTTCTAGTATGCCGTATTGGAGCAACTTTATCCGATGCTCGTTCTACATACCAAACAAGCAAATGCTTTTTGCGGGAGCCCCGATCTTTTCAAGGTCACTATCCAGGGGATTTACACTTTAGATTACAAACACGCTGCAACGGTAATAATGTCGGCTTATAGGGCATTTGTTTTGCTGTGGTTTTGCAGGCGAACTCTTAATAGCACCTAAGCGCCAAACAGACCAGCTGGTTTAAATACTTTAATACCCGAATCATGTTCCCCGGCTAGTTTTATAAGCTTTTATGAAGATATTTATAAGACAAGACATTGCCTTCACAATATATTTGATAAGTTTTGGTTCAAAAATGCAGAGGCACAAAATGGGTTGATTTTCTTAATAAAGCCAATAGGCTTCATTGACATTTGACAGAGTAAAACAAAATCTACTGACACCTGAAAGGAATTGTGTAAATAGAAGGAACACTTTCATCTGAAATATATATATCTTGAGAGGTACGAGAAGGATTCTCTTTCCAATCTCCCTCCTCATCGTATTTGATTTGAGGTTTACCGCGAAGCAGGGTTTATTTAAATTAAACAAAAAATTTTTGTTGTTGTTTAAAACATTGTTTTTAACTCTGGACGTTGCAGATGTACTTACTCGTAATCAGTAGGTAGCCTATTTAATTTGGGGAATTTCCTATGAAACTGAATCACTATTATAAACAGATGCAGTTTCGATTCAACTTTAAGTTATTGATTGCATTTTTGGCTGGACGCAGGATGTTTTTATCACATTTTTAAATAAAGCAATATTTTAAAAAATTTAAGGAAGACTAAAAAGTTTTATTCAAATTTAATCCCAATCATGACTGGAAGCAGACTAGATCGCGTCTGGAATCCGGAGACAACAATAAACGCGTTAGAGTAAAATATAATAAATGTAGCAATGAAATAACAAGTTTAGTGGCACACTTCGAATATAAGTTAAACATTTCATATAATGGTATTTTATGCAACAAATTTATAAAGCATATCTTTTTTACAAGTGCGAGTGTTGTAAATCCTTAAGTTAAAAAAGACGCTTTATACACGAGTTTTATAGATAATTTTTTTCAACACTTCTTTGATAATGAATAAAAGTCACTACATTTTTATGTATTTTAAACTTCCAGTAGTTGAAAATGCATGGTTGTCATGTGTACCTTGTAAAAAACCTGAAGTATATTGTTGCCGGCACTGTCAGTCGATGTCAAATGTGCGGTGAGCAGGTTAGGTTTTTCGCCAGTCTGCAAAACCTAACCTAGAATTTGACATAGAGACAGCATAGCCAACAATAGCGTTTTTTAACTTTATAGTTATATTTTTATTGTATACTATTCAATAATGACATATTTTAGACATTAAAAAGTGTCAAATAACAATTACTTTTCAATGAGGTGTTGCAAAAAGGTTTTTATAGAGTCCCTTGTTTCTGTAATGCTGTATGCATTGGCGAAACAGGACGTTTAGTAAAAACTTTTGAACAGCAGCGCTTTCTCAAGTCGGGTATCGCCGAACACCAACATGATACCGTCAATAAGGTCTTTTTCAATAAAACGCCAGAAAGATTCGCAAACCCACTGAGATTTAAAAACACCCTAATAATCTCCATCGAGACGAAGGCTATCCTCTTCCTTGCATAAAGAAAGCTTTAATTTCTAAACATCTCACTCCATCCTTTTCACTCAACCGCGATGACACTTGCCCATAAATTTATCCTTCCTTCTTCCGCTCGTTAGAAGAGCTTTGCCTCTAGCGTGGTTAAGACATTGAGTTACCGCGCTCTTTTGCTTACCTCCTGTTGAAGCCCCTTATGAAAGTGAGTGAAACGTTAAGTTCTTCAACCTCAATAAGGACCTGTTTCATGGGGGATGGCAATTAAGGGGATGCAGAATAGCAGTGTATTTATTATTTTTTGAGCGAATTTTTATATGTATAATTCTATTACTTTGGAACTATGTTAAAATACTAGCTGGCCCGGCAAACGTTGTTCTGCCCAAAAATAATTTGTCTCTGAAACCCCGTTTCACCAGTATAGAGTTTTAATTTTATGTCAATTACATCATCTTGGACTAAAAAATAAATGCCATTTTCGCAATCAACGTCCCAAGAAACCTCAATAACGACATCCATATCGATTTTTAGACTTATTTACTCCATTTCACTCCCTAAGGGTTAGCGGACCCGACCGACGTTGTCCTGCCAGAACGTTGGTTTGCCTGCTATTAGCGGGTTCAGCAAACGTTTTTTCAATTTTCGAATTTCGATTTTTACATTTTAAAAAATAATGGGGTTTAGAAGGAGTTCAGTGACATACACACGTACAGAAGAATTATACAGGGTGTTAATTAAGTACGTAGACAAACTTTAAGGGGTGATTCCTTGATCAATTCTAAGATAAAAAGTTCCTACAAACATGGGACCTAAACGGCTTCGTTTTCGAGATACAGGGTGTTGAAGTTTAAACAAAAACAGTTTTTTTCAAAAATTTGGAAAACGGATAGAGGTATTCTAATGAAACTTGGTGTAGGTTAGTATTTCAGAAAGTGGCATTGTTCAGTCAAAATAAATTTAATTTATTTCCACCAGTGGCGTGCATCGGGGCGATCTCAGTTACATTATTTTAGAAAAGTCTGATACGCCACTGTTTTGTAGAAAAAAGTTTTGTAGCTATTGTAAGATTGTGTTTTATTAAATAACATTTTTTAAAAGCTTCCTTAAACTGTATTTTGAAAACGAAGCCGTTTAGGTCCCATTAACGTCCTATGTACGAAATTGCTGTTACAGATTTTTCCATTTTTCTCGCAAAATGTTTATTCTATCAAAAAAATAAAAGATACATCTTTTGTATAGTTTCAATGGATAAAGCTAAAAAACTTGTCGTATTGACTAAAAAACAGTGGCGTACCAGATTTTTTTGAAATAAGGTAGCTGCGGTGGCCCCGATGCACGCCACTGGTGGAAATAAATTACATTAGTTTGACCAAACAATGCCACTTTATGAAATACTAATATACACCAAGTTTCATTACAATACCTCTAGGCGTTTTCCAGATTTTTGAAAAAAAAGTTATTTTTGTTTAAATTTCAACACCCTGTATCTTGAAAAGGAAGCCGTTTAGGCCCATGTTTGTATGAACTTTTTATCTTAGAATTGATCAAGGAATCGCCTCTTAAAGTTTGTCTACGTACTTAATTAACACCCTGTATATATGAAGATAAAGATTTTAATTTCAAAAAATAATGTGGGGCGGCGGGGGTGGGGGTAAAATTTTGGGGGACCCGACAGACGTTGTCCTGCCCGAACGTTGGGTTTGCCTGCTATTAGCAGGTTCAGCAAAGTTTTTTTCGACTTTTCGATTTCTTTTATTTTAAAAAATATTGGGGGGGGGGTGAAATTTTGGGGTTATATGTTCTCATATGCGAGAAATCTTAAAAAAAATAAAAAACGAAATTCGTCAAAATTTTTTAAAAAAAATTCCTAGAACCCGATTGCAGCGCCACCTACCGGGTCCAATTGTATCTAAACCATCCAGGGACCCACTCAAACACACACAAAAAATTTCATCAAAATCGGTCCAGCCGTTTAGAAGGAGTTCAGTCACATACACACGTACAGAAGAATTATACAGGCTGTTTCCTAAAAAACGCCGCAACCCATAACTCCGTTGTTTTAAATTTTAGACTCAATAAACTATATATATTCTTAAATGGCAAGACAAGAGCTACCTTTTGACATCGCCCGTTCGTAAATATCTTTCAACTGTTTTGAGCAACGATGTTCAACTTTTTTATTTTAAATGGAACACCCTGTATATTTTTATATATTTGGATTCAGGATGAAATTATGCATGCAGTAGTATGCTTCATTTGTTTTTTGGACACTTAGAAATGTTTAAAATAATTTTTTAATATTGCATGTAGACAGTCGTACAGTACCATACAATTTTCAAGTGTGCCGTGGAAAACAATCAGAATGTTGAAATATTTTATCTAACACGTCCAGAAAACGGTGAAATTCTGAGGCTTGTCGCGAAATACCTCCCAATTTGATATTGAATGCGACCAATGGAGTAACTAGAAGATGTCAGTTGTGTGTTCAACAAGGTGGGGGTCAGTTTGAGCAATACTTGTAGATACGTTTTGTAGTTTTGTTTAAATTTGTTTCCAATAAAATATTTCAACATTCTGATTGTTTTCCACGGCACACTTGAAAATTTTATGGTACTGTACGACTATCTACATGCAATATTCAAAAATTATCTTAAACATTTCTAAGTGTCCAAAAAAACAAATAAAGCATACTACTGCATGCAGAATTTCATCCTGAATCCAAATATATAAAAATATACAGGGTGTTCCATTTAAAATAAAAAAGTTAAACATTGTTGCTCAAAACAGTTGAAAGATATTTACGAGCGGGCGATGTCAAAAGGTAGCTCTTGTCTTGCCATTTAAGAATATATATACTTTGTTGGGTCTAAAATTTAAAACAACGGAGTTATGGGTTGCGGCGTTTTTTAGGAAACAGCCTGTATATATAAAGATATACTGTATGGACTAATTTTTACTTTTCATTAAATTTAGAACTAACAAGAAAAAAATGTTTAAAACATGGCAGTTTAAAACAGAAGGCGTTCTTTTAAACATTTATATTAAATATATATTTAAAACATGCTAACCCTAAAGAGATCTTCTCAAAAGCACTACAAAAATCTACAGAGGTAGGTAATAAAAATTAATGGCGGACTCTTAAATAATATCCGCTAAGTAGGAAGTAAGGAAGATCAGGTATTTAAGATATCTAATGCGCAATTACAAATATCAACTGGCCGAACTAATACTGAAAGGGAGGATATAAGAAGAAAGAGAATCGGTTGACATCAAGCAGTCCAGCTCCAAAACATTAAAATAGACCGACTGAGATGAGCCAGAACTGTTTAGAGTTGCCAAAGGTGGGAAAAATGTATCATGGCGATCGCTAACCTATGATAAAATCAGTAAAAGGCTTTACCCAGAACTTCCCTCATCGACATTGTGACAATAACTAATATTAAAAATCAAATTAAGTTAGGAGTAAAAATATCTCCACGTTTCTAATATATTAAATACATTTTCAATAAAAAAAAGCCCGCTGGGGGGATTTGAATTCAGCCGCTTCTGCGGAGCAGCTTGTAACCACATCGACTTTTCGACTGCGCCATCGAGACATTGGAACGAGTGCGGCGCGCGCTTCTCTTGAACAGAACGGTCTTATTCTTGAAACGTTTTTAGTCTTTTGTGACATTATCCTGTATCGGTTGAATCTTATTTTCGGCAAATGTAAAGCCTGACCTATGTGAAAGTTATTACTTCCTTCTATTTAAGAATTAACCCAAAAATAAACAATTTTTTGTAAGGTGCTCACTCTATACATATTTGTACCGGTTTCATGCGAGGTCGATATATAATATGTATGCAGAATACCGTCTTCCTCCGATAAATAGTTTTTGACCTATACTTCCAACAGACAGACAGACAGACAGACAGACAGACAGACAGACAGACAGACAGACGGAATTAATAAAACCTTTTTTTCGTCATCTAGGGACTTTGAAACGTGAAGATCTGAAGAAATCTCGGAAGGCAATTTGTTCGTGATTATAATACTTCCTTCGTCTTTCAGACGAGGAAAGTAACAAGAGACGGCACTACAAAAACCTTAAATGGTTGTCAAGTTCAGTACAGGTGCAGTGAACTGCAGAAAAAGTTCTGGCGATCCATTGGTTGGAATTTAGGATTCGAGGATTAAAAAATGGACTTAACGGTCGTCAGCTCGCACTTCGCCACAGCGAAGCATCGCCCGCAGATTGAAATAACGAAATGTTTTATTAATTGTGAAATCAGTACTGTTACAGCACATTAAAAATAATTGTTGTTACCAACATAATAAAGCATTAAATTCCTAATCATGCAATCGATTCATTTTACTTACACGCGTTATACGTTATACGCTCACACAGTTTGAGGAAATTTTACCTTTTCGAATAACGGTCGTAGAAAAAGAAAATTATGATTGTCAATCCACAATCTTGGCAGGGAAGGATTTCCCGCAGATCGAAGTAGAGACAAATGCATAATTAGAGTAAATTATAATTACGATTGTCAAATCACAATCTGATGTAACGACGAATCGCCTGCAGTTCGTAACAGTGACAGGTACATAACTCAGGAAACAAGATGGCCAACTCGACTTGTCGTGTTCGTGATTCTCTTCTGTTTTGTTATCATTGCTAATAAATATTTCCTATCGGGAAACCATGTATGTGTCCAATTACGTCTCTCCCATGATTACAGTGTTTTCACTGCAGATTTAATTATATTGTATGATTTGGTTGTCACCAAATAATACCTACTTTAATTCCAGATTAACTTTCACGTGAGGGAAGAATCACTAAATTATACTGTGCCCATATAGTTTCCGAAACATAATATTTTAGCAGTCGCAGCTCCAACTGGATGCTTCACTTTATAATTATTGATACCCTCGCATGTGCAACCAATCTATTATAATTATTTTGTACAAAAATAAAAAATTGCCGATCTAAACAACAAAAATTAAAGATGCAATATTTATTTTTTATGTTTGTGTCCACATTTTAAATATGATCAAATACTGTGAGAACATTCTAGGTTTGCTATTTCATTGGGTAATCAGTCTAAGAATTACGTATCATATATAATGCAACTAGTGGGTTCTTGATTATCAACTAATCATTTCTATTTACGCTAAATATAGTGTTTGTTAATGAAGCGAGTCCGAAGAACGAGCATGATTGCCTAAAAAAATATATCGAGTGGAAACAGAAACGATTTGATAATCAAGAAGACACGAGTTGCATTCGGCTAGATTATATCACGAGTCAATAAACAATATTTGAACAGCTTATTTATAAATATTAAAAGCACAGTTAGTATAGACCTATGACGATTATATTTTTAGCGGATAACTCGATGTTTGTGAAGATATTTGACTATCAGTTATTAGTCAAGAAAATATATAATTTTCATCGTTGCTATGTACAGTGGTGTGCAAATAAATCTGGGACAATGGTTTTTTCATATGTAGGTTGAGTTGAGAATTGAAGAATATCTCCATCGATTTTCTGCTACCAGAAAGAGCTACATTTTCATTTACTTGTCAAAGTTTAATGTAACTCTTTCTGATAGCAGGAAATCCATGGAGATATGCTTCAAATCTTAACTCAATTTACATATGAAAAAACCATTGTCCCAGATTTATTTGCACACGACTGTACATTATCAAAAGTTAGTACATGCGTAACTATGCATTTTTACAGTTTGTTTTCAATAGTTGATGTTATAGGGAGTGGTATAATCACCATAAATAGTTGAGTAAAAGATTGTTAAGGCCATTTCAAGCAAAATAGATACTAATTGCAGCGCAATATGCAAATGCATTGCTGATGCAAGGCAGTATAGAAAGTTTTGTAGTGGTCTGAAATTCAGTTTTGATTAAAAAGGGCCAAACGAGTAGTTGTCATAAGACTAGGAAATATATGAAGGTGATGAACTATGAAATAACAATATACCGATAGGGTCAGAATTATACGGATAATTATATATACCAGCAATGAACAAAAAATAGAATGCATGAGTAAGAAAGAGATAGTCATATAAAAATATTATTTTAGTAGGCAGATTTAGTTGACATATTAAGTCATAATTCAGATGAGCGTCCAACATGCTCATATATTTTTTTCATGTTTATCTCTTTCTTACTCAAGCATTGCAAACAATTTTCTTGTTGAGGTTATCTAATTGCATCGGAAAAATGGACGGAGAGCTTAATATGCAATTGACTTCTAGTATCTGCATAATCCAGGTGTTTTGTTTTTAGAAAACACTGAATTCTACGATACTAGATTTTAAGTCATATATGTCTATTTCTGTCTATCTCGTACAAAGACCATAATAGTTCTTTATACAACGAGTAGCTAAAATTCCACTTTTTGCAAGCATGAAGAAAGCAAAGAAAAGCCATAGTTATGCTAAAAAAGATTACAAAACATCAATGTAATTTTTAATTGAAAAACTCATTAAAGATCATGTATGCTTTCATTGTTTTACATTGAAAACTCACAATATTTAATAAGCAGTTTTGACAGAATGGTGCAATAAAACGATAGACGTGTGCAATAAAATTTTTATTGTATAGTATGCAATAACAACATGCTTTTGACATATGGAAAGTGTCAAATAATAGCCTCCTTTAGAAAATTGTAGTCGAAAAATCATCTTCTAGCTCATTTGACTGTCTATGTTTACATTATCCACCACCAATCTGTATAATTATGGATGGCGTAATCGGTATAACCTTTTCTGAAATTCAAACTATACATGTATTGCTAAAAATATATTAATTCTAATAAATCTTTTATAATGATATTTATTCAGAGCTTAAAGGAGCCGTGAAGCGCAGTTGGGTAGGCGCAAGGCTTGCATTAAGCAAGTCCTCGGTTCGAATCCCGTGGGTCCAAGTTAACTGTGTTCTACTCAAAACCACAGACCTAAGAGATAGAGTAACAACACATCACCATGAAGCACACCTTACACAATTTTTGCTGCGCAAGCATAAAAGGCACGGTCTAGCTTTGTATCCTGAATCCGGGGCAAGTTGAGCATTGTACCGCCAGATGCAAGCGCATAAAGCACCAGCCTCTATACCGCAAGGTAAAATGAGGTTAACGATAATACAACACATACATACATTTATTCAGAGCGTTCACTGAAGTTCTCTGTGTATGCCAATTCTTTATCATATCATTGTCTACATACTTACATATACTGAAGAATAAATGACGTTAAAAATCTGAAAATCTATTGTCTTACTGTACCAATGCTCCGACGGCTTTCTTCTCTTTCAAATTCTTTTTCCACACTCTTTGCCATGTAGAGTCAACTAAAGTAAATAATTTATATCTTTGATTATTTCTCTTCATGCGGTGAAATTACATCAATTTTGTTTCGTTATGATTTTTAAGATTTCTGAATTCAATGTACACACTTCGGAATACTTTTGTTGGGAGAATTTATTCAAGACGTTATTAAAATGTCTCAATACATCTATATTTTAAATGTCTTCTTGTCTCAGTGTCTCTACGTCTATATTATGTAGCATATAAATTGTAATATTGGAAAGACAACTTCCGTGAAGTCCTTATTTGTGTTTAAGCTTATGTTGTGGTTTATGAATAGGCATTTTGTCTATATACTTGTATCTCCTATTTTTACATGTATTTTAGTGAATCCTACGTGAAGAATTCTGAGCATTTCCTGGAAATATTGGCTCAATTGGAAGTAACGGACCAGGACACGTTGGTCAGTTTTGGTATGGAATCTCTGTTCACCAACGTACCAGTAGAAGATTACTAAACCTTATACAACAATGATTCGTTCCCCAAGGACTCCGACAAGACGTCCCAGAGTAAGAATGTACCTCACGATGACTTACTTTTTTTGGGAAAGAATGTTCTACGAGCAAAAGGAAGGAACCGCTATGGGAACCCCGTTATCCCAGCGATTGACAAGATATTTATAAAAGCCTTTGTAGAAGAAGCTATTCAGTTCACCCATCTCAAATCTAAATGCTGGTTCCGTTACGTCGACGACACTTTCGTTATATGGTCGCATGGAAAAGCAGCTCTTGAAGTTTTCTTGGCACACCTAAACAACCACCATGCCAAAATAAGATTCACTATGAAAACTGAAGAAAATGGATGCTTACCTTTCTTGGACGTGTTAGTGAAAGGAAATGCTAACAAAGATTAAGCCATACAGTGTTCGAAAGAAGAATCACACTAACCGCTATTTACATGCTTCATCTCATCGTCACCGCAACAAAAAAGATCATTAATCAAGACTCTTATTCATCGGGCCAACACTATTTATCACAAGGACAGTAAACCACAAGAACTAAGACATGTGAAAGAATCTTTACCCAGAAATGGCTACAGTCGATAATGGTTTGCGGAAAGTTCGTTCCCCACATTTCGTTCCCCACATTTCGTACCCCAGATTTCGTTCCCGGGATATTTCGTCTCCCCACATCTCGTACCCGGAAACTTCGTTCCCGAGCGTCTCCTAGATTACAGAGTGTTGAAAAACGAGTGCAGCAATCGGAATGCAGTTAGAAAAATGGAAGATATTTTAATTAATTAATTTATTATAATAAACTTATAAGAATAGTATGTCCCCCGATTGAGTTTACAAGAGAAAATTAAATTTTCCTTTTAGTTTTACATAAAAATATTATAGGAATTAAAATTCCTGCTGTGTTTGTAGAGAATTTTAAGAAAATTTTCAGTTTTTCAAAATAAGTCGGCCTTGACAGTTAAGCAAAAATTATTTTCTTTTCAGGTAAACTACCCTCATTGTTCATAATACGGCAAAATATTACTAAGAAAAGTTGTTCAGAATGAGAAATTATGGCCGTATACAAGATATAAGGAAGATATTTAGATTAAACTGTAATTTTTAATAAATAAAATTTATTTTGTTCTTATAAGTATATTATAATAAATAAATTAATTAAAATATCTTTCATTATCTAACTGTATTCCGATTGCTGCACTCATTTTTAACGCCCTGTAATCTAAGAGACAAATTGAGCTCTCTCGGGAACGAAGTTTCCGGGTACGAAATGTGGGGAACGAAATGTGGGGAACGATATACCGTCGATTATTTTTTTCGTAGAGATTTCAACCAATCAGAAGGCTGGATTTAGTTAAGTTATCTTGTATAATTTCGATTATACAAAATCGATTATACTATAGTAACTTCACTAGGCAACGCAATACATAACTTTTATCAACTTGATGTTGTTTTCATGAAGACGATTTTCAGCTAGGTTAATACAAACAAATCGAGCTGCCAATAAAATATTTATTTGTTTTTAATATTAAAATTTACTCAAAAAATAATCAAATCGAATACAATTCGTACTTCGAACAGGTTATACTTCTCAAACTTCCTGCACAATATCAAATTGTGTCAGTTTGACAGAATAATCCTCCCGCTGACGCGGTCGGACTATTTAACCTGTCAAACTGACACTCTTTTATTATTGTGCAACAAGTTATCGACATATAACCCGATAATATCGAAGTACTTATAGTATTACTTCTGATAATACATCAGGAAAGCATGTCAATACACCATAAAACCGAAGGTACCTAAACTCAAACCTATTACGTCTGCTTTCATTCATCGCTGGAGTAACCGACAGAATAAGAAAGGTCGTAGATAAGAAAAATGTCGGTGTCTGCTATGATAGAATAAGAAAGGTAGAACAATTGATCCCTCCCAACAAAGAATATTTGTCCAGGCTACAGTCAGAAATCGTTTACCATCTCCAATGTACTTGTAGCAAATCTTACATCGGAAAAACGGGAAGAAGAATCCAAATCAGAATAAAAAACACCAAAGCCACACACGACTTGGAAATGCACAAAAACCAGCCATCGCAGAACACTTATTAGGACCAGGGAACCACGGAATAAATTACGATTCCGTGTAAGTACTAGCGAGGACTAAAAAAATACTTCCCACGTGTTATTAGGGAATCTCTAGAAGTTATTAAAAATCCGAACAATTTCAATCAAGAAGACTTTTACCGCCTTTGTAATACATGGAAGGTAGCGCTGCAAAACCAATCAAACCTTAAACAGGTTTCACGTGAGAAACCAAGCGGAAAAACGACAAGTCTCAATAACATACAATATTTACATGAGCAGCCAACAAAACTTCTGAAGAAGCTGACAGGATGAGCAGCGAAACGTCAAGTTTAAATCGACGACCACGGCATAACCCGGAAGAACCTACCATTATAGACAACGGTCGTGAAAGCCGGCAGTCAACTATGGATACTATTAGGCTACTATGCACTTAATATGGAGCAATGCAAGTAACCACACAAATTACTCGCTCGGCGTCACGAACCTGAATCTGATTTATCTTGGACATGTTAGGGGGAAAGCGGTAATCTTAGAGGTATACTTAGAGATGCTTTCCTAAATTGATCTTTACCCATTAGTCTAGCAATGAAATAACGTTTTGGTCAGATATGGTATCGTGTTAGTATGTAAGATTGGTCAGAACATGGTTAGGGAAGCTTAACATACCTTATATCTTATCGAGATAGCTCAACCTAGACCACTGACGATTTTTGGGCCTCACCCAAGTGTGTTAAGACGATGATTGTGAAGCCCAAAATGAACAGCAACTGAGGCTTATAATTTTAAAAAAGGTAATAACATGTGTAACGAAAGCTTTGGGATTTTTATGAAACTAGAGAAATATAATTATACGATGCATTATCAAGTCGCCCTTGGAAACAAATCTCTGGATATCAGAATTTATGATAACTACAAATTTTGCAATCACATTGCTCAAGACTACGCAAGGAGACGACTGCGTACCATAGACGATTTCAGACCCGTCTGGTTACATTGTTTCTGTAGTTCAGTGTTTAACTGTAAAAAATCCTAATTAATTTGCGACATTAACATCATATAGGGTCCGACAACTGTTATCACCTATTATTAGTAGGCTGTTACGGAAACAATATTTTGTTATTGACAATTCTGTTGTCAGATTTGTGTGCGTTAATTTATGCAGTTTAATAGATCATGGATAAGTTTCCAATTAATCAACGTGTATACGTGGTTAAAAGCTTTATACGAAGTCAATCGGTTGTGAACATAGTTTATTTCGAGGTTTGGTAACATAACATGGCCGTCCAATTCCACGATTGGACGGCCCCTGATTTCTTTTTGTGGGGATATCTGAAGAAAAAGGTCTACGAGAGGCGTTCTCAAACAATGAAAGACCTTAAATTGCGTATTTCAGAAGAAATAGAGAGTATTAGACCAGAATTGTTGAGAAGAGTGATGCAAAACTTTAGACAAAGATTGCAGTATTCAGTACTGCATCCAGGCTCAGGGAAGCCATTTAAATGAAGTAATATTAGGAACTAAAATTGCACATAATGAAGTTGATATGTTCACCTCGAATTTGTTTCAATCCATTACTTTTCATCCTTAGGGCAGGTCTTGGAAAATAGGTGATACCAGTTGCCGGACCCTGTATTATATTGTTGCTGTAGACTTTTTAGGCTGTCTGCCAATACAACTGCGTACCCTACATGTAGGCAGTTTTTATCAACCTGTATTCTGGGATTTTTTTAACGTTTATAAACATTTCTTCTGAGGACATATTTAAAAATCCACAGTTCTGTTGTTATTCTGGTGTACAAGCTTTTTTTCTGAATTATGTCTCTAAGCACGTATATTGACAGTCTGAATCCAATAAATATTTGTACCTATTCTTCGATTTCGATCATCTTGCAGCGTTTTCGTTTTGTTTTCCAGTTTTTCATATATTCGCTATCGAATACTTGAACAATTGATAATTAATGCAGCACACGAATATGTCACATTTCATACCTCCGTATTGTTGTATACAAAATAGAGTCGAAGAAAACCTTCCTTTTTACAGATATGAGATCTATTCTTGCATTTTTACAATATTTTTTGCCTATATTCCTTGTCGTAACTGCTCAATTAATCGCTACCAACCCAAAACTATATGAAAGGTTGTATCAAACTAAATACATATCCTTTGTGACGACAGTAACAGATTTGGAATTGAAGGAAAAGTAATAAAGGATGTCATTTTGGATGAATGTAAAAACGGTAGCTGAAGAACGACATAAGCTATAAGGATTACGCTATTCTGTGTGGTATAGTAATGCTTGAACTGAACCATGTTTGGGCGGAATTGGTCGCTTCTTTATTTGTAGGTATTTGTCGATTTATATTCGCGTTACCCGTAATAAACGCTAAGTGGTCACCGCAGTACGCTGTCAGATTGATGTAGTGACAACACTCGTGAACTGTTGAGCGTGGGTCGTGAGCTCAAATCTGGGCTCGGGCACAATTTTTATAATAATTTTAAGAGACGTATGTAAATTATCTGTATCACCTTTAATTCTGAAATTCCGTATTATAGGCGCTGTCTATTCCATTCATGGTCTTCGGTCTGGTATTGATAAACTGTCGACTCGATTATAGACTAATTTCGTCCGCCAAGTCGTCGCACATATGGAGAGATCATGTATGATGATAATCGCCATACCATATTGAAACATTGAAAGCACCGTTTTGAGGGACGGGAGTTTGAAAGAGTGTATGTCAGAAACCGTTCCATGCCAACAGTATACCGGAGTATTGATAAGAGTTTACACCGTCCCATATTGTTTTTATAATTTGTTCCTTTTTATGTTGTTTTATGTAATCACTTCTGTTTTGTTTTCGGTGGTTAAGAAAAGACATTTTAAAATACTATTATTGCTTGATAATAAATTTACGATATAATGACTAATTTATTCCCACTGAAAGGTATTATTTCAGCACGTGGCAATTGTATTAAAATTATCTTTATAGGAGAATATTGATATCCTTTATACGCCGTTATCTATTTTCGGCTTATCGCGCCATACAGTAACTTATATAACGCCTAGACTATTAGCTGTTCCGTGTTTGCGGAATTTATGTGATCATATTGAATATGACGCAAGCAAATTATATTTTTACCGGAGCAAACACTCAGCATCACAATTAGTTTTATTAAAGTTCCGGTTATTCGTGTATGTCAATATTTGCACCGATGGAAGAAACGTGCCGCGATAAGCCGAGCAGTGGGGAAATATTTCAATTAGTAGACCGAAGTATAAACACAAGCACTGAAAATTCTAATTGCTGCTTTGTAAAAAGTAAAGCCGATGCGCTTGCTTTATGTGTCAGAAATTTCTTCACCGAATCCACCTAACTAAAATAATATTAAGTATATTGGTTTCGATTTCGTCAGCAGGTACTTCTTTCTACACTTCTGTTTGGTAGCTGCTATTACATTTGGAAGCACTTATCAAATACTCATGTAAGCTTAGACCTTGTATGCTGGAATTGATTATCCCGCTCACGTTGACAGTATTTGCAAATGATGCTTCAGAACGCAATTTCTGTCTGCTATCAGCTTTTTGTTTCATAAAAGGTAGTGCTTGACAGGAAATCTAATTTACTAGAACTAATGGATACGTCGAGGACTTTCAAACCAAGTGTATTATTATTATATTGCCGTTGGCAGATTTTTTTTATAAACAATTCGATATGTATTTCATTCACCATTCGGGACAAAAAGAGAGAAACAATTCTTGTTAGCTATTTATTGGAAGTCAAATGTTGATAATGGTTAAACATATACCTCATACTTCAATTTTCTTTATATAAAAACTTTAGGGTATTCCCCTTTCAGTTCATATTAAGCAGAATTAGAAGTAAAGTAAATTACAGTTACTCTATGTGAGCTGTAGATAACAATCAAATAAATATATTTACGCCTGTAAGGGAAATGATTAATTTAGCCAATTTATCTAATTTATCTTAGTAAGCAATTTAGTGCATCGATTTTAAATATTCTAGACATCATTAAGCTGGTTGCATAGCCGCATATTGCGAGCGTTGTTCAAACGATCTGGATGGGATGGGTGTCTGACCTATACTCTCATAGTAGTAAATGCCGGCGGTCTCGGTTGTAATTTAGGTTTTAGACAACAAAAAGATACTCTTGTTTCATGGGTCTATTGTGTTCTTATATCAAGTAAAATCAGGTAGTTACATAAAAGACACCCTGTATAAGCTGAGGTAATACAGTATGGTCAAATGCTTTAATCCTCTAAGGTCTACTTAGCTGTTGAATTGTTTGTATTCGTTAAAACGACATTACTAATATCAATTCCACAGCCCTCCAGGGCATAAAAGTATTGGATCATATGGTTGCTAAAACATAATACGAGACCAGAGCTGGGCAGTAATTATTTACTTTTTAATTAAATTACTAATTAAATTCCTTTTTGTGTATTTGCCTTGAAATTGAATTACTTTTCAAAATGCGGTATTTGTAATTGGGAATTGCCCTTTTTGTTAAAAAGTACTTGAAAATTACTTTTTGAATGTAATTAATTACTACATTCAATTACTCAATTACTTTTGTGTAATTAAATTACTCTAAAGTATTTAAATTACTTTACAAGTATTTGAATTACCTGTGCTAATTGAAATTACTCGAGGTAATTGAATTACTTTGTGGTATTTCAATTACTATTGAATTACTGACCTCGATTGGGTGCCAAATCTCCAGAAGGCAAAAGATAAGATAAGTTAGATATTAAGCAAACCGCAATAGGGTATTCCCCAAGTAATAGAAGCCTAATTTATCTGGCGAGTCTAAAACAGCAACTATCGCATTTTGTACGCGCATCACGAGCAGTATTGCCAGATTTGGGGACAAGTTCCTAATTCTAGGGGATCTGAAGAGGCTGTTAACGCAAACTTTAGTAAAATGTGATTAGCCACTTTTCTAGGGTTTTTACTTACAATTTGGAGGGAATATTAGGGAAAATTTAATCGATTTAATTCTGTTGAAGGCATCCAGCTTTAATAGTGGTTTATTGTTTGTTTTTAACTCGGTAATATGAGCGCGGATACTACGCGTCAGATATGCGCCTGAAAATTCCCTTATCATCGCTTCAGAAGGAATGATGTTTAAATCACGTATTTGCCATTATTAATCGCTGCGAATCCAAACCGCAGTCTTTGCAATACTTAGCAAAGTCGACAAATAAAGTTCTGTTGACCGCCGATTAGGTTTGGATTTTGGACGCTTAATTTACTTTTTTATGGTGTGAAGTACCGGTTCGTTTGAAAATTTTGTTCGTGTTTCGTTATTTTTTTAAGTGAAATTATAAAACAGACGTTCACTGGATCGGAAATAAGACTACCCAAAAGGGTACTACTTTCCTCACAAAAAACATCTATTTTACAGATTTAGAGATAAAATCACCTAATTTACATTTTTTTAACAACGCAAGTAAAAAATTTTGTCGTTTTTATAATTACCCATAATTAAAATTATCTTTATTTAAAAATATCTGACGTTTCGCTAATTCATTGTTAGCTTCTTCAGAAACATTTCTTCATATTCAAAAATTTGTTTTTTTAAATCGGTAGTGAAGAACGTCGAGATCGGCAGTGAAGAACGTCGAAATCGTCAAATAAAATACGAGAAATGGGCAGTGAAGTAATCCATTGTTTTACGACTTTTTGTAGGCGGCTGGCCGATAGGTAAACGTCAACCGACGTCAACATAACCTACAAAAGTTGGTTAAAATGTTGTAATTTCGCGATTTAAAAAAACAATGTACCCCACGGCACTGGAAGTTCTTTTTTATCCCTCATGTGGTTTATTTGTTTTGGTCCTACAGGCCTCGGCAACTAAATCCGCAATCGTGATAAAAAAAACTCAACTTCAGTGATAACCTATGTGGAAACTAATATAAAAAAAAATATATACATTTGAACTATACCTTCTTACTGAAGGGACTTTGTACTAAGGTATATTAGGTTTAATCGGTTTATTATAACCTAAGGAATCTATATCAAATCGGTGTCGCTTTTTTTTGGACACCCTGTATAATTGTTATCCTTGAATTTATTTATTTACTTACATCTTACTTCAAAACAAACTAAAAACTTTTGGTTTTAGTGAACGGTGCATGTACCTACAAGATTTAATTATCAAAATACCTTCAAAAGTGAAAGAGTATGTAGGTTACTATAGCTAACAAAACCTAAATATTAAGCATTTTTAGATTACGATTACGAATCGACACAACACTAATGATAGTTGCAACTTGCAAGAAGGTTCTACTAAATAAAACTACGTATATGACAGTAATTTTTATTGAAAGTAATTGAAAAAGTAATTGATGTTGTACAATTACAATTACTAAGTAATTGGTAATTGAATTACTATTTCCTGTGAGTAATTGAATCTCTGGTAATTAAATTACTGCATTGGGCGGTAATTGGTAATTAGTAATTAATTACTTTTTAAAAGTAATTTGCCCAGCTCTGTACGAGACTAATGTTTTAGTTACTATGTTAGCTTTTTGAAATAGTCTATTACTTAACGAGAGTTGTAAGAAGTTTTTTTACGGACAAGTAGAAAAAGTTACGCATGGGCCGCGTTGCAATAAATGTGTAATTCCACCAGTGTCTAACTGCTTTATAGCATGAGTTTCATACTATACATCTATGATCACATTAAATAAAAAAATGCCAAAACCGTTCCTGTCTGCACCGCTTCCTACAAATCCGTTGTTGCTGCCAACATAATAAATCCTTAAATTTCTAATTGTAAAATCATCCATTTTAGACACGACTGTGAGTAATAACGCGCTTACACAGTTTTTGAGTTGCACAATTTTGACCATTTACAGTGTAGTAGTTGCAGAAAAAATGGATTTGATAAAAAATTTTTGTTTAATATATCGTAATACGATAGATTAGATTAGCTTAAGAGTAGTGTTCTTTTATTTAAATCCATGACGTGGACAGAGGAATATAAAATCACATCCACTTGTCATAAGCATATTGATTAGAGGAACAAGGAAAAGAATATTTTTCAACCTTTTAAACCACTCACAGGCAGCTGCTGCAGACGACGCCTTTGTGCTGACAGATTATTGCGCATATGCTCAAATTCAGGACGCATCGAACACTAGAAAGCTTACATATTCGCCCGCTGACGCTGAATAACTCATTCGATACCGACCTGGATGACCACTTTTGAATGGCTAATTACAGTATGGATCGCCCACCGCTTCCTTTGTTGGCTTACTGGCTACCAAATTGCCATATCATAATATCTGCGGCGGGACTTCGGTACATCTGTACATCTAACGGGCTGTTATTTAAATACTTATCTTCGCTTGTAGGTCCCTAGCAAATGCAGGAACACTCGCCAATATAAGTATACACTCCCTCAAGCTTCAAACCGAGACTGATGCTTTCTCTGCAAAACTACCGCTTCCGGTATGTGCAAGCACGTATAGGCGTAGTATCCACAAACATTTTGGCACGCGTTTAAAATTAACTAAATGAAATAACTTAAATACATATATCAACAAACAGTAAAGAACATATACGTACAAATCGGCTGTGTATTGTAATCGTATCCTAAATGCACTCAGACGAGCCAGCGCTAGCCCGCTACACTATCTCTTGCTCTAAAATTTTTATAGGATTTTGAGTTATTTTGGTTGATACTCGAAGTATTTCAAGAGTATTGTACACTGAGCTGATGTTGCCCTTACAAATATTGCCCTTCTCGTTGTAGTAATATAGTGTTTTAAATTTGCTACCCAGAAAAACTTAAATAGTGTACTTGAATAATATGATTACACTATTATCAACTGGATGATCCTAAAAGCATTGCTGCAAAATGGTTTTAATAAATAGTCAAAGTTTTATTTAGTTGTTTTTTAATTTAAACTCAATAAATACTTAGAGTACCACACTGATTCGAACAGAACTGAAGCACATGATTTCTGCTGTTCAAGTACAGAACTCGAGACAGCAAATTTTACTTAAAACTGTAAATTGCTGCATTTATCCATTATTCTGTGTTAGGTTGTTCCACGTCCTGGTTCTTTACTCTCCATTCTTCAATATCCCTTTTTTCATATCTTCTTTCTTCAGCATTTTTCTTACCAGTTCAGCACTAATTACTATTCATTGTAGTGGTCAATAAAGTGTGTCACTATATACCGCGCTATAGAGGACCAGTAGGCCTCCGTCACTAGTTTTTATTGTTGTACTTGTACTGGTTTATATTTGCAATTATGTTTATGGAGTACTACACGAATGTTTTTATTTGTTCGGTAAGATGGATTTCCATTATTCGCTATCGCTTAAAATTTTAGAGAAAATCCTACGACACTCATTAATGACCAATAGAAAAATTAGTTCACGAGCCATAACCAAGACAACAACAAAATTTCTTGGAATTTTTTTGTAGGTAGACATTACTTCTTTTTAGGGTTTGTGTCGTTACGATTTTCTTAACCGAATCTGCATTCGAGCATTAATTCATATCCGGAAAATATTTTTCGTGCATTCCAACAACGTCCTAATTTGCCCTCGCGTCCCGCTCGGGCAAATTAATACGACGTTGTTGGAACGCACTCAAAAAATTTCCGGAAAGAATTAATGCTCTTATGAGATTATATGTGAAAATTTGTCGCCTCAACTAACGCTCTATTTTGTATCGTTTTTGTAGAATGTGTAACTTTTGAAAATTTTTGACATATGTTTAAAAATTAAAAATCATTTTGGCTAATTATTATAAATTCACTGTAAAAGGAAGTTGTGTCAGTGTATCCCACCAGATTCTCTAATAATAACGAAGGTGTAGTGGACATTTTGCATAATTTTATATTTTTTATTGATCTAGTTCCACATGAATCTTGTTTTAACCAAAGACATTGTCCAAATTTTTCCCTAATTTAAGCAACTTTTGTCATATTTAATCGACTATCTAACTCTTTTAGTTTCTGAGAACCCGTTGGTGGTAGATTCACTGTACAAAAATACTATGGTTTTTATTATGGAATATAAGTTTTTAATTGATTAGCGTACATTAGCAATATTATTAATTTTGACAATAAAGTACGTTTAAAAACAATTAGAGGTTTAAATATTCACACTATCGGTTTAAAAATCCTCAGTATAGCGCTAGGAATATTAAATAGAAACAATTAATCGTGCACCATGTTTCTTGTATCTACTATTAGTCGGCGTATTTGTACTAGGTGTGGGAGGGTAGGTATGCAATCGATTACGAAAAGTTTGCAGTAAGTATACTTTTGAACACGAGTTTGTGGTATAAGGCCCATGCTTTCATCTCCCATTAGCTTTTCCTTGTAAATGAATGTCATGAAAACATTTGTTGAGATGCGATAGTTTCTATGACATTTATCCTTTATCTAAACCTATTTTTGGACGAATAAAGTCATCTCTAGGAGAATAATATTTTATAGAAGCGAAGTAACTTGCTTTTTATCGCCTATACAAACTTTTTAAAATGTATTGCCGTTCAGCGTAACTGATGATCCTTCGTGATTAATCGTGCCAAATTAAATAGCGATTACTCCACAGATTTATCCCATGACTTTTTTCCTGGGGTTAGTGATTTCAAACAAAGTTCTCAGCAAACACAATACTATAAAATTCAAATTTGTTGTAAACAATACATTATTCATTAGTCACGGGAAGCACAGGCCACCCCACGGAGTCAATTTCGAATTAATCGTTTTCCATTATATTATTGGCATATGAATGTCAATCTGCAATAATTGCAGTTTCAATATGTGCAATGAGTGATCGTTATATGATGGCTGTAGAGTAATAGTGCAGTTCCAAAATTAACATACTAGCCAAGGACTGGCTTCATTTAAATTCTGGTTTTGATATATAAATAAAAGTATGAAAATTATATTACGACTTTGAGGTAGAAACAGTAAATTTGTCTTTAACGTTAAATAGAAAAAATATAAAGAATTTTCGGGTTTATATAAATACGTATAATATAATTCGCATTGAACACCCTTAATTATAATGCTTGCAGTTTGCGGCTATCTATATTCTAGTAAAATGATGACAACGACTGAAATTTAGCAAATATTGGTTTTTATGAGAATAAACTATATACCTCCCTCGTCTAAAAGACGAAGAAAGTATTATGCTCTCGAAAAAATAACCTTCAGAGACTTCTTAAGATCGTTTTAGGGTTTCTATATCACAAAAATAGTATATTACTTTACAAGGGATGTAGGTAAGATAGTAAGATAGTGTAAATCTTCCTACATCCTGTGTAAAGTACATAATTTTTTTCACTACTTATACTTATATTTTCTTATGTAAAATAAATGGTATTACCAGCGTACATACATCAAACAAGTAGAGACACTCATTGCAAAAGTTGAAACCTGTGTAGAGTGCCTGGGACAGTAACTCGAGGGGTATTTCTAAACTTGACCATCAGATGGCAGCACAAAATTCTACCAATCAGAGCCAGTTACTAGCTCTGCTACCAATCATATGTGACAAATTAGTGGCGCTATCTGTTGGTAATATCGGAAAGTACTCCCCGGGAGCCATTCAAGGTCATTCAAATCGGTATTTTGACATCAAAGGAACCGACGCTGAGTGTCTCTACTTGTTTGATTTATGTACGCTGGTATTACCTAGCGTAAAATTATGACTTTTTCTAAATTATAGTACCCTTATAGCGCTGTGACGTTTTGTTTGACAGTTATAAACGCACTGTGAAAAATTCTTAGAAAAAATGCATGAATACGATTGCGAGTGCTGTTTTGTGAGCTTTGTGATTGTATTCTGATTAAAAATGGATAATATTAAGAACGATTATGGTTTTCTCCGTGTTAACAAAGTGGCAGACATGGCATCTTATCAGTTGTAATACATGCGGGATGTAAGTAATTCACTTCTCTGGGGATGTAAGTAATTCACTTCTTTAGGGAAGTAAGTGCATTGTCATGGCAACTGTAACAATTTTTGTAATTGTTTCCTACATCCCTCAAATCTGACAGTGTAAGGATCACTTGCAAGGAAGGTAGTGAAAAAACATGTTTTCTCAGTTTGGTCCGTCTGTCAGTCTGTCTGTCGGTCTGTCTGTAGGCACAGTGGTGTCGCAGTGGTTAAAGCATATGACCCGGTCCGAGACGTAATGGGCATTGCTAAGTTATTCCTTTCACTGTTTCAGTATTATTAGCAATGTCAATACCTATTTTGTACATAATTTGGAACACTCTTGTTTTTCCTGATACCTCTGGAATTTGTAATTTCAATACTTCTTTGCGAAGTTTTAGTAAAAGTTTTGGCCCGAGACATAGAACGTCATATAATATGTTACCACACATAACACGTTCTTACTTTTACGATGCAAGAAACATATGCATTTTCGTTGCATAAAAGTATTGAATATGTCTAAGTAATATACAATATTTTGTCTAGAGAAGTGTCTATTAAACGTTTAGTTAAAACAGAATACTGCATCATTTTGTCAGTAATAGAAATGTAGTGTAGTAGCTTATGTAGATCTTTTGTATCGAACCGTTTAGATTTCGTTAAATATTTTTGAAATTAAAACTTTGAAGAAGGTACAGCTCCTGAAGAACCCGAATGTACCTAAACTAAAAATGTATATAACAAATGAGTATTTGAATATGAAAGTGGTGGAAACGCAAAATTTGTCAGTTTGACATACAAGTTTTTCTCGTGTTCGGTTTAAGAAGGCTGAGGTAAATAGAAAAATCTCAATGCCCATGGTCACCTACTTTGATTTAGATGTTTCATTAGTTTTTCTGACTCAGTATGATACTTCCCCAAGGTGAATGACAGCAAGGTACTTTACATTCTTCTTCCTTCACCACCGCTCCTTTCTCTATTCTATTCTATCTTGTGTTACGATCAGAGTGCGTCTTTATAACTTTGCATGTCTTTGAGCACGGTTTAATCAATTTCGGCGTCTATGGCCAATAATTTTAATTTCGTGGGCACCCTTCCTGTTTGAATTTTGTTTTATCGGTGCATTGAAGCGATACTGGCTTGGCTTGGTTTCGCGTTCTTTTCCTTTTATGCAATGGTGGCAAGCAGTTAGATTCCTTTGAATTGTTGAAAGTTTCTGCAGGTAAATTGACGTCGTTTAATGGAATTCGCCCTCGCTGATGTTAGCCGTTTCAGGTTCTTCAGAAAGTTTCTTCTCACTCCGATTTCTGGCGGGTCCTGATTGTGCACTAGTGGCCCATTTGCACGTGGCCCAAATTAATTTGGGTTAAGTCGATTGAAGCTTCTATCGTATCGCGTTTGAGACGTTCTTAGTTCTATTTTAGCCATTCCTTAGTCGCAGATTCGGAGCCCCATTTAACACCCTTTGATGTTCACGGAATGTTTTGCAGTTTTACAATAGGACAATGGCATTGATCCTGTGACGTCCGTGAATGCACATTCCGAATCCAGATTTTTCTGTGTTATTGGGCTTAACCTCCGATGTTCTGTGCCGGCTGACATGACCATTCTGAGCCGGGGGGACTCAACAACAGAAATGCATGTTTTGTTTTCCTTACGTTAACACTAATTGAATACTGTCTACAGTAATCCAGTGCCTCAATTGCGTTTGCTGAAGTTCCTGCCTGGATTCCTTCAGAATTCCGTAGGTTTTACTTTGGACTTTCGCCGTCATTTAGAGATCGCTTAACGAACTCTATTGATTCTCCTCAGAGTCCATAGAAACAAGTAAATTAGAGCACTTAATGAAATTCATTCTCCGAGTCTAATTTAGTCTCTTTTACATTATTAAATTGTTGTTGGTTCTACGTAATGTAGTTTATCTTTGTACATCTTAAACTGTTGTAATTGGTAACTTACTCGGAAGGCGAGCTTTTATGTTTTGAGGTGCATCCTATTGTTGCGTATATTTATGACCTTGTTTTTTAATATATTCTTAGAATATTCACCTGTACCCTGGTCTGTGTGCTATTTTGTTATGCGATTATTATACTGTGATATGAATACCTTGCCTTGGTCATTGTTACTGCTACCTGGATTCGTGTGATTTCTTTCAGGTTATTGTGCTACTTTGAGTTTACGAATTCTCTGTGACACCTGGATACATTTGTCGTTAGTTAAAAGATTCGTTTTAATTAACGTTTAGTACTTAAACAATTCCACGCCGTCTCCTGTGAGGTAGCTTGGCTGTAATTGTATCCACGTAGTCACTTGATTTTGAGAGTATGAGACAACGAATCAAAACCTGGTATCACGTTCTTGTTCTTGCATTTAAAATGATAATATCTTGTTAAACAACGTAGTATTAGTATTTTATTATTTTTTAAATTTATAATAATTTGTATCACAAGAATAATATTTTTCAAATAATATCTAAATTTTCTTTTAACTATATCTAAGAACAAGTAGAACGGAATGATATGCCTTATATTTTTTATTTAACCACTAAAATATTTTTTTGGTAAAATTGTAACGCCACATTGTATTTTTTGGCGTTCCTATAATTGATTGCGCTCTTTGTAATTTTGGCATTCGCATCTATAACCTTTTTGTGCACAGCTCGCATCTTTATTTTCCAAGCGCTGCAGTCAGGAAAAATTTCGAATTTTGAATGCGCAGGTCGCCAAATTTTGGGAGACGGGCTTTCTTCTCCGCCCAGACTTCGAGTCGAGAGGTTGTCCTTAAGATTTTCCCCTCGTGGCAAATCCAGATCTCGAGTAGGCCGTGGAGCGTGCGAGCGTAAAATTTAAACCGCATACATAAACTTTTGCTCGTTAGCGTTCTTTGGTAAGCACATGTTGATTTATTAGGGCTCTGAACTAATTAAATTGGGAATTAGGCCTTTATTGCTACACCTTGCATATTGCACGCTCCTGAGCGACACTGCTAGTCGAGATCACCCCGTGAAGCATTTCTGCACGCTGAATTTTCTTCATTCGTCCAATAAGCTGTAGATATCACCCGTCGGAGTAGCTACTACTTAGATAAGACCATGTTGAAGCTACATAGTGAGTGCACGCTGTCTTTTTCTGTTAACTTTTAGTGGAATGTGTGTTGACGGAACAGGCGGTTCAGCGTGCGTAATTAGACGGTGATACATAAACAAAGGCCTTTGGTTACCAATCACGCGCGGATAGAGTAAGCTATTGGCTTATCTCGCCGATGTCATTAGCGATTTCAAATAGGGATCTTATAAAATTCAAAGTAAGTATTCTAAAAGTTTTATTTTAGCCTGCGATAGGGCCGCTTTTTTGTCAGTCCAGCCGCTACGAAGTTTGCATGGCATCCTAGGTTTAAATATTTTGTTGACATAATAGTTTTGAGGTTGGCACCAATTATAATTTATGACTAATTTTTCTGCTATAGTGCGCCAATTTTTTACATGGAACTCCTAAGAGTCGCTGCTATATTCTACCGATTATTTGAGATAGTCAGCTGCAAAATTTTATTACAACCGAAGGGCATTTTAAAAAACAGTTGATTGAAAAAATCTTCTATGCTAATGGTTTTCGCTGTATTTTTTGATTGGCAGGTGGAAATTTGAAAGACAACAAAAATACTTGCTATTTTTCCACTCTTTGTTATAGTACGTGATCTAATATTGTTCTGGTTGCTACTACACATCAAGTATAACGAGTTTTACTAACTTCTTTATTTGGGTCTCAGTCAATACATAACTTATCAACATAAACTGAATGCTACAGGAAGCTGCTAAACAAATTTACCTTCGATCTACTAATAGCGTACTCATGACATATGTAGTTGAGAAACTAACCGTATAAAGTTACTTATGATCTGTTTGTGGAAACATAAACGGATGTAGTGTCGAAAACTTTGATTGAATGAGTTATCTTTGAAACATCTTAGCAGCAGGAAATATTGAAAATTGCTCACGTCAAGAAACTACTTCTATTCATCCCAGTGATATGTAAAATGTAATTAAAAAAATCTGTAAAATGCTTTACCCAGAACTTCGCTCGTCGACATTGTGACACTAAATAATTTTAAAAATGAAATTAAGTTAAGAGTAAAAATATCTTCACGTTTCTAATAAATTAAATAAATTATCAAATAAAAAAATTCGTTACCGGAGGGATTTGAACCGCGGCGCTTGCGAATGTGAACAAATTCACCGACCAATTTCTTGCTACTCTATGACGTTCTGTTCATATTGTTGGGTTTCAGCTGGCTTAATTTTCACGCCGGGCATGTCTTAAGAGAATTAATTATATTATTTACGTCAATAAACCAATGCAGATAATTCTTTCACCAAAAAAATCTTTATTTTTAAACATATCATACGCAGGATATATACATATATTTATGTGCAATAGTTTTTACGATATACGCCGATGCCTAGCCCAAATTGCGTTTCCCGTGTATTTCAAGGTTGGGATTTACGCATTTATGCGGCTCGGGGCCTAAAAATCAAAGGAAAATAGAGCTAACAATATCTTAACACTTTCATTATGCAAATTAAATCAATTATCAAATTTTAAAAAATACCGGGGAGATATTCGATCTACATCATCTTAGGATACAATTGTAGATAGTCGGATAGATTTAATTGCGCCATGCAGAATCGCTGATATGTCTGCGACGCGTGGCTCTATTTAAGCGAACGGTGTTATTGTTGAAACTCTTTGAATTTTTTGCGATCTTATCTTGCATTTGTTGGGTTCTACTTCCTCAAGACAGACAGACGCATTTGCGAAAACCTGTTTTTCGTCATCTAGGCACTCTAAAATGTGAAGATCTGAAGAAACCTCGGAAGGTGATTTTTTCGCGATTACAATACTTTATCCATATATTACGCCGCGCGCGGGTATGAAATTTTGGCTAAATATACTTTGTATCTGCCAAGCAAGTTTTTACCTTGTTTCAAGTTACTATTCGAGTTGCTGGACATATTTCCGAGTTGCGAATTTAATTAATAGTGCCGTGGCTAACCTATACGCATTGTGTTTCCTTAACTTCAGGAAAACAATTCCCGTTAGACAATTGTCGAGTTCCATCCATAATTTATTTGGAAAATCTACGGAGGAGGTGTGCTAGACGCAACTTCTTGACTTTAGAATAGTTCTCCTTAATTGTCCGCCCCAGTTATATGTTGTTTCCTAATTATACTACAAAATTTGAACAAATAGAGGTGATTTGCAGTTTTAGATCTTCGCTACTATAATAGACAATAACATGCCACAAGCTTGGCGAGGTTAAAACAAATTTAGTGTAGTCGGCTGGGAAATAGGCAAATCTTTCACAACGCTTGGAAAGCACCTCCTAAATCAGTCTCATGGCTAATGCAGACATCAGAATTGAGATCACGAAGAATATACAATTTATTACTCGACGTTGTTATTAGGCGTATAATATAGAATAGAGGTGTGGTTAAATGAAATTTAGAATTAAAAGTGAAGTTCGATGCGCTGCTCTCCATTTAGGAGTTTGGCCAGAGACTTCCAAAACTCAGTGGTCTAGCACACCTTTGCTGGTGTTAAATAATGTTCTCAGCATTACACCATCGAATATTACTTACTTTCCTAGTATGATAGTCGTGGTGCCAGCACTTAATTTTTAAAACGATTCAGTGAGCCACCCTTTAGTTGTCAGATCTGAGAATTGAACCCTTTATCTTTAACACCGCAGCCAGGTTCCTTAACCACTCACCGATGAGAATGTTCAGATGCTAATATCGAATTTGATTACAAATATATTAAATAGAATATTACATACGAGGGTGGATTTATAAACTCGTAGACCGACCAACCAACAGTTGTTGCACAAACATGTTGGAATGAATCATGTCAATAACTAAACAGAGATAATTAATGTTACTACTGCTAACACTTTCTAACTTTAATTACCCTAAGTTAAAAAGTGGATATTGATATTACTATGCCACTAAAGCACAATGCTTTAAAAACTCCGATTTTTGTGTATTAGAAATTTTCTAGCATCTGACAATAATTTTTCTACACAAAACTACTATTTTCTGCATTTTTCCTATCCGATCTCTCTATTCTCTACTGAGGAAGTAAGAAATCGTATGGAACCAATGGATACAGTGGTTTGGATGCTTAACGAGAATGCCCGAAAATCGAGGGCTTAGAAATATATTTCAGTGGGTTCCAACAGAAATAAAAAAGCGGGGAAGATCTAGACACTCTTGGAACGAAGGGATTAGACATCGACAAGCAAGAAAGAAGACAAATAACGAAGATATGCCACAGGTTAGAGACGCTTGGAGAAGGGGAGTCGGTAGACGGCGTATTGCTGTATTATGACAAATTACGTGCATAGTAGTGATACATTGTATTGTATTATCCAATCTCAAATATATTGTGATGGCTTGATATGGGGTAGAATAAACCTTTGAATATAATCTTTAATTATTTGATTAAATTAAACAGCCCTAACTACCACACTTTTTGTAATTTGCCCGGATATACTGTAATAATGCTTTTAATTTCTCGTTCTAATTTACTCTCATCCAAGGGTTAGTCAGCTACATCTAATAAAAAAAACAAATATGAACTTGCTTTTGCTATCATTACTAATTAACTACGTTTGGCTATCAATAATTATTTAAGGTCCTATTGTAAAATAAACATTTAATTGCAAACACTCTATCGCTATTTATATAATGGGATTTGACAACTGGGTTGCAATTTTTAACTAATGGGAACAAATACAAAACCAAAATGGTTTCCTACTTTCGAGAATTCGTAAACAAGCTGACAATTCTAATTAATTTCTCGCAATTAACGCTGTTGCTATTCGATAACGATGAAACGTAAGTATTCCGCGTCGTAAACAAAACACTTATACCTACCCCACGAACCGGAAGTGACGCTCTAAGGAACGCTAACGAAGTACATTTACAAAACTAACACTTTTAGGAGGCAATTTGATCTTTTGATGGCTTCTCCGTTGAATATAGGACTACCTGCCCTTCGCTGGAACACATACGATGCTCTGGATCACTCGTTGTTGTTTTCCTGCAGTTAGCAAAGTCTAAGACTGCACTGGAACCCACCTGGTGAACGGTTGATGCTCTCGGACACATCTGGAATCGCTTCCAGTGAAGCTGGGGCCTCAAATCTCGTACTCCGCTGTGCTACAGGACCGCTATTCTCTTATTCACTCATATAGGAACTTATAAATTTGGCTGGACCTCCGTAGAATATGCCCAAAACACCACAGCTTCCACTGGACCACTTCGACGCCTCGTATTTTAGCTGTGCCGAAGCTCGATATAAGGCAAAACTTCCACAACTAACCCAGGACAAAATCACTCAGTTAAACAACACTTTTAATTTTAACTTGGGTATTTATAAAATAACTTGATTTTTGGGACAGCTTCGCAATTTCACAATCAAAGCTTTGGAAGAACCTATCTCAGTTTAGTTTACAGTTTACACATTGTTGCATTAATTGCCAAGCATGCTCTGATTTATTAAGTTTTAAGCAAAGATGAAGCTATTCGAAAACGTCATTGTGCAACTATTTTCATAGCCTATGCTATTTCTTACCCCTTTCCCATTGACGCTACATCCCTTGAAGAGCCCCGGTCATGCTATTTCTTAACAATTCTGAAATTCAAATTATTACATTGACTGAACATTCTTATAATAAATATTTGGTTTGCCGGTTATGTTTTTAATACTATTAATTATTATGCGCAATATAAACGCTACTAAAATGTGTTCATAACAATATATATATATATATCTAAAATACCGCTAAACTATTTATTAAACAAGAAAAATATAACTAGTTTATGGCGAATACATTGCTCTTTTACTTAATACAGCTTTTAATTTAACTGATAAACTAAAGTATATTCCATTATCGTCGTTAACTACCCGGATTTATACTAATAAACATTGAGAAGAGCTCGGGTTCATGCTAATGAGATTATGTGTGGGAGCATAGTGGGAAAATCTACCCGTTAAATTCGGATGAATATAAAGTTAATGCAGCTAATAAACGATTTTCAATTTAATTAATACGAAGTTAAGCGAACAGTTTACATTCACATGACCGTAACAAAAGTGATAAAATTAAGCTTTATTTGCACCATTTATATAAAGAGGTTTGCGTAACTAAATTTCCAAGATTCCAATCAAAATAAATTACCTCTTTTATGCTATGGGATCTAACTGCAATTTATCTGAATTAGAAGAGGAAATACGTTTAATTAGGTATTAATTAAAGCTATTCAAAAATTCGTTTGCATTTTTCCGATTCGAACTAAATATCATTGTTTATTTTTTTATTTTTAAAATGACTTATGATGAGATAAATAGTGTCTACATCTTGACAATGAGGTGTACATACGTGGTTCTAGGTAAATTGCTCGAATGCAATTGCCGAAAACGAATTGCTCGAAATCAGTTGCTCGAAAGTCAATTGCTCGAATGTGACTTTGTTCGAATTGCAAGTTTCTCGAACAGCAACTTCTCGATTATCTGTTGCTCGAAAAAAATAAAGTTGAGAAATAGCCTTAACTCGAATCAGTTAATATCAAATATAAAAAAAATATAAATTACAAATTATACCATTTATTAATAAAAAAATAGGTATAGGTATGTGATTAAGTTAAAAATTATAAAAACCAAATATTATATGTTTTTAATATGATATATTATGTACTATTCCATGGACATAATTATATATATTTCTGTCATGTCCATAATTATTCACTAATCTTCGACTTATGGTGTGTTGTTGACCGCTGACATATTGTTCTATCTGTAATTCGTTCACACTCTGCTCCCTCTTTAATGCCGAAATAAATTTCCAGATGATAAAACCACATAAATTCGAGCAAAACATTTTCGAGAAATTGCGGTTCGAGGAACTTGTATTCGAGAAAAGTTACATTTGATTTTCGAGCAATTGATTTCGAGCACTTGATTTCGAGCAATTGCATTCGAGGAATTTTCCAGAGACGTATATACGTACCTCCTTAACAGTGATAGAAGTTTTAAGATATAAGGATATTGTAACAATGGAGTACGTACTAAGATCGGAGGCAACAGTGTTGTGTGTCTTTCACTTTACGCAAAACATGTGACCGCAGCCCTGAAAACCTAGAAGATAATGGTATATGCCTTGACTGGATGATATTCCTTAAAGTAAAGAGATCATAAGGCGTCGAAACTTTAATATCTATGAAAGTATTATACGAGACAATATTCCTTACATAGTTGAAACATAAAGACTCACAGCTTGAAAAAAAACTGAACTGTTGAAGTTGACGTAAGAAAGAAAGGCCACGAGAATATCAGGAAGATATCGACTTACGACAACACTAAATAGCGCATGGGCATATAAGAATCAAAAATGCAAGATATATATTAGAACCATCTCGTTTCTACAGCTTCTTCTATTTCCTATTTTCATTAAGTCGCTGGTATTCCTTCTTTTCTTCTTGTTGGACGGCGGTGCATCATAGTGTGTTTTGCTTAGTGCTCTACCGGAAGTTATATGACTGGTCCCTATCATATTTCTTGCAAAACTCAATTCTATCTATGATGCTATCGCTTACAGCCTCTATCACAAAGTAACAAACGAATTTTCACCGTGTCAATAATAACACGATCGAATCCCGAAAGTCGTTTGTTCCTCAATGACAATCGCCGTGAAAGCCTCCGAAATCAGCCTCTATCATCTTCTTGTCTTACCTGCATAAATTTGTCGAAGTTTTGGATTAAAGTAAGAAATTCTGCCTGCCACAGCTGCTGGGTGGATTTAGTAGCTCACAAGCTCTCATTGCTGATGCCAAATAAAAGAGGAAGGTTGGGACCGTCGGACCTGCTCCCCGTCACTCCTAAAAAAACTAATTGCAAATAGCCTAAAACAAGCCTCGGACAAAAATGGATAGATCCAAATAGAATCGACCCAAGTAACGAAAAAGAAAAATGCATATTGAAACGTGGAACGCGAGAGGTTTATCAAATAAAAAAATAGAAATTATAAACGAAATGAACAAACTGAAATTGGACATACATGACGTACAAATATGTTAACGTTAAAATGCTCACTGTTGGAATGATACTACGCGGAAAATAAATAAAGAAATATGAATCCATGACAGTGCATCAACAGATAGTTTGAATACAGCAATAACATCCATTTTATGAAAAACTGTCGTGACAACTAGACACCCTATCTGTAAGAGCCGAAGTAGTAATTATTCGAGCCATAAATTGAAGAGTTCGAAAAGAGAAGCGAAAAGAAAAGAGCAAAAATGCCAAGTAATATGACAGGAGAAAGAGTAAATGAAAATGCATAGAGGATAGCATACCTGTGTAATCAATATGAACTAATTGGCAAATAGTCTTTCAGAAGAAATATGGGAGATACTAACAGAAACAGGGTTAAATACCACACTCACAGGAACTACGCAATTAATGTATAGAGAAAGTACAACATCAAAAAGTCTGTGACAAGGTTGCTCGATATCGGCAGCACTGTTCAACTTACATGTAGAATAATATATGTTATAACATGATCAAGTGCTTACAGCACACTTGTCTTGCATGATAAGGAAGGTAAACGGATATTATACAAGGTGGGGGACTAAAAATTAGCTTCGAAAACAACAGAATACGTGGTCACCGGCAACAAAGAAACGTCAAAATTCTAAATAGAAAAAATTAAATAATGGTGGTTAAGAAATTTAAATACTTAGTAACAATAATCAATAAGAATGGCTGAATAGAAACAGAAATGAAGAAAAGAATCAATCACGGCAGAGCGACAAGAAATTTAAACGGTGTATGGTGGCAGAAACATCACTAGAACAGTGAAAGTTATATATCGATCAACACTAGGGTGTATAGTGACCTATGGAGCCTATGAGCCAAACAAAATTACTAGCAACGGAAATGGAGGCATTCCGAAACAGTATGAGAAAGAGTAGAGTAGAAAGAATCAGAATCGGATACATAACGCGCACACAACTTCCTTTTACAGTGATCTTATAATAATTAGTAAAACATTTGTGTTTAGCTTCCCTACCACATTATATAAAATACAAAGAAAAGAAATCAATTTAGCGGTATTCAACTGAAAAATCAACTATCTCACATCAATACACATTAAAAATACTTATAATCAAAATGAAATGTGTGAAAATAATCGTTTTTGAGAAAATCTAAAAAAACTGAAAAATGACAAAACTTCCGGTTATTCGATTTTCTTCAATAGCTTGCTGTAGCATCTAGATAGTAGACAAAACTTATATGTGAAGTTTCAAAGCCAGATCTTGTTTCGTTTTTGAGATATTCTGCTCACACACAGACAGGCAGATCAATGAGCAAAAACATGTTTTATGGATTCAGGGGACTCTAGAACGTGAAGATCTGTTGAAAACCCAAATTGGAATGTTTGGGGTGAATCCAATACTTTTTTTATTGTAAGAGAAAGTAAAAGGGGACTACCGAGAAAATCGCATTAAAGATGTATTGCGAGAGAGAGATCTACAAGATCAAGCGTCGAATAATAGAGAAGAGTGGAAAAGGGGCGTAAAGAGTAAGCGATAACAGTCGTAAAAAGCTCAGTGTCGAAGTGGCAGTTTCAAAGTACAATTTGCTTGAAAACCACGTTTATGCATATTGCTGTCCGTCATTTCGTCGTATAAGAATGGTAAAGACAATAATTGAAAAGGCTGACGATATTAATTTCATGTATTTAATGTTTCTTTAACGACAAAAGCGAGTTAAAAAATAAAATTATCGACTAATATGGTTTGCAGTAGTTTTCAATTTCGATAGAAATGTTTTCTTATCAAGTTGTCAATATTGAAATCAAATTTCAACTTACTTGGTTCATATTTGCAGAGAGGATCTCGGAAAGTATTACAGATAGAGGAACGGTTAAATGTGAAAGTAGTGCAGTTTTACGAGCATGCTTTAAATGCTGTTTTTGTTTTTCAGAATATAGCATTGGCTTACTAGATGTTTCAGAAAAACTGAAAGTTCAATTTTTACATCCCTCGTCTGAAAGAAGAAGGAAGTATTGTAATCACGAAAAAATCACCTTTCTAGATTTCTTCAGATTTTCACGTTTCAGGGTCCCTAGATGACGAAAAACAGGTTTTCTCAATTCCGTCTGTCTGTCTGTCTGTCTGTCGGTCTGCCTGTTGGCGGTATAACTAAACAAATGTTTGTCGGAGGAAGACGATATTTTGCATACACATTATATATATATATATATATATATATACCTGGAATGAAACCGGTAAAATTTCAGACAAATATATACAGGGTGAGCACCTTAAAAATAAAATTTCATTTTTTTTTTATTCAACTTCGTAATAGATAGAAGTAATAGTTTGTACATAGTGCAGGCTTTATTCTCACCAAAAACGGAAGCCAATAGATACAGAATAAATTTTTTACAATACAAAGACGAGGCACAATTAGCGAGTTACTTAATATAGCTGCGAAGCAGAAATACGAGATGTTGATGCTTCGTGACGCATATAGAAATTGCACGGTTTCTTAAAATCCCAGAAAATGTTGGAGCTGCACACGCGGTTCGCCTGCCGTTCGAATTGGACCACCGGTAACTTTTTTTTTAATTTGAAAATTGATTTAATTTATTAAAAACGTAAAGATATTTTACTACTAATTTAATTTAGTTTTTAGGCCGAGAGCCGCGTAATGCGCAAATATTTTCGCGAGGCTGTCAGGCTGAAAATAGACGAATTTTATGCATACATCGCATATACAAGCTTAGTTTTGAGTATTTCTCGATGATTCTTAAACTAGTGGAAAACTTATTCTTTCTACATTCAGATGATTTCAAAATACTCTCAAAATTACTTTTAACAACTGCTACAAAAATTGTTTAAATAAAGCGTACGGGGGATTTGCGGGATAAACTTTAGCATCGAAGTATTTTGGAAACGATTACAGATACATCCAGCGTATGAAATGTGTCAGAAAGAATAAAAGAATTGTTAATGAAAGAATTATCTGCATTGGTTTTTTTATATAAAAAATATAATTAATTTTCCATTGTCTGATTTAGGTAGTTGAATCGCACCTCGCACACGAAACTTAAAACATGCCCTGCGTGAAGGTTAAGTCTGCTGAAACAGAACGATATCAACAGGTCTCCGTAGCGTTGTTAGAAATTGGTGAATGCGCTTTGTTCGCAGGCGCAAGCGCCGCGGTTCAAATCCCTCCAGTACGGGATTTTTTAAATTTGAAAATTTATTTAATTTATTAGAAATGTGAAGATATTTTTACTCCTAACTTAATTTCACTTTTAAAATTATTTAGTGTCACAATGTCGACGAAGGAAGTTTTGGTAAAGCCTTTTACAGATTTTCTTTAAATTCATCTAGCGCTCATATTGTTGAATTTAGAAAAAAAAGCGTTCAAACAGGAATTTTAGATATTTTTGAGCTTTAAAAGATGGAATGATTCAGTTTTTTATATAGCTTGTCATTTTCGAATTATGGCCTAAAGTTGTTTTTTTAAATGGAAACAAGAGTTGGCTATGACATTATTATTATTTCAAAAAAAATTAAATGATAATCTATAGTAGCTATACTTCAATAGGGAAACGTCGTCTAAGGGCAGCAAGTCTCCGATAATAATATGTACATTTTTCCATTTCCTAGGAAATAAGAATACGCTCCGGATAGCTACCGCCGTCTTGATAAAACTTGCATCGTCATATAACTGCATATGGAAATGCGGAGCAGACATTCTCCGACAATGTTATTAAAACGCTTTTTTTCGTTTTTGGCACAGACTCTCTTCAAAAGCTCTACGTTGGTACAAAGAAATTGAAATTTCGCGGCGAGTCCTAAAACGCATATTTATTTAATAACATACTTGTCTGATGATATTCAAAATTTAAAAACTCCCACATGATGGATGCAGTATACGTCGGCAAGCACCGCCTCGTTTCCTCAAAACTAAGTTTCAGAAGCAGATGTTCCTAGAGCCCGAATTTTCCATCGAGTAGTCATTGCGTTTGCGAAGTCGAATTTTACGTTTCGTTTCACAATAGCTTTCCTCGTCGTATTAGCAAAACTTCAAGGGACTTAATTTCCATATTGCGTCTTGCGAATATACACAGCCTTCTTAGCGCATATCACGATTGGTGCCAGGGTTGAGGAAAGAAAATTCATATTGCAACACCTCTCCATATTCTGTATGGAGTAATTTAATTAGAAGCTCACATGGGGATAAAGCCTGCATATATTTACTTGTAAATCCTTTCATTTATATTTAGGGGATAAGGTACTTAAACAGCAACATCAGCCTTGTGCCGGTTATTATAATTCAATCTTCAAAGGAATGTTTTGCGGGAAATCGAAGCTTTTGATCCGGATATATAGGTGGATTTAGTTTCGAATGTGCATTTAAATGACTATATTACGAACTTGCTGCGTTGTAATAAGGCTCCGAGGAAGTTCGAATTAAAATTTATCCATGCAGATTAACTTGCAGTAAAACTTTCTACTCAACTAACAACTTACTTATCCTAGCCATTCTAGTTTAAATTACAGATCCTGAAGGCTGCATCCTTCTTCCCGTATCGCTGGAAATTACTTTATTTACGCCATTAAGCCGCTCGTCTAAAGTATTGAATGAGCGATTAATTGCTCCTACTGATCTACATATTTGCTGAAGCGTTTAAATTATTAGAAACAAAGCAACCAAGAATTATTTCTAAATGTTTAGGAAATGAGCAATTTATCAGATCTGAATGGAGCTCGTTTTGAAATAAATAAGAACAGTTTAATTTAAAATTCAGGAAGCAATTAAATTCATTTGAAGTTGACGTTTTGGACCTTTCAGCGCAATTTGCTTCTGATTTAATTGTAAACTCGAAGATACTTTTAGCGAGGAGACAGAAGCCTGCTGTTGAAAACTTTAGTATCATTTTGTTTTGCTTATAGTTAACTAGTTAGACTTTCTGAGAAGTTTGTAATTAATCATTTTTGTGCCGCCAAGCAATTTCACAACGTGGTCTCGATTTGTAAGAATTTATTAAATTAATATACAAATAATAATTATTATTAATGGCAAAAAGAAGAAACAACTTAAATTCGAGTTCCATGCACAAAACATAAACAATGTAAAATTTCATCGGTGCCTAGTTACATAACCTTCATTGTTCTTTAGATAACTGCTACAAAAACTCCTCATTTTTAATCTTTTACTTTTTAGCTGTACGGTAATATTCCTTTACCGTACATGGCAAGCATTACCATAGGCAATGAAACAACTGTATCTGTTCGGTAATATTAGTTTACCGTTCATGGCAACCATTACCATACGGTAACCGATAAACTATTGAACAAACCACTGATGTTAAGAGTTATAACAGCCTTAGATGTTTAAAACCCTTGCTCTACGCATCTGCGCCAGTTATCATACTCATAACATCCCTAGATTAATAGCTAACGTTTACAGATTACCCTTTTTCTGTGACGTCAGAAATAACAAAACATATCGTTTAAAACGTATGTCTTATATGGCATTGAAATTCAAGAAGATTGTTTAGATCGCAGGTAGCAGACTTTAGAAAGAATTGGCATATACCTAACCTTTAATGCTAGGGATGCTCTAAATAGCACATTATTCAAACCAAGACATCCTTGACCTATGTAATTCAACTTTTATCCTCCTCGAAGAAGTTCCTAACGCTTAAAATAAGATTTTAGGCTGCTCGCTTGCTTGTTATTGCGGGTTATTTTACTGCCATTTTGGACAAATGTCATATTGACAGTATTATAAAACAAGCCATACTTAAAGCAGAGCTGACCAACAACTGCATATTTTTTGTTTCGTCCAGTTTCTTATAGTTAAATAAAGAGAGAAAATTGTTACGTCACAGCAAAAGGGTAATGTGTAGACCTTATAATACGTGTTTGTCGGCTACTGTCAATGCCGTTAAAGTGTTCCCTATACTAAGTGGTCATGTGTCTTCAATATTTTTCTATGTCTGTATAATAAATAAAAATTACGTTCACACGAAAGTAGGTATGGCGGCACTTGAGCGTGGGAAAATTTTGATAAGCGTGGGAACTGGGTCATCTCTTATCATCGTGGGAACTGGGTCATCTCTTATCATCGTGGGAACTGGGTCATCTCTTATCATCGTGGGAACTGGGTCATCTCTTATCATCGTGGGAACCGGAAGTGTCGACTGATAAGCGTGGGAACCGGAAGTGTCGACTGATAAGCGTGGGAACCGGAGCAGGTAAAGGTAGGTGTACAGGTATGCAGGTAAAAGTTGCAGATAAAGGTAAAAGTGCATTTACGGGGTCGAAAGTGCATTTAAAAGTGCATTTACGGGGTTCAAGTAAAGGTAAAAATCTGGTGTGATACACTCACACAACTTCCTTTTACAGTGATCTTATAATTAGTCAAAAATTTCATTTTTAATTTTTAACCATTTGTTAAAAATTTTCAAAAATTACAAATTCTACAAAAACGGTACAAAATCGAGTGTTAGTTGAAGAGACAAATTTTCACATATAATCTCATAAGAGCATTAATTCTTTCCGGAAATTTTTAGAGTGCGTTCCAACAATGTCGTATTAATTTGCCCGAGCGGGACGCGAGGGCAAATTAGGACGTTGTTGGAATATTTTCTCGGCAGCAAGTTCCAGCTTCTCAGCCTGGTTCTTTAAACTTTCGACTTCTTCTTCAACGCCCCAAGTACGATACACAGCATCGTGGTCACATTGGAATGCACGAGCTTCAAACTCACATTTAAAACGCTCTAAAGTACTTAGTAAATCAGTGGGTTTAGGCCAGGACTCTGCCGCATAGCACATCCACATTTTACTGTTTACGAAGTAACCAACTAGAAACGACACTTATTTAGCGCTATTTATATGTATTTATATACGATAATTTCGGAGGCGTAAGCTTAATAACACCAATTAAAGTCGCAAATCAACGAGTTTCCTTATAGCACAATGGTCGCTTTATGTCTTCTAGATTCGCAAAATTCAGACTTTTAACCCACACTAAATAACCTTAATATGTTTTGAAGTCTGCAAATAATGTCATCTTTGTTTTCTACATCCGGGTTCAATTTCAGCCTTTTACTGTGTAATACGTTGCTTTTAACAGATTAAAACAGGAAGGTTTGGTCTCCCTCCCATGCTTTGATTATGGAAAGAATATGTACTATTATCGTGGTCATTGATACAGTAAAGAAATTGGAACCGGAAGTATAAAACAAAGATGACATTATTTGCAGACTTCAAAACATATGGCTATTTAGTACGGGTTCAAAGTTCGATTTTATCTCCTAATTATCATTTTATTCATTTAATCCCTCCTACCGTCACCTTGATTCGCATTTCTTCCTTAAATGCACTTGCCTTAAATGCACTTTCCGGATACCGGATGTCGAGCTACTAATAATTAATAATTAATATAAAATTGTAATACTTTGCTTTTAACAGCACTGTTCTATAATATATAAAATCGATGCAGTACAATTTTCAAACACCGAATTAATTGAAGCTGTTCATAATGCATGAGATAAAAAGTAATCTCATTACGCATTTTAAAAACAGCTCCCGCTTTATCACAAGTGATCAGAGGTTAAACGGATAAAGAATTTCGATATGCGGAAGTTCACAGCTGAGGTTTCGGCTAGAATAATATATACTACCATATTATATAGTCGAATGATTCATAAAAACTTTACAATGAAATCGGTAATGTGAATGCACAAAAACACATGCAGCTCCTAATTATCATTTTATTCATTTAATCCGTCGCCTTGATTCGCATTTCTTCCTTAAATGCACTTTCCGGATACCTTATCTTGTATGTCGAGCTACTAATAATTAATAATTAATATAAAATTGTAATACTTTGCTTTTATCAGATTAAAACTAACACACATCTTTATCTAATCAGACATTATTAAAAAAGGCAAGGTCAATGACTCTTTAATATGTTGTTGTTGTGATTTTTTAATCGCGCAACCTCATTCTGCTAACGGTTTCACAATTACCTGGCTTCAATTTCAATTCGAACACCTACAGATGACTCTTTTTAACACTTAAATGCACTTTGAACCCTTAAATGCACTTTTTACCTTTACGTGAACCCCGTAAATGCACTTTTTACCTTTACTTGAACCCCGTAAATGCACTTTTTACCTTTACGTGAACCCCGTAAATGCACTTTTTACCTTTACTTGAACCCCGTAAATGCACTTTTTACCTTTACTTGAACCCCGTAAATGCACTTTTTACCTTTACGTGAACCCCGTAAATGCACTTTTTACCTTTACTTGAACCCCGTAAATGCACTTTTTACCTTTACGTGAACCCCGTAAATGCACTTTTTACCTTTACTTGAACCCCGTAAATGCACTTTTTACCTTTACTTGAACCCCGTAAATGCACTTTTTACCTTTACGTGAACCCCGTAAATGCACTTTTTACCTTTACTTGAACCCCGTAAATGCACTTTCTACCTTTACCTGAACCCCGTAAATGCACTTTTTACTTTTACCTGAACCCCGTAAATGCACTTTGTACCTTTACCTGAACCCCGTAAATGCACTTTTACCTTTATCTGCAACTTTTACCTGCATACCTGTACACCTACCTTTACCTGCTCCGGTTCCCACGCTTATCAGTCGACACTTCCGGTTCCCACGATGATAAGAGATGACCCAGTTCCCACGATGATAAGAGATGACCCAGTTCCCACGATGATAAGAGATGACCCAGTTCCCACGATGATAAGAGATGACCCAGTTCCCACGATGATAAGAGATGACCCAGTTCCCACGCTTATCAAAATTTTCCCACGCTCAAGTGCCGCCATACCTACTCACGAAATATTGTCCTAGCAGTATTTAGAAAATGTGAAACAGACGTATATTACTTTTTACAAAACTATGTATGAAGATTAGAGTTTTATCATACCCCAGATTGGAAGCTACGCACTTTCCTCAAATGCTTTCGGAGAGTGATCACTTTCTCCACTCGGCTAATAATCATACTATTTATGATTGGCTAAAGCTGACAAATGTCAGACTGAAGAAGTTAATTTCTTGCTGAATGCGTAACCATTGTAGGAAAAATGTTATACGTAACTTATCCGAAAACGCACTTTACAGGCTTTTACTGAATTACTATTACCTCTAGTTCTGCAACTACTAGTTGACTCAAACGTGCGGACTATAACAAACACATTTTTCCAAAATAAATAATAGAGCCCATGACCCATACGTTATTTTAAGTCTTTAATTTTTACCGTGACTGAAAGATAATAAATATTTGTAGCGAATACAAACGCGTGTTTTTTTTTTTGGTCTAGGCGAGGAATATTTAACGTACGATTTTTTAATTTCGGTAAAAATGTTACTAATGGGGTGATTACGACAACGCAAACGTCGTCATCCTCTTCTTCATAATACAACAATAAATCTATACATTACGTAGCCTTTTTTGTTGAGTGATCAACGCGTTTGACTAGATATGCTAAAATATTATTAATCCTAGATCCAAAGTGTAAATAGAAAAGTTTTAGGGCCGCTTTAGTCTGTCCAATTTAATTCTCATGTTCCTTTTTAAGATAAAATGTATTTCATAAATTTATAACTAATATACGTACTGTTATATCGACATAGGATACATGTGAACAGTTTTGAAAATATAACTAATTAAGGACAAATGCCCAATATTTGTTAGAAAATAGTTATTCGTATACCAAGGCACTGAAGTTTAATTTTTTATCACGAATGTGGAATTTGGTTCAACCACATGAGGCATAAAAAGGGGCTTCAGTGCCGAGGAGTACATTATGTTCTTTAAACTAAAAAATCTCGAAATAATTTTTTTCAACCAAATCTTGTAGGTTATGTTGACTTTTTTTGTCACCTACCTGTCGCCCCGCTAACTTTAAAAAGTCGTAAAACAATGGTTTTATCTACAATTTCTCGTATTTCAATGACGATTTCGACGATTTTACTGTCAAAAAAAATGTTTGCCTTTAAAAATTTACAATTTTATCCTTTCTGAAAATATTAATATAGGGATTCCCTTTCAAACACATTTTTGCAATCATTTGAACTGAACATTTCTGAAGTGTTGATGGTAGATATCTTCTCCTTCTAGTTTTTCTTCAATTCTTAATGGGGGCGTTGAAGGTCATTTGATTCATAACTTTGTAAGACATGACAATTCATCTATGTATAGACGAGGTAAGTGACCTCTTCCTCATCTTTTACTATCAACTATGCCTAGCCTCATTTCGGAGAATATTTCCAAAAAACATTCGTTTGTGTATGAGGATTATGTGATAACTTCCTGGAATTATTATAAAATTAAAATTATCATTGAAAACTACAATTAATTATCAATTAGTCTATGTCATGCCCATCCATCGGTTGATTGAGAGCGCATCCATGCCCGTGCTGCCAGTTGGGAGTTCGTACGCGAACAAAAAATTAGGCGCTAACTCAGGATTGCAGGGAAGGTCTTTCACAACAGTCCACCGGAATTTCTTTAAGCAATCTTGACTAAGCGCTGCAGTATGTGGGCGTGAACTATCCTGGAGAAGGTAAACATTTTTACCACTAAGCTCCAGTATGTGGCCTCTTAAAACTCTTTTTAGATTTTCAAGTATTTTTAATATCCACTAGCAGTAATTGTTTATAAAAATTTGATCAACAATATGTCTAGTGATACCAGAATTTTGACGGTTCACTTTTGAACTTGTTTTGGGGAATTGGATGCTGCCATTGTTAGGACTGGTCCTTGATTTCAGACTGGTATTTGGAAGACATTTTTCAATTTTTGACAAATTTCTGTACCAGGAACACTTTCCAATGCCAGAAAACGAATCACCGATCGCTGCTGGACGATGCATTCGTGTTGCTTAATTTTGACACTAAGCAATTGTACATATACAGCCAACTAAATTTCTGAAGTTACATAAACAGTTGTAGTTTTACTTATCTAATTCTGATTATGTATCAATTTGTGACATACAGGTACTTTCCGGGAATCAAACAATCCTCCTACATTAACAAATAGTCAATATTTGGCGGCTGCTTGGAGCTCACGTGATATACAGTCGCAAGATCCATGGAATTTAAGTAACACGTAAATTTGTTACCGCACACTCTTTCTTTTATTGTATCTACCAACTTTCTGTAAATGGAGAGTCTTTCGACTTTGTAATAACCTTCCGTTCCCTAATTGCACTTGAGGTCATCTGTTAACTTCTTTTAAAATTGGTGTTAGTCTGAACTGATAGAATCTTTAAAGATATACCCGTAAACCAACAAAATTTATCATAGTCACTAGAAACCTGACATAGACAAATGTTATTCGCTAACTTTTTATTAGGAAATGGCAATGGTCAATATTCTTCCGCAAGTGAAGATGTAATCAATATTTTCATCAATGGCAAAGTATGCCATCAATTACAGAAAATCTAACCATTAATCCAGATAATATTTGATTATAATTCATGAGAAATCGAGCTTTAATGACAGTCGAAATCTATTCTGCTCAGTGTTGCTGAAGAAGAAACCTGGTTTTTACCTACAATTATGAAATACAGAAAGAAAGTGAACAAAAGAAAGGACTGTATTTTCCTGGGCAAAACAGCAAATGTTCAAAAAAAGGAGATATTGATGCTAATCTATTTAATAATAATAATTATAATAATAATAGTCTTTATTGCACATAATGAAATACATTTTACTACACAAATGAAAAAATTATAAAGAAGTGCAAGGGCGAAGTTCAGATTGGCTCTTACAAAGAACCATCTGCTTCTCCACTTAACCAAAAAAAAACAATATATAAATTTTATAAACATGAACGGCGATCCTACAAAAACAAAGTAATTAATAAAACAAAGGAAATAATTATGAGCATTGCACATCAGAATCCTCTCCCACTGTTCTGCAAACCAAGCAAGTCCATCTAACAGTGCTTCTTAAATCGCGAAGGAGGGTAGCTGCAACACCATATGAAAAGGACCTTTCAAAGAATTGAGTACCTACTGTGTGATTATAGTGCTAACAGACCGCGGTGCCGTAAATTGAGGTTATGAATGTCAGTTCTATATCTAATTTTTCTATATAGATAAGCAGGAGTTTTGAAAAACATTACGTTATGAAAGAGACAAGCCTGATGAAATAACCGACGATTTTCCATGTTCAACCAATTAAGAAGGCAGAGCTTATGCGGCACGTGTCCAAATATTCTAATACCGTATATTAGCCGAATGCATGCATATTTTATTTTTTGAATTTTATAAGACTAATTTGTATGGATAAACGGACCATACACAGCATCTCCGTAGTTGAACAGGGAAAGCACTAGTGAATTACACAGCATAACCTTAGTGCAAAAATCTAAAAAGTGTCTGTTAGAATATAAAGGTTTAATATTAGCGAAATATTTTTGAATTAGGTTATAAGTTTTAAATCGGACATTAGAATCCATAACGACTCCTAAATTTTTAGATTCGCTGTACACTGGTAATGTCATTCCATTAATTTTAATATTTACTTGAGAGAGAATTTCATCTCTAACTTTTGGCAGAAGAAGAACGGCAGACTTACTGGGATTAATTTTCAAAGCGTGATCTTTAGAGATATCAACAAGTGACCTAAGCTCAGCATTAACTAACGCATTTGCTACACAAATATTAGTTGGTTTAAATGTATAATACAACTGGGTATCGTCTGCGTAAAAATGAGATTTACAATTATTAATGGAATTAAGCAAAATTGGAAAATTCTTCTGATAAGCTAACACATTGTGATCTGTGAGACAAATAATTATTAATTAATAGTGCAGCGTTAGAAGTGAACCCAACAAAAGAAAGAATAGCCAACAGTATGTCATGGTTTATAGTATCAAATGCTTTTTTGCAATCTTATAATACAAGAATAGTTTGTTACAGTATCAAACTGATTTATCGACACTCGCGACTGTGTGAAGGCCAAATAACTCCGAGAAACGTGCACGCTCACCCTGCAAATCGTAAGAACAAGCTAAAGGCCGGCTCAGGTACGTTCAGGGGGGGGGGGGTCCTAAAACGAGACACCACAGGGCAGGCGTGTTAATGTATATATAGGGTGTTACCGAATAAATAGGCGCTACAAGGTCCAACCCAAGGAGACCCACGCTTAACCGAACCTTGAACGTCAAACAGGGTAGGATACTCGAATATTGACTCTGGGGAACAACAGTGTAGCGACAGCGCGCCGACCTACCTGCATCACTCAAGAATCGCTTCCCAGGTCTCGCCTTACATCGATCTTTATATAGGTACGGGATCACCCGTAAACAAACATGCACACAGACCAGGGTTAATCATACGACAAATATAGTAAACCAATCTATTAGGCCAAAACTCTGGCCGACAGTTACAAAAATGGCCGACGTAATCGGCTCACACAATACTACAGGCACAGTGGCATAACAGTCTTACCCTAAATGGACTACATAAGAACAGGTAAATTTAAGGATGCGCGCCCAATGCTTCGGTCAAATATTAACGGCTAAGCTATTTAGCTACCCTCACAAACGGGAATGGCTGGCAGGAATGCACTATACTTTATTTAGTGCACAAAGATTAATTACAGCAGTAGGCGCACCATGCTTGGGTTAACTACAAAAAGAAAACGCTGATTAATTGAGTTCGGTCAAATGAAATGCAAAACGACAAATATACCCTAGCAGCGTATTACATGATCTGTGCGCCAGTGAAATATCCGAATAAATGCACGCAGTGCGTCGAGTAAATGTAATGTAACAGCGTATTTAATTAGTTGCACACACATGCATTGTGTGAATGAAGGCACGCAGTGCGTCGAGTAAATGTAACTTAGTAGCGCACTTAGTGGCACACAAATGAATTGTCAAATACCTTGTTCTGAGCAGCTCGGCCCTGGGACGGAACATCAGAATGATGCAGACGGCGGCGATCTGTCACTACAGCTGTCAATCATTATGCTGGGGGGGGGGGGTGTACTTCGATAATGTCCAGAGAAAACCCTTGAAATTAGTCGGGCAAGCCGGCGTAACACTACTTAGCGATCATACGCCTAAGAATCCGTTGAATTAGGCTACTCGCATTATTAATCCCATTTCTATGAAACGAACTTCTAAGCTAAACAAGTTCGCAGACAACTGAACGGGCAGCCACGGCAATTTTCGGACCTCCTCACATAACCTCACAAAAGCACACACTACTCACATCGCCTATTCGTCACCGTCTGGCTTGAAGAAGCTACAAGCAGAAAACTTATTAAAGGAGTCACAAATTAATTACAAGAACATACCGCTCCCGCATCCGGAAGAATACGGGCAAGTTGCGGAAACACAAGCACGGTATGTCGACTCACTCTGCCACAGGCCCCAGATCGAATGCCTCAAACCGACGCTAAAAACGGAGCTTCGCGCCAAAAAAAGAAACGTTTGTCTGCAAATCGCTAGATGCGGCCAATGGGAAGGCCGAAAGACGAACAAACCGTCTCGGTGCGATAGAGATCGGCAGTTGCTAAGATAGGCATTTCACTAGCTCTCATTGAATAAATTTTAAATAATTTGAAAACACATATTCTTGTAAGTAAAGGGGCACGCAACTGCATGAAGTGATGATGTAAAGATTGGCGCCGTGCGCTAGACCTTAAAATTAAAGCGAAAGCCACGCTCGTGTCTGACACTTTTTTGATGCGAAAAGCAAAACCGTTATAAGATGAACTATGGCTAGGATGGCCACGATATACAGGCAGGCTCACCAACTCTGTACCAAAACTGTGCGAAATGGTTAAATAGCTATCGGAATTGCAGAGAAATAAAAATAGCCTAACAAGTTAGTTTATTTTTATCAAGTTCAGAAATAATGTCGTCTGTAACATTTAAAAGAGACGTTGTACAACTATGTCCAGATCGAAGTCCAGATTGAGTATCTGGAAGAATTTTATATTTATTCAAATGTAGTTTAATTTGAGAATTCATTATTTTTTCCATAACCTTAGGTAAAACTGGCAAAATACTGAAATCTTTAAGTTGAGTAGGATTACTAACTTTAGGTAAAGGAATGATAAAGGGTTGCTTCCAGCAGGTGGGGTAGATGCTATTTTCAAAGCAAAAATTTATAATGTGACAAATATAAGGGAGCAAAAAGGGAAAACATAAACGCAATAATCTAATATTTAGCTTATCCAATCCAGTAGAATTGGAAGTAAGAGCAGAAAAAGTTTCAAGGACTACCGTAGGCGACACTGAAGAAAATTTGAATGTGTTGGCCACCTTATATTATTTTTGTAAAATGAGATGCAATTTAGAGTGCAAGTGCTATTATTAGCAATGCAATGAATAAAATAATCATTTACATTTGACAAATTTTCCGGAATGCAAATATTCATGTCTTTGAGGGTCCTCCAAAATGTTTTGGAATTAGAAGAGCTTGCTAAATGTTTCAGATCATTTTTCTTTTCCAGTCTAACAACATATGTAGCATGATTACGTAGAGTTTTAGAATAGTTCCAATGGGCTACTTCTCTAGTTTTCTTGAATTTAATTAAAGCTTTGTCACGCAAAGACATCAACAATTCTAAATTGTTGGTTAACCACGCTGCTTTGGGTTTGGTAATACGCGAGGTAATAAAAGGCGTATGTTTGTTAAATAACGCGATTAAGTAATCGTTTAAAAATTTTACTTTGGCGTCTACATCGTCATGATAAAATATAGTTTGCCAAGGAATTACTTGCATATCAGCAGAAAAGTTATCAAAATTGAAATATTTAAAATCACGGTAAGTTTTGTATATCGATCGTGGTTTGGCAGCTGGGACATTGACGTCATAATATACAAGAAAATGATCAGCAACTTGAAAGTCAGTAACACCAGAGTCGTTCACAATATCTAGATTATTACTAATTATTAAATCAATAAGCGTAGCAGAAGTTGCCGTAATTCTAGTTGGCTTATCAATAATTTGAGTAAGGCCAAAAGTTCAAGCAATGCGGTAAAACGATTAACACTACAATCAGTTGATTTAAAAAAATCAAATTTAGATCTCCCATGACGATTTAATTGGTCGCACATCATGAGCGATTCTTCAAATTCCTTTACAAATTGGTCTATTTAAATAGATGAAGTTGGAGGATAGTAAATTACACCTAATGCTAAACATAAGCTTGGTAGTTATAAATTAACCCAGAGCTATTCACTATTAGAACGTATTTTAATTACGTTATAGTTGATAGAGTTTTTAATATAAAAAGCTACCCCGCCTCTACGCGAATTACGATCTCTTCGAATTAAAATATATTCAGTTATATTAACATTCTCACTAGGTATATTATTACAAAGCCTGGTCTCACCTACAGCAAAAACTTTATAAAAATTATGAGTAACGTGTTCACGAAATTCATAAAAATTTGCTGATAAGGAGCGAACATTCTGATGCACCGATCTCAGGTTAGCACTCAATGTAGTACTTCTCATCTGCAACAGAGACGATGAAGCACTAAAACAAAATAAGTATCAGATTCAAGACGTAGATAAGTAGAGATTAGCAAATTCCTCTACATATAACATTACAGGTACACACAAGAGAACTAAATGCAGCAATTCCTACAATTATAAAAGAAACAAAGCAATTTCAGGAAAAAAACTAATTAAGCAGCAAAAAACAAAAATTTAAGTAATGCAACAAGTTACTAAATAAATTTATAAAAATTAACGCTAATTTAACTCCAACTCTGTGGCATCTATCTATGTGGTCCGTAGTAAGCTGCCTACCAAGCTTCTCAATAAAAATATCAAGTACGACCTTCTCCACATCTTCATTTCGGCCCTTTACGCCAAAGATTCGAATATTGTTAAGCCTTCTGTATTGTTCTCATCCATCAATTTTTTGTATAATTCAGCATTTTCCTTCTCAAGTTCAGTAACGCGCACTTGTAATTTATCACATCTTCTAGTTTTTTCACTACGGTATCCGTTAGTTTTTCTGCTAAATCTTTTAAATTGCTCGTGTCCTTAAAATATCCTTCAATGCTGTTTTTAGCTTGATTTTTAATATCAACAAGTTGATTCTGTGTAAAAACCATTGCGTTTTATCCACTTTACAACAAGACAGACAACTGAATGTGAATTTCTTTGATTCAAAAGGAATTGTTCGTGTAGGATTCCATCTCCTCAATTAGACGTTAATCAACACTTCGAAATTTTCGAAAGTCATCAAAGTGGTGTTGTTCGCCGCTTGCGCCCCTGTTACTTTTCTCCGTTCCACAAGCCAAACCAATCGGGAAAGCATTGAACCAAGGCGACTCATTTACATTACATATTCTGTAAACGTTCTAATCAATTAATCATTGAAACTAAAATTTAATGAATCCTATAAACATGTTGATGTAAAAAAAATTAGAATCCTTATAGAACATGGTTTGCTAAAATCACTTCTTGAATGTTTTTTTTTAGAAAAATATGTTGCAACCAGAAACAATCCGTATGGCACATAAAAATGCAGTGTGAAGTAAGAGGCCAAATAGCAACATTTTTGTACCAGCAAAGCTAACAATTGAAAGAAAACCAAAAGATTACATTCTCTCAATAGATTAAATATACAAACAAGTTATACATACAAAGCGCGTATATGCTTGGAATAATATGCACAATAAATCTTTAATTAAATACAAAGTCTGCTGTTAATGGAACAGAGCAGGTCGAGCCTAAAACAATATTTGTTTAGGAAATATACGGGTTGAGATTCCAAATCTCAGCCATGAGTAAATCTAGTGTTTCGCTAATTTCAGGAAGCGTAAGCGGACAGGTATTTGCTGAAGGCTGCAAAAGTAGTTTAAGGACTACAACATACAAGTTTCTGAAGAGGGTTTAACCAAGTATTTCAAAGCTGCATATTATAAACAGCGGCTGAGTAAAGCGCCAGTACATGAATAACTACAACGTAGAAATTAATGGATTAATTATTTTTAATGGCGCTAAAAGTGATTTCTAGATAATTTTAAGCTGTCGATAACATTTGTAGTTTATCAATTTCCTAGTATCTTTGAAGTGAGCTGTCACATTACTTTCCAATATTAAAAATGTCATTCAGTGTGAAAACATACTAAATTAAACATTGGAAACTCGTTTGATTAATATTGATAGACTAGTGCATTAGTTGATTGAACCTTTTGCAATTAAGTAATGGATATGCCGCCTAGAACTAGGTATTTTCAACTCACGGGGGGAATATAGGTGCGTGTATTTCACACAGCTGTGTGCTTAATCTAATTTTTATATATAAAATTTGTAGGGATTAACAAAACATAACATATTAAAGAAAATAAATTATTTTAAAAAAATTACACAACTGTGTATAACCATGAACGTAAATTAATAATGATCGATTGAAGTTACACGTATAACATCATTTTATGCAGGTAAATATTTTTAGGTATTCTAATAATAATTGAAAGCTTCGTATTTTCGGTTTGTGTTCAGCCGATAGTTTAAACTCAGGAAGTAATATTGAATGCGTTTAAAAATAAAGTGAGTTCAAAATATTTACTTTGCGGTAAGTACGCTGTGCCCAATAATAGACATCATCTGCTTTTTGCTGGTTTTTGTTTCTTTTTTATGTCCACAGTAAAATCAAAATGTAAATATTTTTCAATTCAGGACATAATCGTCATAATCGTGTCGTAGATACAGAACTGTTAAAATTCTGTTCACATTTCAGTTATTATTCCAAATGGTTCGCTATGAAGTAGTATGAAATAGTAATAATATGTTGTTGAAATCACTAGTTTTTAGTGTACATCATAACAACGTTAGCGAATTGACAGCACTGTCAAAGTAAAATTATTTGAGATGTCTATCGAAGTAGAAAATTTTCAAACAATTGCTGTAAATAAGAATAGCTTGTTTGATGGCATCTGCAGTTACGGTAATTATGTTGAGCGGTAAATAATTTAAATCTCATGAAAACTAATAGCACAATATTCTCCTGTAAAGGTGGAATTATTTGTTTATATATCAAAATTATATAACATAACCAAAGTATTGCAGAATGCAATAATTAGAAATTAAGCTAGAATTATATTTGCATAAAACGCCCAAGAGGCAATGGAGTAAGTAACTAGAGTACCTATATGTATATACAGGGACTCTATAAATAACGAACATAATGCGACATCGTGTCAAAGCTGACCGACTAACGAATACGTATTAGCGTAGAACAAGAGTAAGACGCCAAAATAGTATACTGGGCGACAATGAGACTAGGGTCATGCTTCTATCTTCATTATTTACGAATAGATTTGAATACAATTTTATACGGGGATGCTTGACATAATTTCTGATTAATGAGTAGATATTGTTATGATACATGAGGCAGTGTAATCAATTTCAATAAAGAAATATTTAAAACGAATAAGTTTGGAAGATTGATATAATTAAATCTTGATGGGTGTTAAATTTTAAACATTATTAATAAATTTAATTGAGACAATGAGAGAGGAGATTTTGATATTAATTGAATATACTAATTTAATAGTTGCAGGAAATTTTAATAAAATACAAGCCAAGGTAACGATTGACAAATGTGTTATAATGATAATGTGAATTATTAAGTTGTAATAATAGATAATTTAAAATATGGTAGGGTGCAGTAAGAATTGTATCCAACAAGAACAAGTTTTTGTTTAAAGGTAATTATATAAATAAACTCGAAGAAAGATGTATAACATATTTTTAAAGGTGATTTTGACTAAATAAAAATGGAAATTGGTGCATAATTTGTATAGATGTTTGGTTTACATACAAATATAAATGCTATAAATAAATCTACGAGGTATTAAAGATGGAGCCTAACTATTAATATTATAAAATACTCACAATCGGTGAAGGGATTGTTAAGTGCTGCGAATTACATTAAAGGAACTAGATAACGACAAAATTGGATAGAATTGATATTATTGACTAACGTGTAGCATAATTACATGTTCATATTTGACATTGGTGGTTGCATCGTAATAAAGTAATTCAACTAGAATGAGATGTTATGGTGCTACCAGAATTGGACCACTTCAGAGGAGATTGCAGAGTACCGAAGGATATCTAAGGAAGAAACAAGATAAGAGCTGTTGCAGTTATAAACCGGAAACTTACCAGGTTTGGTTGGAGTTGAAGCTGACGTTTGATAGAGGGATTGCAGCCAGAATCAGCAGGGTATTGGAGTTGGTTGACAGGTGTAGGCTGTACGTGTCAAACGAGGACAACATTGGGATCTTTTGGAAGCAGGAGGCACTGGTGTATGGAATTGTGCGAGTTAAGCTGAATAAGTGACAAGGTTTGTTAGTAATTAATATTAAAACATTTTGAATAAAGATCAATCAGTGAAATACAATAATACAAAGCAATATTTAATTTAATGAATTGATTAATGTAAAAATGCAATTGTCAATACCTGGTTTGATGAGTTTGAAAGTTGAGTTTGACGTTGGATGTCATTATTAGTAAAACAACTTTGAAAATACAATTTCATAACGTCAATTAATAGAGATCTTGATTTCGCGAACCACCTGAGATAAGAGAATTTGATTATAAAAAAGAAATTATTATTTAATTAGAAAGGGCATTGCATTAATAAAAGGCTAGCTTTATATAGCCATATACATAATAATATATAGTTAAAATGGTCGCCTTTCAGTTTTACCGGAAGTGCCGGTATCTGTGATTTTTTAAATAGATCACCCTATATATTTGATGTTTCTTCGAATCTACGACTCAAGTTGCCAATAGCCAAAAGACAATAGTCTTGCCACATTTTACTTTTTTTCGAACAAAAAAGTGTTTTTCAAACTTTAGTTTTTACCATAGAAGGCTGTAGCTGGGAAAATAGTTTTAAATGACTTTTCATTTTATCAATTAGGTCAATAACAAACCCTTAATGAAAGCATATAATTTTCTAAACGTGTTTTTTAAGAAAGTCTCACATTCTATAAATGACACCTATTAAGGACCATCTTTGCATTATATAGCAGATGTAATTAACAATCTAACGATATGCATAATACACTACCTTATTTTTAAATAAAAGAGGCTAGGCGCGCTATTGCGCGGTCTATCCTATTCAAGTTACAACCATTTTTAGGCCTATTACGTTGGGCCATTCCGTTCTGTTACACATCCCGCCCCTGCCTCCCCCTGCCGTTCACCTGACCAAAGAAGGGGCCAGCGGGGATCCTCCCCTCTCCAAGGGGGCCCTCGGGTCTCCGACCCTCTTCAAGGGGCCCTCGGGGCTCCACGCCTCTCCAAGGGGGCCCTCGGGGCTCCGCCGCTACCGTAACCCGTATTCACTCGATCAGGAACATCGCGTCTACAATTGTCGTGACACACACGTCTGGATCGTTCTGCTTTATTATACAGGGTGTCCCAAAAAGAATGGGACACCGATTAGCCATAGATTCCTTATGTCATAATAAATCGATTAAACCTAATATACCTGAGCACAAAGTCTCTTCAGTAAGAAGTTATAGGGCCTTGAAGTTCGATTTTTAATTTTTAATTTGTTTGTTGATTTTCACAAATGTAGAGATATCGATTTGAATTTTGGTATACATGCTTACTACTAGGTACTACACTAATAGGAAAAATTTCCTAAATTAGACCTGACTGGTAGGGCCACTTTACCTATCTTTCAAAACTTTTGAGCTCTAAATTCATTATTTGTAACATTTTTTTTTTAATTTTACGTTATTATCTGAACTAGAATTAAATAACACAAAAATAACGTACTCTTAATTCATTAGCGTAAGTGCAACCGCTTACCTTAAAATGCCTATCAAAGGTTTTTGGTTGTCATTAAGACGTGCAATTATCAAGTAGCCATGATCACAAAAACAATGGGCAATGATTGTAATCTAGTAAACTATTTATTTATTTAATTCGCACTCAGCCAACAGCGGTTAGGCCAATTATAGGCGTCGCTGTGCAGTTATGAGGACTTCCAACCCCACTAACGACTGTCATGATGTTGTATGACCGCCGGGACCAACTTTTTTCCGTGATAGCCGTACCACGAGGCGCCGAGAGATGCAGCCGTGGAACTCCTATCCAAGTTCTGACCAGAAAGAGCGTTTCTTAACTCTACTGATTGAACGTGGACGCTTGTTCAAGCTACACCACTCGGGACCCACGCAAGAAATCAAATAATGACGTTCGTGACATCAGTTTTTTGTGTTTTGTGCTTTCGAAAATGCTGCGACATAAAGAACCTTTCAGCATTGGAGAATTCGTTATGTAGCGGCATTTCTTAAACATAAAAGAACAAATTATTAGGTCACTGATGCCATTAATTGATTTATCATTGTTTTTTATTAGATGACCATTGTTTTTGTGATCATGTCTACTTGATAATTGCACGTCTTAATGACAACCAAAAACCTTTGATGGGCATTTTAAGGTAAACGGTTGCTTTTAGGCTTAAGAACTAAGAGTACCTACATTATTTTTGTGCTTTTTAATTCTCTTTCAGATAATGACCTAAAATTTCAAAAAAATGTTACAAATAACGAAGTTAGAGTTAAAAAAAGTCTAATTTATGAAAAAATGTTTGTTAGTGCAGTACACAATAGTGTGCATATATACCAAAATTCAAATCGATATCTCGACATTAATTTGTGGAAATTAACAAAAAAATAAAAAATAAAAAATTGAACTGCAAGGCACTATAACTTCTTACTAAAGGGACTTTGCACTAAGGTATATTAAGTTTAATCGATTTATTATAACGTAAGGAATATATGACTAATCGGTGTCCCATTCTTTTTGGGACACCCTGTATAGATAAAATGAAAAATGTTTAATAATTTTTATTTCCTTTTACGATAAAGGAAGTATTGGATTTACCCCAAAAATTCGAAATTGAGTTTTCAACAGATCTTCACGTTTTAGAGTCCTCTGATCCCAAAAAACATTTTTTTTTCATTGGTCTGTCTGTCTGTGGGTCTGTGTGTCTGTCTGTGAACAGAATATCTCCAAAACTAAAAGAGGTATGGCGTTGAAACTTCATATATAAGTTTTGTGTACTATGTAGATGAGGCAGCAAGCTTTTGAAGAAAATCGCATAACCGCCTTTAACGATTTTTTTTAAACTTTACATTTTTATTACATCTTTAATGTGTATTGATGTGAGGTAGGTAATTTTCCAGTTGAATACTTCTAAAGTGGATTTATTTTGTTTTCTTTTCTAGTTTTTTATTGACTCCTATTTTAAATAGAACACCCAGTATATTGTTACATTTTTGAATTCAGTTTAAAATTTTAGAGAAAATTTATTTCTTCAACTAACGCTCTATTTTGTACCGTTTTTGTAGAATTTTTAATTTTTGACAAATGCTTAAAAATTAAAAATAAAATTCTTGACTAATTACAAGATCACTGTAAAAGGAAGTTGTGTAAGTGTATCACACCAGATTTTTTTCATTGGTCTGTCTGTCTGTGAACAGAATATCTCAAAAACGAAAAAGGTATGCAGTTGAAACTTCATATATAAGTTTTGTGTACTATGCAGATGAGACAGCAAGCTTTTGAAGAAAATCGCATAACCGGAAGTAGGTGTTTACTCTTGAGATTTTTCAGTTTTTTTTCGATTTTTTCAAAAACGGCTCTAACGCTTTCATTCAAACTTTACATTTTTATCACATTTTTAATGTGTATTGATGTGAGGGAGGTGATTTTTCCAGTTGAATACTTATAGAGTGGGTTTCTTTTATTTTTTTTTCTATGTTTTTATTAACTCCTATTTAAAATAGAACACCCAGTATATTATTACATTTTTGAATTCAGCTTAAAATGTTAGTCTCTTCAACTAACGCACTATTTTGTACCGTTTTTGTAGAATTTGTAATTTTTGAAAATTTTGACAAATGCTTAAAACTTAAAATGGAAATTTTTGACTAATTATAAGAACACTGTAAAAGGGAGTTGTGTGAGTGCATCACACCAGATTTTTTAGAAATACAGTGTTCCCGGATAGGTCAGCCGACTCTTCTAAAAGTTAAAAAATTCTAGATTTAGATTTTCATTTTTTGGGATTCAGCCCTGATTGGTTAAAGGCGAATTTCTAACATAATTTCCGTTTTGAAAAATCAAGTATGCATTGAAAATTAAAAAAAAATCTATATTGCTGTAATTTAGTGTGGCAAATACGACAGGAAGTTATTAAGAAAAGTTGTTTAGAATCAACATCTAGGCCCCTATACCAAATTTCAAAATCCTCGGCCAACTTTGATCTCTCAGTTTCTTTTATGTTTGTCCCTAGTTAAAGAATTTTACTTTCAACAAAGACTGCCATGAAAAAACAAATATTCTTAACAAACTTTTTTTAGTCATAATAAAAAGAAAGTTTCTTAAAAATAACATTCTTTGATTTGGTAAATAAACATAAAAGGAGATGGGAGAAATAAAAGTTGGCCGAGGATTTTGAAACGTGGTCTAGGTGCCTAGATGTTGATTCTAAACAACTTTTCTTAATAACTTCTTGTCGTATTTGCCACATTAAAGGCACGTTACTTTACAGCAATAGTAGTTTATTTATCTAGAACGAAAAGTGACATTTTAAAGGACGAGCAAGTAGTTTACGTCCGAGGCGTTAGCCGAGGAAAGAATTACTTGCGAGGACCTTTAAAAACACTTTTCGTTGGCGGTGAATACAACGGTTTATTTCATACTGCAAGTTTAATGAATTTTAAATAAAAGGTTGTAAATCATTTCAAATTTCATGTCAACAACTGACGTATAATTTTAACGTACTTGAACTTTAAAATTTCACTTTAAAGTACTAGGACTTTAATGTTCCATTTTTTGTAGCATAAATAAGTTTTAAAGTACTTGAACTTTAAAATTTTACTTTAAAGTACTAGAACTTTAATATTCCATTTTTTGTATCATAAATAATCCGAAAAATTTAATTTTTGACATCAGTATGAAATAAAATAGATTTTTCGAAAATTTCCAAGGCATACTTGATTTTTCAAATTTGAAGTTATGTTAGAAATTCCCCTTTAACCAAGCAGGGCTGAACCCCAAAAAATAGATATTTAAATCGATTTTTTTACATTTTATAGGAGTCGTTTCACCTATCCGGGGACACTGTATATTTGTGTAATTTCTAAGCAAATTTGGCAACACTGTTGCATGTAATTTGAGTCATAGTCTTCGAAAAACATCGTATAAATTCAGGGTGTTCGACTTAAAGTATCAAAATTGGCCATTTTGATTATAGCTGTCTCGCAATTCAAAACTACGTCTAATATCCTTGCAACAAATTTTATACCAATCCGTTCATAAGTAAAGGAAATGGAGATATGTTTCTGGTCTCATTGTCACCCGGTATGCAGAATGTGGTCAGATACAGTAGTTATACTCGTAAAAGCTAAATCATCTAAATGGGTTGATACACATGTGGGACATGCATTTATGGTGGTATTGAGGCAAAAACAAGCCACAAAGTTTTGAAGCCTATTTAGAGAGATAGAACCCTGCAAAGCAAGCACATAAATGTAAGTTTTTGATTTGGCTATGACTATTCAACCTTATTTTTATTTGAAATGATACCACACGCTATAATATCAACCAATGAAAAACGGTAAAAATGTATAGTTAGACAGGTACTAACTTTTGATAATTTACACAGCAACGGTGATAATCATGTACCTTCTTGAATAAACTGTTCAAACGTTGTTGGTTAACTCGTGATATAATCTAGCCGAATGCAACTCGCGTCTTCTTGATTATCAAATCATTTCTGTTTCCACTCGATATATTGTTTTAGGCAAACAATATATCTCGTGGAAACAATCTGTCGGGATTGAATCATGTCATTTGACGTTGAAAACTCATGTAGAACAGTTTCATCTCTGGCGTGGCTCACACGTTGAGTTACTGTGCTATTTTGCTTACCTCATGATTGACCCCTTAATATAAGTGGGCGAAACGTTGAGTTCCTTAATCTCAATAAGAACATGGTCGTTTGTTATATGATAGCTTTATCCAATAAATAATTTTACAAGGCTACAACAATTGCTTTGATTCAATAGGAGCTCATGGTGGAAAATCATCTCATAATCTTCTCCTTCGTTAGCAACTAGATACATTTTTGGATATCCACCTCTTGCAAATCCCTCCATTTTTGTCTTTCTTTAGCTTTTATCATCTGGTTTAGACCTACCGTTACAGGTTAACCCATCTTATTGATGGACGTCCTCTTGGTCTTGTGAAACCATGGGTTTTCACTTTAATATCCTTTTATGACATTGTTCGTAGATATCTCTGATCACATTTTTTGCAAATCTTCATTTATGCTGTGTCAATTACATCTGTAACCTCCATTTTCGTCATTGTTCAGTTTTCAGCACCGTGACCCATTACTGGTAGAAAGCATGTGTTAAAAGTGTAATGGTATATTTTGTTTTTCTGATATTCCCAAAAGCAATTTACGATTGGCTTATACGTCTTTTTATTTGTAATATTTCATTTTCTCTTTCTATCGTAATCTGTAGTCGTTTGTTTTCTATCCGTACCACCCAGTCATCATTAAACATCACTTTCGTTTTTGTTAGGGTTATCGATGCTCCCATTTTCTTCTATCTGCCATTTAAGTCGTTTAACATTTCTTGTAGTTTTTGTAAATCGTTTGCTATTATGATAGTTCCATCTGCATATCTCAGATGACTAAGAAATTCAGCATAGGTATTAATACGTTTTTCTGACCATTCTGCTTTTTTATATAGGTTTTCCGATGCGAGCGTAAAAAGTTTCGTTGAGAGACTCTGCTTATCTAACTCTTCTTTTTAAGTGCACCTTCTTAGTTGTGATGTGTAAATAATACGTGGCGGTCGCATTATCTGCTATTCGCCGTAAGAGTTGTTCGTGCCGACTGTCTATGCTACTGTTTTTAAAGCTTTTTGATAGTGTACGAATGCTATGTATAGTATAATAAAAAATTATTTTCATATATTATGGCTGTGGAATAGTTCCTAATTTATGAATGCAACTACATTTATACTCAAATGTCACACTTGACTTATTTTTGTTATTTTTTCCTAAATTGAGAGTTAAAATGTTATTACTGTTCGATATTTTATTGGTTCTTCTTTACTAGTTGTCTTGGTAATCTTTGTGTTAATGTAAATGTTACTCTGCCTGATGTAGATCGAAATGGAGTAATGTATGTATAGAGCAATTCTTTTACCATAAAATTGTACCACTGTACTGTGTTGCATTTGTACAATAAATGGTTATCTGATTTTAAGATTAATTTACCTCCTTTTCTCCTAAGTTTACTCAAATCTACGCGTATGATGTCATACTTTATATTTGTTAATTCATTCTATTTTATTATATGCTGCAGTTCTTATATTGTAAGTACCTTTCCATAGCGTAATAGTAGAGTCCATATGGCAGCATGGTTCTATGGAGCAATTCTTAGCACACTCACTCTCTTTGATCATCCGGCTGCTGCCTTGGACAGAATCTTCAGGAGTGCCAGAGACTGAGGGCCTTTCGTTTCGATAGGATTCATGAAGGTTTCAGACCCTATCATTCCACGCTGGTTCATTGCGAATTGTAACGGGAGTTACGGTGTATTGCACAGGAGAAATTGTGGTTAGGATGGAGGTCGAGACATGATTTCCCCGATAGGGATAGGTGGTGGAAGAAAGCAGGAGCTGGAGTGGGTAGGATTGCTGACTCGTGAAGTAGTTCTGTTCTCCGGAATTGTAAAAGAGTACCCCCAACGAAGGTGCCCAGTATTAAAAACGTAATTTTTAATCTAAACAACTAGCTCTAACAGTGTGTCGGAGAGGAGCCATGGACATGAAGTTTGCCTAATAATTAATCGACTTCTTGCGAGTAATAATAATCTAATAGATACGCGCAACAGATTTAACTTACCGTATGTTCAATTGAAGCAGGTTGAAGCGATGTAACACATGCTATAGGAATATTATAAACGAAAACAACAAAGAAACAACAACAGCTAGTGTCAAACGTCAACAATACATTTATTGAAAAGGACAACATTCCTACACTTAAAAGATATAATAACACCATGTTCACGAACGCAAAATCAGCCCAGAAATTAAACTATAAACATATCAATTTATTAGGACAGATCCGATATACGATTAATAAGAAGGACCGTGCAAACAAAAACTTTTGATTTGGTACGAGCGCACGGAATTGATTAAACGAAGTAGTGAAAAGAACCTGCATGAAAAACATCAATTAGTGCTCATAAAACTATACTAAGTTCCTTCACGAATACCATTGTCAGCGAGCCCTCCTCGAACGTATCGCATTCATAAAGCAATAATGCTGTGTAACGCTTTCGACACAAAATCTTCTTCTAATCGCTGAATAAAGCATGTGACTATGTATGACAGAGTCATTTACTATTCTTGTTGTAAACAAAAATACTATACAAAATCAAGGGGCTTACAAAGTGAACGAATATAAATCAAGTTTTTATTTCTTGTTCGTCGCTATATCCCGATAGTAAAGTATTTTTAAACACTATATTTTATTGGAAGCTGTTAAAATAGATGTCAATCAATTTTAAAAATTAGAAACAGTTATTCTGCGGCACTATGTATAGCAACTTATATATATATATATATATATATATATATATATATATATATTTGCAATACGTATCAGGAATATTTTCTGATTTCATGTGCGTACATGTCACGGTGTAAAACGTTGTTAGACCAGGCAACTTTCGTTGGGAGTCCAACGGTAGAAATAGCCACCGGTTGGCTAGCGACTAATTCAATGTACGCGTAGGGTTCCCCAGATCTCAATAGTTCGGCCGATCTAAACATCAGTATTAACTTTAATAACTGGGCGGGCGCCACTGCAGACGATCAGTAAGTTATCCCGCAACTACAGCAAAGTACACTAATCTACGATAGTTTGCTTGAAGAGCACTATTTTTGTCAACTAAAGCACCGAAATAGCCTTTATATTAGTTTAAACTTCGGCCAACCAAACTTAAGGACTAAATATTAAAAGTGCTTTTATTTCATAAGAAAAAGGCAACCACAACATAGCAGATTGAACGTTAAATAAATATAATGCAAACATGTTTGCGAACAATAATAATGGGCGGCTGTTCGCCAGTTCAAAATACAGCTATAAATGTTAATGCAAGTAAGTGGCTTGTTGTTGAACAATAATAACGATCAGATGTTTGTCAGTTCAAAGAAAATCTATAAAGTATTGATTTGAGCATATATTAACAAGCACAAAATGTAGACTACTAGAAAACCGTAACAAAACGCGGGTGTCGCAGTTAAATTTACCTGTTCCCACTGTCCCGAGTTTCACCACATACAATATAAACAAATGACATATAAGAGCGGTTGTAAAATTCGTCACGGAATATTTTAAAATTGCACATTTGAAAATTAAAGGCGTATTCACTGAAGTAATTACGCCGCAAAAACGCACTAAACGCAACTTTGCATGCCTCAAATAACTGTTGACTTAATGCAACACGCATACTTCTGGCCCCAAAATACTTTCAGCAGCAAGTTCTTTGTAAAAAAAGCCGAGAACGAAACTTGAAGGTAGATACAGCCTGAAGAATACTCTTTTTCTACAAAGATTTGTTCTAATTTAGCCGCCCTTGAAACACCTTTGGCGAGAATTCAAAAATGCACAAAGATGCGATACTGCCACTCGATTTAAGCATTGGTTTGTTTCGAGAATCAGTCAGCTTTGGCTCACAGATAAAGTTTGGTAAACGTTAGGGCGATAAACGAAACGATAACTTCTCGAACAACATTAATTTCCGGAATGGCGTCAGTGAAATATTTTTTCCCCTGTGAGGATATTTGTCCACTTTTTTAATATCTGGGCAACCAGTTTCATTTGTTCTGTACGGGATGACGCAAACTTCACCGTCTAAAATGGACTACTTTTGGCAGAACAACGCCGTATTCGCACCAAATATGTTAGCAAAACTCAAACTAGTTATCCTAGCAAAATATAATGGAGAGCTGCACTAACCGGTCACTGTACAAGAGGTATGCATAACAAAAATCTTCAAAAGATGACACCAACATTCTCAAACGCAGAATTTTCGAAACGAACATATAAATCCACACTGCAAGTAATCTAAAATTGTGTTTGCATCTGCTTTCCTTTGTCAGTATAATATTCTAGATCGTTTGCGTATATGCTTCGTAGGAGCATGACGTCAGAGAAAAGATTCGAGAGACAAACTGCACGGTTCATACTGTACGGTTGTTTATCGACACAGCTTAACCTAAGTTTAGCCTGAAAAATTTCACCCGAGATGCTTGAAGCAAGCACATCTGAAGTTTAGGCTCTCTTAGACGATAAGAAATGATAATAATGGACAAAACCAGATTGTTATTTAATAAAAACAGTGAGATGCTTATTTACAGAATTATATTCTACAATCTACAGAATTACCAATGGTTGCATGATCAAAATTCAAACGTAGAGCTTTCCACGTACTTTTGGTGTAAAAAAGAAAAATGGTACTAATTGGCGACAATAATGGAATGTAAAAGAATTCAGAAAACTGTAGAAAAAAAGAAGATGGCAATTTACATTGGAGTTGACTAAAAAAATTCATCAAAATTATGATCAAAAAGGAGTTCAATGAAGAATACTATTGTAACATTTTGGTGAGCAACCCTTTGCTAAATTATAATCTTACACGCAGTGTACCTGTCGGTGTTCCAGAATCTCCATTATGCCTCCTTGAAAATGCATGGGCGGCAACAAACTCCCTATTTACAATAAGGCTAAACCGGAAAATTTGTTACAATAAGAGCTTCACTATTAAGGGCTGGTTCCCGCCCGTGATTAAAGACCCAAGGTGGAGTTCATAATAGCCGTGCCTGCCTTTATGCAACACATCCAGAATTCCGAACAATAATTTTTCGCTGAATAGTGACAATCCTGACACTGAAAGCTCTTGTATTTCATGGGGCAACAACCGGCAGACACAATGCGCGCACCAACAACAAGTTCAACTACAAACTGTGCTATCGCTGGCGCTAATTTCTACTATCATCTATCATATTTTGCTGCTCCTACAATAAACAATGTGTATCATAGATAGAAGCATCAAACACAAAGCTGTGGCCGGACATTTCAAGCTCCATTGTTCTGTCTAGGAATGTAGATGTCGAGGCGAGATAACAATATTATCTGTTTAAGTAGGCGTTGAAATGGAGCTTCTGTTTTAAAATGAAAAGTTCTTAGTGGCGTAGTAGAGGAAATCAATGTCACAGTTAATTTTCTACTCACTTTGCAGGCAGCCTTTTATCGTTGTCTAAAATCGGTGTGTAAGTGAATTTCCATGTAAATAACTAAATAAAAAATTTGGCGCAGAAAAAACGTTCATTATACACGGATTTTAGAATATATGTTAAATTATAATCAAGATTCAGTATGATAAATGATGTTAACCTTTGTTTATTAACTTTAATAAACGCTTAGCTTTCGTCGCGCCAAAGTATTTAAAAAATGCCAGCCGACATGAAGTCACTGAGCTGTGTAAAAATAAGATGTAGTCTTATACTTGTTATCAATCATTTCACCTCAGACGAAATTATCAACTCTGCTGATACATTGACAATGTACGTCGTAGATTTCAAGCAAAATGATAAATATTTTATTCAATCTGCAAACTTTCTGGCTTTCAGTGAAGTACCTAATTGATGAAGGCTGAAGTATTCAATCACTAGAAAGGAGCAAGGGAAAATACTTCGGACGGAAGCAAATCAGGTTAATTAATATTCTCGGTTCTACATTACGCTTTAACCGACTGTTCTATAGTATATATTTATTCCTTTTTAAGCAGATTTCTATTCAACATTGCTTCAATACACTTACTGCGGCTTCTAAACGTAATGTTGTTGAACAATTTTCACAAACAGGGTATTGAGTTACTACAAGGTGTTTTCATTGAACCTAATTGGAAAGTGCTTCGTTGTTAAGCTTTGACAATAAATAGTTTATAGACGCAATATTGAACGAGTTGGATGTTGCAATTTTACAGATCTTCCTGTTTTATTATTATTTTCATTTATGGATTTAAATTATAGAGATTTAAAGTTTCTCATGAATATATTAAAGCTATGTAGTCGAGTAATTTGAGATTCACATAGAAAAGTAAATTATTGAAGAAATAATTGGTTTGAAAAAGTGACACTCAACAGTAATCCCCGTTGCACTTACGACAATCGGTGACCATCGGAATTTTTAAAGGAAAGTAAATCTATCCAATTTCAATTGAAGTACTTCCCGCTTTGTGGCCATCTTCAGAAAAGAAATTTCAACTTCCAAGGAGGTCGGTCAAGCGGATAGAACCGCAGTTAATGAAATCCGTTTTTACCCCCATTTTACCAGTTTTATACCCTTTCGAGTTGAAATTTCGAAAAACCCCATCTATGCAGTCAGTGCATAAGACCTACAACTTTTCATGTTTCTAGTATTAATTTGCGATTATTGACATTTCCGGATTATCTTTTAAGTCAATAAGTTATTCTTTGATATGTATTATGTATGTATGTATTATCGGTAACCTCATTTACCCTGCGGTGTAGAGGATGGTGCTTTATGCGCTGGCATCTGGCGGTACAATGCTCAACTTGCCCCGGATTAGGGATATAGAGTTGGAGCACGCCTTTGGTGCTTGCGCAGCAACCAATGGGAGAGGTGTGTGGTTCTAGGTAGAGCACAGTTAATTTGGTGCCCAACTGTGAATGGTCTCACCGAGCCCGATTCCAATCGCCAAGGCTACGAAAAAATTCCGACCCCCGAGGGATTCGAACCGAGGACTTGCTTAATGCAAGTCTGGCGCTTACCCAACTGCGCCACGCGGCTACTCATTCTTTTATAGTTAGATTGAAATTTAAAAATAAATTATTTGATAGTGATAAAGGTAGATAATAAGAAGTGTTAGGTTGTGGATATTTTTCTATAAATTTAAGTTTTTAGGAGTATAGAGAGAATCTCATTGGTACGTCCTGATAAGCGCCAAGCGAATTCGTCTAGTAATGCAGCAAGATAGTGGTTGTTGAGTAGGGAAAAAGGTAATTAAAGTTAGTGGAAATGATATAAAAATAAGTGTTATAGTTACAATGCGTAAAAACAAGTGAATTGAGTTTAAAGATGCAAAATAATTGAGAATTGCGAGTAAAAATAAGTTTAACTTTAACAGACACTGTATACCAAGGCACTGAAGCTTAGCTTTTGTATATTATCTTGACATCGGTTGACGTTTACCTATCGCCCTGTCAACTACAATAAGGCGTAGAGCAATGGTTTACTTCACTGCCGATTTCTTTTAATGACGATTTCGTCGTTCTTCACTGCCGATTAAAAATAAGAAATTTATGAACTGTTACAAGAAACGACAGAAATTAATAGAGAAACCGGAATATGTAATAATAATGGACGACTAGAACGTTATAATGGATAATAAAAAAGGAGAAGGACATGAGAAAATAGGAAGCTATGGGGAAGGAGGACAGGAGTAGAAGGAAAACGATTTTGTACAAAAAACCAGATGGTAATCGGAAAGAAGATCGATAACTATCAGTGGAAAGAAAATATTGAAAGTAAAAGATGTAAGAGCATACACAAGATTGGAAATGGACAGGGATCATAGTAAGAAAATTTAAATTAGGGTACCGGCAAAAGAAGAAGGGAAAGGTATTAAAGAATAAACACGAAAGAGTATTTTATTGCAGGATAAAAGAAAGAACACATAGATTAATTTGCTGAGAAATTTGAACATGAAGAAGGTGCTCAGAAAAATATAGAGGAAAAGTAGAAAGTTTTAAACGAAATAATATTAGAACCTGTACGGGAAAAATGTAGAACAAGTGTACTTGACACACGTTTTAAAAGAACAAAAATGTGAAATGCAACTATGAACGAAATAGTTACAAGAAAGAAACGAACATGGAAAAGTATATGTTCAAAAAGAACGAACAACATAAACAAAAGTGTCTACTTAAAAGAAATAAAGTGGGAGACGATGTTACTGTCAACCTGACAGTAAAAGGGACAAGCAAAGAGCAACCGACTTCTCAGCCGGTGCTGGTCGTTGGTAAAACAAAAGACTCAAATCTTCAGCTATAAAATGAAATATGGGCGCCAAGTAGCAAGTAACCCAGCACTTTGCTAATGAAAAGGTACACTACAGAAGGCGCTGCTAACCAAACTTGAAAATCAAAGGTAACGGCAAATGCACAAATCAGATGTCGAGGTAGTATAATATTAGCAATCGGCAGTAGAAATACAAATAAAATACACACATATGGCAAACCAGATTAAAATATCGCATTTCAAATCCCAGTAGCAAAATATTAATAAGGATCGTAATTGAAATTATATAAGCAATCAATCACTGTCTACATGTTTAATACCAATAAATATTGCAGCAACAGATACAAATTCACTTGCTTTATTTAGCAAATTGCATTTATGTAGAACTACTAGACAAAACCTACAACTGCGGCGAAATTATTAATAGTTAAATTAGGGTATCGGGTTGAATATGACCCCAAATCATCGAATTCCAGAAACGGTTAGTAGTTGTTAATAAACATATTTAAATTATCGTATTGACGCAAGCAAGATCTTGTTTCAGATAGGGCGCTATATAACCCGGGAGTCGCGTGGTAATTATTTAAGATTCATATTAACTTCAAGACGTCAGGTAAAGCGGGTACTTTATTGAAATATCTTGCGAGTTCAGGATTATATTAGCTCAACTCAACCGAACTATTGGGTCATTAGCATGGCATGTAAGTCCAAAAGAAATTTGGGGGCATACCGTTTTGATGTGCGGCTCCCAGCATTGTCAAAGTGTAATCATGTGCTTGACGCATGTCTGATTTGAGAAATTCCCATAAATTCTTCAGAAAAGGATGCAAGCGAAAATACCAGATCACTGGTACGTATACAAACGTGTTCACTCAACAACCTTTCCGCATCAAGACATGAAGGCAAATCGACGAAATGGGCTGATAAGACCCGGAAAATTCTGAAAACCGGGGTATGCAACCAAACTAGCACGAGTATGGAGTGAGACCTAGCCTGGAGAAAATTATTTAGACATATTTTCACCTATTGAAACTTAAAGATAGACTGATAGCTTAATTAAAACGTGGGCAAGAATTTAGCTTTAATTAAAATAGGGAAAATAATTACAGAAGTATTTAAAAGTTACTTTTGGCTCATAACAACGCAGTAAAACAGCTAACAGAATAAAAGTTTTTCAAAACTGCCATATCAACTGCTACATTGTTGGATTGTACACAAAAACAGCTTTCTAATGATGGTACTTTCGACCCCCATTTCAATTGAAAAAAATAATCAAGTTGGCCGTGCTGCAGTCGTAACGATCGATAAAAAAATTAGAACCACGAATTTGAGTAGAAAACCGCCTGTTTTACTTCTATACCAAATTTCAGAGTTCTATCTATGGCCGTATTCAAATAATACCACCGTTTCCATACTTAATTTACGCATTGTATATGGCGTTGGAATATGTTGCCTCTAGCAACCGCAATTGTTTTGTCATTTTATTTGCAAAAAATCTGCGACGTTTAATTAGTTCAGCTTTAATAGCTTAGAAGTTGGAAGTAGTTCTTGCGCTAAAATTTCGAGAAATAGGAAAAAGTGAGCATAAATCACTCACTGAATACCTACAAAAGATAGGTTTGACGCTAAAACAAATTAATGCAGATATGGTTGTTGTGCTTGGGGATTTTTCTTCTTCCTATTAAGCAACAAAAAATTGGTCTCGGTAGTTCAAATGTGGCCGCTTTCTGAATGAATACAGAAAAGTACCAATCGTAGGGAATAGCAATGTCAGAGAAGATCGTAGGTTGACAAAACTGGCGAATATTGCAATACTAGTCACAAAACTTGCCACAAGGACTTCGTGCGATAATACTTCGGTTGCTAAAAGGACGAAAGTCGTGATATTTGGTTTGTATTTATGCAGCATCCACTACTCCTCCAACATTTTGCTGTTGAAATAATGTTGAAAAATTATGTGATGTTTTATACTACAGACCATAAATACTATACAAGGTTATTCACGTAAGATGACGAACCTGACCAGGTAAAAATGCTACCCAAAATACGATTCATAAAGCTAACTAGATCACTATTGCATTAGCACCTCGAATATGACATAGACTGTTTACATGTCATTAGTGGCATTGTAAGTCTATGTTAAATTCGAGGTTAGCAGATTAGCTTTTGCGTCAGTTTGTGTCAAAACTGACGCAAAACCTAACCTGCTAACCTCGAATTTGACATAGACTTGCAGTCCCTCCAATGACATATAACAGTCTATGTCAAATTCGAGGTACTAATGCAATAGGGATCCAGTTAGCTTTATAAATCGTATTTTGGGTATCATTGTTACCTGGTCAGGCTCGTCATCTTACGTAAATAACCCTGTATATCCCTCGTATCTGTAAAGAGACATATGTAGTTCGATAAAGATAAAAACTGCCCAATAAAAAAATTGTAAAGAGTGTGTTATTGGTCCACCTGAAAATTGAGTTTATATTATTTCAATGCTTCAGAAACTCAACTAAAATATCTTCCTAATATAAAACAAGATGGGACGGTGCAACCCCATTATTGATACTTCGCCATGTTGTTGAAATATAGTCATTTTTGACTTACGCTCATTGGGACGCGCGATTCTTAAGACACATTCAGTCTTTGGAATCTTTAAAATGGTGATTTCATATGTACATGATCACAACACATGTGCGACGACTTCAGCTAAACAAAATTCGTAAATGAGCCGGGAACTAATTATTGCGAAGTCTAGCGCGGAGGAAATCGGTTTAAAATTGATTTGGCGATTTATCGTTATCGTTAGCGGGAATGGAACACGAAACATTTTTAATGTGTAATGTGGCATTTTACATTTAAAGGTTAGAGTGTATACAAATTTGTATTCGAATCTGCCAATAACTTTAAAAAAAGTTTCGGAACCGATCTTAGAACTCGTCACCTAAAGCTCAGCAACCGAGCACTGTAGTAGTACACCAACAAAACGGCGTAGCTACGCGACTGGTTAACCTTTATTACCGACATCCCGAATACAAATCGACAATAGTAATTTGTACAACTAGTTTTGAAAGTCATACTGTTTTTCATGAATTTGCAGTTTGATAACGAGAGCAAAGCCCGAGTTAATCAAGCAAATGAATGAAAAAAAGGACTTTGTACACGTAGCTTTTTTGCATAGTGATCTCTTGGTCGAAATTTAATCGAAAATGACTTCGGAATTGACAACTGTCAAATTGACATTCGAATAAAGTAGTTAAAAAAAGTGTACTTCTTCCACGATTTTTGAGTTGAAAAAGTGTAACTTTCAATACGATTTTTCGTAAAAACCATTTTCACGATCACTATGCAAAAAACATAAGTATATGAAGAATAACGGCCAATCTCGCCCAAAAGATTTGCAGTTCTTTGTATTGGTGTTTCATACAAACTGGCGCGTATATGATCCTGATAGGTTAGGTCGTTCTCGAGGCAGAGTGTGCCGACGTAATACTGACAGTTTAATTATTCAATGGAAGTACGGAGTTATTAATTTAACCTCTCTATAGAAATATTCCTTTTCGGTATACCGGGTGCCCCACGTTGTACAGGCTACCAGAAGACTACCATACTAAAAAAAGTAGATAACGCCTGAGTGTATTTTCTGAGCTCATAATGTGCCATTAGTTTTGTTTTTGCGACGTCAACTGACAATTATTCTGAAGTTGCATTTTGCTGTCAGCGGTTCTGACGAAAACGAAACCGGAACTGAACAGGGTTGAATTGAAATCTTAGATTACAGGCGACCTTATCTACCTATTTGCATTATTTCCACTTCTGTATACAAATTTCCACCTAGAAGTTTTATTTACGATACGTAGGTGTCTTTATTTCAAGTGAAACATAATGTACAGTCGTGTTCATTAAAGTGTTGTACATTATACATTATATTTTGAAAGTATACATCTAGGTCTACCTAGTTAATGATACAGTGTGAGCATTTGTGGGGTAAAAACACAACCACCAATAAATTTATAACTATATAAATGTACAACACATTTTTGAACATTTAAAAATTTGAAATTGAGGTAAAATTATTACCAACATAATGTACATAGTATGACAGTGTCGATAATTTGACACCTTGTAACTGTTATAAACAAATTTTGATTGTATTTTTATTGTTTCAGGTAAGTTTTACAAGATTAAGTGTCAACTGGCGACTTCGTTCTGGGCTACTAAGGTGAGGCAGGTGAAATAGATAAGATTAAGGAAATCTTTAGTTCTGAATTAAGTCTGTAAAAGATTGATCATATAACATTAGGGCAGATTCTCGTCTATAAAATAACCACTATACAAGGATATATAAAAACATCCTGGCTTTACCAAACACGGAAATACCATTTAGATGCAATTTTCTAAGAGCCCTCCTGTTCTAGTTAACGTTTAAAATTGGCAACACATTCGTCTGCAGTAATACGTCACAACGTCTTGTTAAGGATAGAAAGTGACCAATGAGAGAAAATAAGCCCACGTGTAGAGGGGAATCTTGGCTTCATTTAGACAAGTGGATCTTCTCAGTATCCGGGTCAAAGCAGTTGATTGCTAATCTCGTATTTAAGAGGTGGCTTATTTGTTGAAGTGCGATTTTCTGGGATACTAACTTTGACTGGTCAGCTTATCTACCTTATCCACATAATCACCGTATAAATGAGAAAACTTGTACGAGTTTATGTTGCTTTCAGATGCGGTTTATGCAAAGACGTAAAAGAGCTGTAAAACAACCGTTACGGCAGTTGCGGTACTTTTTGTTTAATTTATTTTTGAGTCTGTTGTAAAAGAAGCTGCATTTTCTTTTTTGTTTTGATTAGTGAATATTTTTAATTAATTTCTTGTTTTCTTGCCCCGAACTTTATTTTTAGGAACCCAACATAGAGAACGTTTTTGTTAAAACACATCAGCAAAAGGGAGCAATTAAAAGGCAAGACAAATAAAAGCTATTACTAATATTAAAAATTAGAGCTATTACTAAATTGACAAATTCATTTTTGTCGTAGCCTTAGAAGCCAGTCAAAAGTTCCATACTTGTGGCAGCCTTGGAAGCCAGTCAAAAGCTCCATATATTGTCTTGGTATATTAAAGCCTGCACCAAATTCCAATTTTTTGCTAAATAATCGTCCTTTAACCCGCAAGTCAAACAAACTTTAACCTCAATCAACGTGAATGAATACAAGGAAGAACAATTAAATCATAATAAAACATTTATCAACTTTACAATATCAAAAATAAAAAATCACGCTGTAAATGTATGATGTATGATATGAATAAACTGTGTATTAAAAATGAGAAATTACGGCAATAATTATGGGATAAATAAGACTGTAGTCCACTTAAGCCATTGAGGGATCATAAACAATCACAAGAGCTCACGGTTGCTTGAAACATTAAATTCAGAAAGCACAAACGTTGCAAGTTCTAGCGTTCGACGGTGATTATAAAATATTCAAATTCTTCATATATTTTGTCTTTACTTATTCACAACAACAATTACAATTCAAAAATAGAAACTTTTATTACTTTACAGTTGCTTTGAAAACCAAGATTTGACGGTGCTTGTAGCTGAAGTAAGCACGGTTAACGCCGACAGTTGGGACAAAAGCGAGATGATGTATCGAATATAGTTAAAGTATGTTGTCATCGAAAAATTTTATTGGAAATATATTTATTTATTTATTTATTTATTACAGACAATAGCAACACACGACACATGAATAAAACCATTCTTGATGCGATTATTTTATCTATCCTTGAAAATCAAATAAAAATTCTACGAGTTTCCGAAATTGAAAGAGTTACACGCATTTCTAGATGTGCGATTTATTTCATTTTAACGGGAAGGAAAATAGAGTCGCGCATATCGTGAGCGGTAAAATCAACGCAATCAAGTCATTATGTGAAAATCATAATGATCTATTAATGAAAACGAATCTTTACGTGTAAGAATTGCGATTATAAGCATTACACGTTGATTCATCTAAAAAATAAATCAAGCAATGCACCAGAGAAAGATACTAAGGAAATAACTAAGCATGTCATTGTGTTATTGTGTGCATTTTTGTGTGTTAAATTAAAATTCAAATTCAGATACTTTTGAAGGCGGAACTTCGTGCTCCCGTGGAATCCAAACTCTCGATTATCATATAATTGTCCAGCGCGAGCAAAAATCTCTGACGTCTATCATTTGCTGTAATTGCCAAAAAGCTAGCAAACATCATTTAACTGACTACGATAGTATGTAAAATGTACCCCAGCTAAAGCAATTTACTACCTACGAATACGCATAGCCGCGCTCGCAGTTTTGCCTGCCATTATTGCAACTTAAGATATTATAAAAAAATTGTTGGTTCGCATATTCGCAGGATCGCTTGCGCCAGGTAGTAACTACGCAAATCGGCCCACTTTCAGGAAACACGTCTAGTCTCTACCACATCACGGATCGTTCTCCCATTCCGAATTCCATTTCTAACGCAGCACCTCTCGATACGGTACACTACTTGATCTTGCAGTCCTGCCCTCCAAAACACGGAATTGTGGCTTAGCGCCTAATATAGTTGTCAAGATAATATTACGTTTCAAGGCTTAAAATTCCAGAAATATCAAACGCAAAACTTTAAAATAATGCACCCCAAAGCCATAAAATATTTCATCGCTAACAATTGTTTATATGTACTTTGAAGTGTTGTGAATTAGTGGATTACCAGCAGTTTTTTGTTATATCGTGGTCGAAAGTAGATTTGTAGAAATATTGGAATTATGGCAACATCATTTTGGAATACTAGTTTTTATTACTTTTCTTGGCGTTTACTACTACGTTAAAACCGATACAAAATGAATACACGTTCACAAACACGACTGCGCTTGACAAGGCTCCCAGTCCTTCTGAATTATAATGTTTCGTACAACATCAATGAATTACTACTAATCATTGCTTCAAGATAACAATTTGAAAATCTCTGGAAAACTTTGATCCTTTAGAATTGTTAAATAATAGAGGTAATCAAATTATTTCTAAGCTTGTGTACGAAACGCATATACCTTTTTTTGATGTACCTACTTGACAAGAGAGACGATTGTAGGTTCACAAAAATAAGAAAAAGCCAACCATTCCCAAAGAACTATGAAAAAAGTAAGGTACACAGTATTCTTTAGAAGTACTGGTTTTGTCTACGCCATTAATCTAAATCAGACGACAGTGCGGCTAAATGGTATGCGAAAATATATTTACCAAAAGTGTGCAAGAACATTTCAAAGAGGTGAATGTTGTACTGCATGTTAATGTATTTTCCCATACAGTAGCCCAAACGTTGCAGTATTTGGCGCAAAATAAAATCAAGATCATTGAACATCCCCTGTATTCGATGTGTGACATTTGGTTGTTCCTTGGGCCTAAAAATAACGACGTTGTCAAACATTTTCTTCAGAGGAAGAGATCGATTTTTCAAAACCAGTTCAAAAGGAGTCTGGCGATCAGCATTTAGGCAATGAAAGAAGAAAATGGTTAAGTGTATCGTTTCTGAAGGAAACTACTTTGACCATACTTGAAACAAAGTTTTAAGAAAACGTAGCACGTATCCTGGCAGTGGCCCTCGTATTATGCTCAAATATGATGGCGTTCCACAAAAAATCTATCTATGCTTAGGATTAATAAAAAAGAACAGCAGGATTTTGGAATTGTTATAGTACGTGCGACCACCTTCGCACACTCACAACATTAATAAAAAGTAACCGAGTACAATATGAAGTGGTCGGTCTAGGAAATTTAGGCGCACATATTTAAGCGCGCACCTTTAGGTGCGAACGCTTTAGACGCGGATGCTATTAGGCGCATGTACGTTTAGGCGAGAACCTTTAGGCGCGGACGCTATTAAGCGCGTGTACATTTAGGCGCGGGGACAGTGAGGCTCCTCATGAATGAAATTCACATTATTCTTGAATTTTTTTTTATAACTTAGCTGAAATAAGTTATGTACCTAGACCTCTTTCCTAAACGGACGTAGGAACTAGTTATTTAGTATTGGATTCACTCCAAAAATTCGAAATTGAGTTTTCAACAGATCTTCACGTTTTAGAGTCCCCTGAACCCAAAAAACATGTTTTTGCTCATTGGTCTGTGTGTCTGTCTGTGTGTCTGTCTCTGAACAGAATATCTCAAAAACGAAAAAAGGTGTGGCGTTGAGACGTCATATATAAGTTTTGTTACTATCTAGATGCGACAGCTTTTGAAAAAATCATGTTTACTCTTGTGATTTTTCAGTTTTTTTAGATTTTTTCAAAAAGGGCGCTACCAATTTTTTCAAACTTTACACATTTATTACATTTTTAATGTGTGAATGCCTCTAAAATGGGTTTCTTTTGTTTTTTCTATTTTTTTTATTAACTTCTATTTTAAATAGAATGCCCGGTATATTATTACATCTTTAAATTCAGCTTAAAATTTTAGAGAAATTCTGTCTCTTGAACTAACGCTCTATTTTGTACCCTTTTTGTAGGATGTGTAAGTATTAAAAAAGTTTGACAAACGCTTAAAAATTAGAATCAAATTTTTGGCTAATTACAAGATCACTATAAAAGGAAGTTGTGTGCGTGTATCACACTAGATTTTTTAGAAGACTATTGCTGATGATTATCTTATAGGTCTTGCTGACAATTACCAAATGGACCCTTCACTATTAGTAAATGTAAATATTGAGGTTGATATTTATAAATGTATTGTATTTTTATGTTTTTGTAGTTTTTCAAAAAAGAATGTTTTTTTGTGGGTTATATATTTTCTATGCCATTACCTTTTTCACTCTTCCAAGAAAAGTGTTGAAAACAAATTACTTTAAAATTGCGTAATCTGCTGTAAACAGCTTACTCTGAGAGACAAAAAAATTGGCCACTCAGAAAATTATTAATCTTTAGTTTTTGATTTGGAGAATACGTAACTACTGCTCATATAGAACACTAAAAAATCTAAATGATATTATTTTTAACAATTTTATTTACTTAAAGTTTGAAATGTTATATGGCATGCTTGAACACCCTGTATTCAACAATTTATTGAAGATCCATCTTCTGATTCCAAATGGCTTTTGAATTTTGTGAACATCCCTTTTCGCCATGTGACATTCCGAAATTTAAGCAGCACGCAATTTTCAAAATAATAATCTGTAGATTTTTTTTCAAAAATTGATATGTGATATCTAAGAAGTGTTTCAGGCAAACATCAGAGCAATCTTAATAAGAAGTTTTAGAGATCGGACTCTCCATTCAAAAGTTGTAAAATATTTAAAGATTTACATATTTTTTTGGTGGACAGTTTTTTATCGTTGACTGCAGAAATGATAACCTAGTGATACAACGGCACAACTGCTATTTACGAAAATTTTAGATAATATCATTAATTATTTATAAATGTCAAAATATAATATTCAAAATATCAGTTTTTACACGAAAATTGCAACACGTTCAAACTGGATCTTTTACTCGTCGAAATCGTTCCGACGTAAAAAGTAAGTGGAGAAATGCTTCACAACTTAAGGTTTGTTGATGACGTAGGTTTAATAGCAAAAAAGAGTAAAGAACTGCCAGACATGTTAAATGAATTAAAGATTGAATCAGCAAAGAAAGGGTTAAAAATGAATTTAATAAAAACTAAAATTATGACAAATATAGAAGATGTACTATGCAAAACAAAAAAAAACTGGGACAACTCTTGACAGAGATTTTAGCATAATTTGATTAGCTAAAACGAGGCTCTGAACAATTACATTTATTATATTCATAGCAACGTCTAAACAATTGGACGGTCAAGTTATAAATACCTAGCAATTGTACATATTAAGGCAGTCACATTCACAACAGACCATACTTACTGTGTCATTTTTTTGTCTTGCACAGTACATGTCACAACCGATAATAATTCTGTGGAAAACTAACGAATACGTATATCTTGGGCAAATATTGAAACCAGTAAAAGAAAATGAATCAGCCGAAGCACTCAGGTGTATACGGCTTGGATTTAAATATCTAAAAATAGATAACTTGATTGATGAACCTCGCCCTAATGAGAGTCTCAAATGTATTACATAATTTTAAAAGTACAAAGGTATATTCATTGTAGTTTAAAATAGCTATCATAACGTGGTGCTACCAACACAGTATATTAAAACATAAACAAATACATAATTATATGTATAACCAGTGTATACTTCCCAGTATGAGCAACGCAGCGCAAACATGAACCCTTACCAGAAAGAACGTAAACAACTTAGCTAAAGCTCAAAGGTCTATGGAAAGAAAAATGCTATATCAAGCTTAGTGATAGAAAATCTAACCAATAGATCCGCGAATAAACTAAAATAAATAGATATTATAAAATATGTAGCCACTTTGAAATAGAAATGGGCGGGACACTGCTTACGATTAATGGACGATCGCTGGGACAACAAAATACAAGAAGACCGTGGACTGAAAACCGAGGACGGTGTCACCTACAGATGGGATGGTCAGATAGCATTAAACGGTTCGCGAGGCCAACATGAAGAAGAGAGGCGAAAACCGACCAAGATGGAAGGAAATGAGGCAGGCATTTGTACAATATTGGACAAACGAGGGCCGAAAAGAAAAGAAAAGAACACCAACAATCTGTATACAAACCATAGCACATCAAAAAGTCACAACGCCAGCATAACAATGACGCAGCAGTCTGTAGCCAAAATATTGAATCCTTGAATTATGTTCTTTTTGAGAACCAAAATAAAATAAAACGTTGTGTGTAGAACGTGCATAATCACGACTATAAATAGCCGTCAGGAAATTGAATTGCGCCGCGCTTTAAATATTCCCTCGTGCTATAATGTATTGATTATACCCTTAATACATAAATGGCTACTACTTCGCTCAAACACTTATACTGTCACGATTATAAGATCAAAGCCAATTAATAACCAAACAGCAACACACAAAATTCCTGAATAAACACTGCAGAGTGGTCTATATGAAAGAACTAACTTCGAGTGCAAATTTTTCTCAAATGTTCAACTTTGCCAACTAAAGCGTGAGTTGCCTTCGACGCTTTGTTAAAAACCTTGCGTAGAATATAGCTGAATATCTAATAGTTTGTGCAACCACGCGAAGAATTTCCTAGTCATTTTGACAAGACTTAGGATTCAGAAATGTTTAAGATAGTTGTAACGTTGAAAGATAGATGCTAGCTAGGGGCAGTTTTAGCAACACGGGAAGTTCTAAAGAGAGTTCAGATTTGGCTGTTTAGTAAGTCAGACGTATCTCGTTCGATTTTGAAAACCTCTGGTGTCGTTATATGCTCAGCAGAGTAAGAATATTGTTTCGTTGAGCTCAGAATAAATCATTTAGAATTTCCTGGTCCTGTTCTGATAACTATCATGTATAATTCAAGAAACTTCTAAATTTGAACTTAATTTCTACTACAGTTATTACCTGGTACAGCATCGTGTAACTTTCCAACTATTTGGGTAACAATTGTACCGGAAAGCTTTACAGTGGAGCAGAATGGGCGAAAGAGCCAAGCAACACCACTTCATTAAGTTCTCTTTATGTAGTGCTAATTGTGTAGGCCCTGAACCTTCACTTTATTGGTGTAATTCTAAAATTCATACTGCTCTAGAGTATTTCCCTAAACTAAGTTTATTATCGGAGTTTAATACACAACATAAAGGCTTTTAAGAGGAATAAATTAGAGTAGCAAACGTCCAACTCAAAAATCCGTCCATGCTTATACTGACGGACCTGTTAAGATTTTGGAAAAATATCTAGGTACATACAGAAGGTTTAAAAGAAAAGATCGAACAATTTAGGCGCGTATCCTATTTACTTACTAAAATATATAAAAGCATGTCTGTTCGAAAACCAATTTCCTCTTTCGAATTTAAGAAATTTCATAATTTTAATTACAGACTAAAATCCTCATAGTGCATTTGAATTGAGAAATGTATTGTGAAAATTTTCGTTTGCCTCTTCGTGACATTTGTGAGAATTCACTACATCATTTCTGGAAAATTCGACTAAATCACTAAATAATATATCAGATAGCAAGCAGCTTTACAGTGCATTTTCCTGGTTACCCCCTTGCTGGGTAATCGAAGGACGTTATGAAATGCTCGAATATGTTTAAAATTGTTTAAAATAATAGAGCTGCGTTCTTAAGACGTAGTTTTCAAACATATAAGTTGATAGATCAACATAAATAATTTGTTAATCCGGAATTTCTGACACTGAACAAATACAATAGACACTGCAACGAATGGCATACAGGGTACTAGGACAACATAGTATTGTATCACTGACACGAATCCATGATATTTCTAAAATCCTATTGAATCTTAGCTACGTAGGGTTATCAACACGTTAGTCGTAGGGTCGGAGTTCTATAAAAAATCAAGTAGGTGCATAGCATATTGTTGTTCTATAAAAATTAGGCTCTAAATTTGTTTATTTCTTAAAATAAATATATATAGTTTATTAACTCCCAAACTGGATCATAGGGCCTCAGAGAATAGGGCTCATCTGGTTGTATTCTGTGCCATAATTTTGATTTTCCGTCGCGTCTTTCCTTGCATCTCTATCTCATTCATTATAGTTCTCGTCTATGTCATTATTGGCCCGAATAGTTTGGCGCTTCCAATGAAGTGTTTTTCTTTCTATGTTGTTTGGCTCTCTTCTTAGTATGTGTTTTATCCAATTCTATTTTCTTTGTCTTATGCCCAGTTTCAGTACTTTCTGTCTTGTTATTCGCAAAAGTTATTCATTCGACACATAATCTGACCACATTATTTTTTTAGACATCTTATGCACTATGCAGGCATCCCTTAAGAAATACTTCTAGTTTGGTTTCAAAGTTTTGCGTCATTTTCCACGTTTCACAATCATATAGTAAGATTGATTTACTAATATTAGTACGTATTAAGAATGTAAAGTTTCGTTTTTCTTGCGAACTGTGAGGAGTGTCACACTTCTTTTAGCATTCTCAAAGCTTGCTCTTCTTTCTTTATTTTTGTATTATGTCTGTATTTACACCTTTGTGTTTAGTAATAAAGCTGCCCAGATAGCAACATTCGTCCATTTCTTGTAGGTATGCGATCTCACTGTACCTCAAAATCAAATAGTTTTGTCTGCATGTGTGGGAAGGTGTGTGACGATAGACATATATCGTTGGGATAATGTAACGGGCTAGTTCGTGTCACCTTCGTATTTAATAATCACCTTGCTAGATTTAAGACAAACTGTACTCTTACATTGTAATAATTAGATTAACACGTATTATGTATTTAAAACAACCAACGAGTGTGACACAGCTTAAATTGTGCCCGTAAACCAGCTGATTTAGTCGTTGAGTGCGGTTATTAATAGAACAAAGTGTCACAAAAAAGAGCCAACCTGCGTGTTAGCTAGGGTAATAAATCGGTAACCGCCAGAACGCAGATTGACTGATTTTTTGAGATAACCACACTTATCGTGTGGCCCGAACTAGCTTTATTCAGCGCTTTTTAGGTCGTGTATTTGGAGCATAGCGGTGCATCCTGCAAGTAGCTACAAAACACAATCGGGCGCCAGGAATCAAAGTGAATCCGGAAAAAATAACTCAACAACGGTTGACTAGGGTTTATTAAATGTAAAAATTGGTTGAACATCACAACAGTGTAGATAGATGGTTTGTCAAATGGTTTAAATTACAAAATAATATCGTAAAGTTTCACGGATGGTTTCCACACGCATAATGCTAAGGAACCCCTTTGTGGGTTTTTAAACATTTAAACTTGTTGAATTAATCGAGAGATGTGCACACCGCTGTGAGTAAAAACCTTAATCCCAGGTCACCGATAACCTAAGCGTGAGTGCGCCTTTTACAACAAATTTGAACTTGAAATATTGTGATAGTAATTAAGAAATTATTGAAATATAAACACATTAATAACGCGCGTAACTCTTCACGTACTGGCGTCGCAAATAAGTAAAATTCACTACACTAACCTCTGGTGCTCGACAAATACTTGAAAGTTGGCGTTGACCGTGAGTTGCCATACACGGAATTTCCGCAATCAACAGAGTATCTGCACGTGGTGCTTCCGATTGAGCTGCCAGAATCGGGACGTGGAAAGATGCTTGCGTCTATTTGCCTACCGCCGGTGCACAGGAAAATCGTGACAAAATATTCCCTCGTAGGGTAATTGTTGGGATAAAGCGTATGTTCCAAAGGCTACAATAAAAGAGCTAAAATCGACTAATTAACATGGGAATTACACATATCGCTTTAGCTGATTTCGAGTTAATGGAGTCAGGGCCGCATTAAGTTAACTTGTGTGCGGAATTTAGAATTAATAACACTGTATGCGTTTTGACATGGCGTTGATAACTAATGAACCATACCTACACTTACGGAGTGTATATTTAAGCATGTATACTCAATATTAAACTCGTGGACTGTTCCATGCCTTTGTTAATAGCGCATATGATATTTATGTATTACCAATGTGTACACTTTTTATGTACTTTTTATGCCGGTATGTTCCTTATGCAAAAACAAAATATTTGTATGTTCATGTAAACTGTTTGGTTTCCGTTTCTGGCAGCATTTGCATGTATAATTACGGAATAATAGGTGGCAACGGGCAGGCTGGAACGCTCTATATTGACATTTGCCTTATGGATAATGAGGTGAGAGCGGATTTTGTGCTTCTACGATGAAGTTAACTAGCAAACAAAGGAAAACATAAATTCACAATAGAGTATAGGGCATGGGAAGAAGTACCATTACAATAATTAAGATCGTTTATGTAATTTAGGAAGCCCCATATTATTACATTCGTTTGAAAGTTCGCGTTTTTTATTGTTTAATCGATATTACTAATAAGAATGATACGGAACATTCTTGTTTCACTTCCACATTGATAGGAGCTTAATGCCTACATTTACCTCTGTGTAAACTCTCTGCTTTTTACTTCGACACGAAGTGTACGAAGTATTGAAATTCCCTCATATGGAAAACCACTCTGAGTCAAATATCTCTAAAATTCGAGCCAACCGACTAATGAACCCACTATATCAAATCTCCGTCTCGGCGGTGCGGATCTTTTGGTGAAGATGCCAGCCCACTAGATCAATCCCCCGTATTGGGGGGTGCCTAAACGTGCTGTGCGGGGGATGTATGTTCGTATGTGTACACGATTCCGGTCGCCAGGAACCTTCCTGAAGTCTTGGATCGTTTTCATACGATAGGTCCTCCGAAAATGAAGGCAACATCAACTTTTGAGGTATGGTCGTCGGCAAAATTTTTTTTGTTTTGTTTTATAAATAACTGGTTCATAGCATTTCATTGTATTAGCAAAACGGAGTTATGCTGAGTATCGAAGTATTCTTGGAAAGCACGGAAGGGCGCTTTTCTTGGATGGGGGGTACCGTATATTTTCTCCTTTATTTAGTGTCTTCAAATACATATCAATATTAATTTAATATTTTGATGACTGAATTATCTCATAAGCATAGAAATGTACAATAAATGCATTCTGTCTTACGTGGATCCAAATAATAACAAATTAATAATTTAATTGTAGCAAATTTAAATTAGTCAAAGGCACATAATTTTGCAGGAAATTATTGGCCCAATTTGCATAGCTATATATTTTAGCCCTAATAGGCGACTATAGGAAATGCTCATGAACTATTGCAGCTTTGGTCGATGACCACCACTGTCAAGTTCTCACGCAATAGCTGTCCAGTTACACTTAAAAAGATTACAAATGTTCACTATAGGAAAGGAAGAAAAAATTATTATAAATTTCGCAGTTGTAATGATTTTGAAAACTCAAAGATGTTATTAGCCCTTAACTGACCTACATCACTAGGTTAGATCTAATTGTCCTTCGAGTTAAGATTCATCTTTCACTAAAGATGTTACCGTATTGAACTCCGCTTATTCTGATAACTTTGCTGTTGGAACTTAATGAGCCTGTTGATCCGAGAGGCGTATATGATGTCCCTCTAATATCCCCTCCCTTCATATTCGGTGGGTGCTTCTTGATCCGCCACCTGCATCGGCGGCTTTTAGGGGTTATATGCTCCCTGGAATGTTATTATTTTATACAATAGTGTGCTATAATATTACCAAGAGATTGTGGTTTATTAGCTGGTTAGAAAAATTGTTAATATGAAGAATTTGATATCAATGCTAAACATAAATTTACTGCCGACTCCACTAGAATTTTCTAATCTGACTTAGTAAGGGTGGGGCTTAACATTTATATTTTCTAAAAAGTAGAAGTCGATTGAATGGATTGTAGAAATAATAACAATGCTGACGGCAATTGCCCTTTTTTGTTCTTGAACTACATTCCACAGTAGATTCTAATTCCTTAATTAATTAAATTAGGTATTCGAATAATTCAATTGGCATTAGTTTTTATATTTATATATCAGGAAAGAACTATGAAAGGTGTGTAATTGTGCAGCCTGAATACGCAACTAAATTCAATAATATCGAGGTAACCTCAATTGAAGTCACATATACATAGTATTCAGCAAAGAATGTTTAGTTACTAAATTTTACTTGCGTCATAGAGATTTGCAATTTTTACCGTTATTTAAGAATAGGCACATGACTGTATTTAATTGTAGGAGACAATTTTATAAAGTTGTAACTGGTCTCATTATCCTGTTCTATTACTTTGAATTGCGTTACTCATTTGCTCCAATTTCCTACCATCCCTAAACAGTGTTTATTAAAATTTAACAAGCTGCTTGGGTTTAGGTTGCGTGTAACAAACTCAAACGTATCCGACAAAAAATAAACAGCTTGTTAAATTTTAACGAAGGCTTAATTTCGGATGAACAAGGGTGTGCTACCTCTCGTAAGCTGAAGCGTACCCCAATTTGTTGTCTTTGAAATTTTGCTTAGTGCGAAGAAAAACTGGCACAATATTTACACTTTTAAATATTGCATGATGAAGTTGAGATATTAGCTTAATTTTATCAATTGCCATAAATTTGTGTAAGTTTAGAGCATCTTTAGTTATTTATAGGAATAAATGTGAAAGCATCTATTGTTGGTGCTTGCAATCCGAAAAGGATTTTCTAAATATTTGAACAACCCAACTGGAACAATCGCCTCTAAACCCCTTCAATGCATTCCCGCTACAATTTGGCTCAAAAATAGTAATAAATCAAATCGCCATTCAGCCGCTTAACCTGGTTTCAGAATAATTGCAACCCTGTAATCAGTGACACGTAAAAATTCAATTAGTAGACATATCACACTCCCATGTTCCCGATTCGAGTAACACCATATTAAAAAGGACCTTCACGTTGCACGTTTTTATGTTTGGATGGCTGATGCTGATTTCTAACTAGAGGAATGTAACGCATTATACTTGCTGTGACAAGTAAACTTGTAGAACTTCAATTTTACTTATCGACGTATTTTAGCTTTATATGGTTGAATGATACTCTTTAAAGAGATGGAACAGCTGTGATTGTCATATTTATTTGCATCTCTTGTATTTCCTACGTTCTATGGGAAGAACGATAATATTAAATTGATTGTTATTAAACATACCTTGCAGCACACTTTATTCATTTGTTTTTTTTTTTTGTAAAAAAACTGTCTTCTATTATTTTCGTAAACTATCAATAGCTATTCTTAAATGACTGTGAAAGTATGTAAAAGAAATGTCAGTAGTTATAGACAAAATAATAAATGTAGCACAAATCACACATATGAGTGAAATATTGCTAGTATGCGCTTTGACAGATGATGCACTTGTAAGAAAAGAATGCAGAATCACTATAAGAAAACAAATTGTAATGATGACTACTTTTTACGGAAGGTATGGAGGGGGCGCTTGAAGACTTCTAGAATGGCGTGAATAGTTGTTGAAAGAACTGGAACTGATATTTTCTACATATTGACATCTACAAGTCTAAGCGTGTGCAGTGACGAATCGAAGATAATTAATTTTAAAACAGTAAAGTGTAAGACCACCTTGCCATGATCCAACGCATAATAGAAATAATGATCTTGTAGGAAATAAAATAAAGAGCTAACGATGCAATAAACAAGGGTAATAAGGTAACGATAGCTTACGAGTACTAAAGAATTATAATAATTAATGAAACGTTTACTGCACTACAGTAAAGCACTGTGCAAAAGCAAAAGAAGGTCGATGTACAAAAATAAAATGGACCAACAATGCAAGACAAACAAGGCGAAGAATTGGTTAGTGAACATTAAAACTTGAAATACAGGAAGCACCAATGAAAAGGTTATGGAAATAGTAAAACTATTTAATAAATAATGTTGTACGTTCATTTTAAAAAGAGGACATATTTTGTTTTAAAATACTGTAGAGATACAGACAGCTACAGGCATTCGCAAGGATATTATACACAAAAAGCAGGTAAAGTATATAGAAAATTGAAAGCACATATTAGAAAGAAATCTAGTAATACAAATGAAAATAAATAGGAATCATCACTGATAAATATACCGAATGAAGGGGAAATATAAATATTACTAGAACAATTTTGCAAATAATTGCAACAGCCCTGAGACGAATCTAAAAGAATAACAATTCTAATAGAAAATGTGAATGCCTGAGTAAGTAAAAATATAAACAAAGAACGGGAAAAAAGTAAGTCATGGATATGGATAAAATACCAGGAATAGAAATGGGACGAAGCTATTGGGATTCTGTCCATAAAATCATTTAATCATTGAAAATAGAGAATTTTCAAAAGCAGCACCCAAGAGAAACAAAATATTGATTATGGACTATTTAATAATCGGTCAATAACATACGAAAACGATAAATGCCACAACAGCCATACGTGAGGCAGAAGTTGCGTCGGATCATTATTTAGATACATCCAAATTGGAGCTTAACAACATATCCCAGTATAAACCGACTAAAAAACAAAATAGACGAGTACATATGCCGAAGAGCGAAAGTGAATAGCAAAAAATATTGGCAATAAACAGAATAATTATTTGAAGAAATACATGAAGAGGAGTTGAAATAAGTGGTAAGAAATCGACTGCATGGTGGATGGATGAAATAAAGCCAGGAAAATGATAAATATAAATGGAGAACATATTTAAACACGAAAAAACAGGAAATTTATCAGACCTACAAGGAAGAAATGAAATGAGTCGATGAGACCGTCACAAACCCAAATCATGGGAACGGTTTGCAAACAAAACTTACAGTAAAAACAAGGAATTTGCTGATTACAACTGAAAAATAGACAAAGTAACACTCTAACAATAAGGGTAAACCTAATGCACTGACGGAGAGAACATTTTATGGAACTACTTGTGGGAGGGAAAATCGAGTTAACAATATAGTAAAGAAAGTGCACATTGACGAAGAAGAAAAAGTAGACGGAATTGTTACCAAAGAAGAATTGAATATAGCAATAAAATCCATGAAACTACGAAAATTCCAAGAATATGATAAAATATCACCGAAGTATATTAAACGCATGAGAGGAAAAGGATCTGACATTTTACTGAAACTGTGTAATAAAATATAGACAAACAAAATCTGAGGAATGGGCAATTGTTGTAAATTGTTCATGCATATAAAAGGTAGGCAGGCGCAAAGATCTGCGATAAGTACCGAGACATATTCTTATTGAGTGTATCGGCAAAACTTCTCGAATTCTTAGATAATATACTAAGATCAGCAGTAGAAAGTGAGGTGAATGATGCACAATACGGCTTCAGACCTTTACGTGGAATAATAGATGCACTATTTAATTTGGCACAAACTATAGGCAAAGTAATTGAATATGATATGCTTCATCGATATATCAAACTCCTTTGATGAAGTTGAAAAAATATGTGGGGAACGCCCTAGCGACAGCGGAGGTGGCTAAAACTTAAAAGTATCTACAACGCAACACGAAACATAATCCAAACAAAAATTGCGAGTCTGATGAAGTTACTACAACAGAAGGGCTAAGGTAAGGAGAAGCATTAAACTCTTATGTTTTTTTACATCCCGCGTCTGAAAGACGAAGGAAGTATTGTAATCACGAAAAAATCACCTTCCGAAATTTCTTCAGATATTCACGTTTGAGGGTCCCTGGATAACGAAGAACAGGTTTTCTCAATTCCGTCTGTCTGTCAAGACAGTCTGTCTGTCTGTCTTTCTGTTGGCGGTATAACTCAAAAAATATTTATCGGGGGAAGACTGTATTTTGCATACACATTATATATATTTATTTTATTTTATTTATTTATTTTAGAGAGTTTATAGTGCGTCCAAAACTAATTAAGGACACATATATACCTGGAATGAATCCGGGAAAATGTCAGATAAATATATACAGCGTGAGTACCTTAAAAAAATTATTTTATTTATTTTTTATTGAACTTAGTAATATATATAAGTAATAATTTGTACATTGTGCAGGCTTTATTCTTACAAAAAATGGAAGCCAATAGATACAGAATAACAGTTTTACTATACAAAAACGAACCACAAATTAGCGCGTTACTAAATATAGCTGCTACGCGACGTGAGAGGTCGGTGCTTTGTGGCGTAGGTATAAATTTCCCAGAACCTTACAAACCCCACAAAACGTTGTGCGCTGCACACGCGGTCCGCCTGCCGTTCGAATTCGACCACCGGTAGCTTTTTTTATTTGAAAATTCATTTAATTTATTAGAAACGTGAAGATATTTTTAGTCCTAACTTAATTTGATTTTTAAAATTATTTATTGTCACAATGTTGACGAGGGAAGTTCTGGGTAAAGCCTTTTACATATTGTTTAGAATTGTAATTATTTTTAATACACGAATATAGGAAAGAAGCAAAGAGAGAGATTTGCGGCTGTAATCGTATGAACCAAATGAAGATAAACAGAATTAATATATGCAGATGATTTAGCAATTATAGTAAATAATTTAAACAAAATATAACATAATAGTAATGTAAATTACTTTACCGAATAAAATATATGCGATTATAGAGAGAAACGTATTGAGGATCAGTCTATTCTCTATAAAAAGTAAATATAGCCCTTATTTCCAACAAGGTCACAAACTAAAAATACCATGGTCGAAGCGATTAACTAAAACCAACTAAAACAGGCCCCATATACAACCCTCGTTTACGAAAGGGTTCTTGTGGCGACAAAACAGTACTAGGAAAGATATCACAATGCGGTATCAAAACAGAAAAATTTATGGCGGCTTCAATAGTGATGGAAAGACAATCATAGAAAGCAAGAAGAATTGGAAGTGATTATGTAAGTCTACATTGAACAAACGAGGACATCAGAGCCCCGAATAATGCTTGGAAGCCTATGAAAGTATAACAGAGAGCAAATTACATAATAGGTAACTGAAAAATACATATTTAATAACAATTTGAAAAAGTCTGTAAAGGACTTTACTCGGAACGTTTCTCGCAAGTACGGTGCACGGTGATGGATTGCTGTCTTTCAGACGAGGGAAGTAAAAATTAAAATTATTTTAAAAATAAAAGTAGCAAAATAGCAAACTCCATCAAAAGATTACTCTAACCTAGAGTATAAAGTAACTGTCCAAATATTGAACACGTCAGTTTACTGATGCGAAAGTGCTATATTTTCTTATACAGTAAGCTGAAAAGTGATTCAGCCGAGATTGGCTTTGCTTGTGCTGAACAATGCTGTAAATTAGGTTTTGTGATGTTATTTATCTCTCCTATTGAAACTTAAGAATATATATTTCCTTCTACTTAAAAAGAAGATAAAACAATGTTTTTCTCCAACCATCTTAATAGTCTTTACTTTTAATACCAAAATCTGTCATTGAAGTTGACGTTTATAATACTGATACAAAAAGTATTGCTGATAGGCAACACTTTTGGTTACTACGATTAGAAGTACTTTTACTTCCTATGAACTAAAAGTAAGTTCTATTTGGTCGGCTATAATCATTTAAAATCTAGAATATTTTGTACTTTTCTTGGCAGAAAAAAAAATGTATGTGTTATTTCGATTAAGAGTGTTCCTGTTGACTCGCAATTTTTGCGTTTGCTCGGCTACTTGGCCTCGCAAATGCAAACGGACTTGCTTGTCAAACAAAGTGCAACTTTAATCCTAATAAAAAAAATATAGGTACTATTTACTGCAGTGAAACCAAATTATCAACACTACAACTGCGATTTATTGCCTTTTTGTTCGCTGTGTAAATATATTTCTCCATTATATTTTTTTATTGTTTGATACTTTCTGAAATTTAGATTGCACCAACTATCACCTAACTACTATTATTGCAAAAAGCGACTGACAATTTATTCATCAATCCATTCACCAAAAGATTTGTGTTTTGTACAGGGTGTGTCTATGAGGTATAGCCAAACTTCAGGGATAGTTTTTTGGGCAAAAAGATGAAAGAAGTTTATATTAACGTAAATTATTAAAAATTTCATTTCCGAGATAATAGTAACATTTAGAATAATTACATTACTAAGCTTTATTTTTCTTCAAAACTTTACTTTTCGAAATGAACAATCAGACCAAATGTTCAAAATGAGCTCATTTGGCTTTGACATATGCCTCGCAAAGTCTTCGCATAGATTGTCGCACTCGTTTGCATATTCCTCGGGCGTCTCTAATAATTTCAAAACTCTACTCGATACTTTGCTGTAATACTTCTCCTCTATGAATTGGAATTGTATAAACAACATCTTCATTTCTGGGATACCGAAAATCCACGTCAATTTCGGGAATGCAGATTCCAACACAGATTTTCCATTAATGTGTGACTTGACCTATTTTTATCAAGAATCGCTTAATGCAGAACGATATGCCGATCCTCTTCTGACAAAATATGTGGTTCCAACAGGATGGTGCACCTCCACACAATACACGAAACATCAGGAATATTTTAAATGAAAAGTTTGATGCAAAATGGATATTTAATGATGGCCCCATCAACTGGCCAGCAAGATCGCCAGATCTCTCTATTTTGTTTTTTTGTGGGGTTTTCTGAAACAATAAGTTTATGTTATTTGTTCACAAGATCTAGACGATCTTAAAAATCGTCTTCGTAGGGCCTGTGGTCAAATAACACAATACATGTTGCACTATCTACTAGTATGTAAAATATGCATGAGACCACACACCCCAGAAAGTAATAAAGCAAGCAAAATAGATACATCAAACAACACACAAGAAGCAATAAAATCATACAAGTTAACAGATGGGAAAATAGCACAATGATACAGAGAAAAACTTGAAACAAGGTTATTAAATACACAGAACTATATCCAAGGAAAAGATATAGACCTCAAGTGGAGCTGGTATAAGAAAGCACTGGTAGACACAGCTAGAGAGGTATGTGGTACAATACGAACAAATAGGAATAGACATACAAAGCAGTCGGCATTATGTTCCGATGAAATCAAACGTGAGGTAAAACTCAAAAAGGACAAATGGAAGCAATACTTAAAAGAAGGAACCCAAGAAAGTTATGAGAAAAATATTAAACAAAGAGCGGAAGTCAAAAAGGCTGTAAGACTAGCAAAGAAAAAATTGTTTGAGGATTTTGGCGCTAAAATGGAAAAGGACCACCATACAAACCAAAAGCTCTTTTATAAGACTCTTAAGAATGCAAGAACGGCAAATCGACAACCTGAGACGAAGCAAGTCAAAGATAATAATGGGAAGGTTCTTACTGAAGGGAATCAAATAATGGACAGATGGAGGCAGTATTTCGAAGAACTCCGAAGCACGGTGGAAGTAGAGGAGGACGAGGAAGAGAAAACAGGTGAAGACAAAGAAGAAGACCAAGTGACAGAAGAACTGCAAGTAGAACAGGTGTCAGAAGCGATAAAAGTACTTAGAAAAGGGAAAGAAAGCAGGTCTTGATCGAATAACCGACGAAATTCTGAAGAATATGGGACCTATAGGATTAGAGACATTAACATCAATATTCAAGCAAGCTTGGAAGGAAGGAAAAGTGCTACTAAATTGGATAATTGGCATCATAGTACCAATTTTTAAAAAGGGTGATAAACGGGAGTGTAAAAGCTACAGAGGGATCACCCTACTGAGCGTACCATCAAAGATATATGAGCGTATTTTGGAAAAGAAATTAATGAGGCAAATAGATGGATCATTAGAACAGTCGCAAAGCGGATTCGGAAAGGGGCTTAGTATAAACGACCATATTTTCACAATAAAAAAATCGCAGAAAAGTCCCTAGAAAGAAGTATTGAAACGTACCAAGCGTTTATAGACTTAGAGAAAGCCTTCGATAGAATCTCAAGATCCAAAGCCCGAACAATCCTAAAAAAAAGAGAAGTGGAGCATAACCTAGTATCTGCTATAATCAGCCTGCACGAGGAAAACAAAAACTATATAAGAACGGACAATAGGCAATCAGAAGAATTTAAATTAAACAGCGGACTAAGGCAGGGAGGAGTACTAAGCCTTATACTTTTCAACATAGTTCTAGACGACATAATGAAGGAAACAAGGGGAAAACGGCAAAGATGTACATTGGAAACAGACACATGAAGCCAATATACTTGGATGAATGTGCTTTTGCCGACGATCTGGTAATATTCGGCCGAAATGAAAGAGATCTACAAAAAAAACTAGAAACCTAGAGTAAAGCACTGATGTCAAGCAACATTAAAATAAATGTAGAAAAAATAAAAATAATGGTTACCGGTAGAGACAGTGCATACATAAACATTACATTAATGGGAAGACACTAGAACAAGTAGATAGTTTAAATACTTAGGGGTAAACATCAGCAACAAAGGACAACACGAAGCGGAAATAAACTCAAGATTGGAAAATACATCTAGGCTATTCCACAGCTTACGAAATACATTCATAGGGAAAAGAGTGATCTCAGAGAAGACCAAAATAACAGTTTACCAAACTGTGTTTGTACCGACACTAGTATATGGTTGTGAAACGTGGGTCTTAACGACAGCCATGAAGAGAGAATTACAGGCAATGGAGATGAAATACCTCCGCAAAGTAGCTGGCGTCACCAGAAGGGACAAAATTAGGAATAGGGATATACGAAAAAGACTAAACGTGGAACCTGTATTAAAAATAGTCGAAGACCGAAAACTCACCTGGTTTGGACATCTCATTAGACTAAGAAACGAAAGACCGGTGAAACAAGCGTGGCAAGCAAGAAGACCCGAGAAGAGACCGAGGGGAAGACCTAGGAAAACGTGAGACGACAGTGTGAGAGAGATATTGTCAGACAGAGGGATAAATATGGTACAGGCAAGAAATATGGCGAGCAACAGAAACGAGTGGAGAAAATTTATACATAATAGCAGAAATCAATAGATTACATTATTCACCCTACACCCTTGAAGGGTAAACAGGGTTAGATTATATATTTTGCAGAAAGGGAGAAGAAACTTAATAAGCAGATCTCAAGAATGTATTACAAGCAACGGAAGTCACTTTGAACAAACACTCTAGATATTATGAACTGGAATTTGTAACTTAGTTTACTTATTAATTTATTGTTATTTTTTTCATGTTGTTATATTGTATTTATGTTAAATAGCTTAAGTTGTTAAGACAGTATTAAGGAACATTGTTCAACTGGAAACTGACAAATAATTCATTTGTTTCATCGCCTACTTTTCTGAATAAAGCTCTCATCTACGTAAGTGTGCATTTGTTACTTAATTATCAATTTATGTTTTTAACTGGTTAGATAATTATGACATGTGATATATCATTGTAATGACAATTTTTACAGTTTTAGAATATCTAATAAAATTGGGTACGTTCCAACTAAAATTTTGAATGTATTTGCTACATATAACACATTTGATGCTCCGTTGTTTTTTGGGCTATGGCAGATAATAGAAAATTAAATGTAGAACAACTTCTCTTCTATAACATTTTGTCATATTTCCAACAATAGCCGAGATATCTGCTGTGACAGCTAAAATCAAACAGACTGCATAGTTTTAAGGAAACTTGAAGATCTGCAGTAATTCGTCGTGGACTAGTTTCAGCGCCGTTTTCAGGAATTTACAAAATCTGTGTTTCTAATTCAGGAATTCTAGCGATTCTTTCAGCTCCTAAGTACACTAAGACACTAGAAAAAGAGCAATCGTTGATGTATAGAAGAGAAGGTCTGTTTGTTAGATCAACGTGTTGCAGGATAAGTTTTTCTGTAGAAACGCTGAGCTTCTCTTGTGTTATTCTTGTTATCATAGAATTTTGGCTTAGACCGCATAGTATTTGTGAATAAACATCAAGCATTCTCTGGCTTAATGGGCTTCGCACCTTGTGTACTCGAGCAAGGATCCACCCGAAGACCATGCTCTTTGGTGGCTCTTGTTGTTTGAGTACCTTGAGAACGAGGATACTTGGCAGATTTGGCTCTGTTGCTGTTTATGCACTCATAATGACTAACGTTTAGCAAGACCTTGCAGTTTGCACCATCAGAGTGAGAGTCGCTCTAAAAACTGAAGGAAGGGTTCAGGGTCATTTCAATTCTCCCAACTGGGGGCAGGCTGCTATAGGGACCTTGCGTTCCTCTTCAGCCAAGAACGGGAATTATAGAATGGGTGAAAGGAGGGGTGGAGGATGGAAGAGAGGCCAGGAAAGGTGGAGAAGTACTGCTCCGGCATTCGCCTCAGAGAAGGTACTCTGTTGACTCAGGAAAACCACCTAAAAACCTGAATCAGAACAGAGGATCGCGGAAATTGAACCCACGACCTCCCGAAAGCTAAATAGACGTGTTAAACACTAAACTAGAGGGTTCGGTAAGAACTGAAGGTCGGTGATTGGTCGTTCAGGTGCTGCGTAATCAGTGGGGCGTGGCAGTATGACGCACAGTGGTGTTATGCCTCCTATCAACGTTGGGAAACTACGCGTTGAATAGTTTTTGTAGCTTTGTAATTTAAGCTCATCTTTGTACTACGCATATTTATTTATAGTGTACTCTGACCATCCTACCATTTTTACGTGGACAACATTACCCAGTGAATTTTGGTTTTATTGCATTTGAGTTGTATGGTGTTTCTGTACTTTGTTAATTTAAACATTTTGTTGTTTACTAGTTGTTACTAGCTCCATATTTATGCGTTAACCACTTGTTTAATTAAATCAACTAAAATGTTACAGTCCTTGTAATTATTGTTTGTCCTTCATAGTTAAAGGTGTTATATATTATTTATAATTCTTCGGTGAGTTTAGGTAGTACTACTATACCAAGTAATTATGATTAAAATTACGAAAACAAGTAGAATCAAACAGAAATCTATAAAGAATTAGAGTAAAAATGTATATACTTTATCAACCACGAAAACTTTATTTTGTAAGTATTAGCTATACACGCAGATAATTTGAACATCAATTACCAAAAAGTAAAAATATTTAAGCGACATCCTGATATTCAAAAACAGTTAAAAAGGTACATTTATAAAGGTGGCTGCATATGAAGCTAGTGCTTGTGCCGGGGTTTTTGACAAAACCATTGGAAATCATCGTTGAATTGTTTGCGTTTCAGAAAAGCCTTCGAGGCACTAACTCATGAAAAGAAATAAGCTGTAGTAAACGTAGTAGCTTTTCCCACATTACGTCACCTTCAGGCTGATTGTTCGTGTTATATTTCTGCAAAAGAAGATTTAATTTGAACTTATTTTAAAATGTCTACCTTTTGTTCACGGAGTTTGCACAGGATGCTAACAATTTAGAACTTGAGGAGCGTTTCATTGCAGTACACGTTCTACAGGTAGAAAATTCACAACTTCCCTTGATGTGTAAAATTGTTTCAAAGTAGTAGATGCGTGCATTTCTTTAATCAACCTGTCCGGAACTGGAACTAATTCATTTCGCGATAGCGGTATGCGGTCGAATAATGAAAATAACAAAAGTACCCCGACCTACATTGAATACATTTTCCGCTGATGTTACATGGAGTTTCACAAGGGCTTATTTGCTTTTATAAATTGTATTCTTCTCGGTTTCGTGTCTTCAAGTTCAAGCGGAACTTGTTGACTTGGTTCGTCTTATTGCCTTCGTTGACTAAACTCTTAAGATTTAATTAAATTGCAAAACTTTGTTTTAAGTACTAAAGCGCAAGAGATAAGCGCAACACGATCGCAAAGGGAATTGTTTTCGATTGTTGTATGCTAAGCGCTGAACATCAAATTTTTATCTGAATAAAATCCAATTAAATGTTTTTCAAGCTACAAAGTCTCAAGTTCCGGAACATTGGCATCTCATATTTACCACTTCAACGTTATTTTCGAATGCTCTCATAATTGGTAGTATATTATTGAGAAGCTGTTTGATACTCAATCCTCAAAATTTACAGAATAGCATCTGTAAAGGATTCACGCATTGCCTTCCTTCATATGTATAATTTTTCCTCTTTAATGATTCACAATTGATGTTAGGATTAATAAAACTGACATTTTGGAAGTTTTCCTAAGTAGTAGTTTTTTTTCGCTGTGTTATTGACTTCGTTCTTTTAGCTTTCTCTTATATGGAATATGCTTGCTATTTTCTAATTTATTTGCAATATGTAGAAGCGACTGTTTTAGTCATTTTATATATGTATCCAATATCAATGTCTAGCTTTAATACTGGTTTTGGTGGTCATTCGTGAATTCTAAAAAATAGTTGTTCAGTTATAATAAACTGCTGGAATCCGGCGCTTTTGTTCAGCGTTAGCTAACAATTCCAATTCGATTATCGTCTTAAGGTAACTTGATTTTTATATCAAAAAGCTTTTGTTTTTCAAGTTCAAGATATTTCCTGGAATCGTAATAATTACACACACATTGAAACTGTTATATATTGCCATTGTAATCTTTTTAAGATATATTCGTTGGAAAGGTATTTTGTAGGAATGTTGGAAAGGTATAGTTAAAAAAACAGATTTCTTAGCGGAGTAGAAATTCATATGAAACTAGTTGATATAATAATATTTTAACAGGGTTGGATCCATACAGCAAGGAACAGTATGGTGGTAGTGCGGAGATTATTTGGTTGTCGACTATTTAAAAAGGTGTTACGGCTTTCCAGATCTGAGTTGTTGCAGCTAAACAATGTGACAATATTTAGACGAAGAAGTATTTGCAACGCTTGCTCCTACTATTAAAGATTATTTGTATTAGCGTAGAAATGATAAATTTTGACTTGAATATGCTGTGATGGGTTGACAATAATTTGCGCTAAAGATTAAAATGCATAGAAACAGAAGGTGGTTAATTAAGGGATATTGTTTTTACGAACTGTTTTATATTACTGTTGTAATGCCCTATACTATATGGAATATATAAAGTAATTACAGTTTATAGATATTAACGAAATAAGTTTGATTATGAGCATCTTAACCAAATGAGTTTGATTGCCAAAACGAGGCGGTGAGCTGAGTTTTGCGGCAATCATACGAGTTTCGTTAAGTGCCATAAGCAAACGTTTATTGTTCAATATTTTATCTTCATCAATAAACTCTGGTTCAAAGTATTTTTTTATATAAAAAGAGTGCGGTAATATTCATTACCGCACTGAGTGCGGTAATGAAGCTCTTAACGATACTAAAATTAATTTGGTTAAGAGTCTATAACAACACCGATGAAGATAAAATATTTTAACCAATTGAGTTTTTATTGAGCATTCAAATCTACAAAGAAGCTTGTAATAATAATATATTTATAACGTCTTCTGAAATCCTTCAACATATTAAATACTAACTTTTGAGCCCACTACATAGGGGTGAACTTAATCTACTTAAAACAGCTTTTGCATTTTAAAATTTAAAGTGTAAGTAACAAAATTGAAGAGGACAACGTTTTAACGTTTTTACTATAGAGTGTTCAAAAGTATGTACACTAATTTTCAAACAAAATTGGCATCGGTGGGATTCAAACCTGGGAAATCAGATTGCTACTCACTTTAAGTTTGTTTGTCGCTGCGCTATAAAGGGCACGCCACACGATGGCCGATAGTGAACGAAGTGTCGTTGCGGATGAAAATGTCACGCAGACACAACATACGTTTATGTACAGAAAACATTCATGAACTGCGAACATGCGTAAATCAATTAATTAACTAAAGCGACGCCAAAACCTATGGACAGTTGACCTAGGGTACTCTGATATCAATCCACTGATAGTATGTATTGATTGTTGAAGTAATTGTTTAACACAGACGACTTGTCCACTCATAGTGTAATTTTTCTAAATTAAGTATTATATGATAGATAGGTTGTATGAGGTACTCTGTCATTCTGAGATTAAATTCAGCTAATAAATCCGGAAATCAAAATACCTATGCAGATTATTTCGCGACCAATAACGCATTAACGCAATGGAAATGTTGATTCGTAAGTGAAAATGACCTTCCGGAAGAAGTTTTCGTCATTATTCGCCATTTGTATTACAGTTGCACAAAATTCCGTACATCTGAAATGGTCATCGCGAAGAATTTCGTGTCTTTTGCAGCTTGTAAAATCGATAACCATTTTTTCGTAAAATAATTCTAGCAGTGGAAGCCCCTAAATCGACTACTTCAGCAATCTGTTTAAACTTTAAAGGAATAATCTGGATGGATATTCGCGGTAGTACAAACCATCAATACCTTTAAATTCCTGTCTCCGTTGGGAACACTAGCCTGTTTGTGATTTGTGAAAAACATCTAAAATTTTCAAAATTTGAAACAATGATGTACAACGTTGATAATGATGGAGAAGGCCTATTTTCAAATGCTGTTATAAAGAAATTTTGAATTTCCCGGAAGGTTTCACCCTGATTATACCATTTTACAACTTACAATTTTTGCGGTACTTCGAGGTTACCCATTTTAAAAGAGAAATTATAGCAGATATAATTTTTTGACAGAATTGACGAACTGTCAACTTCAAATTATTGGTCATAGTAAATTCGTCATATTGTCTCTCGTGTTCTTAGTAAAGAAAATCTCTCTGTATAGGGGTGCTGAATTATATTGCATTTTGAAGGCTATTTTATTAGGAGTACGATATACATAATATAATCTGAGAATTTGTAACTCATATTTATCAATTTATTCGATGGGTGACCTATTGTTACATGGAAAACCCCGTTCATGACATATATTAAGCTTAAGGAGGTCTAGTTCCTCAGTGTTAGGTGTGGGTCTTAGAGTGAAATAAAATGGGGCTTGCTCGTGCTAATCAAAACTATTGTATCTGGAGAGACACCACATAAAAAATCGTGTAATTCTTATGGGTAGTACTTGACATTTATCTGCCGGTGATGTACTGGGCAAATCCCTACCAGGAGGATGTCCTCCTTTACGATGGAAGATGGGAGTGCCCAATCCGGATATGACTTACTTTGCGAGATTTCTGTAAGGATCAGTTTAGTGCAAGACAATGCGTAACTGCATTACGCTTCCAAATAAAATCATGCAGTAAATTTAAAAATACTATTAGATAACATTGGTAAAAATACAACCTTAATAAAACAAAATAGAATTTTAAGAAGTCGAAAGAATCTCCATCTTCATTAGTCATTGTCTGCCCATTGCCCAACATAGGCCTCTTTAAGATTTTTCCACACGTCTCTGTTTTGCACTACCAAACATGTGCTTCTTTCATCAATATCCTTCACTTTTGCTCTTTCTCTTATCCACTGGTTTGTTTTTCGATATTTTAAAGTGACTCATTTTCCTTTCAATGGCTCTTTGATGTATTCCCATTTTCTTTGTAAACACCCAAATTTCTGTGCCGTATGTCGTGGTCAGTAGGATACATTGGTTGTATAACTCTTGTTACACGATAAATTGTTCATTAAGACCCCATGGGATGCTCGTAGCAGTGCTCGCCCCTCTACGTACCCCACAGCCCAAATGCTTCGGCCAGAACTCAGTCGCGAGGGGGGTTCACAGGTTTAGGGTGAGTTTCGGGGCGAAATGCCACGACGGGGTTTCGATATTGGGTTGTTAAGACAAAGTTAAGGGGCGCCACGACCTTTGGGAGATGTTAAGATTGATAGATAACTGACGACCGGTCAAAAGTCGAAAACCAATCGCAGTAGCGTTGCGTTGCACTCCACGGGGTGCTCCCACGGCACTGGCTTTTACACCTACCTTTTTGGTGTGCTTTCTCCAGTTGCTTAGGCCCTGTACAAAGGAATACATACACAACGCAGCAAGAAACTCAATTCTTGTCAGTTACAATAATACACAGATACTCGAAATGAAAAGCAATACGCAAATTAAAAATGGGTAATCTATTACCATACTCGTTACAGGCCCGAAGGCAAGGGTTCCGGTAGCAAATGCTACAAATTGGGGTTAGTAAACAAGTACAACACAATAAGAGCTGAAGGCCAAGGGAGCGGCACATCCGCTGAAAATAATGGTCACCTAGGTCCCGGAATACGCTTATTTAATTTGATAAATGGCTCACTACCATTCCCGGAGCCAGGCTCCCACAAATTTATGCTGAAGGCTTATACTTGCAATACTTGAAAGTACATAACGGCTCGGGCAGTTAGCACACGGCCCACAAATAACATATACGGTAAATTGAGAGTTCCGAAGCTTCGCACGTCACTGTATTATACGCAATTCACTGTTTATAAATACTAGTACAATACCTTACTTCATCGCTAGGGCTCCAAACAACTGTGTTGTTGAAGTAATGGTGCCGGGAGATCTCGACCTGGAGATTCAACTCTCTGACGATGCTCTCGTACAGAAGAGGGTTGCGATAACGGCTTAGATGCGGCAGGGGTTGATAGGCAGATAGGGACCGTTGACCAGCTTGCTCGGGGAATTGTGGCGGTAAGATCCTTCGGAGAAGTAGTAGGGTTGAGCCAAACGATAACTCACAACTGCTGACCCTGTATATTGATGCTTTGTATTCGTTCCTGTCGCAAATCCGTTACTATAAGCGAGGGAATGTACGCACCGGTACTTAAAACTTTAAGGGGTAAAAAGCACTTGTAGCTGCACACAAGCCCTAGGGTACAACACGCCCCTAAGAACTAAAGGGGTTGTTCTTTGTTCTTAGTTTAACTTGCACAACCGTGCGATCGGGAAGCTTAATTTGGACTCTCTTGAGAGACGCTCTTGACGACGCGTTCCCTCCAATTCTTGCATCACCCGTAAAACTTTCCATCGTTGGGCATCTCACTCAGGTGCATAAAGAATCTATTGTTCGAAGTGCTGAATTGCATCGCCCACAATATAACGTGCAACAACGCGCGGGGCTTCCCCGTGCATAACGCTCGTCTGACCGGCGCCGAAATCTGATATCCGCGACTTTGCCTTTTAACTTGAGGACTAAACGCAAACTCCATCTGCAAGCAATTTGTTAAGTCACTTAGCGGGATTTCTATGCTATGATCGTGCGTTACAGCGTTCGCCTCGGTATTGAAGTAAGTGCCTTATTTAGGGTACTTTATGCGACAGATGTCGGTGCCTGGCTTGCAAGTGCGTCAAACAGCTAGATAAATAGGGAAATATGCCCGATGGCTTAAATTATGCTGCAATACGCGGGAGCAGAATGCGGAATTGTAGACAGATTTTTAACGGGAATTGGGAGTCTTAACACTCTGTCTTAGGTGTAATGGTATTTTCATATCCAGTATATGCTGTATTTAACCATACGCCGCTCATCCTAGCCTTATTCTTCTTTCTACTTCCATCTCTTGATTTTCTCTACTCACGGTTAGCGCCCAAGATATATGTATGATTTTACTTTTTCTACCACATTGCCTTCAATTTGAATACTCTGTACATAGGTATCTGCAGTGGTCATATATTTTTCGTCTCTAATCCGACGTATATTGATGTTTTGTACAGATCATTTATCATTTCTGCTAGTTCATCCTGACTGCTATATTATAAAAATATCGGCGGCGAATCTTAATTGATCAAATTTTTCGCCTAAAATGCTTATACATTGATCTTCCCATCTCAGTTGTTTAAATACATCTTCAAGTATCAACGTGAATAATTTTGGTGACAGCACATCGCCTTGTCTTACACCTCTATTGACCTTTATTTTGTCTGTATCCACGTGTAGTCGTATGTGAAGTGTTTGGTGTATCTGGAATCGTTAAAAGCATTCTGTATATATTGCAGTGGACCTTAAAACAATTAAAGAAAAAGAAAATTAATGCGTTTGAAATGTTTTGCTGGAGAAGGATGTTACCTATACCAAGGACTACTCGCAGAAATAAAACAAAAAAATTCAAAAACTTATAGTAAATCAAAGGTGGAAGAAACACGTCCTCGTGGTCGATCACCGAAGCGACGCATTGATCAAGTAGCGGAAATCACAAGATCCACTTTAGAAGAGAATATAGTAATTGCAGATGATCGAACGTAATAAAAAGAGACGATTAGAAAACTGGCATTTATACGAACATCATCGTGCGGCCCCAACCGCAACACATAATGGTAACAAACAATCCCTAAGAATGCTACCTGCTCGTCACATTACGTCACGCCATAAGCAAAATCTTCACCCGTGTTCGACTGAGAACAGATTTTACAGGGGAAGACACTTTGTATTAACAAAACTTGTTGCATAATTGTAAATCCATTTATAAAACACATACAAAATTGGTGAGAATTTGCGCATAAAAATTCAACTTAGTACATATAAAATATTGAAACTTGTGTTAAATCATAAATGCAAATTTAAATTAATAAATTATATTAAACTTAGCTGGATCCAATAAATCAACGGCAATAATGCAAAAATAAAGGCTATCGAGCACCGAATCCAAAAGTTTGTCGAGAATTGCTAGCTCGCAAATGGAAGCCGTGGCTGGCAGCTGCGTTTCATTACAATTAAAACCTTTCAAGGCTGCGTCGGCTTGTGCAATAAATAACAAACACCGACAATTCAAATATTTACTAGAAGCAATCGGTGCTGATCTACAATGGTAATGAGGTGTTCTAGGACTGTGCCCAGATACAGGACATCAATATGCGGGGTGTCGCGTAGACCTGACATACAAGGATTGCTTTAAATGTATCCAATCAGAGATCGGTGTAAAATTGCACTCAAACGAAGCGGAATAAGGAATTTCAGCTCGATAGGCTGCGTTTTTGGAAGTTGGGTATATGCGGCAAATGTCATAATTTCACAAATATTATACAGTCGCATACGCACAAGCTCCTTGCTTTATAATTGGCCCACTGCTAATCTGCTCCCCGAATCGACGAGGCGGATTTCTCAGTCTCTTCATCCCTTTACCTCAGTGGTGGCGTCAATTTTAAAACCGATCTAACCGTACTATGTATGGCATATGCTTTTTAAAACACGAAGAAGCGCACATTTAGTCATCGCCCAACCAGCTTCTAAAGATAAATCTAAACAACTATATTAAAAGAATTCCTACATGAATCGATAATATTTACATGTTTCATGGGATGTATGTACACCAAAGTCGACTACGAAGTATTTCAAATTGTGGGGCCTCCAAAGGACAGTGCTATAAGCATATTGAGGAGTAGATTTCTAAATTGCGTTTTGTCCATTTTTCATAATTTTCAGGAAAGAAGAAAGTTTACTATGAAAAGATTAATAATTAATTAATAATTAATAAGTCACAAAACATTGATAATAATGACAAACGGCCAAACATTAAATGGTTTCTTTTTCTGTAATTACAGCAAAATTGGGGGTGCCAAAATGCTTTTTGACTGTCCAGAGGTGACAAAATGCATTTTGTTTGGAAATGACGTGAAACAAGCGAATTTTTGTAGTAACCTGATATTAGATTTTCCATTTCCTCAAATTAACACTGAAAAAGCACTAGAGTAACAAAATAAATGGCAGTAACAGGTTATCCAATGTTTACATCATGTGCTGGTACATTCAAAATGCATTATGTCCATAATATGTGGACAAAACGCATTTTGAATGTCCTTATGTATAGGACAAAATGCATATTGAATGTCCAAGCCACTTTCGCAGCACATTTTAAGTAGAACAGAATAGGTTTTGAATGTCCAGGATAATGTTAAAAAATACTCCTTTAAATATAGAATGCAACGCAATCTCTAACTAAAAATTTTAATTTGTGTACAAAACGCATTTTGGAAGTCTCCTCCTCATTTGTAATTCATACTTCTTATCTTAGGGCCACAATGGGCGAGCGGTTTCGCCGCTCGCAGTCGAGGTCACAGTGAAAGTTTTAGCGCTCGTAAGAGAGTTCGAAACCCAGCCGGGGCGCTCGAGTTTTCACTTAGTTAGGGCATGATAGTTTAAGTAACGTCCGCACCTCCCTGATGTAATGCTAAAGCGGTTCTGGGGGAGGGGTAGTGGGGGTACAAGAGCTTAAGGCTGGAACAATGCCACAATCTTAAATATTGCACAACTTGGCGAAACACTTAATTTTATTTTTTGAGAATATAAGCCACACGAACTGATCTTAGTTTTTAAGTTTTCCCTCTCAAAAGATGGAAAATTTGTTACTAGTTTGCCGAAATATTATATATGGAATGTTTCATTGGCTCTTAGAGGTTCCTAGTAAGTAAACCTCTATTTTGCTGAGCTGGATTACTAATTTCAATTTCTATCGCAGGCACTCGAAATAGCGCTGATTACAGTGTAAAATTACTGTGTTGATAAAAACAAATTATATTATGTGAAGAATGTCTACGTTTAGCAGGATTATGCTGAGTTTGCTTTAGTAATGCAAATTTAAAGCGGAATATAGAACGAGGTACTAAAACATTGATTTTTATTACGTGATTCTATCGCCAGCGTGGCTGAGCGGTTAGGGAGCTCAGCCACGGTACGGGGTTCAATCCCCACATTTGGCAACTGACGGGCGGCCCACTCAGTCGCTTTAAAAGGTTGATACCGAAACCACGGTTGTGGAAGTAGGAAAAGTAATGGCAGTCGATGAAGGCGTGATGCTAACCACATCACCCAGTACGCCGTTAACGGTGTTCCAGATTGACTAGGTTTGGGAAAGAGATATTTTGTCCACCCTGACTGGCCACGTCTCAGGCCATATGCCTACAGTGGAATTAGGTGTATTGAACTTTACGAACATTATATGATCTTAAGGACAATACTGATGTTTATATGGTTGAAACAAGCTGTAATAGCTATTCCAGTTGCAATCGAGTAATAGTGACAAATAACTATTACTTTCGGAACGGGTAGTTTTTTTAACGTAACTCTTACAGTACATACGCGCTGCAACACATTCGAGTCCGTTTCGATTTTTCACACAAAAAAAATTAATGAATGTAACGTACATTTTTGAAAAACGTTTTTGTATTGTATGGCCTAAATAACTTCTGAATTAATTTATTACTATCTATTTATGAGTGTCTTAAAATGTTTGTCGCGTTGTAATCTGTATGTGTTAGGAATGTCCGCGTGATGTGAAAACAATCGGGTCACCTCGGATCACGTCGTGAAAGTGAGTAATATTTGAAAATCGGGACGTGAACGTGAGTGAAAATTTCTAAAGCATGATTCACGGTTCACGTGAATTTCATGTTAAATATTTAATAACGAATAGAAGACTATGCTCCGCTCTCCTGCTGGGGAACATGTGGAAGATCTAGAGAAACATTAGCTCTTTTTAAATATGCCAATATATAAGTATGTTTCCGGGAAAAACAAGTTCGATGACGTCATTACTTCAGTTCCAAATATGGAAAAATATGCAATTATGGCTTATAATGGACCTTACTAAATCCCATTTAAGAACCTGTTTTCAGATTTTTCCTATCGTTTTTCCTTTTCTTGCAATAGAGCTGAGACATCGAGTTTTGCTCACCCTGTACTTCTATGCAGCAGCCTGCAGCGAGATAGCTTCGCACTTGTGTTGTGTTGTAGATGTTGTGCCTACAGTCAGTCGAGTGTATGCGTCTATAAGCGACCAAGTAAAACTTACTTTTAGTTCCTCGGACATGAGAGTACTATTGAACCTAGGAATTAAGTGTTGCTTAGCAGCGTATGCTTCCTTGTACTCGTATCAGTAAGGGAAACGTCAATGCCAATGACAGTTTTTGGTATTAAAAGTAACGTCTTTGAGGACGGTTGCAAGAAACGTTTTTGCGAGAAATCAGTATTTATCCTTTGTTGTAAGCTATTGTAGTCAGTTTTCATTGATTTCTTTTCGTGTCTACTAATCTGATTGCAACATATTACGTAAATTATTCAAAGTGTAAAACATATTTTATTTTAGAGTTTTTAGGCCCTTTATTAGTTTTAAATTTAAACATTCTGTTCTATCTGAATTTGAATTTTCAAATAAAAGCTGAGGGTCATGTCGTGAGTGGCGGGTCACGCCGTGAACGTGAACGGTAGCGTGCGTGAACGTGAGTGTTTAAAGCAAACGTGAAACGTGCGTGACGTGAGTGAATATTTACTCACGCGTCCATCTCTAGTTGTGTGACGGACAACGGCAAATATACAGTGCTTTCGTAGTGGATAAATTCGTAAAAAATTTAAGGAATAACTTTTGGAAAAAACGCGGGAACCGTCGATTTTTATTTTTATTTGGGAATATTTTTAAATAAAATCTATGCATACAGGGTGACCTGCGTAGGAGGTATGACGTCATCGATGTTTTTTTAATGTCAATCCCCGTTTCGTTTTACGGAATTTGAAAGAATTTTTGAGTACAGGTCACATGATGAAAAATTAAGAAAACAATTTTAAAATTGCAAAATACTAATAGCCCAGTTACATTAGACTGAAAAATGCAGCACCTGCCGAAAAAATCCAAGTGAGCTGAAATTTTGCATACACCTTCATTTTGACATTACAAATAATGTTTCTTTCGATTTTTCCAAACACGGCTCTAACAATTTTTGCAAACATTACATTTTTATTACATTATGAATGTGTATTGATATAATATAGCTAATTTTCCAGTTGAATACTTCTAAAATGGGTTTCTTTTGTGTTTTTCGTGGTTTTTTATTAACTCCTATTTTAAATATATTTTAAAACTGAAGAATCACAAGAGTAAACATACTTGCGGTTATGCGATTTTCTTCAAAATCTTGCTGTCGCATTTAGATAACACACAAAACTTATATATGAAGTTTCAACGCCATACCTCTTTTTGTTTTTGAGATATTCTGTTCACGGACAGACAGACACAGACACACAAGCACACAGACCAATGAGCAAAAACATGTTTTTTGGGTTCAGGGGACTCTAGAACGTGAAGATGTGTTGAAAACTCAATTTCGAATTTTTGGGGTAAATCCAATACTTTTATCGTAAAAGGAAGTAAAGCCCGTCTACAAAATTTAACAGTGTATTATTTACTGAATGGTTAGTTGTACGTAGAAAACCTGTATAATCTTTTTTGTAGAGAATTTCCTAGCCTTCATTTCTTGTAATGACTAAAAAGGTCATACGACTCATAGAACGAGAGATATTTGCTAAAAACTTATTTCTGTCACTTTGACCTTGAATAACTCAAGACGTAAGCTTGATATCCATGGGGACTTTTGAAACATTATTTGTAATGTCAAAATGAAGGTGTATGCAAAATTTCAGCTCACTTGGATTTTTTCGGCAGACGAATTCTAATGTAACTGGACTATAAATTTTATTCCAATGATATCTTTAAAAAAAACTAAATTAAATGTTCATACTGTGCACCGTTGTCTGCCTGACAGTAGCCAAGACGACCGATATGTTTTTTTTCTTAATTGCTGTCATTAATAGAAGAGTAAAATCATACCTCCTATAATTAAATTTAGTATTTTACAATTTTAAAAATATATTTCTTAATTTGTGGTCATGTGACCTATACTCAAAAATTAACTTAGCGTAAGTAACAAAATACGTTCTTTCATATTCCGTAATAAAAAACCGAGGTTGTCTTTAAAAAATACATGGATGACGTCACCTCCTACGCGGGTCAACCTGTATGTATAGATTGTATTTAAAAAAATGCTCAAATAAAAATAAAAATCGACAGGTCTCAGCATTTTTTCACAAAGTTATTTCTTGAATTTTTAACGAAAGCACTGTATACTCGTAGATATAATAATAGTACACCGCATAACTTTCTAGCTTATCTTCGTTTATCTATCTATATATAAAAAATATTTTTCAGACGAAGATAATGAATATAAAAATTCATACACGTTTTGATTTTCCGGTTACCTACAGTGATCTTATCCCGATCACCGGCGACTAAGGGTACAAGGCGAACCAAAAGGGGCTGTTATTACAAAAGAAATCGTTACACCTCCGAAAAAATAACAGCGACAAAGCAACGGCCCGGAAAGGATAGCACATTTTTCGCTGTGACAGATTTACCAAGGAACAAAGCGAATTCTTACGAAAAGGAACGGATACTTTTACCAATACGTAACAGGTTGCTCCTGTTCCCGAAAATAATGTGACAAAGGAGTAACAATACACCTCAAGTTGATGCGTTGAAAATAATTTATAACTCTAGAAAATCTTAGTCTGGGTTTCACTATTTTGTACTTCAATTGCAAGTTTTGTAAAAATAATGCTTCAAGTTTTATACACGATTTTTACATCATAAAATATGTTTTGAAGGTGAATATTTGATAGAACGAATCACGGCTTGTTGAGCAGAAAGACCGAGTTGGATTCCCAGCGGTACCAAGAGTGACAATCAAAACCGAATGCTGCAACCCACTATATTATTCTCCAATTCTGTTTCGGTTTTGCCGAGCCAACATTGTTCGAAAGGAGAAAAGTCGACGCCCCAACATTTGGGATGTTAACGACAATGCTAAATATGGTGATGTATTCAGTGTTAGTTGAAATATTTTAATTACCCTTACGTTAGTGTTACATATTAGCATAATAATTAGAGATAAACGGAGTTAAGATATTTATTCTTATAATTTTATAATATACAGAAAACTATGATGTACAATCACATTAAATATAAAAAAATTGATAAATTACTACTGAATAAGAATTTGACAACACACGTAGCTGCTTTCTAAGAGGATTACTTGAAGCCCCGGCCGCAGCTTAAACTTTATGTGCTATTTCTCAGTATCTATGAATTATCGTAGTAATCCGATAATATAGTAAACCGAAGTTTATGTGGAAGATGTAATCTGGTTTCAGAATGGAGATAGGAAATTCACGAGCGGCTTAGTGAGAAAACCTCGTTATGTCAATATTGCTGTAAAAATCATATTTTACGAAAACCGTCAAGGTGTGGTTAAAAGATATTATTTAGTGGTGCCATTTTTACAGTATCTTCTGCTGTATTTGATATGTTATTGATTAGATGCTTCAATTTGGTTACTATCCGGTATAAAGTTACTAATCAACTAGGTGGTGTTTCGTTAAAGTGCTACATTTCTAATGGCCAATTTACCTAATTATCGGAAAACAGGAGCACCGGAATTGTTTGTTTCAACTAAGAGAAGTGGAGTGCTATATTTTTCCTATTAAACGCCGCACTTAGTAAATTATCTAAATGAATAGAGTTGTTGAAGGTTACTGTTGGAATAATTTGTTTAATCAAATAAAATGAAAATTTTCTGACATAAGAAATCGTGCTGAATATTGAAATATAAAATTAAGAATGTTTTACATTTTGTCTATTAACAATAAAAAATCGATTTGCATTACTGTATGTAATTACGAAAAATACACAACGACATTGTTGGCTTGTTGTGATTTTACTTAGTAGCTTCAGGTGTGTTTTTTACTTCCCCAGTTTTAATTTATAACAGTGAATCTTAAGCATGGTTATAGTGCACTTATCTGAAATGTCGTTATATAAATATTCTTTCTAAGTTCGTCACTAATGGCGTTTCCGTTTAAAAGGCGAAAAAAACGTAGGAAATGAATTTCATTAACATTAACAAACTCACTACCATTTCCTCATAATTATCCGCTTTAAATCTATGAAGAAAACGTTCAGGCTCCTTTTACAATTTTAGGAAGTACATAATTTTTCAGAATTACTCTTATTTGAGGTCTACAAATATTTAGGTTAATTGTTAATTGTTTGTGAAAATTTAATTATCATATAAGGGATCAAAATTCCTGGAAAATGGTCACTTTCCAGCATTCTGGTGGCTGCATAATATGTAAGCTTGTTATTGTGTTTATGACAGATGGTAAGTCTAATTAAATCATATATGTTTTAGCGCGGGTCCAATATTCTTTCTATTTGTAATACAAAAGTGACAATTTAATAGATGATCGTTATGGACTTTTCAGAACGTTGATATATTTTATGACTCTAAGCATCTAACCAGCTCGTTATTGAAGTTTTACGAGTGTTAGAACATGTATCGAGAACCCACACTTTGTCTCAATTTCGTATTATTCACAATTCTAGCAAAAACATAACGCCCAAATTCAACGTACTAGGAATACATTTTCAGACAGGCGATGAGAATTTACGAGATATTGAATGTAAACATGAACAAAACCATAATTTTTTTTAAAAATTAATTGCCAACTACAAGGCATAACCAAGAAGTTTCCAAAATTAAATTTTATTAAATATACAGAATGATTCGGCTGATAACGAATAATTTAACATTATTTAAATAGTTCCAATATTAAAAAAAGTTAAATTCATTAAATTTAAGAAGAATTAGTGAACATTAGCGCAAACTTAAAAAAATCTAGCACATTCTTGTAGGATAAATCCCAAAAATTACACCACTACGACTATTGATTGCCGATATATAAATAAGTATTCTAAAGTCCGCGAATGTCAAGTTCGCAGCGCCACCGAAGGGGAATCACAAGAGAGAAAGGCTGGGAATTTTTGGAAAATTTATCTCTTGTAGTGGTTTAACAATTTGCTAAAATTCATATTTCCCCGAAATATTCCCACCGTCATCCCTTTATTTTCTGGGCTACGTGGTGCAAATCAGTGACGTATCATTCAAAAGACGCAGCTGAAAATAGGTCGCATATTTTACAACAATAAATCAATGCAGAAATTTTTTTCATTACAAAAATGTTCACTAGTTTCTGAAAAAAGTATAAAAGTATACATTTATCTACAATAGTTTTCAAAATACCTCGATGCTGAAGTTTATACCGCGCATTCCCGGTACACTTTTCCTAAACAATGTTTGTAGCATTTGTTAAAAATTACTTCGAGATTAATTTCACATCATCTGATTTTGAAAGATAAAGCTTTCCACTAGTTTAAGAATAATTGAGAAATATTCAAAACTGAGCTTGTAAATGCGATGTACGCATAGAATTAATTAATTTTCAGTAATAAAAGAATTCGGAAAATATTTTTTTCATATTTTCGCATTTGCAGACAATGGAGCCCTCCACCTTTAGATCCGCAAGGTCATTCCGGATACTGTATTTTTTAAACTATATCTTCGAGTGCACACCCCATAATTTTAGAAGCGGCTTTTGAGATGCCATATTCCCTACTATTGGTTGCTAGAAGGCGATTAAACTCCACCAAATTCGTAAGAAAAGAACCTTCGCTCTACACACTTGTGTCTTTTTGTCAATTTGTTCTTGTTTAATTGCTAAGCAACCAATGCTCATAGAATAATGATTCTTCCTACAGGAACTGCCCACTTATCACCTTAGTGTTGATGGTATCACTTAATTTTGTAGGTATGTACTTATACAACTTCTAATTTACCATGGCTTATTACATTTATTTAACTGCAGAAGCACATGGTTTACATTTCTAAAGTTACGATACGTACATACTTTCCAGAACATTTTGTTTCGTCAAGTTCCTTTCGACGAAATATTGGATTACCAGAGACGCCCTTTGATGGTTTTTGGTTACTGCGGATTTAATTAGAAGAACCGATACGAACAAATCGAATATTAAACTTTCAGAGCGACGACTTTAAGATTTCTAAGAAAATTGTTCGTTGTGCATTAAAGCGACTTGGAAGTGATTATAAGTTATTCATGAAATTTACAAAACTGCTAAATAAAGTATCCTATTTTGCCGCTGGGAACTTCAAAGGCCCTACCTAAATTTCTTACAGTTGGTTACTCAGCCAAGCTTATTAAGCAATTGATTGGTGGGTTTCTAATTTTGTCAGATCAGTTACAAAGTTTATAAATACAGAAATATCAAATTAGAAGGCTTTTAAACTTTGGCGCAACAGCAAGTAAGGAGTAAATAAGAACCACCATTGGCAATAGGTAGAATCTGTTTGTCAAGTTTATGGATAAGAATCCCGCTTTCTTAGAAATAGTTACGCTAATTGAATTTCGGCGAACTTTTAGAGTTTAGCGCTAGTTAATATTCTGAAAAGAAATTTCCACTATGTAAAACTGTAATGACCTGAACGGGAATTATTATTATTTTACTTTATTTTTTGCTGTATTTACAATGCCAAGGTTCGTGGAGATTTAAAGTGATTAAATAGATTCAGCTAGATAGGTAGATTTATTCGTAACTCTAATACACCAAATTAACTTATTCTCTTATGTAAACCAAACGCATATACATATAAATAAATAGAACTGTTATATTATAGAGAAAACTCCAACCTGCTGCAGACCCAAACGCGTGCCGGGGCTACAACTCCAGGTGCGGCAATAGAAACTTTGGCGAATGGCCATGGAGCGAGCTCTGGCAGCACTCGGATTTCTTCAGCTGCAGGCTGGAAGCAGATTGGTTTAATAGCGTTTGAATTCTACTCAAAGTGCTCGACAGTGCAGTGATTTCTGGTATAAAAATTGGAACGCAGAAAGGAAGCCCCTACCGCAATCTGGACGAAATTCCAGGTTATTTTGCGGCGTTTTCTGCGTGCCTGCGAGACGACACACAGTGCTTCAAAATAAAAAAGGTCGATCAAAAATCAAATTTTTTATTGTTTTATATGATGCTAAACATGCTGTAAAAATAGCTGCCTAAGGGCCCTTTTTGGCCTGGCAGTTCGGGCTGCAAGCGCATGCGATGTAAGCTGAACGTGGGATCTTTGGATGTGCTCTTGGCGTATAATTTCCAATTCGCTGCATGTCCTAAAAGCTGACGAAGCTTGGTGTTTGTGCTTTATTATGCTAACGTTTGTGGATTCCGTGCGATGTTTTTACACAGTGCCACCTGCAGCGAGCCTTGGGTTAGCTCCTGAAGGGTTATTATATTGCTTTCGAATGGCGGCTGGCTGCTTCAAATTTGTTCAGATTGTTAGTTTGACGCTGTTATCGATGCAAACCGATCGGAACTTGACAGCGGGCTCGGAGGGAGATTATGGTTTGGAGGATAGGATGGGAAAACGTATAGACTCGTCACTGGTTAGACCCCGACACTCTCAACCCAAACGTTAGTGTTATCGAGTTGGATCTTTGTACTCTGGCATCAGCGTTAGGCAGTTTTACTAACCTAAGCTTCATGAGACTGTCCGAATTCGTCACAGGTTAGACTCCTACGCTCTCAGTTCAGACGTCAGCGTTATCGAGTGGGAAAGCGTTTGAACTCGTCGCAGGTTAGACTTCAAGGCTTTCAGTTCAAACATTGAGGTTATTATGTATATCGGAAGTGTTCAGGTCAGGCACGTACTCGGGAAGTTCTATTTTTCAGGAAAATGCAAAAATTAGAAATTGTCCGTAGTGACCCGGAGGTCCCCCTTTTATACCGTATAAGGGGGTTTCTTTACCTGGCGGATAATGAGAGAGACCAACAGTAAAAAGTAATGGATCGGACTAGAAACGTGGTAGTTCTGGACCTGAGACTTGCGTTGAGTGCAAGCCGTGTCACAGGTTGTGCAAATTTGGGTCTGCCACCTACGTGCTGATACGCGATCAGCTGAATCTTGCTACGACTAGATGGCTTTATGTAACCTCTTGTGGGAACCAGGTGGCCTCGTTTAGCATTTTGCTGGAATTAAACGGCCTTGTGTAAATCGAAACATGTGCTTAATACATTTATATCTTCAAACTTTATTACAAAATATTAACCAACACTAAATCCTGCCAAATTGTCCCTTGTAGACAGCACCAGCACAACATTTATGTCGTAAAAGTAGATGTAAAAATAAACTTGTTTAAATAGCATTTATACACCTTAGAGTATTGGCTATCCCTTATCAAATGTTATTTGATAACATGCTATTATACATTATATCTACTAAGGCTTCATGAGAAAATTAAAGCAGGCGACGATTAAGCACTTAGTTGCAATGACAAAAGTGGTAGAGAACAACTCCAGATTGAATAGTTTTAGATAGATCTCTAAGAAATTGTATTGAGAACCCACTTTATACATGTATAAATCTTAGGAAACTAAGTGGAGAAATTTATAATTGACAAGTTTTCAGGAGTGATTACGAATACTTTTTGTTGGATAGATATCAGTTGTCTATTCTTCGGGATTAATATTTTCTGTTTCATTAACCTCGCAACTTACTTTAAGCATTTTAGGTTTGAATAATTTGAATGAATAATATAAAAAGTAATAGCCAGAAAAAATAGATAAAACAGTAATAGGGTACACAAGAAAGTAATGCAAAGCCAGGCGTCTCGTTGCAAATATAGGAGAACTGCGGAACCTTTAAGAAGGTGGCCGTTAACGTTTCAATAAAAATTTGAGTTGTTGCTCTATTCGCATTGAAGGAAACGCTTATCTGCCATCGTAGCTTTATCTAATAATCTCTCTCTTGAGATACTATCCAAACAGGAAGATTGCCAGTGTGCACCACATAAAAATATGATACGAAGTTATCAGTCCGTCCGCAAAAGTAGCCTCGAACCTTGATGGCATCACGGTGTTTACATTTAGTCGAATAACAAATTAATGCACATTTTAAGTTCTCCGCTCTCAGAAACAAAGACTTCTCTGTGGACAGGTAACACCGTTTAACGGTATGATACATGCCGTTAAACCGCCGGCTTCTAGAAGCAAATTTAGCCGTTGAATGACGCGCCGATGCCCATAGTTAACCAACGGCTTAATTCGAAGGTAACAAAATAATAATCCAGAAACGCTACCTGATGCAGTTTGGGTATACATTTCAGGTAGCTACAAAAACGCCGTTTAACTATTTGCTTAGGTAACAGAGATTAGGCCCGACTCGACGGACTAATTTTATCCAAAGATGAATTCACATGATTAGATCATAAACTTTACCTGCCACGCCTTTTGGGTCGTGTTCGGTGTCAAAATGCGCAGAGATAATTCAGCTACTACATGATATAGATTACATAACTCTAGATGGCACCTGAAAAAACGTATACCTAGATTTAACAAAACATAGCAACCTGACCCTTAGTGCAACGCAGATTGTTGCAAATAACGGCCTCAAGGGGTATAAATAGCTCGTGAATTGGCATAAAAGTTCAGCTAAGTCTTCCGGGTCGAACGAACGCGTTCGCCTTTTGGCGGTTTGCTCCAGTGGAACTGTTATGGTGTTTATTAAACGTTGTTCACCACTGTGGAACTAAGTTCAGTAAGGTACAACTGGTTGTGGAAAACAATAACATTCCTTTTATTTGCTTTAGAACACAACAATTTGCAAATATACAAATACGTCAATGCTGATTTAAATACAAGTACTAACAGTGAGTAGCCTTGTTTTCGAGACTGAATTATTTATTTGTGACAAACCTTGGAATTTGCCCTTGGTCTTCGATTTGCTCAAAATGGGTGAAGGTGCAATATGCAGACATCGAAAACTAAGCTACTTGGACTTAATGCAGCTGCGCTCTAGCCTAAAACCCTCACCGCGTTCTCTTTAGTCAACCTCCATAAGTTCGTACTTAATATAGTAATATCAAAAGCAATCACTGTTTCAGCGTTCTGATTAACACATCAAGCTCAAGAAGTCGAGTTAAAAAAAATGCTAGAAGAATGTGTCCAGGTATCAATTTTCTCTTATCGTACTAATGTTTCACCCTTTTTCACAGTTTGTACATAGTATATCAGCGCATGGATTACCGGCTTATTTAATACTGAACTGGTTACCATATGTTAGCTGATTTTGAATTTTACCCGGATTGAGCGGTAAAGAATTCAAAATAAAATTTTTCTACGTAATTACACGAAAGGTAATTTTTATCTGTATATAGTTTGTTGCCTTTCTAATGAAAATTGGGTTGCCAGTATTACACAACCCCTTTTGTAGGAGTTTTTATGTATAATAAAAACTAGTGATATCTACCCTGTTTGCTTAATTCACAGAAGTAATATCAATAATAATATATATAATTCTCACTTATCTTGTTGCTTTCAACTGAATCATATATTGACATATCTCATACTTTCATAATTGACTTTGAAATTATGTCATGTTTAAATATACCTCGGCTAGCCAGCTTATTTAGCAATTGAGACTCTCTTTACTTCCCAGCTGAACGAGTTAATGTCAAATATAAACTGTATTAATGAATTATACTTTGAATGACCAAATAAATATCAATTTGATTATTTAAATCACACTCTTAGTACTTGAGTTTGAATCTAATAAACTGTTATAGTGTATTAAACGTTTGAATTGACATTACAAATTAATAGTCAGATTAAAGTTGTCAAAATTATTTAATTAAATGAAAGTTCCAGCAAATGAGGTTAAATACTTTTTTAAAAAATAACTAGACCAAAATGATAAATTTCTAATTATAAAGATCGAAACCGTCGAGTACTCAAATCACAATATTAATTTAGAAAACTTAATATTCTAAGATTCTCTAAATCTAAATACAAGTTTTAAATTCTAAATTTGTCGTATCCAAACTGTTACTATAATACACTAACCTTCAACAGCCGAACTCGTACTTGCGATGTGGTTCTAATATCAGTTTCACACTGATCGAAGTCGTCAAACACCTACTTGGAGATGATGAGGACCCATAAAAGCTTGTTGTAGACAGACTTGACCGTTTAATATTTTCTTAAAACGGTATTGCAGCATGCCACACACAAACACTCACTAAACTGATGGCTTGTACACCAATGACCACTTGAAATGGCTTCTATAAATCTCCAACTCACTATGTGAAGAATAATATTGACCCCTTGGTCAGTATTTGATCATGCAGAAGGCTATTCTTACTAACACGTATCAAATTTGAATTATATCCTCACAATTAAAGGTATTATTAGCCCTTTAATGTGAATATTTTGACTGAGATTCTTTAAATTATAGAAACTTTTCAACTCTTGTAAACAACCTCTTGGTTGCTAATATTTACTGCCACCCGTTATTCTCTTACACTTGTTATCACATGATACCCTTTTGATATCTTGATATTAATTGAAAGTAATTAAGCATTCTCACAGCATGCTACATTACACCAGGAAACTTGGCGATACAAACCGTCCATAATAAAATGACGAGTCCGCAAGGTTGAATAATTTTATCAGACGGTTTGTAGAGTCAAGTTGTTGACAAGAAACCCACATTTGAGTTTAAAAGGGCAACTATATTTTGGATAGAAAAAATGAAGTTAAACGTAAATTGGAAAGATAATTCAACAAGTTTTGTTTGTTTACTTTGATATTAGTAACATTGCAATGACATTACACGAATTGAAAATAAAAATCGGTTATTTCATGAAAGGAAGGCGGTTTATTATCTCAAAATATGTGATTTTAATGATAAGAGTTAAATGATCTTGTGTAATTGTACCTTCTTAATCGGTGTCTCACATGTATTAAGTATTAAGCTCCCCTATAAACATTATTCTAGGAAGATTTTAAGCGGTATAATTTATTATTCGAGGTATACCATGAACCTAAACTCTTGGCATGACTGAGGCGTACCTTGTCGTTCCACTACATCCGTCATTCAATTGAATAATATGGATCAAAACATAATTTCGATATATCACTGTTCTATCCTTAATAATATAGCGATTAGAACTGACAGTCAATTACCTATGGAGCGCTCAGCCAAATTTCATACTTTATGTAAACGATTGAGTTAGAAACCAATTATTGTTTTTAATAATTAGGAAAGGAAAAGAGTATCGTAGTATGAAGTAAGTTCTCTACTATGTCTCTTTGGTGGCTAAGATTGTTTAGAAGAAATTGTTTCTCAAAATGTAAGATTCATTAGCATATTTTCCGAGAAAAAGGTCGAAATATTATTATGTTAAATTTTGACACACGAATTATTCCATTTACTCCAGAAAAAGTGCTTGAAAAATGGAAAACTCAATAACTTTATCTTTTTATATTTAAGTTCATATAAGACTGTTTTAAAGCGGGATTGCAATTCAATAAAATATTGATAATAATGATTTTCAGTGTTTATGCAGATTTTAGATAAGTTTTGAGATCAGCATTTTTATTTTTCTCGACGAAGAATGTATTGTAATCACGAAAAAATTAACTTCCGACATTTCTTCAGATCTTCACGTTTCAGGGTCCGTAGATGACGAAAAACAGGTTTTCTCAATTTCATCTACCTGTCTGTATGTCTGTCTGTTGTCGGTATAACTCAAAAACTATTTGTTGGAGGCAGACGATGGCATGAAACCGAGGGCATTTCGGACAAACATATACAGGGTGAGCACTTTAAAATATAACATTTTGTATATGTTTGCGTTAACTGAGAAATAGATATAATAAATAATTTCCACTAGGTCAGGTCTTATATTTGGCGAAAATGGGGCCCAACAGATGCAGGATAATGTCAAAAAGTTTCATCAATAAGTCCGTTTAGTTAAATTTAAATTCGCGAATCCCATCGCCCATAATTTGTTTATTTTAAATTGATTGAATTCGTATTTACTTTTATTGTTTCAGTACTATTATGAACGTGAAAATATTTTTACCTCTGGATTCGTTTGATTTTTAAAATTGTTTATTGCCACAACCGCCACTTGCGAGGGAAGTTCTGAGAAAAGCCCTTTACACATTTTCGATATTGGGTTTTGTCATTGTATCATTGCATAATGTTGCATCTACTGAGTTGATAATTTTAAAACGGGGAAACAATTACCTTCAGGTTTATAATCTTCGACTGTCACTGGCATGTATTAAATTGCTCTGCATAATTATAATGTCTCTTCTGTAGGATATCTTTTTAGACTTTCAAATGAACTTTTTCTTGCCGTTTGTAGTCGTATATTTTATATGCTAAAACTGAATATGATTTGCCTCATCAGAATATCAGCCAGTACAAATGAAACCATTACTCTTTTATATCAATTTTAAGGGGACGATTTTGCGTACAAATGATGCTTTTGAAGGCGCCATCTGCTTGGCAAACTCAATAAATTGCATTTATTGAACTCGAGCTTCATTGTTGCACGGCGCTCCACTGCTCTAATTAAAGATAAATATTTAGAATGGGTTAAAGTTCTGAAATGAGTTCGTAGGTAACTTAATATTCTTTCCCTGTTCGGGCTTTCTCTGAAAATCTCGCGATCGACCGAGCTTGTTACACTATCGATACGCCTCCTGAATACTTGAGGAGCACAAATATTTTTCTTTCATGCATTTTAAAGTCAGCACTATGTAAATGGATATGTAGATGATCTGGACAAAATTTCCTGACTTGGGCTTTATTCTTTACTTGAAATGCTCTTGACTGAATTTGCCGTTCAGCACCTTTCAGGAATTTTATAGCCCTGGGGGGAATTGCGCGAAATAAAAGCAAGTGGCGAGGGAAAATCACTAGAGATGTTCACACGTTTTGTTCCTAATATCTAATAATCGGAAATTTTATAAGAGGGAACACTATATTTCGAAGGAGAAAATTATAAAAGTTTTTCTATTTTTGGTTTACAAACTGATCAGCTCATGTCGCCTTGGGGAAAAATAGAGAAAACTTTGTACACGCTACCAAATTCGAACGGGTCGTGCGGTAATTTACTACGCTTCCTGAAATATTTAGACTGCTTTAGATAATTTATGAGGGTAGGAGTTCAAGCTACCCCGTTGTCAAAATACGCCAGCGGCGGTTGCACGTTAGTGTAACTAGGTCTGCACGAGATTAATTTCCAGAATTGAAAAACCCACGAAAGAGCCGCAAGAATTACAGTGGTATTTAGATAAACAACTCTATAAGATGATATAATTTAACGTATATCGTGCTCTGCTGTAAACATAAATACAGCACGTCAAAATCGTTCAACATACTAAAATAATATCAGAAGCAAAAGAAAATATAAAATAAAGAAAAACTTGTATTTTAAAGCTGATCGTCCAGATGTAACGCCAAGTCAGCTTATATTTTTATAGCATGATTTTTCCCTCATTATTGTAGAACAGGACAATGTAAAAAATCATATTCTAGGAAATCAAAGAAAGCTAATAATAATTTTTATTATTATTATTGAAATTAGGACAGGCAGCAACAAGCTGATGTGCCCTATACAAGTTTGACAAGAGATACTTAACATTAAACTAAAACTAAAAATTATAATTAAGTGAATAAGAAATTAACATACATTTTTTTTCTGCCAAAGCTCAATATAAATAGCATATGTGTTTTATACATATTAAATGAAGCCGAATATACTATTCATTACGCATAGGAATTTCAGTACCTAAGCTAACATTTATATTTAGAAAAGTTCTGCAATGACTTATTTGGCAATACAATTCTAGCAATCAATTCTTCATGTTAGATTATTGGTTACTCCGATTTGATAATTTTTTTATTCGATGCAACCACCTGTATTCACATTACGGTTTTAGCGGATTATGTTTTTAGTACCGATATCAAACATGGATTTAGTTAAGTTATCTTGTATAATTTCGATTATACCATTCCATATAACATCAACTAATGAAAAACGATAAAAATGCATAGTTACGCATATACTAACTGTTGATAATGTACATAGCAACGTGATAATCATATACCTTCTTGGCTAATAACTGATAGTCAAATACCTTCACAAACATCGCGTTATCTGCTGAGAGTACAATCGTTATAGCAACTACACTAACTGTACTTTTAATATATATGAATAAACTGTTCAAACGTTGTTTATTGACTCATGATATAATCTAGCCGAATGCAGCTCATGTCTTCTTGATTATCAAATCATTTTTGTTTCCACTCAATATATTGTTTTTGGCATCACGCTCGTGCTTCGGACTGGCGTGATTGCCAAACAATATATCTCCTGTAAACAGAAATAATTATTTGGTAATCAAGAACCCAATAGTTGCATTATATATGATTAGTTTATTCGTAGCCATCTCAACCAATCAGAGGGCTGGATTTAGTTAAGTTATCATATATAATGCAACTAGTGGCTTCTTGATTATCAAATATCATTTCTGTTTACACGAGATATATTGTTAGGCAATCGCGCGAGTCCGAAGGACGAGCGTGATTGCCTAAAACAATATATCGAGCAATAATACCTGTGGTAGGGTAGGAAACTCATTTGTGCTTTCAATATTGAATTAAAAACATTATCACATTTGTCTAATGCAAGTTTTAAGTAATTTAGTACACCATTATATCAAAGACCACATGCGATCGACTAGCAGCAGTCAAGGGAGGTATAATTTAACTTGAACCGGTTAGCTAATTGTACAAAAGAAAAACATTATTCGTACGAAACAGTCATCTTAATATCGAGTGATAAAAAACTCATTCTCAGAGGGCTGTGGAAATTCAAATATATGAATAACATGTTGGTGGCACTGTAAGTCTATGTCAAATTCGAGGTTATCAGGTTAGGTTTTCCGTCAGTTTTGACACAAAATGACGCAAATCCTAACCTGATAACCTCGAATTTGACATAGACTTACAGTGCCACAAACATATTATTCATACATTTGAATCTCCACAGCCGCTGACGATCAGTTTTTTATATCTCTCCATATAAAATATAGTCTCATACCGCATAAAAATCAAGTGGATGTGGTACACATACAAGAAATTTATGTTATATTTAAATTCAATCTGACGGTATTGGGAAATTAAAAAATAAAATTTCCGTTCACATTCATTCTTGATAGCAGCTTTAAATATCGACATGTACTTAACTTACTAATCGTATTAGAATGGAATAAGCTATTACAAGTTTGATTAATTTTCACATACGAGCAATCTGATCGACAGGGTCATTAGTAACCATTAATGATCACCAACTAAGCGCAGCTAGCACTATTTATTTCTGTTGGGATTAGCCACATTGAACGAGGTTTATCGACTTGTACAGGTCCCGTAATTGCGTAATCATAGATTCTGTCACGTTCCGTTCCGACAATTTAGCAACTCCCCAGTCCCAAAAACAGAATACTGTTATCGGCTTTAACGTGCAAAAATTATGGTAGTATAACGACCACATTATAACCTTACATCGGCATTCCATTAGCTTTACTGCCATTTTTTTAAGTAAAAGGGCCTTCAATGCGTATATGTATTTCAGGTTGAGTAACGTTTTCAAATTAGACCGCCATCATAAATACAGAAGCTTTAAAGTTTATACTTTAACTTTGTAAAAGCTTTAGTGTGTTTGACTATTTTCAAGCTTAGTTCACTATACGAGAACCTTTTAATTTAAGTTCTGCTATATTAGTGTGCTGAAATTCGGTTTTATCAACGAAATACACAAAAACTTTAAAATTGTGTAACACTAACAGAAGCGTCTACGGGCAACAAATAAAATTTCTACACCGCTAATTCCGGTTTTTGAACTACGCTAATGTAATATCTTTCAAGTTACAATGACATTTAGAAATTTGCTGAAAACTGAACTACTATATCACATAACTCAAAGAGCACGACATTGTAGAAATACTAAAAAAATATGTATTGCACAAGGGAATATAGCTGACACGGCAAGAAGGTAGTGTTAATGTCACCCCCCTCAGTGAAATTTCGAGCTAGCAGAGGATTAAGGTGTCATAGTTGCTTAAAACGTCAATACACTACTAGTTATCAACGGAACCCAAAATAAAAAAATCTGTAAATGCACCAAACTTCCCTCGCGCGAATTAGATTAATTTACAAATTTTAAAAAAAATTATCCCGCTAGGGTTTGAACCCGCCAAATCTGCATAGCAATCGCAACCGCATCAGCGTCTTTCAGACGAGGGAAGTAAAAATATGTTTATCTTGACACCTCGTAATTAACCAAAATTCAGTGTCTATCTAATAACTTGAAACAGTTACTTCATTTCATTTTTAAGAATTAGTAAACAACATTCTTGTATCCACATCGACATAATATATCTGCGTCCTTCTTAGTAAAATATATTCGACTTGTTTAATTTTCTATCCAGTTAAAGGCAGTTCGTTAGATAACGTTTTTGTGCTATGGCAATATATTTTACAGATGTTGTTGCAGACATGCTCTGCAATTTTTGATTTTTCAATCTGTTACTTTTGGTAAGTATTGAGCCGAAGATAATTAGAACTATTAAGATACTACATAATCTGTTGTACTATTCATCTACATTACTACTGATGATTCTCCATTGAATTTCAAATAGGAATTTTATGTTACAACCAATAATAAACTGAAAGTTCTAAAATAATAATATAAACAACATGTAGCTTTTGCAGGGTATTCCAATTGTTTCTATTGATTTAGAAAAAGTTGTCGATGTAGTAAGCAAATTTCGTGGAGAAGTATTGAATGACTAAAAAAAATCTAAAGAACATAAGCTACATAAATCTTACTAGGGCAGTGGGTTAATTTGGTGAAACTGTATTGAATGAAAGTGCAAAGAGGTTCATAAATATATGTAAATCAACATATGTAAAGAACAGAAGCGAAGAATATGTAATCCCTTTCGTAAACACAGATCAATTCATATTTATTCCTGGCAACGATCTTTGCTAGCTCAAAAGACTATCAATGCGTATATACAAAATTAGCTGTAGAACTAATAATGCGATAGTTGTCATAACAAACACAACGTTATTAGATATAGAAATATCCCACCTAGAAACTGGAACTATCAAAACAAGACAAAAGAAGTTACGTAATCGTTGGCCATGGAAAATAAAAGTAATGTCAACAGCAAGCTTTAGAAGTCATTAACTGCTATCACTGTTGTCGTAAGTTTATATTACACGCCGATAGCCTGATTGGAAATTCTAAAGATTGCAGTCTCTAAAGCTGGCTGTTGACATTAGTTTTATTTTCCATGGCCAACCCTTACGTAATTTCTATTGGAACACATTGCATAAAGGTGCCGTACAAAGAGAATGCGTACAGATGGTATTCACGCAGAGCACGATCTCGGTAAAACTGTAGGAGTAGGAGACAAGAAAGAATTGCATTCATGTTGGTGGTTACACAGGGTTGCGAGTATGATTAGAGCAGCTAATGCAGCATATAACAAATTGCTTACGCGTCGAACGCCTAGCAAGTAGCAACATCGTATACAAAAAACATCTGTAAAAGGTTTTACCCAGAACTTCCCTCGTCGACATTATGACAGCAAATAATTTTAAATTAAGTTAGGAGTAAAAATATCTTCACGTTTCTAATAAATTAAATAAATTTTCAAATTAAAAAAAACGGTGATAGAATTCGAAGGACAGGCAGACCGCGTATGCAGTCCCAACGTTTTGTGGGATATTGTAAGGGAAAGGGCTATTTCTACCTGAGCTACGGAGCACCGACCCTTCGAATTCCTGCGTTGCAGCTGTATTAAGTAACGCACTAATTTCCTTCTTTTTGTATCGTACAACATTTATTATGTATCTATTGGGGTCCATTTTTGGTAAGAATAAAGCCTGCGCCATGTACAAATTATGACTTGTATTTATTGCTAAGTTAAATAAAAAATAAACAAAATTTTATTTTTTAAGGTGCGCACCCTGTATATATTTGTCTGAAATTTTCTCGGTTTCATGCGAAAAATAGTTTTTGAGTTATACCGTCTACAGACAGACAGACAGACAGACAGATAGACAGACGGAATTGAGAAAACACGTTTTTTGTCATCTAGGGACCCTAAAACGTGAAAATCTGGAGAAATTTCGAAAGGTGATTCTTTCGGGATTACAATACTTTCTTCGTTTTTTAGACGGGGGAAGTGAAAAGTCAAATAAGAAGGAAAAGAATACGATACGGGAAACAAAGTACCTTGAAATTGATGCCATGATAGGTGACCCGCAATCAACTGTAATCTGGCACTGCGTAAAAGGAAACAGTTACGAATAACAAATATCTAAACATTAGCACTAGCACACTAAAGCAGTGGAGTCTTTAATCACAGATTGGTAAATTCAACAAACAAATGAAGCAGGCCAGTTTACTCACCAAGAATTATTTTTGTGTAAGAACAGAAGCTTCAATGGTTGTAAAACTGTTAAGAATGGTAGATATTCAAAATCAGTAGTAAAGTAGATAAACTAGTGGTAAATAATTCAACGAATGCTGATTAATAGCAGCTGTATAGACTAGAAAAATATCCCTGCTCAGTAAAGGAATAACATATTTTACCTGTGCTTAAGAACTATTTTTGTTTCTTAGCCCTTATTCGATCAGTTTTTATCCAGTAGATTTCAATTGCCACCTAGCAGCAACATTGAGGAGTAGCGAAGCGTAAATCACATCACGATATTTTACTTAGTCATCGTATTACGACTGTTCGTGTAAGCAAGTATTCGGGTAGTTGGCGATTTTGACTGCATTTAAATGTGCGATTTTCCAGAACAAAGAATTTGGAAGGATTTTGTTTCAAATTTCAAACATTCCAACGGAAAGGGTTTATGGCTATGATGTTGAAACCAAAACTCAATCGTTACAGTGGATGTCAGAAGAGTCAAATGTTAAAGTGATGCTGACAGTTCTTTAATTCTCAGGGTGTCGTTCAAGATTACTTCTTTCAAAAGGCAAAATAATGAACAAATACTATTATCTTGAAGTAATGCAACGACTTGTTGAGGCTGTTAGAAGAAAAGAGCTTGATGCTCTTCTTCTTCTTCTACTTTAGTAAGGCGAATCGCCTATTTATTGCTATACTCTGGATTCTTATTTGATTATTGCGGTTCTTGTGATATTGATTGCCAGCTTTAGGGCCACCTCTTGAGTGGTCTTCCTGGTGGTCTGTTCCTCTGTAGTTCTTCATTTCGTGCTATTTTGGCTAATCTGGTGTCTGCCATTCTGTGTCTATTGATTCCATTCCCGTCTTCTTTTTCTTACCCATCGGACCACATCTTCTACTTTACATTTTTCTCTAATGTGCGTGTTTCTTTGTCTGTCCCACATTGTATACCTTGCGATGTTCTTAAACTTTTCATCTCCGTTGTTCTTATTTGTCTGTTCGTTAAAGAGCTATCAGCTCTAGTTTCCGCTCCGTAAGTCATTACAGATCTTACGCAAGTTTTGTATATTCTGGATTTGCACTCGATGAATAAGTGTTTGTTTTTCCAGATTACTTGTTTTAAATGTCCTGAAATAGTGGCCGCTTTGTTTACGTGTTGCCTTACTTCGTCCATGAGTTTTCCGGCGCTCGATATGTTAATGCCAAGGTAATTGAAATTCATTACTTGTTCAATTGTGATGTTGTTTGCTACTAGTTTACATCGTAGGGGTTCCTTTGACATGGTCATTGCTTTAGTTTTTCGTATGGAAATTATCATGTTGTACTTATCTGCGATTGTTTGAAATGTGTAAATTAGTCGTCCTCCGACTCGGCTACCAGTACTGCGTCATCCGCAGAGCACAGAACGCTGACGTAGTTATTGCCAAGTCAGTAGCCTATACCCCGTGTTTTCGCAGCTTCTATTATTTTGTTTATGATAGTGTTAAACAGTATAGGGCTAACCCTGTCTCATTGTCGGATTCCCGTCTTTATCTTTAGTTCTGTTGTTAATATTTTGCCGACTCTTATTTTGGTGGTATTGTTGGTGTTTAAGTCTTTTATTAATTTAATATATTCTTGAGGTACAGCCTTCTTTATAAGTATATTTAGAACGTCTTTCAGTAATACGTGGTCGAAGGCACTCGTGAAATCTACAAAACATTTGAATGCAGGTGTATTGTATTCGATTGCCTTCTCTGCAACTTGCCGTAGGATAAAGATAGCATTCGTTGTAGATCTATTTCTCCGGAACCCCTGTTGTTCTTCGTTAATGGGCATGATGTTCGGTATGTGCGTTGCAAGTATGCTAGTGAGGAGTTTCATTACGAAGCTTAATAATGCTATGCTCCTGTAGTTCGAGGGTTCCTTTTTATCCCTTCTTTTGAATGTTGGGATAGTGACACTTTCTTCCACTCGGTGGGTATCTTACTGTGTTTTATTATCTTCTTAAACAGTTCCGTTATTTCTTCCACTAGAGGTTCGCCACCGCATTTGATGAATTCGTTGCATATCTCTTCTTCGCTGGGTGTCTTCCTATTTTTGAGGTTTGACGTTGCATGCCTGACATGTTTTCTGTTATTGTTGTCGTTATCTCTTCATTCTGCTCGTTCTCTTGTTTCCGAGTGTTTTCCTCATCGTCATAAAGTTGTTTGAAGTATTGTACCCAATTCTCTTCGTTTGCTCCATGCTAATAATGCGCCGGCGGACACATTGCCATTAATATGCCAGTTTTTAGAGAAAGACGAGACAATGTTCATCCCACAACTGGGTTACTCGCCAAAACTAGCACCAGCAGACTCCTTCCTATTTCCCAAACTGAAAATGGCGTTAAAAGGCCTAGATTTTCAAGCCATAGACTTGATAAAGAGAATTTGCCAACGTAACTGCGCAGCATCCCGAAAGCAGCGTTCCAGAAACGTTTCGAAGAATGAAAGAAGCGCTGGCAGCGGTGTATACAAAATGGAAGCAGTACATTGAAGGTGACAAGGCCGGATATCTTCTAAGTTAGGCTGGACAATTTATCTTAAAAAAGTTCGGTAAATCGCCGGCCAGACCCCCTAAGCCTCTCTTACTTGTTTCCATTTCTCTCTTCCGTGTCTCCCTCATGCATAATAGACCTGCAGTATATTAATTTTATATAGTCATAGGTGGTCACCCTTCTTATCACTTTCCTTGTTATGGTCTCCACTGTAGTATTATACTGGTTCATCGTTCATTTTGATATATGGCCGGAATATTGATTCCACTTGAGTTCGGCTATCGCCCCGCCCATATGAGTTACTTTTGTTGTGCCTCTTATTTATTCGTTTCTCTTTCCTCGTTAGCCCTCTATACTGTTCGAAGTATTTCCATTGATTTTTTGTACTCCTCCAAATTTGAGCGCCAGACCTCAACTCCAGCAGGAGTTCGGAAATATATTGAAATTTGTTTGTGCTTTATGGTATTTTTTAGTGTTCGAAAAGCTGCCCGTGTCAATGCTTTTCTTCCTATTATTTTTCGAGTTTGATTTTCTCTTCGCTGCGATTTGTATGACCTAGGTAAACCTGATCTGACACATTTTTCCTCAATTGGTTTCGGATCACGATATGAGGGTCTTCTTCACACCGGACCTTCGTTATTGCGATTTTCATATCAAATTCAGTTTCAGCCGACTTTTCTTCTAATTCTAGTAGCATTTGTTCGAACTCTTCTTTATTTTCAGACATTAAAACAATTGAGTCTTCGATTTATAAGTATCCCCTTATCTTGCCAATCTAAGTCAACAGTTTTGGTGATAGAGTATTGCCCTGGTTTATACCTCTTTCGATTTTGATACATTTAGTATTGTTATTAAGTTGTATAGTAGAAATGGCAATTCTGTTTTAGGTATGTCGGCTATCAATTTTTGCGTTTGCTAGTGGTTTCATTATGGCTCAATGTTTCAGAGTATCAAACGGAATATTTAAAGCAGTGCAGAACTACTGATAATTATAAAGGTTTAAGTACAAATTACAAACTTCGTTTTTTACAGCAGCTGATAAAGACTAGATTTTCTAGAACACACGATAACTCAAGATTCCATTCCTCGTGATAAACTTGGCAAACCCTTTACAACTTGGGCAGTAAGTCAATTAATTATAGAACGTGTAAAAAAATTCTACCAAGAAAACAAAGTACCACACATTATAAGCTTAGTTTCGCCGATGATCAGGTCTATGGCACAAGATGTATATGTCTTAGAATTTATTTGTTTTATTGAACAAGAGGAAAACAAAATATTCGAATTAGCACAGCATTGATAATAGTATGCTAAATATTAGGTAGCTGGCATGTGCATGTGCTATGGGGCAACCTTTATCTAACACAGTAGCAGATTTGGTTTTACAAGGAATAGAGAAAGTAACCTTAGAAATATTTCATTCTATCAAAGATATGTTGTTGACATCATTATCGTTGCAGAATCAAAAGATATTGATTTAATATTTACTACATTTAATAATATACATTTAAGATTAAAATTGAATTAAGAAAAAAAAAATAATGAAAATTCAATAAGCTTTCTAGGTCTCACTTTAATTGGAAAAGAAAATGGCAACATAGATACAAATTGGTATAGAAAACCTATCAAAACAGATATTTAAATTTTAATTCTTGTACTACAATCAAATACAAAAAGAGCTTAATAAATAATCTAGTTGATAGAGCTATCTAACAAATTTCATTCTCAAAATTCACTTATCACTTATCAATAGGACTATAAAAAACAGATTAAACAAAATTAAGACTAAAAACTAATAAATCTTCAACCAAACTTTTTGGGATTTTATTCCCAAGTTATCATTATTTTTACAAAAAAATGAACAAATTGAACTTCCAAATTTGCTTATAAGAATATTCGTACCATTGATCAGTTTTTCTTTACTAACCTTAAAGATAAAACCCTATTAAACAGGAATCTAACGTTATTTACCAAATAAACTGCAATAACTGTGATTCTAATTACATTGGCCAAACTAAACAAACATTTAGTAAAAAAATGAATCAGCATAAAAATTCAATTAAGATAAAAAATGGCTCTCCTAATAAACCTAATACTGCTCTATCTGATCATGCAGTTGATAATTTTTAGAATTTTGATTTCTCATCACCAAAAATCTTACATAGAGAGACCAACTTACATAATTGTTTAGTATATGAAATGATAGCTATCAAAAACTGTCCTACAGCAATTAATTATAGAACTGACATAGAAAAACTAAATATTATTTAGCACAATTTATTTTAAGTTTTTTATTAATCTCTAAAAAAAATCAGTTCTACAAATAATCTCTTTTAATAACTTTAGCAAAAACTTTTACAAATTTTGTAAAATAAATGTTCTTTATATAATCAATAAGGATGAATTTAAAAACTTTCTGGACTGCATGAGAATTTCATATTACGAAAACAATTTTGAACATGCGTATATTAAGTGACTTTCACAAATTACTTGACAGCATGTTAGATATACCTCTCCTGATTTAATAATTATTACTCCATTTGAATTGCAAAACTTAACTTCAAATCATTATTTTGTATTAACGTAAGCACTATTAACAAAATAGAAGTATATTAACTTATTCATTTTTACACTATTTTAAAAGGATTTTTATAATGCAACATATATTTGCCAACACCTGGCATATGACATCAAAATGGCTTTCTGCATTGATAAAAATATTTGTAGATTTCAAATTCATTCTAAAAATTCATTTATGGTATGTTCTTTGTTTTCCTTATTAATACTTAAATAAATAGGTAATTATAAAATTCTTATTATTGCAGATAATTAAATAACCAAAATACTGTCAAGTTTTAATTTAATTAAACAATAAATTTTTCCACTTTTTGCTACTTGGAATGCCTCTCCATGGTTTCTTAAAAATTTTATATACCAGGTGAATATAAATTACATGTTATTTCTCTAATATTGTTTTTATCTGCATTTAATTAAATTTACATGTAATTTTATAAATTTGGGTTATGAGAAATTACTACTCATCATTGTCACTTTGTATTAATCTTATGCAACTGGGTATTGAAAAATATTAATTGTGGAACACCTATTTTAACATGCAAGGTAAATTACTTCTGAAAATGTGTATAGTACAGTTGCGGCAAAAAAATGGGACAGTTGCGCCTATTTTTGCGATTATTCCACATTCCGTCACTGCATTTATATGTGGCATAACTACTTTGTCGTATTATTTCTAATTTGGAATTGTTTGGAGATTTCAAATATTCAATGTTGCAATATGACATATTAATAAAACAAATTCAAGCAGCTAGAATTAGGCAAAATTCTGTTATACGAGTTGTCCCATTTTTTATTGCCCGCAACTGTACTGTGTATTTGACTTACTGAAGAAGACACAAAGTATGTCGAAATATATATCTTTTATGAGATTTCTTTTTAAATATTATTAGCTGCAGTTCTCCTTTATACAAATTTAATTTGCTAACAGTAATTGGAAGGAAAACAGATTTCAAGTAAATGCGTTTTCCACGAAATATTCTTATGACAAAATAATCACAACTGAAAGAAATAATTTTATTTCAAAGTATATGTGACATGTTATTGCAATAAAAAATCAGAGGGCCGCAGTTCACAGTAGAATTCTGCCTTAGGTATTTGTGATCATTGTATGCTACAGTTTGCTTCCAGAATTGCTTAAAGCTGTAACTCGTTGATTTATCACCTTGAATTTGGCAGGAAAAATAGTAACATTTTTGTTTTTTAACAAAAATTAATCATTTTACTAGTATACGTAAGATAACAAAAATATCTCCAACATTTTTAGATTATTGCTCATTGCGATGTTTCGTTTCCAGATAAGTTTAGAAATTGTTATTCTATCAATATAAGAAGCGGTATAAAAATAATACATCATATAAAAGTTGCATACTTTTTCGCTGGTATTATGCAACCGAATAATAAAATGCTCCTGCAATTTAAGATCAGGCAAACGGAGTAAGACTGAGGAAGCAAAAGTGGAAAAAAAGTATGACATAAGTATAAAAGCAGTGCGCTATCTGAAAATCGTAAGTAATAAAAGCTGGGCTTTTGCGTTTATAGTGAAGCGACGGAAGAAGCCAAATCCACTTTCAAGAGTTGCTCTAAAACCACCAGTAATGAATTCCGGAATGGCAGAGGTTTAGCATTTTGTCGCTCCACTGTTTTGACCTTATTTTCGGCAAAAGCTTTTATAGTAATCAGGAGGTTTATATTTCCTTCCTTCTCATAATTCGATCAATTTTACGCCTAAATACGGTAGAACTTTCAACTTTTTAATTTAAAACTTTTAAATGAGCTTAAACGTAAGTCGTAAACGGTGCGGTTTGCAGTTATTATTTGTTTTCCGAAGCAAACTTTATGGAGTTTGAATACATTTTGTCCCAGAGTTATGTTTAACGTAAATTATTTTTGCTTTTTAACAGCATGCTGTTCGATTTACTATTTTCTCGAGAAGTATTAAAACTTTATTGAAGCTAATTAAATTGGTCACTGCTCTCTTGGTTTTAACTTTAGAAATATCCGGGTTGGCTACCCCTCCGATATTTCACTGAAGATAACGGTCCAAAACCTTCCACGAGATTAACCGCGAATAACTGAATAAATCCAATTATCGGCGAATCATATTTGAACTGCGAATTTGAGCAGCTCACGTTCGAAAAACCCATCCGCAAATTAACTGAATCGCATTTGAGTGATTACGAACCTAGAACTTTCCGTTAGTGAGCCACTAGTGTATTTATTTGTTTGAATGAACTTCGAAATTGCCTAATCGCACGAATGAATACCGGTAATATATTTCAATTTAGCTGAAATAAATTGGATTGGATAGCCGAACTTCGCCGAACTCTGCGCTTCCAACAAGGTCAAGTAATATACACAACGCACAAAAGTTTCGGGCAAAGTAGCGAGAATTTATGAGTTCGCGTTTATGCTAAATTTCCTGCTCGCTTCAGACTGCACGGCAGTTTTCGTAATAAGGTTCGATACGTAATACTTTTCGTCCTGTTCTTTTGCTGATCTGGCAGAAACACCTTCCAGCCACATAGCATGCACTTAGCCACGCTTCTGAATGAAAGCCTAATTAAAAGTTTTAATTAACGTCGTGATAACAACGAGGGCTAGAGTAGGATGTGCGAAGACGTATTCAATTAAGGCAACAAAACTATTACGACAGTTAAGTTGGGTAATTAGCATTTATTCTTAGTGTGTTTGATAAGCGCTTTCGTTACCTTACCTTCAGTATCTTTCGTGGAGTGAAGCAGCCAGAACTTTACTTTACCTTATATTTACAATTAACAAATTAAACAAAGCTTGTGTTGTGTTAGTTACTCCAATAATAACTTATTAAGCTGAGTGAAGAATAAAAAGTGTAAAAGAACTTCAATATTTATTTGATTGTCTTAGAAACAAGATGCAATATTAATAATACGATTATCTTGACACATTTTCAGTTTGTCTTCAAGCAATATTTGAAATTACTTTCCAACTATTTTGGTGCAGTTGGTAGGATTTATGTTATAAAGTTAGAGGACTCGGACTTGCTTTGCCTTGCTTTTTTATTATCGGGGAGGCTAGTCTTTTTCAATGCATGGACCGTTTGTCATTTTAGGATCGCATTGGAAGATCCAAAAATTATTGAGTTATTCCCATCGCTGGGAGGCGACTTCCTTTACAATTTTCTTTTAGGTTAGGAGTGAGGAATGGTGCTTAAATTATCGTGAAAAATTGACGGCCCCTTAAGCGGAACAATGAACCTGGTAAACATATGCAAGAAACTTATCTCTGGGAGTAGATTGCGATGAAATATTTCCTACAATAAATATATGTTAAAATAACTGCTTTAGAAGAAGATATACGATTTAACCCATGTCAACTTGCATTACCATTATTAGATTATCATAAGAGGAAACGTGGAAAACAGGGTATTGAAGCACGAAATGAAAAGTCAATTAGAGCTATCCATGAACCATTGCAATTCGTAACAGTAAACACTAAACTAACTTCGTACTGCAGATTAGAACAAACATAAATAATATGTAATAACTTCCACTTTTTATTATCAACAAATATGATTAGGAAGACGGTTTTTATTACGTGCAATGTTGAAACAGTAAAAAGGGAACATGTCGAGGGCTTATTGCATGTTGGTATTAATCAATTCAAAGCTTTTCAGTAATCTGTTTTAATTGCTTAATACTAAATGTTTCCAGACTGCAGGTAACATTTTTTTGTACAGCTTTTTAGAGTACTGCTACACGATCCGTTTTAGTAAAAATATAAGGGCGTATAAACCACCACCAATTTCTATTATCAAAATTGTTTTAGAGAATATTTGATGCTTTTGCTTCGTGTGGTAGAACATATTCACAAGGCAAGAAAGTATTCGAGAAACAAAATTTCACAAGATCTATAACATTTTATTTTAAAGAAAGTCTACATAAAACCGAAAAGAAATTTAATTAATAAACAATCTACTACCTATCTTCTATTTTTTTTTGTTGATGATTTTAATGTGTTGTTTAGTAATACTCGTACTAATAGTAGTAGTACAGTTGCGGCAAATAAAAAATGGAACAACTATTATAATAGATTTTTGTCTAATTCTACCTGCTTGAATTTGTTGTATTAATATGTCATATTGCAACATTGAATATTTGACATCTGCCAAACAATTCCAAATTATAAATAATACAACAAAGTAGTTATGCCGCATATAAATGCAGTGACGAAAGGTGGAATAATCGCGAAAATAGACGTAAGTCCCATTTTTTGGCCGCAACTGTACTAGTTTTGTTAGAAAATTCTAGATACTTTAATATTTAAATGATCACAACCTACTAGTATCATAAAGAAAACAACATTCTCTAAGTTTATTTAATTTCTATATAATTTTGTGTATGCAACTCGGTGTAGGCATTATAGCAGTCCATTTAAATCAAAGTGTGACAGTTTATCTTAAAAGCACTTTACTTCTTTCAAAATTGAGTTCTGTTGTTAACGGATTGTTTTTATTTCATTATGGTGGATCGTTAATCCCCATGTAGTCGTTAAATGGTAACTGATTAACTGCATATTGTGATCCTCTTCGCTTTGCTAAACTTATGAAGGAGTTACGTTGCCTTGTGGAGATTGAATTACCCTTGGTAATACCAAATGATATACAATATAAACAACAATAACGCCTATTGTTACTTGAGGTCAAGTATAAATCAAAATACGCGGACATATAAAAAATCTAGCAGTTTAATGCAGTTATTTTTAGAGTACGCGTATGAAATACGAAATATGAAATACAAATTACGCGAAAATGCTAAAATGACCGAAATGCGTAAGTCAAGTCAAGTTCTTTATTATTCAAATGTCTGAATACATAATATAATATGCTTGAACCCATCTCCACGTTATATAGCGCTCGTTTACGCATGTGGAAGGGGTTTATAATTTAACGGCTGTCTCAAGGAATCTGAAGCGTTCTTATGGTACAATACACTATTGTCCTGAGTGTAGAAAGCCGGTATCTCGAAATATGGTTGTTACTGTGGACTTCCCGGGCAGTTACGTCAATTCTCAATGCTAGTCTTGCGTCCGCGGGTGGACACTTGTATTGTTCTTTGTATTTATAAAAATTAGACACGCTTGCGATGCCTCGAAATATCTGTAGTTTTAGAGGTACTGCAGTTTCGTTGGAATGGATACTTTGAATGGCTTGGCAAGGAAGTAATTTGTCTGTTCTAGCGAGATGCTTAACTCAGTCTTTGGCGCTAGAAGTTCTGCTTTACAGCGCATCACCTTTTAAATCGGACACCTACTGATTTAGCTACCACTGTTGCAATAATGAGATTCACTTTTATTTGAGTTTTTGTGTTTTTTTAGCAAAGTGATTTAGGTTTGACCAAGATATATTTCTATATTCACTACTTCGTTCAATTGTGGCATGCATGTAATCACAATCCATATGGTTATGTACAGGCTGTAAGTAATTAATCTCTATACTTTCTAATGTGATGATCATTAAGAATTGTTGTCGTTTGTCGCATTTCCAATGTGAAGATTGTATCTACAGGTCGTAATTTCGTTAGATTTCTTCCTCCATTTACTTCGCCCCATATAAAACCAATAGCCCTCTTTGTTTCTTCGTACACAGATAAGTAGTATCCTTCTTTTCCATATAGTTCTTCATTTGTATTTCTCATAACGTACTCGTGACACCAACACTGATCTTCTTAGTAAAAGGTTTGACTCGCCGGTTTGACTTTAAATTCTGCACATGTTCGATGTTTTAAATACCCTATATCTCTGTTCTTTACAGTTACATGTGTACATTTAAAAACATCTTTTGAGTGCATTTTCTATTTTTGCTGTTTTGATCTCAAATCGTGTATTACTTTTGTTTTTATAATAGCCCTTTAATATACAAAATTCTTCAGAAATGTTACAAGGTGGTTTAATTTGCTTTGTCTATCTTGTTTCATCGTTTCTGCTTACATATTCTTGTCCCAAATGTCTAAACCTTCATTGTACATTTCTCATCTATGCATCGAGTTGTTTCCTATTCCTTCTCCTTTGTTTTATATCTCCGGTACATGGCACGCCATTAACTTCTGCACTTTTATTGTCAACAGTTAGCACACGTCCTGTCTTATAATTTTTTCTCTGATGCTGCATTGAAATCCGAAAATAGCCGAAAATTTCAAAGACTCATAGACCATTCTTTTAAAAAATTGGTAACAGAATTGTTAAAGTAATGCTCAAACCATTCTGACGAAGTTCATTCAAAATCCGACCAGCTACAGTGAAGACGGCTTGGGTTCTTTAGAAAGTCTTAAATATAATAATCATTAAAAATGGGCGCCAATGAGTCTTTAATACGACAAAAGTCCCCAGATAAAAACGAGATCCCATACTCAACAGCTTAGCCCAACTCGCAATCATCTGCAATGCACACAAATAACGGCCAGGTCGTAAACGCGTTTGTAGTAATTAAAACACACATATCAACAATAAAATACATAATGGTTAACAGTATAAATAAACTACAATTATCTTTAACCAATTCTAAATTTAATACCCTGCAATAAAATAATAAGTGGGAGAGTTTAAGCTAATGAAACATTAAAAGCATAGGGTGCACCCGATATAAAGATAGCGTATCTAAATTAACCTAAGCACAAGTAATACAAATTGCAAGTTGTTATAGTCTACATAAGCAAGCAAAATTTGAGGGGATCTGAAAGATTCCAGTGGAAAACGTTTACCCTTGGCAAAATGACTGAATGAACGTAACTTGCAATACCACGAGCGAAAGTTTACATAGGCAACTAAAACCGGAAGAGATTTGTGGAATCTCAAACAAGAAACTGAAGCAGCAAGTCAAGTTTGTAATGAATCACGACTAGTTACATGACGTTCAAATACCTCCAAACTATTCTAGCAGCGGCTCGCAAAGAACGAAACGGGTTTATCGCAACGGCGATTATGCGGACAGGGAAATATCGCGACTATTAGAACGACACCGTCAAGATCAAAGAGCGAGTATAAATAACCAAAAGAATTACTCCAAAGAACGAATAAGGACTGATACGAGACATCATCACGGTTTCAAGTATTAGGGGCGAAAGCCCGGAAATGTAACCTCGTACCTCGTTTACTGCAAAGCATTTTAGCAACAATTAACGAAATCACGATCAAACGAGAATTACGGCACTGAAAATTCGAAAAAGACTCAATGTAACGGTAGCTCGAAACAAACAGCTATTTGCCCGTAACACAATAATGGTTACAGTTTGTATGGTTTTACTGTACAGTGGCATAATTATCTGCACCGGTTCTTTTCCTGCCACAGGTATTTCGAGTTATTTATTGCAATACTTAATAGATTAGCTGATACTAGGAGTTGGCTCCCTTAAAAGAAGATATTCCATTAAACAAATATTTTAATAATTTCAATACCCAAAACCTAGTTTGATTCTCCAACTCTCCTGTTTTGCCTGGTATCTGAAGGAATATTAATTGACACGATCTTTAGTTTTTTTAAATTGCATGTGGTCTGTTTGCTCTCTAGATACGCTCATTTATCACAACGTGTAGTAGCTGAACATGTAGGTATTCATATATGTAAATATTCGAAAATTGGAAAAAAATCTTCATATGCCCTTCTTGCATGAAACCCTCGCTTTTAATAAAAACGTCATTCTTATTATTTTCTTCTTCTTTCTTCTAAGAGAAATTGTCTAGTATTGACTATTAGTCTATGGATGTGGGCTGTAGTTTCATTTAATACTCGATTTACCTTTGCTTCTTCTCACATTTGGAGATTTGATTTTTAGGATGATCATGTTGTATGCCCATTCCATTCGTTTGTTTTATTCTGCACCTATTGATGTGTATCTCAATTGAAAATGTATCTCATGTCTACATGTAGTATTCCACCCTTTCTAGTTATATTGATTATTTTCGTTTGGTATTCGCATTTTCGTTGTTTATATTACTTGTTTGGTTTAGGAGATTTCAGATTGGAAACCTGTCTAATTAAATTTTTCTATATTCTCGTCACTTCAGGATGATAGAATAATAGAGGGATATTGCTAAATTAGTGGAGCGCTTGTTGCTCCCTCATATCCGTTTTGCATTGCATATGTTCTCGCATTGATATACAATCAGATGATTGTACAGTTATATTCGTGACTTGTTCAACAAGTTAGCTTCTCATTCGTTTTGTTTGGTTTCCCCGTATCCGAACATCGTGGCAGCATCTACGTTCAACAGTTCTTTAGTGTGTCTCCTAATGAGTCTCTAGCTATAGCGTCAATAATACCGGGAAGAAGAACGGCCAGTCGGTATTTTGCCTTCTACCGTACCTTGAAAAGTTTCTCTAGAGCATCATCATCTCATCGTATGATGTTGTTTTTGTGTAAATCTGCGTCGGATTTCGCTTTCACATTCACCGCATTTTACAAATGCAGCTTATGTTCCATGGGTTGCTGCTACTATTACTTTTGCTTTTCTTCTGTGGAACTGGTCGTTTATTTAATTAGAAAATTTTGTACATCATTCCCATTTTAGGCTGTAAAAGGACCTCATCGACTTTGTATATTATTGTAACATTCTTATTATCCACTTCGTTTGATTTAAAACTTCTGAGATTTGAAGAATAAACATGAGTAAATTAAGTTAATTAAGGCTGGCCTCTTATTGAAATCATTTTCGTATTAGGCAGATGTTTTCGAAATTATTATTCAAACGATATTTGTTCATCTAGCAATATACAGAAAATGTGAGATCCATATTCCCTCGAAAAGTTTCTCTAAATCTATTAAGCAGACTTCTGAAAAATATAATGTTCACAATTCCTCCCACAATCATTTTAATTACTTTCACTTGAAACATGTGATGTCAAAATTTAAAATACTAAGCCCCTGTCTAAAGAAGCTAGCATATGCTGGCGAAACGTTACGTTTACATGTGTTTATTTTATTGTTTACGAACATAATTGGCTGTTTTAATTAACTTTCCAAACAAATCCAATGAAAATTCACAAATATGTAATTGCCACTTCAAGTGCACTATATTCCTGCAGTTCGATAACATTTTAATTAATGCAAAATTCATTTAAAATCAATCTATATTTCATGCTTGAATGATAAATTAGGATATTGCTGTCTATTACAAATTAATTTGCTGTAGCTCTAGCCGATAAGCCGAATAGCAACGGATTAAAATATTATTCCGTGTTTATCTTATAACACCGTGTACAGGGTGTCCCATTTTCGATGATATTACGGGGTATCTCACTTACGAGTGAAGATAGAGGGTTGCGGTTTTCGCAATACTGTGCTACTTTTTTGTGAAAACAAAGATGGTATAAACAAAATTTTCATAGACCGCTTCGTTTCTGAGATACAGCCTGCCCTTAGACTCCAATGTATTTATGCATTGTAAAATACGAATAAAATTATTCTTTTAAGAAGTCGTTTCGGCTGCCTTTTAATTTAACTCCGTTAGAAGAGTAAGTTAACTGGCTATACGATATAGGTTATAGGAAAGATCAACACAATTTCTTCTGGTCTGGCCGGTTCTAATAGTAAGTGCGCACAGATCAAAGTGAAGTGTTAATAATACATCGTTTCCTCTATGCTTCAACCTCTTTGCTTACACGACTTACTCAAAGTGGCGCTTTGGAGCCAAATAATTTCTTTAATTAATCATAGTGTCGTCATACAAAGCGCTTATGCGTTAGAATAACATGTAGCGATGTACAGGGTGTCCCATTTTCGATGATATTACGGGGTATCTCACTTACGAGTAAAGATAGAGAGTTGCGGTTTTCGCAATACTGTGCTACTTTTTTGTGAAAACAAAGATGGTCTAAACAAAATATTCATAGCCCGCTTCGTTTTTGAGATACAGGGCGAAATTGAAAATATTGCATTTTGGGACTTTCTCGTATCTCCTTTATCCTTTAACATATCGCAAAGCTAAAAACTGACTCTTATACAGTTTTTTACGTAAAATCCAGTGGCGTAGTCAGATTTTTGCTGTGAGCTGTCAATTTTTAGCTATAAATCAAACATATGTTAAACGGGACACCCTGTATATTTTTCTTTCATTTGATTGGAAATTTTATAAGCTTTACAAAAATATACAGAGTGTTTCGTTAAAAAAACATAAGTTTAATTTATAACTAAAAATTGACGGCTCACAGCAAAAATCTGACTACGCCACTGGATTCTACGTAAAAAACTGTATAAGAGTCAGTTTTTAGCTTTGCGATATGTTAAAGGATAAAGGAGATACGAGAGGGTCCCAAAATGCAATATTTTCAATTTCGCCCTGTATCTCAAAAACGAAGCGGGCTATGAAAATTTTGTTTAGACCATCTTTGTTTTCACAAAAAAGTAGCACAGTATTGCGAAAACCGCAACTCTCTATCTTTACTCGTAAGTGAGATACCCCGTAATATCATCGAAAATGGGACACCCTGTACATCGCTACATGTTATTCTAACGTATAAGCGCTTTGTATGACGACACTATGATTAATTAAAGAAATTATTTGGCTCCAAAGCGCCACTTTGAGTAAGTCGTGTAAGCAAAGAGGTTGAAGCATAGAGGAAACGATGTATTATTAACACTTCACTTTGATCTGTGCGCACTTACTATTAGAACCGGCCAGACCAGAAGAAATTGTGTTGATCTTTCCTATAACCTATATCGTATAGCCAGTTAACTTACTCTTCTAACGGAGTTAAATTAAAAGGCAGCCAAAACGACTTCTTAAAAGAATAATTTTATTCGTATTTTACAATGCATAAATACATTGGAGTCTAAGGGCAGGCTTCGCAAGACAATTTTTTATTTCAAGCGTGTTAAGCACTGAACTAGGAACTAGAGATAAAATGTAATACTACTAGCATACATAACATATCTTAATCTACTGATAAACCTTATCTACGGATGCGCCACCAGGAAACTGCAAGTGGAGCTTCAAGGTTGCAAGTAAGCTGAAACGAAGGGAGCTTAAAGATGCTATAGGGAGACTTATACAAGGTGTTAATGAATTGCAGGGACAAACTTTAAGAGTTGATTCCTTGATCAATTCTAAGTTAAAAAGTTCATACAAGCAAGGGACCTTAACGGCTTCGTTTTCAAGATACAGGATGTTGAATTTTAAACAAAAATGTACCTTGTTTTTAAAAGTCTGGAAAACGCCTAGAGATATTCTAATGAAACTTGGTGTAGGTTAGTATTTCATGAAGTGGCATTATTTGCTTAAAATAAATTTAATTTATTTCCACCAGTGGCGTGCATCGGGGCCACCTCAGTTGCATTATTTTAGAAAAATCTGGTACGTCACTGGCGGAAATAAATTAAATTTATTTTGACCGAACAATGCCACTTTATGAAATACTAGCCTAAACCAAGTTTCATTAGAATAATTAGCCGTTTTCCAAATTTTTGAAAAAAAAAATTATTTAAACTTCAACATCCTGTATTTTGAAAATGAAGCCGTTTAGGTCCCATGTTTGTATGCACTTTTAATCTTAGAACTATATAATTATATATAAGTGGGTATTAGTATTGAAACCTTCCATATTCGCATCTTTAGCTTCCCGTTCGTTTCCAACACACATTATCCCTTTTGATTCAAGAACGTCGGGTATACTTTGTATTTAAATAGATTGTTAAAGTCGGGACCGCTCTGGAAAGGTAGTTTTTCAAGGTACTTGGTATTTAAAACTACACTTACGCTAAAAAAGTTCCCGTGCGTCGAAAAAAGACAACCGGTTTTACACTGGTTTTAGCAAAGAATTTATACCCGTCAGCTATAAGCAGGCTAGATATAAAACGAAATAATCAGGGTTTCCATAACTTTAGAAATCCATACCTACTTCATAGGCATTTTGTTGTTTGTTTAATTAATTTAATTATACATATTGTAGTACTATCATTAGTTTTGATACGAAACGCATTAAATGCCAAACTATAAAAATTCCAAAGAAAATTATAGTAACAAATTATAGTTTTATATTAAAAAATCAAATCTTTAATTTCAGAATTATACGATAAACACAGTTTTTAACTGAATCCATAAATTCCTTTAATTAAACATAAATTAGTTAATTGCACGCTTACATCAGCTAATACAAATGTATTTTAAAAGTATAAAACCAGTTATAAATCCCAATGAAATATATAACATTGCACAAAATCACAATTTTCCGACGGTGTATTCTTTTTCAAAATACTCATCGTCACTTGAATCGTCTTGTAAATTTATCACTAGTTAAGGAATATCGTTGATTACAATTTCCCGATGCATCTAAGTTTCAATTAGTTTAGTGGTATGTCCAGTACATTTTCGCCAATTTCCTGACAGACGTTGATTTAAAGCTTGATTACACATAATTATACAGCGCCTGTTCATCCCTGTGTCCATCTTGTCCAATATATTTGTAGTAAAATCGTTTGCAATTAGCCCAAATTAATTCAATTGCGTTGAAATGATAATGATAGGGCGGCAAACGTACAACTTCGTGTCCGTATTCGCGCAACATCTCATCATATCCATTTTTCGAAAAGTCCCCCTTTGGAAAAAAATCCACTTTTCATCCAAAAACAGTAATTGTCTTTTTAAACCCAGAATTTTTGTTATATATTTTTAAAAAACGCCACTCGCTGCTGCACAATTCTAGTTTGTTCACAAATATCTACGATTACAGTCTTTTTATTTCCCTCGTCTGAAAGACGACGGAAGTATTGTAATCACGAAAAAAATCACCTTCCGAGTTTTCTTCAGATATTTACGTTTCAGGGTCCCTAGATGACGAAAAACAGGTTTTCTCAATCCCGTCTGTCTGCTTGTCTGTCTGTCTGTGTGTCTGTCTGTCTGTGTGTCTGTCTGTCTGTCTGCCTGTCTCTCTGTCTATCTGTCTGTCTGTCTGTTGGTGGTATAACTCAAAAACTATTTGTCGGAGGAAGATGATATTTTTCATACACATTATATAATATATACCTGGAATGAAGCCGGGACAATTTCAGACAAATATATACAGGGTGAGCACCTTAAAAAATAAAATTTTGTTTATTTCTGCGTTAATTTTGAAATAGAAGGAAGTAATAATTTTCAAATAGGTCAGGCTTTACACCTGTTGGAAATATGATACAGGATAATGCCACAAAAGAGTCGAAACGTTTCAACAATACGACCGTTGCCTTAAATAGAGGCACGCGCCGCACTCATTTCAATTAGGCTTGATGGCGTAGTTCGACTTTGCGATGCAGTTACGATCGCTAGGCAGGTGCGGTTACGATCGCTATGCAGATGCGGCGGGTTCAAACCCCAGCGGGATATATTTTTTTAAATTTGCAAATTGATCTAATTCGCTCGAGGGAAGTTCGGTGTAAATCCATTTACATATTTTTTGTACTTAAAACCAATAGTTTTAAAAGTTTGCTCGCTCTACTTCCGATATGCACAATTTCTTTTTGTTTTAAATTCATCCATGAAGGTGTACAATGTCACTGTTTTTTTTCTGGCGATACATATCATATATAGCATCCTGGACTTCCATCTTCTGTTTGTCTGGCAAAACTTCCGTTTTTAGCTTAGAAGTTTAATACATTTACCAACGATTCGGAGATTTTCCTTATCTTTTTTTGCAATTCAATCAACTGTACGTAATTCTATATCTAGCGCTTCGGCAACTCTTTCTCTCTCAGTATTTAGCGGCAGCAAAGTTTCCACTTTTTGCTTTTTTACTTCAAAGTAAAAGTGTAAACACTCACTTAGGGTAAATTCCAAAATTCAGCCCCTTTGGTGACGCTTTACAAATGAACTGATAATGGTATTTAAAATGTATTTTCTTATACAGGGTGTAACAAAAATGTGGGCACTACTTCAGAAGCGTATTCTACTCATCAAAATGATAATTTTCCTCTTACAGTCATTTTTGTGTTGAAACTTAAAATAATTTAGGCACCGTGCCAACTCATTAAACTTAAAATAATTTAGGCACCGTGCCAACTCATTTACCGAGTCCGTTTAGACGACTGTAAACGACCTTTTAACAAGTCAAGACAAAATAAAAGTAATTACCTACCTACTATTAACGACTGTAGATGCTAGATGACTTGGAGGGAAATTCATTAATAATAACTGATATTTAATACCATCATTTTAAATAGTACATTTCTAGTGGACATTTATTACCAAACTTAACATTTTCTTCGTATTTATTTCCTAATTTACCGAGAAATGCTTTTCATACGCTAGCCCAAAGCAACTGAATATTTTAAATAATTAGAACATATTGGGCTTACAGAAAAAGGTTAACGGCCATGTTAATTAACGCAACGTCCGACAACATTGCATTCAATTCAACGTTAATTATCATTTGTTTCGTAATTTACTGCGTATTTGTACAACTACTCTTAGTAGCTTTCACTTAAGCTTCAGTTATCAACTTGTTGAGAACTGCAGGTTTACCTTTGGATAGTTTTTAACATAAACCGTACGAAAATGCCTCCGCAGAAACTGCCTTCCCAGATCAGTCCCGACTTTAATCCTGACTTTAATTGCCACGATATGCACCAGAGTCTTTTTTCAACATGACTCAGAGCAGGCTGTGACTTCTAATACTTTTTACATTGTATTAACCCAACCTTAAAATTCATACTATCGTCACTTTTGACAGCTGTCTGAACACTGCAAAAGCTATTACAGGGTTTTGTAAAATATACCTTCAAAATTAAAAAAAAGAGACTAAGCAAGCTTTCGTAAGTTTAATAACGTTTTTTTGGAAATAAGCGAACATTTTAGTTCTAAGCTACCTTGCCAACTTCATGTGTAAGCAACATCAAAACCTGAATTTTAACTAAATTGGTATCTACAGTCTTACAAAAATGTATGGTCATGGCCTGCTCTAAATCATGAAATATAGACTATAACTTATTTGTTATATATTGCTGTGATTTATATCGCAGACCGTGATTTTGGTTATAAATAATTACTCTGAGGGTTCTTATCAAATAAAAAGCTCAATCACTTACCTGTAGCACAACCTTGGGGAAGCGTTTAAAGGAAATGTTTTCACGTTTTTCTTGAATAACTGGAAAACCGCGGCTCCTAGCAAAAAATTGTTCATATACAAAATTAAATTACATGAAATTTTCTACAAGAAAAGTACTACCCATTTTTTCTCTACGAAGAATAGTTGCGAGATGCAAAAAATGCAGGGATCGTGGATTATTAAAAATAGTGTTGTAATGGTATAAAATTAATGTTTAATGTTAAATGAACTTCGAACTAACAAAGAAACTACATTATTTATTAAAAGCAAACATCTTATCTTGAATGTGCATATTTCAAAAATCAACAATTGAGTCATCATCCTCAGGATCATCTTGCAGGTCGAGTAATGGTGCACCATTCGTACACGTACCATGACACGTACCGCACAGCATAGAACACTAATGAACGATCCATCCTCCCCTCGGTTTCATCCCCGCTCGGTCGGGGATAGGGGATTGTTGAGCCATTGCTGTATCTGTAAGTAAGTAACCAAACCACTGTAAGTAACAAGAAATAGTGTAAAAAGCATTATATAAAAACAGTAAGTTAATACAATTAATATACCTGTAAATAAACTCTCAAAGAGTGTTGGTGCACAACTCCTGTTGTTGGTGGCAGTGAGGCGAGGTCTGGTTTTAGCTTCGTTGATGCGTTTACGTTACTCCCTGGTCGTACAATGTACACTGTCACAATAATAGAAGAAGATGTCCTCTTGATTGTTTTACTCATTGCTTTTGTACGACCAGAGAGTAACATGAAGCCTGGCAGGGGCAAGGTGGGATCAAAATTGTTTTCAGCAAACAAACTCCAACAACTTGCTTTTGCTGACAACATCCTTCTTCTCCATGCCTTTAGCGGGTGTGACACCACCTCCGCCATTAGAACAAACGTAAAGGAGGAATGGTTAAGCTGTTCAGCAGACAAATTGACATACACACAAGCTGGTGAGAATATGTTTTTAGAAATGTACCTAGCGACTGCAGATCAGCAAAATCTGAATAAACTCCGGTATGCTGCATTCCTAAACGTATCATCAAAGCCAAAACCAGACCTCGCCTCACTGCCACCAACAACAGGAGCTGCATACCTACACTCTTTGAGAGTTTATTTACAGGTATATTCATTTTTATTGACTTACTGTGTTTATATAATGATTTTTACAGCACTATTTCTTATCACTTACAGCGGTTTGGTTACTTACTTACAGATACAGCAATGGCTCAACAACCCGCTATCCCCGACCGAGTGTGGATGGAACCGAGGTGAGAAAGGATCGCTCACCAGTTCTCCATGGTGTGCGGCACGTGCCATTGTACGTGTACGAATGGTGCACCGTTACTCGATCTGCAAGATGATCCTGACGATGATGATTCAATTGTTGATTTTTGAAATGTGCACATTTAATATAAGATGTTTGTTTTTAATAACTAATGTAGTTTTTTTGTTAGTTCGAAGTTCATTTAACATTAATTTTATACCATTAAAACACTGCTTTTAATAATCCACGATTCTTCCATCCCCTGCATCTCGCAAAATATTCTTCTTACAAAAAAAATGAATAGAACATGTAAGAAATTTCATGTAGTTTAATTTTGTATATGGACACTTTTTCGCCATAAGCAGCGGTTTTCGAGTTATTCAATAAAAACGTAAAAAAATGTCCTTTAAACGCTCCCCCATCCCCCCGCTCACCCCCCACGGGTTAGGATTTGCGACTACACGAATTATTTACCCTATTCGATCTTTTTTGGTGTTCGTTCACTGGACTAATACATAAAATCTGTACTCAGTTTTTAATGCGGAATCGCGTGGTGTGAATATTTTCCGTCATTTAAGATTCGCCCTGTATATTACAGACAATCTAATATAAACAATTATTGCAAGACGTACAGTCTACTCATATCTACCAAAGGGAGCAATTTTTTAAATTACACATTCAATTAAGTCACTTGATAAGCTCCCTTTTCACTTTCCAACGATAAAGAGGTAGGAATTCCCCAATGCTTGAAAATGACATCAAGCGCTACACAATTTCACTCCCGTTTGCCATGTGAGGTCAGCTGTCAACATGACATTTTGCATGTTATAAAAATAACGCGCCACATACCTACACGCTGTGCAAGGGCTTGTAAAAATTGCCTCTCGTAAAGGTGTTGTAAATTGACGCGAAAGCATTTTCAAACTTGAATATTGTGTCCAAATTAATGACAGCGATTTCTTTTGATGAATTATAGAAAGCAGTGCAATAACAAAATGGGATTTAAAACCTTCTAAATGTATTATTCCATTTCCGAAAACATATGAAGTTAATTATACGTTTATCGCTTTGAATAAATCTCAGAAAATTTATTTCATAAATTTTCCACACTAGCGATTTGGAATTTACTAAAAGGGTTTACCATACTCGGTGGCTTTTCAAGGTTTTGTTCAGCCCAGATGTATACTGTTTTAGTATGGTTTCTTTTTCAATCAGGACTAAATAGAAAAGTCACGATTACGCTATAAAGAATATCGAAGCATCTTTTACAATTTTTGGGTGGTTAATTTGAATTTCATAGCGTTATTGCTAGCAATACTGATATTTAGAACTATAAACCATCATGTACATGTTATACTTGCATGATATTATAATTGGAGTATATTATTTCAACAATAGAAGTTACCACAAGCTTACTACGTTATTCTTCACACTGGTCATTTGTCGACGGCTACATTGTGATGTTGGACGTTATCTATCATAAAACACTCCATGGTTGCTGTGATGGTCACCGGTTGTAATCGCGTATTGGAACACCAGTTTTTGATCCCACCAGGTTGGTGGTTTTCCTCTAATTATAGTAATGTCTGCATTTTCAAATTGAATTGCACATAAAAAAGTTACAGAAAGATTTAATAAGGAAACTGCACTGTAAGAAAAACTTGACCTAGATCGATTTATGGTTGAAGCGTGTTCAAAACTATGTACAAATTAGTTAAAAATATATTTATGTTGCTAATGATACTGAAACAGTAAAAGAAAACGCTTAGTAATGAGAATTACATTCATTTTTAAAAACTAAATGACGCAACCAGTAAGATTCAAACCCGCGTTCTTAAAGAGAATACGATTTATAGACAGACCATAGCAAAGACGTTGTGACCAATTTTGGTGAAGTTTCTGATTGGCTGGTTGATATTGTGATGGTCTTAGGCCCACGACTCGACTCTGCTAGCAGTGCAAATTAATGAACATTTCAATAAGCACAGAGTTGAGGTGTTTTATATAACTGCAATGCTAAACTTAAATTTCAAATAGTAAATGCATTGGTAAAGAGATGCCATTAATGATAAAGTAATCAAGGAAGGAACGCAAAAGGCAAAGCTCGTTTTTCACAGGAGCCGAGGTTGACTTGCAAATAAATTAAATAATAGGTCTGTGCATAATGAATAGCCGAACCGAAAGAAATTAATAGTCACAAAAAGGTTTGCTATGTGCAAGTAAAAGAGGCGTAGTTTCAATAAAGCTAGTTAATGAAATTGGTGAGGATTCTAAAAAGGTGAACAAGCCAGAATAAGATAACAATACATTGCGAAAGGGCAAACTTAAAAAGGAGGCAGGTGGACATGAGAAAGCAATTAGAAAAGCAGGCAACAGGATATGAAGAAAGCAATTGAGAAGCAAGGAGCTCTTAAAATAATCAGTGCATTGAACGGTTGTGAAAAGCAGAGCAAATAATATAACGTGTTTGTGGGTGTGTGGCGCAAATGAACGATTTTGAAATCTAAGAAACAGACAATAAATTTAGTTTGTAAGAAATTTGAAGATTTAAAGTTATGTTATCAAATTTTTTTCTAGAATGTATTTACATTAACCAAAACTTATTTCCGTTTGTATTGTTACCATAGCAATAGACTCTAATTTGTTTTAATAACCGGAGAGAACAAATGAAATAAATTATTGAATGATAGCGCAAATTTGTGCTCCACATTAATTACTGTTTGAAAATAGAATAAAGTCTTTTACCAGTATAAAAAGTACCTAGTTTTATTGTACACACATCAGTGCCCTTGTACAAGTGTCTGTGAGCAGATCCGCAACATAAAAATTAAAATTTTTATTTCGCCTCCGATTGTGGGTTCGAGAGCGAGCACCTCCAGTTTCCGATCATCGATTGCAAACTAAATTCCCATCGGAGCCAAGAGGTCAACATTCGAGGGCTTAGTGCAGCTCGGTAACAACGTCTCCAGGCGATTTGACTTTAAGGGGGCCAGTAATAGCGACGATATTCCAACGGCGTCATCTCGAGGACCTGAAGCAGTTCGGCTGATTACAAGGTACCAATTTTGCCTTAAAAATAACAGTGTTAGCGCCGGGAAAATTATGTGCACATGAGATCACACCTTACTAAGCAAGAGTCAAGCATTTCCACGGCCACAGCGAATGTGCAGTTCGAAAAATAAGCGGTTTCCCAAATTTGAGGTTATGCGAAGGTAAAACAATTGAGAGAGATTGAGACGGCATCCATTCTGACGTCATGAAATAACAAGTGCCTGAAACAAGAGCTGATAATTACCGCCAAAGCGCGAAAATTTGAATAAATACCTTTTCGAATGTTCATAATTTCACTATTGTTTGACGTCAAACAACACTGACTGCACGACCCAAACCATTTTGTAGGTTTGTTGACCGTATCGCAAACAGTTAGCTACCGCCCATTGGAACTAATTGCGGTGAACAGGACCATATTCAGATAATTTGTAATTCACGGTCAACTTGGAACCCAACTGAGTTAAAGAGTTATTGTTCTACCTGAGCTAGCGTTTTATTATAATTAATTGCAGGTAAATAAAATGTAAAAACGGGCACATAATCATTTATTTTAAACAAGTAAATGAAGTACGGGTCACATTTTAACCAGCATAATAATTTGATAGCAGGCAAAGTTCCGTACACAGTAAAATATTAAATCCATATTGGATTTTGCTCTAACTTACAATTAAATATTAATTAAAACCCAGTCATTAGAGAGCATCCATTGCAATATATCCCCAGTGTTGCGTCGTTTGCAGTTTTACACATGATCACGCTAAATTGCTTCTAGCTTCTTTAGTATTAATAATAGATCGATTATCAAAGCGAATGCAATATTCTTAATCGATATCTATAGTTTTTGTATAAGCCCGTGCTGAATTTTTAAGCCAATATGTGAATGAAAACAAGTTAAAATAAAATAATTTTGGTGAAAATTTTTCTCTGGCTATAAAAAAGCTACTTAAAATGGCCGCCGTTTGGAATTGGCCATACTGTCCTTACGGAGTCGCTGTAAGTCAAACGCCTTACGCCTTATTCTACGGCTGTTAGATAAATGTACATGCTTGTCGTTGCGTTATAAGTGACGCTTTGACGGTATGGGAAATATTGCGAATCGTAGACGAACTCTTTCCAATCGGCACTGATGAAAATATAACGCAGGCACAACACACATTTGTGTACAAGGATTAATGCCACACTTTTCATAAACTTATATTTCTCACGGGCACGGTCAATTATAAATTATAAGTGGATTTATATTCTTTTATGGTACGATATCCCATTAACTATGCAACTTCTACAAGAAAATCTTTTAAATTTAATCTAATATTTTAGATACGGTAGTAGTAATTTTAATGGCTTACTGGGTTACCAGTTATGTTTTCCTGGAACTTATTTAATATATTGCTGTTTTTATCAGGGCACAAATTAATTGTTTACAGCCTGTTAAAATCGAATACATTAACTTTACAAACAAACGTGCGATGTGAAAGGGATACTTAGCAAACTAATAAAAATAACTGATGAATGACAACATGACTGGTAGAGGACTCGATGTGAAAAGGTTTTTAAAATTAAATTAAATGGCTGTAGTTATAAACAAATACAACAATTTCATACTTTATACGAAGTCCATAAGATTAAAAATTTCATAAATTATTTGAAACATACAGCAATACGCTGTAGTCTTAAATCAATCTTATAACAGCAAGCATTCGAAATTAGACAACATTCATATGCTTGCATATGGTTGAATAATCTATTGTGGAACAGTGCACTGTCATAGTGCGAAATATGTGATCAGTGGGCCATTCGGCCCGAGAAGTATTTTCTACAATCCCTCGTGGTCACAGCATACGGGCGAAGCCATTTGCAGGTGATACAGCACATATTCCAATCGCTTGTGAAGTCCCTGGGTGACTCGAGTAGCACAGTTCCAAGACAGGAATGTGGGTCGACACAGGTTACAGTTCGAGTGGAGTTGGCAATTATTCGGGGGCAGTAAAATTTTACCACAGCATGCCAGAGCGATTTATGAGTACAGCTGGACCTTCCTGAAAACACAGCAACCACTTTGAAAGCCAGAAATTATAAAATACCCATATTTACCTGAATCACATAACTGCGTAACTTTTGACGAATGTGTGTCACTGACTCAAGCTGGTCACTTCAGCGACAAAATCATGCGAACAGCAGCGAGGTGGGGCCCGGGGTCAGCAGCGAATAGCAGGTGCAAAGCTTGGCAGGTGAATTGCGCAGCAAGTATTTAAAGAATTTAGTGCAGTAATGTGCCAATGACATATATCAGCTGTGGCAACCTGTACGCATACGTAATTTAGCATAATTAGGAAATGTAAGCTTAGAATTAATTAATATCGAGATTTCGTTGGCTTTTATGACATATTCGCGTCTTTTGTAGAGTACCTCGCAGTTTTGTTAGAAGATATTGAATCCAATTTTAGCATTTGTTTGTAACAAATCCGGCATGACGCAATGGAGCCAATCAGGATATTGAAATGCGTTATAGAACGGTGAACTTCCAGGAGATATATAAGCTTTGGCGGTCTTGGGGCGTGGCTTTTTAAACTTCTGGACTTTTTGATGTCTATTCTTTAATTAACGTTTTGCTGTCTGTCACTTTGTAATTAACTTGACAAGTTGCACTGTTTTTAAAAGTATTTGATTTACCCGAATGGAATTCACTATCATATTTGAATTTACCTTAATACACCAGTATACCGGGTGAATGAGACCACCCGTATCAGTATTTTTTTTAAAGAACGGTGAGTCGTAGAGAGTTGGGATAAAAAAAATTATTATAAAAGTCATACTAAAGAATTGAATGGTGATATTATTATTTTTCGAAAAAGTCAGCATCACGAGTAGTTTTGTCAACAATGTCCAGAACTCCAAAATTTTAAATGGCACCATAAGTCGAAAAACGTATTGTTGAAAAGATCGTTAAAAAAGAAGAAAGTTTTGTAGGAAAAATTATTTTACTACTACCACCCCTTTTAAGTAATATTCGATTAAAGTTATTAAATTTAAAATTCGTTGTTAACAAACAAAATTGAAAAGTCGGCTTTTAAAATCTAGTTACCGAATTAAACAATGTTACAAGTGTTCAAAATGTTATTGACATTAAAACGTGTGTGTAACATTGTTTAATTCGGTAACTAGATTTTAAAAGCCGACTTTTCAATTTTGTTTGTTAACAACGAATTTTAAATTTAATAACTTTAATCGAATATTACTTAAAAGGGGTGGTAGTAGTAAAATAATTTTTCCTACAAAACTTTCTTCTTTTTTAACGATCTTTTCAACAATACGTTTTTCGACTTATGGTGCCATTTAAAATTTTGGAGTTCTGGACATTGTTGACAAAACTACTCGTGATGCTGACTTTTTCGAGAAATAATAATATCACCATTCGATTCTTTAGTATGACTTTTATAATACATTTTTTTATCCCAACTCTCTACGACTCACCGTTCTTTAAAAAAAATACTGATACGGGTGGTCTCATTCACCCGGTATAAGGCCTTCATAATGAGTCCAAAGCAAGTGCAGTCTACTGAACTTGTTAAATGCCGTTGCTTTAAGTAAAAGATTATTTAAGATCTAAATTCTAACGAAGTGGGAAAAACAAGTAGCATTTGATCTCATTTGCCGCTAGGAACCCGCATTTGAAATATAAATTGTTGTCCATTTAATAATCGTACTTTGAAGGATAAGCTAATTAACTACAGGTAAGGCAAGTGGCTCTGGGTTTATAGCAACATTTGGGTCCAGTGCAACATCTTTTGTAACATAAATTCAAACAACGTCGCTTCTTTGGAGACAAACGTAAAGCTGTACCGGTAATTGGTTCACCATCAATATTTAAAAATATTTTCCATTCTTCATTTCCAATTATAGTTCTCCCGCTTAATTTTCCATGCTTCTCTTTCTCTAGCTGTGTGCCTCCATTTGTTTCCTGCTACCTCTGAGATGCCGTCATTCCACCTAGCACGTGGGCAACCTACCCTACTTTTGCGCATTCTTGTTCGCCAATCGAGTAATTTTCCGGACCATCTTTGTCTTCCTTGTCTTGCAACATGTCCGGTCCAGCTCAATTTTAGTTTTGCTGCTCGTTCAGTTCATTTTCTAGTCTTTTCCTAACTTCTGTATTTCTTAGACTCTTTAGTGTGATGCCTAACATTTGCCTTCGCATGCTTCTGCATGCTATTTTTAGTCTTTGGTCTTTTTGTAAAAACTATCGTGTTGAATTCCATACGTTAGTACTGGAAGAACACAGGTATTATACACTTTGGATTTGAAGTTGTGTTTTTTCCGATTTTAGTATATTAGCTAGTTTTAAAAATGTAGACCAAGCTAATTTAATACGCCTTTTTACCTCTATCTCCTAATTTTCCTTTCCCATTTCTATATAAGTACTATGTTACATTTTCTTAGCTTTTGTCCATCTAATTCTATTTCTTTGTCAGCAGGAGTGTTAGACATGTTCTTAGTTTTTTTGAATTTTCAGTTTTAAGCCTATCTGCTTCGATTCTTCATTGAGCTTTGTTATTGTTCTTTCTAGTTCTTCTATGCTTTTGACTATTAATACTATGTCGTCTGCGTATCTTAAATTTGTGATATTCTTTCCGTCAACATTGATTTCTTCATCAGTCCACTATATATTTGATTAATAGGGAGTAGCGGGAATCAATGCCACAGTCGTCTAATGCTTCAAAGGTATATTTTATTTCAATGGTAGCAAAAGCCTTTTCGTAATCCACAAAGACGGGATATTATATTCTTTGCATTTTTTAACGATTAGCTTGATACTTTGCAAGCGCTCGTTAGGGTAATATATAAGATTAAGAACTGATAACCGACTTATATGAACTTCAAAAAGCCTATACGTCAAAATTTACGCAAAATCTCTCGAAAAGTCATTATGCAACCAATAACCCATAGCACACTTTCCGTTTTCTGTTTGGTTAGGAAAATTGAGATATAACGAGGTTAATTTTGTTTCTTCGGATTAAAATAAAACCCAAAAATTCCCGGAACTTGACAAACACAGGGGCGAAGCTGAACAGAAACATGTTGATTTTCGTAGGCTAGAGTTATATACGGATATGGTGAGTCTGTGAATTATTGTCTCTGGCAGTATACCGATGTACATTTTAACATATAATAATTAATTAATAGCAGTTTACTCTTGGTGTAGCTTTATTTAATTTTTTGTACGAAGTAAAATAAAACAATATATTACAGCTTAAACAGAGAGTAAAGTAAGTGTTTGATTTTATAGGATTTAAGACGGAATGGAACCAAAGGACAGTACAAATACAATGAACGCAATTATCTAGCCATAAGTTTCAAACCACATCTGCTGCTTGTTCTTGTATGACCCTGAATAATACCTCTCCTTCAGATAAATCGCCCATTTCTTATATATTATATTATATTACTACTAGTTATGAACCATAACTTCACAGTTTAAACGTAAAACAGAAATGAATAAAAGAATTACTTCAAACGGGCAACTCAGTACAAAGGTACCTAGATAAATTCGAAATCAATCATCAAAGCTTTGAATCCAATTGTTATTATTTACTTGTAGTTATTAAATTTAGCCTTTTAGCAATAACATAGCGCCTGTTCGTGCAAAAAATATTGTATGTACCCTGCGAGTAAATAGTGTTTTAGTCCACTTTACTCTTGGTTTCTTGGCTGGTGCCAACATTAAAATGTTCTTTTAAGGGCAAGAGGTTTGAGTATGTGGAAGGGATGTAGTAGAACGCTGAGCAGTAGATAAAAACGAGTCCACAAGCTGGGTATGAAAATTGCTTCGAGAAGAGCTGTGGCTTCGGAAAGGAAGTATTTTGGGAGACTGTTGTTCTAAGGTTGATTTCTTTGTAGCGTAAGGTTGAAGTAGCAATTTTATGTATTCAAACTGTAAGGAAAACATCTAGCCCAGTCAAATGTTACACAAAAAATGCGTGAACTAACATTAAATGGGGTATTAATAATTTTTGCAGAGGTGTTTCGGACCATTACTGGGACTACAAATCCAGATTTGCAACCCTCAGAAAACTGTGCTCGCTGAATGGCGGTCGAAAAACAGCGACTTTTTCAGACTTTTTTCGGTGTTTTGACAAGATCTCCTAAAATATGCGTTTGTTGGAACAAATGTTTCACGGCTTTTTTAAAGTAAATTAAATTTTCTACAAAATAGGATCAAAATTGTTTTTGTAAGTTATATAGTTATCGAGATACAGCTTTTCAAAGATTGACCTTTTTCAAAAAGTGAAAATTTTAAGTTTTCTGCATATTTCGAGTTGGGATACCGGCAAAATGACACGTCTTACAGAAAAGTCAAGGGAATGAAAGTTGTAGGAAATTTAATAAGATTTAATATGAGCTAAGGCTGGTCCTTGTAGCTCAGATAGTCTCGTCAGAAATAACAAAAAACAAAAAGATGAAAAAAATTCCTTTTTGGTTGAAAGTTAAGTAACATCGTTTCCTTCACCAACACCTTAATTAATGTTTTTTCATAACATGTCGGCGGAAAATGTCGTATAACTAAGTGGAGAAAGTTTACAGTGGTTTTTATAGTCATTGAAGAACTTTTGAAAAGGGCCAGCTCACCAAAAAATTCGACGCAGAGTTGAAAGTCCACTTCAAGTATGAATTAGCCCCTTACCCAATGTCTCTGTTCAACGAAGCTGGAATGAGGAAGGGAACTAAGTCAGCTTTATATTCGTGTTTCACATCTCTCACTACCAACACTCCCGAGACGCTTATACCCACATCGTGCTCGATGGTGGCTGCTTGTTCCACAAATGTGTGTGGCACTGAAACACTTCAGTGAAGACCATCATTGACGGATACATTAATTCTGTGAAAAACCATTTTGGGACAGATGTAACCATTGTCTTCGATGGAGGAGGACGGAGGACGCCTCTCAAAAAAGTACTAAAAGCGCCGAACGTCTCAGACGATACTCCGCCCTCAACTGCAGTGGCATTTTCCTATCAGCTCCAACATCAAATGACACTAATAAGCGTAGGCTGATAGAGCTACTGGTGATACACACGATAAGCATGATGTTTGCAGCATCTGTGGTTGGCGGCAAAACGGGGGAGGTTGACTTTAGGCTGTAGCTTCTGACCTGATGAACTGGAGGTATATCAGGTCATTGAGGGTGGAGTCAGTCTCCTCCATATATCGCGACGAGGCACTTCTTCCCAGCTGCAGCTATTTCATCGTGACTCACATCTGGGCGGAGGAAGAGAAGTTCTTATCAAACGATACCAATAAGTGTATGTTGATAGAGCTACTGGATTTGAGCAGCACGGTGTTGAGGTGACAGTTTCAGAAGAGGACGCTGATGCTAACAATGTTAGAGCTGCCATCACCAAAGCTGACTCTTCTGAGAAGGTTGTAATCATCGGGCAAGATGTGGACCTGCTTGTGTTGTTAGTTGGTTTAAGTTCCAAAACATACACCATCTACGAGTACCCCCAGAAAGGCAGAAGAGGGGAGCCAGACGTCCAATATTTATCTACATCGTTCACCACCAGAACCTGTAATTACTCTGCTGGGGTAATTATGTTTCTTCACGCATTTAGCGGGTGCGACACGACCTCTGCCCCCTTTCTGACAGGGGAAAACCAAATTTGTCAACACCTTCCTCAAGAATTCAGCACTATTCAGGCAAGCAGAAGTCTTCCTCCGCCCAGATGTAAGTCACGATGAAATAGCTGCAGCTGGGAAGAAGTGCCTCGTGTCACTGCAGTTGAGGGCGAGTATCGTCTGAGACGTTCCGCGCTTTTAGTACTTTTTTGAAAGGCGTTCTCCGGGTATCCATCGAATACAATGGTTACATCTGTCCCAAAAAGGTTTTTCACAAAATTAATGTATCCGTCAATGATGGTCTTCACTGAAGTGTTTCAGTACCACACATATTTGTGGAGCAAGTAGCCACCATCGAGCACGATGAGACGCCTGTCTCGGGAGATGTTGGTAGTGAGAGATGTGAAACACGAATATAGAGCTGACTTAGTTCCCTTCCTCATTTCAGTTTCATTGAACAGAGACATTGGGTAAGGGGCCAATTCATACTTGAAGTGGACTTTCAACTCTGCGTCGGATTTTTTGGTGAGCTGGCCCTTTTCAAAAGTTCTTCAATGACTATAAAAACAACTGTAAACTTTCTCAACTTAGTTATACGACATTTTCCGACGACATGTAATGAAAAAAACATTAATTAAGGTGTTGGTGAAGGAAACGATGTTACTTAACTTTCAACCAAAAAAGAAATTTTTTCATCTTTTTGTTTTTTGTAATTTCTGACGACACTATCTGAGCTACAAGGATTAGCCTTAGCTCATATTAAAGCTTATTAAATTCCCTACAACTTTCATGCTTTTGACTTTTCTGTAAGACGTGTCGTTTTGCCGGTATCTCAACTCGAAACATGAAGAAAACTTAAATTTTTAATTTTTTGGAAAAAAGGTCAATCTTTGAAAAGCTGCATCTCGATAACTATATAACTTACAAAAACGATTTTAATCTTATTTTGTAGAAAATTTAATTTACTTTAAAAAAGCTGTGAAATATTTTTCCAATAAACGCATAGTTTAAGAGATCTTGTCAAAAAACCGAAAAAATTCCGAAAAAGTCGCTGTTTTTCGACCGCCATTCAGCGAGCACAGGTTTCTGAGGGTTGCAAATCTGGATTTGTAGTCCCAGTAATGATCCGACACACTTCTCCAAAAATTATTAATACCCCATTTAATGTAAGTTCCGATGTAACATTTGACTGGGCTAATCGTCTTTCATTTATTTAGTTAATTGATTTTTCGCAATTATGTACAAGTTTCAAAGCACATAAGGGATTTCGTAACGGATTTTGTGAATCATAATCCATACCAGTAGCAAAAGAAGAAAACACAGAACTAATAGTAAGTATTTATTTAATAGCAAATAAACAGTCTTAAAAAGTATGTATATTGTTTTAATCACATTTGAAATAACAACAAAATACACATAACACAATAGTATTTAACATTACTAGCTTGGTAAGAGGGTTTTTATTTGCGAGCCAGTCACCTTCTTGAGCCAGTAAAACCTGTTACCTTGCGTGTATTGTTTCTCACTTGTAAATAACTAGAAATTTACCATTTATTCAAATGTCAAACTGACAAGCAACTAAATTCATCAATATGACACATACTAAGGAAGACAACTCTGGCTTTGCACGCTAGCATTTATCTATGAGGACGCTTGCAAAACTGACAGTTAACTTGTAAAGATTTGACAAGTTAGGAACTTGTTAAAATAAACTTTCTTGATTAATACAGTGACTTGATAAATTGATGTTTACAAGTGAGGAATAAATAAAGATTTTGTCTAAAGAAACCCCGCATATTTTACTTAGCAGCGATGAATGCGTATTGTCATTTTCGATAGATTTAGACAAAAGTAGGCTGTCGATGAGATCAACTAGGTAATCGACTGTCAATTTACTTGAAATTGCCGCTTTTCAGTTCGAGTAAGGAGCTAAGTTTTCCTTGTTATTTGTTATTTGTTAATTCGTTGATAACGAGAACAGAATCTTCCTCAAATACTCAATAAACACCATACGGTGGGAAGATAATTAAATTTAGGTTGTTGGAATTAAACATGTAATGCTAAAAGATTCTAAAAATAAATCTATGGCCATGCAATTATTTCTACTAATTCTGCTTATTGGAAACTTCGTAAGCTATCTTTTAAATTTTCTTTCAAATCGCAGTCATTAACATTGATAGCAAAATACACGAAAATAAATAACTATATAGAACATGAAATATTAGAGTTCTTTACAATTCTTATTGATTAATCAAGTTCGTAGATAATATTCTATCTGAACATAGAAATCTGTACAATGCACGTAATAGATTGTGTCTTTATGATGAACTATTCTTGAAAATCTAATTTTAACGCTCTAGTTACGTGGAAACTATTAGCTTAACACACATTTGCGTGCATATTTTTTTTTCTAATTGGCGTGACCTTCTGATATTCCATTAGAATTTGTGTATTCTGTAGTGTAAATATTTTTGTCAGTATTATGAAATGGGTAATGGATAGAAAGGATATTGCACAAATTCCAATAAGAGCATGTTGATTCACCATAATGCAAATTCCTACAACATGATAATTCGTAAATCAAAAATAAAAAGTCTGTAAAGGGATTTACGCGGAACTTGACTCTCGTCGACATTGTGACACTAAGTAATTTTAAAAATCAAATTAAGATAGGAGTACAAATATCTTCACGTTTCTAATAAATTAAATACATTTTCAAGTTAAAAAAAATGTATCCCGCTGGGGTTTGAACCCGCCGCATCAGCGGCTCTGCAGAATGCTCGACCCTGGCCGAGGTTCCGCAGAGGATGTAAGTCCGGCGGAATTCCATCTGCGCTACCGCGTCTTTTCGGGAAAACTCCGACGCGCGCGTCTCATGAAGAGCGCGGTGTAATAGTTGAAACATTTTTACTCTTTTGTGACATTATCCCTTATCGGTTGAGTCTTATTTTTGGCAAATATAAAGCCTGGCCTATGTGAAAGTTATTACTTCCTTTTATTTGAAAATTAACACAAAGATAAACATTTTATTTTTTTTTAGGTGCTCACCCTGTATATATTAGTATGAATTTATACCGGTTTCATGCGAGTTAGATATACAGGGTGTCCTTAAAATAATGGGACACCCACTACTCATAGATACCTTACGTCATAATAAATCGATTAAACGTAATATACCTTAGTACAAAGTCTCTTTAGTAAAAAGTTATAGGGCCTCGAAGTTTAATTTTTTATTTTTTTGTTAATTTACACAAATGTAAAGACGTCGATTTGAATTTTGATATACATGCTTACTATTTTCTAGTACAGTAATAGGAAAAAAATCATAAACTAGACTTGACTGTAAGGGATACTTTACCCATCTTTCAAAACTTTTTTTAGCTCTAACATCGTTATCTGTAACATTTTTCAAAATTTTAGGTTATTATTGGAAATAGAATTAAAATACACAAAAATAATGTACTCTTAGTTTATAAGCGTAAAAGCAACCGTTTGGCTTAAAATGCCCATCAGAAGTTTTTGGTTGTCATTAAGCCGTGCAATTATCAAGTAGCCATGATCACAAAAACAATGGGTAATGATTGTAATCTAGTAAACAACAACAAGAAATCAATTAATGACGTTGGTGACATCAGTTTTTTGTCATCTGTGCTTACGAAAATGCTGCGACATAACGAACCATTCAGCATTTGAGTATTCGTTATGTAGCGGCATTTTCTTAAACATAAAAGAACAAATTCTTATGTCACTAATGTCATTAATTGTTTTATGATTGTTTTTTAATAGATGACCAATGTTTTTGTTATCATGGCTACTTGATAATTGCGCGTGCTAATGACTAACAAAAACCTTTGATGGCATTTTAAGGTAAACGGTTGCTTGTAGGCTTAAGAACTAAGAGTACATTATTTTTGTGCCTTTTAATTCGCTTTCAGATAATAACCTAAAATTTCAAAAAATATTACAGATAACGAAGTTATAATTATTAAAAAACGTTTTCATATATAGATAAAGTGCCTCTTAGAGTCAAGTCTAATTTATAAAAAATGTTTTGTTAGTGCAGTACATAATAGTAACCATGTATACCAAAATTCAAATCGATATATTTGCATTTGTGGAAATTAACAAAAAAAATAAAAAAATTAATTTCAAGGTCCTATAACTTCTTACTGATGGGACTTTATACTAAGGTATTTATTATAACGAAAGGAATCTATGACTAATCGGTGCCCCATTATTTTAGGGACACCCTGTATAATATGTATGCAAAATATCGTCTTCCTCAGACAAATAGTTTTTGAGCAATACTGCCAACAGACAGACAGACAGACAGACAGACAGACAGACTGATGGAATTGAGAAAATCTCTTTTTCGTCATCTAGTGACCTTGAAACGTGAAGATCTGAAAAATCTCGGAAGGTGATTTTTTCGTGATTACAATACTTCGTTCGTCTTTCAGACGAGGGAAGTAAACTAACACTCGTAAATAAATCAAAAAGAAAATTGGATAATATTCATTTTAAAACGAACATTACGTCTGTATAATTTTAGTGGCTATATTGGAAAAATATGTAATTTTACGAATAAGGCACTTTAATAAATCTACCTGATATTTATAATAAAAACATTCTCTTGTTTTCATCTTCGCTAGGTTTTTCGCTATTCTGCTTAGCAGAAAGTATTCCGAAATCAGAACATTATTTCTTCTTGCGAAATTATCGTTTTCGTTCCTATTTTCAATTACCATCAATATATTACATATTTGATATTTTCACTACAGATACTAAATATACCGGGTGCTGACTTGCGCGACGCACCATAGGAATTTGCATAGTAAATTATTTATATTCAATTATTTGCTCCCCTAATTACTTTAGAGTTAAAGTGTAAATACATTTTTTGTAGAGAAAAAAATACTGCATCCATTCATACTGTTGCTAACAATTTTTTATTTTCCGGAACCGAAGGAATGCGAAAAACAAACTAGCATTTTCACAAAAATCAGTGATGCCATGGAATTATTGAAACAAGCCAATGCCAACGCAAATGCGTGCGGCGCGAGAATATGTGCTGTTTGTTTGTTTGTCATTGGTGTTTGACGTTTATAATAATTCATTATTAATTATGTTCTGCTTAATGTCTCTAAGGCACCTAGACCTTGTCCATAACAAAAATGGTTTTACGAGTATGGTGGACGTTCGTTAAGTAAGCTCCTTGTTTATTGTAAAATATCCGTATCGGCAACTTCCACACAGTACAACCATTAATAGACTGATTCATTTTAAGTTTAAGACTACAGGCAAGTTATTAAATAATTGTAGGTCCAATAATGAGGTTCAGAACTTACACCAAAATGAGAAAAACGACAATACGTTCAATCTTTTGACGGCAGTGACTGGATGATCGCCCCGAACGCACTTGCGTTGGCATTGGCTTGTTTCAATAATTCCATGGCATCACTGATTTTTGCAAAAATGCTAGTTTGATTTTTTCCATTCCTTCGGTTCTGGAAAATGAAAAATTGTTAGCAGCAGTATGAATGCATGCAGTATTTTTTTCTCTACAAAAAATGTATTTACACTTTAGCTCTAAAATAATTAGGGGAGCAAATAATTGAACATAAAGAATTTACTATGCAAATTCCTATGGTGCGTCGCGCAAGTCAGCACCCGGTATAATACTAACTCATGATAGTCCACAACAACAGTGTGATTCATTACCTCTTTTTATATAATTCAGAAATCAAGCAAACTAAGTGAATATGTTGCTGAGTAACTATTAATTAAACCGGGCTCCATAGCTCAGTGGTTAAGTATTCTGGCTACTGATCTAAGAGTCGAGAGTTCGATCCCCTATTCCGGTGAGGTTTCTAAAAAATAAAAAATGGGAATTAAAACCTCTTCATTCGGAAGTGATGTAAAACCGTGGGTTATATGTTACTACAAGGTGTAGCATGTAAAAGATCCCTTGCTAGGGTTGGAACTCCTTAGTTTCGGCAAAATTCTAAGTAGGATAAGGTACCTGGTACTCTGCATGCCTAGACCTCTTCCGCGGGGTTGGCAAAAAGTGCCTATGAAGGCCCCGCTTGCTTGACATCAGTATCCCCACAACGAATACAAACTAATTAATACTAACTAAAAATTAACATCAGATCTGATCTACCATTTATCGTTTAAATTAGGAGGGTGACACCATTAGAAAGAGAGAGGTACTATTCCAAGACTGCCAATATATAAATAATTTTCCGTATGATTTTACACTGATGAATTTACATGTATAATACGAATATGGGGTATGCATCCCCCTCATCCACTAAATACCTACAACGTCACAATTCTGTAGAAAAAGTTGTGCAACTACACCTTGCACAGCTCCACCAACTCACAAAACTAACCAGAAAATGTCATAGAGGACGAGAACTTCTGATTCTATTGGGATGGACAGTGCTTACGGATTGAAGCATACCTTGAAACCGATCAAGTGTCATTTTCGTAAATACAACCTCTGCATAAGCAGACCTTCCTAATAGATATCGATGTTTCAAACTCAACAATTTTCAGAAAACAGTTCACAAGTTAGAAAAGTATATTGACTTAGCTTAGCTTAAAATATCAGACAGCAATGGAGGCAAGATAGTGTCGTAATCTTCCCAATAGCAATATCCACTACTGGTATTGTGCTCCACTCCACAACAATGACAACAATGAGATATGCATGTTTGCTGTTAAGCGAAACGGGAGAGCACTGCTTTGCAGTCGAATAAACTAGAACTTACTCTCCACGAAGAGTTTTCTAACTTTTATATAAGCGACGCTTTTAAGAGGCACTCTATAGTTAGCACTGTGTTCAGGAGTCACTCTAAGGTGTTTAGGGCAATGGTTGTGTCTTAACCTCATACCCCGGAAGGAGCCTTCGATCTTGTTCGAATTAGGATTTAAGCCCCACGTACGATCCTAGGGTGTGGAGATCACTTGTGAGTATCGTTTGTATTTATTCGATGGTAGAGTGCTACATTGCTATAACTATTATCATCAGCAGATGTAGATGAATTTTCGGAAAACAGTCTCTGGACTATCAGCTGTGTCCACATTCAAAAGAAGCGGTGTAAGCGCTGACCCCTGGGGCAAGCCCTTATTTAAAGACTTAAAGTCGGGTTTCTTGTTATTTAGATACACCTTAAATTGCCTATCAGTTAGCATATTATTAAGAAGAACCAGAAATCAATTTATCTCTTATAATTATAGCAAATCGTCTTTCCATACTGTATCATAAGCCGCGCTTAGATTTACGAAAGCTACTGACGGCTTAACGTTGTCTATCTACCGAGTGATTTTTTAAAAACTCAATTGTAGCAGGCCCTGGATAACCTGAATCAGTTAGCAGTACTGAAGTGTATTGTCAGCCTATGTGAAATTCGAGATTTGCAGGTTAAGTTTTGCGTCAGTGTGTGTCCAATAACAAAGAAAACCTAACCTACTAACTTCGAATTTGACATAGACTGACAATGCACTTCAGTACTGCCAACTGATTCAGGTTATCCAGGGTATGCTGCAATTGAGTTTTTAAAACATCACTCCGTATGTAGCGAGTGATAAGGTTCTAATGTAAATCGCCTACCCTTTGGTGCATCCTGGGTAGTATTGTAGTATTAGTTGTGGGAGACTGATGTCAAGCAATAGGCCTTCATAGGCCCTTCTTGCCAACTCCATGGATAAGGTTTAGGCATGCAGAGTCCCAGGTACCTTAGTCTTACTTAGAATTTTGCCGAGATTAAGGAGTTCCAACCTTAGCAAGGGATCTTTTGCATGCCCCCCTTATACTATAGCTAAAACTAAAGTTGGGAACTCGGTTTTTATTTCATTTCGTGTTAAATTCTCAGTCAACGCAACCACATTTTAACCTATGACTAGGAAGCTAAGATTGAAATTCTATACCATTAAACTAAGCAGGACTGTTTGGTGATAAATGTATTAACCAAAAAAGCTTTCAGCTATTTATTAAGCAATGTTATATTTGTCCACTTAAAAATTTCTTTAGAATTGCCATTGTGTTGCTAAACCTAAAGTCCTTAATATTAAAGTATCTAATAGTTTTTCGATGTACCAAGAAGAGCAAATATCTTTTGCTAAAAAATTTAAATTAGAATTTCCATGCCTTACCAGATTAAAAGTTTTTTGTGGCTCCTTCAATACAGTTTCTCACACTGAAATACAAAACTATTTACTTTCTAGGACACTGAGCGTATTTTTATAAATAGTCGTCAGTATTCTACGTTTGTCTAAATTATTTAAACGTTAATCCCAGTCATTATTTTACAATTTGAAATGTATGGAACGATGTTCTCCTGCAGTATTCATCATATTATTTTTAATCTTGCTATGAAAGGGTGTTCTGAAAGCAGGTATGTTGTACTATACTTATTTTGAAAAGTTGGGCCAACTGTATTTGTTGCTTGTTACAAATGTAATTCTAAAAATTGACAAAAGAGCGCAGCTATAAATTTCGATGCAAAATATGTTCAATATTATAAGTTATTCACAAACATACAATGCTTGCGACTTTTGACTGCAACTGGCCCGGATATGCACTTTTCACCTGAAGGTAGATTCGATTTATTCGTCCATAATAAATATGTGCTTCGAAGTATTTCCGATCTACCCGAAAGCAACGAGAACTTTTCTGCGAAAGCAGTAAAGATGTTTAATTGGAACGTGCACCAGCCAACAAAGAACGCAGATAGCCCTTTTAAACGAGGAGTAAAGTACCGAACCCTTTTTTCAAGTAAAAGTAGATGATTAATTAACTAAGTGTTGTACGAAGAACGACCTTTTCAAGTTTTATATTTTTAGGCAAAAAGCTCGAACTCAAAATAACTCGTTAATCATATTAATGTTTCTGGGAGAAAAACTTTTGCCCAAATAAATTTAAATTCAAGTGGTACCAATAAAATCGAGAACTGTAAAAGTCCTATGTACGTCACAGTAATACACCTTCATATATTATGAAGGTGATAATTACGTTTGTATTTAAATTTTCAATCGAAGTTAAACTAAAACACTATCTAATCAGAATCAGAATATAGCTTAAAATCTTATATAATAAAATTTATTTCTGGAATGCATAGAATATTGACCCATATTTGTACTAATCAATATTAAATACACAGAAATGCCGTCTGCATTTAAATAAATCTCTGTACAGACTTTTATTTAGCTAAAACATTTACTAGAAAAGTATTTGCTGGAATACAAAAACTGCTTATTCATAAAAAAGAACATTAGCTTGAATGCACGTTCTAAAGGACAAAAAAAACAAAATCTATTAAAATGTGATGCTGCATTTTAAATGTTTAATATAATTATAGAACAGTCTTTACTGTATATACATAGAGCTAGAATTAATATAAATTGAAGGAACTCTAGTTTCTTACCGTATAAAGCCGATTTAAGACACTGCAACAGCCAAAACGGGGCCCGACCGCTCAGAGAATGGGGTTTTGCCACATAATAGGTACATCTGGTAAATGATTAAGCCCCACCTACCCATATTAAACCTAGAGGTGGAGTATAATGCTTTTCCAGAGGTTATGAACTCTTCCTAACTTCGGAAATATGGTCTGTCTGATCGAAACTTACCTAAATTCCTCGAAATGTTATTTCTGCTCCTGTTTTCCCATTTACGCAGACTAAAATATCAAAACACCTATTAATTAAACCTGAGCAGCGTTAGCTGTTAGTCAAATTACAAAAATATTTGGAGCAAAGGTAGTGCAGATGCACTTATGAGCGCTGCAAGCTAAATTAGTACGTTGGGTACGTGGCTAAAAAAGCCAAAAAGCTGCACTTTTTGATTGGAATGTGCCACTTTCTGCAGTCATAGTTGATACCAAAAGGTAACTTTCCAGATAGGGAGCCACTTGAAAATCCAAGTGGAACACCAAAATGGCGGCTATTAAAAATGGTGCCCTATTGGCGCACTAAATTTTTTTATATCTCAGCTCCTAATGGTCCTATTTCGATTTTCTTTGTGTAGTATGATAGCTTTTGTGAAGGGGAAACTTTTTTGTCTCTATACATTTATCTCTACACCTTAAGGGTTCTGCACAATTTTCAAAAACCGGAAAATTTTATTTTCTCGCGAATTTCATTGATAAATACGTTTTTAATTGTGCTCAATATCCCTTTTTTACCCCACAAAATGGTTTATGTATATGGGATTCCGTATATGTCAAGAAAAACTGGTTTTCATAAACAACATTGATTATAAATATTTTGAAAAAATTTTACATTAAGGCAACAAGCTTCTACAAATCAAAAACGACTAAATACTAAGAAATACTAGTGTAAATTAACTGCTTCTATGCAGATAATTATTACTCATATATTATTATTATATTAAGGCATTGAATCAACAAAGCAATATGATCTTGAAATTGTGAAATGAATTTAAAAATAATCAATTAAACGTATACCTTCTATTGTATTTATTGCTGCATTGTCGACCCTAGTGCTGTTCATGCAAAGTAGCGTGTATGGAACGGAAGAGAAGACCAGACCAGTGTCCACTCCCCAGCAACCATGGTCCATCCCCACCCTTCTGGCCCTGGAATGTTGTCCAGCACTGAGCACGCACGACCCCAAACCTGTAGACTGCGACTTTTTGAAGTAAAAAGAAGCTTTCTAACATGATTTACTAAGGAGTCTTCTATGTTTTTGTAGTAAATCAAAACAGTAAACTTCTCCAGAACTTGAGTCTCGTCAGAAATAAACTTTTGTGGTAGAGGGATAGTTTGGAAGGCTTCAGCAGCTTCAGAAAATGATTTCCACGCTTTCCAGGCAGTCTATTTCCCTTTCATTGGAAATAATGACGTTAACTTTGATCCAGTGGATGCATGAAACCCTCTCAATGCAATAGCTTTATGTTCACCCATACTTTCAAAGATGGCATTAATGTTTATGTTCCCAGCACCAAAGAGAATCCACATCTCCTGAAGTCCCGCAGTTTTCAGAATGTGAAAGCAAGAGATTATCAAAACGACTACAGCAGTATCTACTGTGCAAATAATTTTTTTTTTGGCTCCATATCCAACAGAGAAAAATCCTATCGTCTGCTTCTTTTTGTTGCCTAAATTGTACTCCGTGCATGGAAGTCTCATCCGACTGAGATGAACGAATAATGTCATCAATCTCAGTACTTATGTGAGCCCAATCAAATTTCAAAAATGCATGTTCTCCAAGTAACTTGTAGAGTTCCGTCTTATTCTGATGGCAGCAGAGAAAGTCATTCCAATTTTTTGTAGCATTACTTCCTTGTGCAGCTTGGCGACGAAGATCAACGCCACTCTTATCTCTCACACGTTTCTTCAGACAAGTTTTTGAGTATGTATCGCAAAAAATGTGTATTCTGTTTGCATGAAATCTCTCAGCATCATTCAAAAGTCTGTTTTTGAATTCCGTATCACAGTATTCTCCAAAAGTCTGGGATGTTTTGGGTGGAAGAGCATGTGCTAATGCTGCTCCATCGTAAATTATTGTATAGCAGAATCCTTTGAATTGTGGTGGATCAACGACTTCTTCCAGGAGTTTTAAGTAGCTGAGATTTCTGACATGATCGCAGAACACCATTTGAGGAGTGGGGCACTGGTATTTTCATATTCAAAAAACTTGTCCAAATCCAAGATTCTGTTTTGACTTACAATGAAAGCCCTAGAGAAAAGCTCAACATCATTTCTCAGGTCAGAAATTGTTGGGGAGGAAACCTTTTTTTGAGGAAAGCCAAAGAAGTTAGTCCGAGTTTGTTTCAGAGGAGCAAATACACTCACTTTTGTCTCGTAACTCAAACGGTTTTCCACATAGTTGTTGTACAGTTGTAAGGCTTTTTCTTCAGCACCAACCAAAGCTTTTACCCGCTCTTGATCCATTATAACATTTGTGTTCCAAACCACAAAATCACATGAGTTTTCCTCAAAAGGATTTCCGAACTCAAGAATGCTTATTTTTAAATTTTCTTTTTGGTCCTGAAACTTGCTCTGGTAAGCAGCGTACTGTTCATGGTTAACAGGCCCATCAGCACTGTTAGTTTAATTAACTAATTTAAGAGAACGCAACAAATCATCAAATTACAAAAAGAACTAAAAATTTAAAATTATTTTCCTTTTTTCAAAATTGTGCAGAACCCTTATGGTGTAGAGATAAATGTATAGGACAAAACAGTTTTCTCTTTATAAGAGCTTTCAAACAAAGAAAAGAAAATCGACATCGGACCATTAGGAGCAGAGATACAAAATAATTTAGTGCGTCAATACGGCGCCATATTTAATGGCCGTTATTTTGGTGTTCTGCGCGGATTTTCAAGTGGCTCCCTATCTGGAAAGTTACCTTTTGGCATCAATTATGACCACAAAAAGTCGCACATTCCAATCAAAAAGTGCAGCTTTTTTTGGTGTATCCGACGTACTAAAATGAATGACCTTTCACAGCCCTGTATCAGCAATCGAATGAAACCAGGCAAAATAAAGCTTAAACTCTTTATTGAAGGCGATTGATTATGATGGATTCACTTCGTCGTAGTCTACAGATGAGTAATTAAGTCGAGAAGAGAGCGTAGGATTCTATGTGTGGTGCGAAAAAGATAGAATATTGCCCAGCGTCGATGCTATGGCGGCAGAACACGTTATAGACAGGTAGATCTGAAGTAGTTTGAAGATGAAGTGCATCATTGGAATCTCTTAACAGAAAACACTTTGTTAATGCGAAATTGTCGAAAGTATGCGATATGTCAAATTGGCGGGGATTCGGAATCCAATACACTGGGTCTGCCAGCAAGCTCTATGACAAGCCACTTTCAGTTGAAAAAAGATGGGTTGCTCTTTGTTGTAGACAACAAGATTTCTAAATTCAGAACTACATTGTGAGAGAAAACCAGAGCAGTGGATGAATTAAGCTCTATACGAAGATCTAAATAGGAAGAAGAGGGTCTGTCCTACTTAAGGTTAATTCGTTGTATATCTTTAATAAGATAATAAATTATGTATTAGAACCACTCGTAGTCGTAGTAGCGGATATTATAGGAATATTATCAACTGGTCGCCCGAAGGCGAATAGTTGTTCACATTGAAGCAAGTTATCAACAACTGTGTTGTGCATATATGTATATACCAGAATTTTGTGGATTTGAAACAATCAATTTTTAATGTGAATGTGATCACATTACTGAAAATACTTAAAGATAGCTTACTAATACTATCGCTTTGATAAGTGGCTTTATAAACCTATACCTACGTCAAAATGAAACACCAATTTATGTTAGAGCTAAGCGTAAGGTGTTATAAATGCAAACATTATATAATATTACTGTGTTTACTAAATTACTACTACTAGATGTATAAGCAGTATTGTAAGAATTCTAAGAGTTTCTAGCAAGTAGACTACGTGGCTGTAGTTATAATGATAACCATTACTTTATGTTGACAGATATTTTAAAACATATAATAGAGTATGTATATACTTTGAAATCACACAACCTATATCATTAATACCGAAATATCTATTGGTAGTGTAAAGATTTTTCAATATAGCCTAAATTACAGTCTCGGTATGAAGTTTCGCTGGTTTCTCCCTATCTATACTTCTAACTCGGTGTCCTATAGCCTATACCCACCGTTATTTGTGAAATCACATACATGTTACACCGACGCTGAAATGGGTCTAGTAAATAAATAAAACAGTCAAATACACGACTTTGGAATTACATTAATCTAACAGTAGTACGATATCCTCATCTAGGTAAAGAATATAGCAGTTTCGTACAAGGTCAGATTGCGTTGAACAGGATTTGACACAAGAAATTACGTCTTTAATTTAAAATTCCGAGCAGCCAAAAGGATGTCTATGCCAACTGTTTTTTACCGGTAATTACTTATAGGGTGGACGCTATAACTTTAAAAGCTAAGAAAGCTCAGAGAGCGATGTAATGAGCCGTGCTTGTTAGAAAAATTAAATTAAAATTACAAAATTGGACAAAGAACTGTAGTCACAAATCTCTCTCTCTCTCTCTCTCTCTCTCTCTCTCTCTCTCTCTCTCTAACTCTTTCCGTGTTGCTGCAGTCCTAGTGAGCCCTCCCTAATTGCCACAACTCGTCCTTATTTATGGCTAATGACTACTGTTTACCAGTTCATAAGAGCTCGACATCATCGTTCGGATGGCGATATTTTTCGTGCAGATTATAAATTTACCTGGCATAAAACAGTGAAAATTTCAGACAAATATATACCGGGTAAGCACCTTAAAAATTGAGTTTTGTTTACTTTTGAGTTAACTTTGAAATAGATGGAAGTAATAATTTTCACATAGGCCAGGCTTTACATTTGCCGAAAATAGGACTCAACAGATACAGGATAATGTCACAAAAGGGTCAACACGTTTCAACAATAAGACCGTTCTGTTCAATAAAGGCGCCCGCCGCACTAGTTCCAATAAGTCTGGATGGCTCAGTACTACAATCCGATGCGGTTGCAATCGCTACGCAGATGCGGCGGATGTTCAAACCCCAGCGGGCTACATTTTCTTAAATTTTCAAATTGATCTAATTCGCGTGAGGGAAGTTTCGTGTAAACCTCTTTACTGATCTTTTTGGTATGCTTTCATCTGACATTCAGATCATATGACCACCCAACTTGAATTTTAGTATTTTAATGTACCTGATCGTGTGCGGATGTATACAGTTCTGTTAGTTCGAGGTTATATCTTACCCTCCATCCTCTTTCTTTTTGTACCGGGCCGAAGATTTTTCAGATCATTTTTCAACTCTTAGGACCACTTGTTCCGTTCTCTTTGTCAGCCTTTAGGATTGTATTCTATAGATATGTCAGAATAGATTCAATCATAGTTTGATAAATTTTTATATATGATCAAGACAGTCTCACGGGATGGTCAAAAGGTATGGCGCAATGGCGTCCGGGTCTTACAAAACTCAGTTGCAAGGCCTCAAAATAGGCGGCAGTTAGATAGCATCAAACAAATCAGAAAAATCAAATGGCATCAAATAGCTCAAGACAATGATATTGAAGAGAACAGAAAGAAACTGATGATGAACGTGTATGTAGAGTTGGACCCTGGCTCACACCTCTGATTAGTAGTTGGAGTAAATTACACTCAGTGAATTTTTTTAGACAATCAAGTGTTTGCAGTGTAGCTGTTAATCGACACTTTAGAATGTTTCTTTTCGTATTAATGGGGAATATTCCACCTTGAGAACGATTTTCCCGATTTTAGTGAAAGGAGCTGTAAATAAATAGCTACATATGTAACGGTACTTTTGTTCAGGCCGTTACTCGGGACGTTATACTGTACGCCTTAGTACTTTTAATAACTAAATCCTCTGTTTGCTTACCTTACTAGCACAGTAAGCATGAAACCTTTTTAAATACCCTAATCGTTATTGTGATTACTAATGATTACTATTTGCCAAACACAAGCAGCTGCCTACCTCTGTAGGGTTATCGGGCTGAAACTGACTTTAAACATATGCACAAGGAAATCCAATTTGCGTACACAAATATGTTCATTTTGAGACACACATAAACAACAACAAATAAAACAAAATAAAATAGAACTAAAACCTAGAATGATTGGATATTTCTAAACACAAATAAGAATGGACACTATACGGGTGATATAGCTTGAGGCTACGACATTTACATTTACAAAATGGCAGGGTAATAATTACATGCAGATACACTTAAACAATATTAAAAATGCACCCAAACTGTGTCCTTAAAAGCGCGTGCATTAGTGCATCGAAACTACGGTCATATACATGACTGCATACATCAAAAACCCAACTAAATTCACATACATAAGCGCATTCCTTTACGATAGCTCGATTCTTACATCCCTGTATATCGCAGAAGCTACAGTCACTTCCTGTAGGTTAAATTAGCTGAAGAACTGCAACATACCTTTGAATTGGGCTCGTCTGGATTGTGTCGTCCAAACCTTGAACGGTATGATGCTTGGAATTTTAGCACTTTAGATGCGAATAATACTGACTGGTGCCGCGATGATGGCTGGCATCGCGTACCCACAATTGCCGTCACGAAACTACGGTGTCTACTTAGCCTATATACAATTCAAGGGGTGTCTGCTAGACATGAAAACACGGCTTGCTACATACACACTTCTATAGAAACCCCCCCACTGCAAGCCTTTCTTAGCTACTTATAATTTTAACTCGCCGCAGTTACAATGCACTAGGAGCAGCTGAGACCAACGCCTGCTAGCTACTTATTCTGTCCTCCGCAGGCACTTTGGAATGATCTAAATCGAATGCACACAAAATTGATCTATTCACTCACTGCACAGGGTGTATTCACGTACATTCAATTATGTTAAGTTACAGTTTAAGCCTAATTAACAATAAACACGCGTGTAAGTATAAACTGGCAACACATGTTAACACGAAAATAAACAATACAGGCCAGGGAATCCGGGTTCCCGTTTCGAGTAGCATTCAGCACAGACATATATTATTCTTCTAGCGCAGCTGTGGTACAATACCCACATTTTCCACTCATTTGAGTTAATTTTTCTGCTAGCAGAATAAGTTTAAAAAAGACCATAGTGTTATCCTGGAAGTAAATGATCCGTTCACCAAAACTTTTTAAAGCGTTTTAGTACAACCTAGAGTGCTTTATTAACCAGGCAAGCTTATCCCACTAGATTTTGATTCACAGGGATTTTAGCGCCAAGCCGTTGGCTGCGCTGATCAGTAACGTGCGTTCTGTCGTCTGTCAACCAAGCAAGACTAGAAACCGTTGGAGCACATACTGTTTGATCCAGACGAACACTGCATGCTGATTTAAATCTTGGTGCATTCCATTACATGCTAATTATAATTACAGACTTCATCCAAGTGTGGTTATTTAAATCTATATACAGTGTCTAGGTGTTGTTCTGTGCTGTCAACTGTATCTGTCAGTTCTATTGAGTTCTGTCACTCGTCACTGTTGTTTGAACTAAGGTACTATTAATGTTCTCTAGTTTGAACCGCGTGCGTGTTAGTTAACAGTGTTTTCGTTTCGATTTTTTCTGCTTTCTTTTTATTTGTTTAAAAACCAATCTTTTTTAAGACGGATAAAATTAAATGACAGAATCCTTGTTTTTCCGACTTACTCTATGTTATTTGGAAAGTAACTAGAATTTAAATTTGCCGCCACTTTCAGTAACTCAAAATGGCGGACGAGCATGCTCGTATAAATATAGTACCTTAGTACAACCCATATAAACCGTTTTTTATTTGTTTTTATTAAATATGCGGTCATGTGCATTAGAATTCTGCAAAATTTTATTACGGTATCGCACTGTTAGATTAAAAACGGAGCACCTTTTTCTCTTACTGTCATGTGAAACAAAATAGTTACAGGGAATTTCATAGTCGCATAAACTATATTGAACAAGTGATGCCCATAACACTGCAAAGCGATTATGCGGTTGCAAATTTCCACATAACCATTGTTTTCATTAAATTTAGTTAGTGATGAGCTGGAGTATAAAGATTTTATTAATGCTTAAAACAACATTTAGTCAATATAGTATTTTATTAAAATCGAATTAACAGTAGCTGTGGAATTTAATTTTGACCTAATACAGAGCTTTGAACGTATCGATTTGCATTACAATTTGAATATAATTTATTGATGGCAAAGCGAGTATGGAATTGGTGTCTCTATTGAAACTAACTCAAATACCATTGTAAATGCTGGACCATTATGGACATATAGCAGACATTAATTACTTTTTTTGCGTTTACTATCGGAATAAATGGTGTAACCGTGCAAAATTCAGATATGAATATAGTATTGCAAATAAAAATTATTTTTAGAGGGAGGAGGGAGTGGATAGACAAGTTAACATCCTATTCGTGGACTGCCGTGCTCTTTTTCTGGAAATTTCGTTACACTAAATAAACTAATATTAAAATATGAACATATCCAGAAATAGTCTAACTCCATTTTCAATTAAGGAACAAGTAATATATTAAAAATTAACAATTAAAACTTTTATAGGAGCTAGGTATTCAAGAAAAAGAAGAGTCAGTTTGCTACATCTTTGGCCTTCAGCAGCTATATAGAAAATCATTCGCCGAAGACAGAAATCGCTCATGAGGGAACAAGTACGTCATACATACCATCAACTACACCTCGTTTCAGTAAGTACTGACTGAGCTGGAGTTGTTCAAAATTTTATGAAAACATTTGCACCATTATCAAGCCAATTAGTTGCGGACATGCTGAATACTATCTAAACAACGCCCCAAGAATACAAATGCTGAAGTTTTAAAGAGTAGTTAAAAACAAAATCGTCTAGCCAAATCTCGACTCAAAGAAGACCTGATAGGCTTGAGAAAGACGAACAGCAATGACTCCAATCAAACCCTAAAAATATAAAATGTAAGATTAACCGATAACAAAATCCTCCGTATGCAATACTAGGACGACCACATTAATAAGAAGGGAAACAAATAAGCTGAAAAAAATTAAAGAAAAACATAGCAAAGGATAAAACAGATATAGTCAAATTTATACCCATTCGGAGTCACGTGATAATCTAGTAATTTTACGTATGTCGATTCTTAAAAATGCAATTTTAGGGAAATAAATGACATTCCGTTTTGTAGGTTATCCTGACATATGCCAATTTCTAAAACAAGGTTGCTACGGGTTTATTTTCTTATATGAAATCAAACTGAATTTACAGGTTAAAGAAAACATAACATGTCGTAAAATGTAAATATAATAAAGATATGTCAGCTGCTACATTAAAAACCTGCTGCGTATAGCAAATTTTAAGTCAATTTCTGTGCATGCATATTCTGTTATAGAACATTGCCATTTGAAGCCTATTTCCTTGCACAATCTATTTAGGGAAGAAACTGAATGTCAAAAATCTCCAGATTCTTCAACGAAGCATTTTTTAGATTTTTTATGGTTACAAATTCTTTAGGTACATACATTTTATATACAGTGTCTTGACTGCTTCGTCGACTTCCGTTTTTGCATTCTTCACTTTCTGGCTCATATTTTCGGTAAATTGTGCTCTCCGAGATATTTAACGCAAGAGAAGCACGGCGAACAGCGTTGGAGGGTGAAACTGTTGATTTACTATTATTAATATTGTACTCTTCATAAAAAAAAAACGCATAATATTCAAATTAATTGTTGTGACTGCTCGTTATACCGCATGTCCGATGGTTTCTTTTAATTTCCAGTTTTCGGCTCAACAATTTTAGGTTTTATTACCCTTATCTCAATAACTTACACGAAAAATATAATCTGACAGATTAGAAACGTCAAATTTTTAAAATTAATTTTATGAATCGACATGCCTTTTTTTCAAATTTCTTCCATTTCATCTATTTTACTAAAGATGAACAGAGACAGACAAAAGTCACGTGACTCCGAATGGGTATAATTTTGACTATAGCAAGTGTAGTTTTTGTAAATATTTCAGGAACTTGAAAACTATGTTGGAATGCAGTAAAACTGCATAAATAGTGGATGAAATGGATAAATAGAATTAACGCAACAAGATGATCGGGCTCCAAATGCACTACACGGACGGACTTTACTTTAAGAAGATGTATCTGCTAGTCAGGAAAAGGCAGTTGTGATTATGATACACCCCAATGAAAACATCGTTCATAGAATACCTATCTAAAGATAATAAAGAACAGGTTTTAAGTGCCTTTTAGGAACATATTTGCTACAAGAGTTAAGAAATTTATAAACGGAGAACCGTGAGAAGAGAGAACGATACATTTCTTGATCGCAATAACCGTCATTGTTCAATGATAATGAGAGAATCTGTGGAAATCATAAACAGTTTTAACTACTGCAACAGAAAAAAACTAAGGTGCTAAAAACATATGAAAATTACTTCCCAAACACCCCTTTTGTTGCTTTTTATGCTTAACCTACAAAAAGCAGCTGGCATTTCAAAATTAATTCATTTAATATCTGAAACAAAACCAAGTTAATTTTTATCAAACCGATGATTGCGAGTCGCTATATGGTCAGAATGGCAAAACGCACTATTAGCCAATGTCGTATATTTAAGGGATGATGATTGGCGTAAAATGTAATAAATTATATTCTCGGTACTGTATTGCATATTACTTGGTCGCCATAAATTTACAAGAGTGTCCTGTTTGGAAGAACAGTTCTTTTCGCCAAAAAAGAGTACATTTGAGTAAGTACCTAGAGTTAATCACCTAGGTGCCGCAGTGGATGGGGTGCCAGGCTTGCAATAAGCAAGTCTTCGGTTCGAATCCGTGGATAGGAGAAAAATTTTCAGAGGTCGATTGCATCGGCACTGATCCCGGTGACCATTCGATGTTGCGTTACAATTAACGTCATTGAAGACTGGTCTATTAGGTAGTGTGCCAAGACTACACACAAAACATACACATACGTAACTTAAAAGTAGTACAATAGACCCATTAAGGTCTACCTACGCGGTAGCTCTGGAATCATGAGGCACAAACTGGCTGGACTGAATAGTAAGCCCCGATTGAATGCCAAGGTAGGATGCAAGAATTTCAGTTTTCCCCTCGCTTACGGAATGTAAAAACGCGAAGAAAATCCTCAATATAACGTCAGCCGTTTGGCACGCGTTACTCAGCTGCAAGCTGAAGCACACTCATAATTTTATGTAAACCAATAGACAGGGCCGCATTTTGTCCAAAGTGGTCGAAAACTAATGGGTCTACAACAAGCGCGCTAGCAACGCAAAATAATACAACAATGTGATGAAACATGTCAAGATATTGTATTATTGTATATATGTATAGGTAGAACTACAGAACTGATATAAAGGAAATGTATTTCTTAGATTTTTGAGTCATTACCAGTATTCAAAAGATGCCATTATTGAAATAGAACTTTTTATAATGTTTCATATAGAGGCGCAGTTGTCAAAAGAATAGGTATTGCACTGGCTATACTTTGCTGTGCTTTTAAATGTGTAGAACTTTCCAATTCTGATGTAAATGAAGTATTTTAATTACAAATTGCCCTCGTTTGGATAATAATGTCAATAATTACTTTTTGTTCCGTTATCTAGCTACTCGTTTCTGAAAAATTGATTTTCTAATATTTTAACATTTTATTTAAATCATGTCACAACTTACGTCAACCAAATGTCAAAAGAGTTTTCAAATTCTAATGACAAATGCCCAATCTTTTGAATGGTACACTATATATAATATTAAATAACACAGTAAGTTCTTATTTGCCAATTAATTTCACCTTCTTAACGTTTTTATTTATTTTATAGTTAGGATCTGATAAGAAATCACACACCTTGGATTGTTATTCACAAACATTCACGACAGCAACTTATCCATGCTCCGCAACTAGACCCCTTCAAGCTCCTTGCTGCAATGCTCCGCTCACCGACAGACCACTCGTTCCAATTGTCCAATATTAGCAAACCCAAACTCCTGTCAGCAACCAGCAAACCTGGACATCCACCTGCCACAGTCAACTGCTACCTGGAACGCTCCTCTTCTTTTCGGTGACACCCCCTTGGAGGCTCCACTGAACAATACATATGTTGACGTAATTTCACTTTACTTTTGATATATGTTACATGTAATATCCCAAATAAAGCTAACCCAGTATGTTTCCTTAATACGTTACTTGTATATAATAATTCCTCTATCCATTAGTTTTGTCTACCATTTTCCAATAATCTTCTTCAGTTAATTATTCTCTTGCTCTTAATCTTTTAAAATTCCAGTTGTAAATCACCAGCTAGATTTGTTTTAATTATTTTTTTTTCCTAACCAAAATTGCATGAATAAAACAGAGTTATCTTCCATATTTTAATTATACCAAAAATTAGTTTACTACATTTTACAGTTTGTTATTTAGTCTGAAACAAATTTCCTAACTACCTCATTTTTATCTTTATTGCTTCTAGTCTAATATATATTTGAGGTAAACCCACTTAATTTTATCTTATTTCCAAATTAACATTTATCCTTGATTTTTAAACTGTATTTTATCCAATTTTATTTTTAATTTCAATCCACCTGCAATTTTCAAATAGCTATATTTCAGATACAAATCTGCCTTATCCGTGAATAAATCCAAACCATTATATAATATCCCAATTTTTAAAAAAATTTAATTCTAGCCATATTAAGTTTGTATCATTACATAATATAGCAAAATATCTTATGGTTGACCGTTCTTAGAAAAACCATTCAAATGGGAATGTTTAATTTTTTAAACTGTAACTATTTGTTTCAAGTAAAATTTATTGGAAGTAGTTGGAAATGTCAACTTTTTTATACATTTTTGTAATAGAAATTTTCAATAGTACCTAGCAAAAGTAATAATCTAATAATAATGCTTACTACCATGGTGAAGACAGGAATTGTTTTTCACATGGTACTCGGTGACTCAATAAATCTGGTTTTATTGATTACCGTAAGTATAGTTTAATAGTAAATATGCCAGGGCGAATATCATTGATTCCAGAAGTGAATGAACTTAATCTTGAGTTTGTAATTGATCCAGCTTTACATTACAGTTATTACTACTTTGTCTTTTCAATTTTTCTGTTTTGTGAGTCCCTCGAGAGATAATTTGAAGAAAATCGTAATTATAATTTTTTTTACTAGACTATACAGTCTGACGAAATACGCAACGTATACTCTGTTCACATCTTTTTGGCATGCAGGTTGGCCATGACAGTTTCCCCAATTTAGCTTTGTAAAATTACTTTGTTGTGTTTAAACGAGGTTTACATTTGAGGTTTTGGTTACCGAATGCTTTTAGATTACAAAACACGACAAAACACCTTCAAATGCAAAGTTGTCATATTTAAGCAGAATGGAAAATAGAACTTTGTAATTTTTATGTATGTATCCAATTTCAGTAATTATGTAATTAAGGAAATATTTAATTAAGTACGTGAAAGGTCTTGCAGTACTTCAGAATTTAAACATTTCTCCACATCTACTATCAAAGTAAGCAGTCCATCTGGCAACAATATTATGTTCTGTCAAGTGACAATAAATTTGTTGGAGGTTATTAAGGTTATACAACAAAACAAACATTACGGTTCTGTTCATGGGCAACTTAACAACAAAAATCCAAGGCCACCCTTCATGCTAAAACGATGTGAACGGAATATGTTGCTAAGAATCACCTAATCAGTGTTGAAGTTTGCCGAAACAGTATTACTTTCCAGTAAATTATTTTTTACTAAACAATTGTACCACTCATGCAGTTGAAGTAATATAACTTTTTCACCATGATCGGAAGAAGTTATTAAAAAAACGTGCAATTCTGGTATTTCATAATTTCTCTACCAGTGTAAACCCCTTATTATTAGTAATACTATTCCCACTGTTTAGAAATACTATTATATATGGAAATTCAGCAGTTAGTATAGTAAACTGCTGAAGTTAAACTTTAATGCGGGAATTTTGTTGTCCAGGGCAGTTGCGATTATTACGACTAAATGAATACGGAAGTTCAGAATATCACGTTCACAGTTTCTTATATTTTTTTTAATGAAAATAAACTGTATTGTAAGCAAAAATGTATTATGAATTATAATGTAGCCAAAATTCAGTAATCTAGGTCGATAAACAACTTGCTCAGAACAATGCAAATGAACTCATTTTATCTGCTCAAAAACGAATCCTACAAATGCATCGCTGAGCCTCACAAGCTATGCACGGCCCTCGTTGATCATTAGAAAAATTTACTATTGATGTTTTCCTACGTTCCATATGCCGTCAGAGACACTGTCTATTCCAAGTGAGTAACCGCTTTGAACATATATTACAAATTGGTAGATGAAATATTCAATAATTATATCTGAGAGACAAACTTATTCCAGTAATGGTGACACTTCGGTTTCACTATTTACAAACATTAATTTGCCTGTTGAAATACGGATTAAAATTTCTGCGCTTGCAAATAGCATTTGAGAACTACGTATGAACCAAAACATTCTAGTTTTACTCGGCAATGAGATTATTTTTAATGGAGTTTATTGGTTTCCTAAGCAGTAATTTGTTTTAAAATGATACTCGTTCTGTCAGTGGAAAAATTCTCTTAATAGAAAAACAATTAAGAACAACGAAAGAATGTACATACGATAACAATTTAAATATGTACACTAGACAATAAAATAAAATTTTGCTATGTGAAATTGTTAACGAAAACATTTTGAAGTTTAAAATACCTATGCAATGTATATTAATTCTAATTATTTTTTGAAAGTTAGATCGTTCAAATGAACTCCATTAAACATTCGTGACAGTGAAGTTTTCTATTACTCTGTCTAATAGATCCGCTCAATGTCTTCAATTTCAATTCGCCTTGCCTTTTTAAGCTCTTGAAGTGTAGTGGGTGGAGGTGCAATCCCACCGGAAAAAGTCAGGAGCACGTATGTCGGGAGATCTGGCCGGATGAACAAAATGAGAAATTAATCGGCGAGGAAACATATCTCTCAGGATATTTTTCGTTTGCCTTGCCTTGTGCGAGCAGATCTCGAATAAATTTTGCTATGCACGTGAAACTGATAACTCAATTCAAAATTGTGTATTGTTTTGGTATTCTCCCGTGCCTGAGAACTGGAAATTCACGTCTAGAATGTCTTTAACTTTGTACAATGCTTATGTTTGAATAAGGTTCTCAACAGCGAGCACACCTTCATTTAACAGAAAAATACCACAACAACTTAAATTGCATAAAATAATACAACAAATACATACATAATTCAGTTTCATTCCGAAACAAATTATGCACGATTTTTGTATAGAATGAGTTTTTTAGACTTCATTTTCAAGCATAAAGCGAGCCTTTTTGGACCTCGGGCGGCAAAATTCTTTTTCGCCCGCTGATGTAGTTTTAGTTACTATTTATATTTATATATAAAACACATACTAGTATAAAACATAGCTACAAAGGTGAGTTGTTGCCCTTTTTTTATTAGCAACGATGTATATAATCTGGTTCTAATTTTTTTCAATAAAATTTTGTGTATACCTCGTACTATATCCTAGATGAATATATAACTATTTTATCACTAAATTTTTTAAATAGTCAATGTAGATGGCCACGCGCTATTCAGAGACAAACTAGCTAATGTTTCTGAAATATCAAAAATATAAATATAGAACTAATTCTGAAACAGTGGCGACCCTATTGTGTAGAAAATGTGTAAGTGTAAAGATAATAGAAGCAATATTCGGGAATAAATATAAAACAAAAAATCAGAGAATAACTATACGTGATAGATATTATATCTCAGGTTAGATAGGGCAGAAAAGCAATAGAAGGCATTCAGTCACTACAAAGTAGAATAATTCAACTTTTTAGATTTAGATTTTGCAGTGCTGTCATGGTTGTAAAATTATGCACTATTGAGTCCATTCAAATATGATTATTTTTTGCTGAAATTGTTGTACACTTGATGTTGTATAATCGACATCTTGAATCAAATGCCATAATCAAGGTTAATATCTGTTGTAATTGTTTTTAGGCTATCTTGAAGCAATTTTCCCATTGTTTTGGGCGGAGACAGATTAGATAGAAGATAAATTAGAAAATTGTTAATGTACTACTCAAAACATATTGGCTACAAAATGATTTGAATAAAGGCCGAAGTGCACAATATAGAGAGATTTCTAACATAGAATATTATATTGTGTAGCTAGTAGGAAACGTGATATACGATGTGGCGTTTGTGATTTTTGTTTATAAATGGACAAGACTGAAACAAGAGCTGTTATAAACTACCTCTGTAAAAGGGACGTGTCACCGCAATAAATTTATAAGGATTTGATGTGTATTGGGCGACTCTGCGGCTTCAATCAGGTTATTAAGAATTGGTCTCGGGATTTGAAATTAGAAAAAAAAATCCTCCAAACATGCATCAGGTGCTATATCACCGAAAACAGTGATTACCAAAGAAAATATTGATTTGGTCCATGATATGGTACTCAATGAGCGAAGAATTACTGCGAAATTTATTGCGGAGACATTGAGCTTCAAAAAAGCACATTGGGTACCAAATATATTATCGGTTGATCAGAACCCAATCAAAATCTCTCAAACTGATTTGGCGATAATTAACAGAAATCCAAATTCTTTTCTACAGAAATGTTTTACTGAGTAGACTGTTGGCTGTTCCCAATATTAGAAAAACGTCAACGAGGAACCCAGTTTTTTAAATTTTATCAAGAGGTGATGACGGCAGTGAATGAATGGCTGACGGAACAGAAAATAATTTTTTTCTTAAAAGAACGGCATCACCAGAGTATATTTTTTATATATTATCGATTTATAAATTTTGTTTGTTCTGATTATACCCCTAACTAAATTGTACCTTTAGGGTATGTTGCTTTGCCTTTGCGGTAAAATGCTAGCCTACTACGATTTAAAATAAACAGCAACATTGAAGAAGTCGTATTAGAGATTCCTTTTATCAAAAAATCTTGTTAATGAACGTCGTTCAGAATCCTTCAAGTAAACTAAATTCGAAATTTCATTAAACAAAAAATATTGAAAATCTCTCTCAAAAAATGTCCAAGTCCAGAAAATTCGAATAATAATCTTACAAGTTTACCAGGATTTTTATTTTATTTTTTCTAATTCAGTACAATAAAAAAATCATTAATTACTTAAATAACAGTTTTTTCAACTAAATCCCCATTAGCACTTATACATTTTTCTATTTGTTTTCTGTTGTTTCCGATAACCTTTTTCAGATTTTCTCAACCTATGTCTTGGCAGGTTTGAGTTATTCTGTCACAAAGTTGTTGAATATTTATTGGTCTAGTTTTATACACTTTATTTTTAATAGTTCCCCATAAATAAAAATCTAATGGTGTAATATCGGGGGATCTAGGTCGCCATGCGATTAGATCAACCTAACCACTACTGCATTATGTATAGGCGCCGTCTAATTGGTAGTACATTTCCTGCCGTACTGCAACTGGAAGATCATGTAATGCATACCATAAAACGTTATTTAATTTTTTGAAATTAGCAAAAGTTTTCGTTTTTAATGAAATTTCGGATTTAGCTTATTTGAACGATTCTGAACAATTTTCATAAACAAGATTTTTTTATAGAAAAATCGATAATACGACTTCTTCAATTTTAAATCGAAGTAGGCTGGAATTTATCGTCAAGAGAAAGTAACATACCCTAAAGGTAGTTTAGTGAGGGGTATAATATAAAAAAAATAGTGGGGTGAAACACACTGTATGTTAGGGACAATAATTCGTGAACAGCCCTCGTATATTACCGGCTGACTGTGAAACTTACTGGCGACTCGTCAGCCGAATCAAACACGGGTAGTCCATTTTTCCTACGCGTTACACGTAATATTTTTTCTCGGATCCGAATAAACACAAAAATTAATAGATCTATTATTACGTTACTTTACATCTTTTCCGGCCTAGGCTGAAAAGTTATTCCTGTACCGTTATACCTTGTCGTCTAGCAACGACGATAACATATCGGAATTATGCATTTTACTGCCAAAAGATACGTTGGAAAAGTATAATTTTTCGTTTGATCATAGAGAAAGTGATTTACAGTATGTATATACATACGTACTAGGAAGTTGTTTTCCTTTGTTGGTTATTCTGATCATTTCTCATTTTTCTGTAATCATTTGTCTTAAATCTATAAAATTATGTCTTTTAGTATGGGAATATTGTTTACTATTATACAATGCTTACCAAATGTATGGAACCGGCCTTGTTATTTCAAAACTATTCAAGCTAAATCGATAAAATTTAATATGCATGCTGCTTACAAAGCCCTCTATTATTTCCACAGTTTTGTTATCTTTTTAATTGACAAGGTCGGGAGCTACACAGCCAACTTGATTTTTTTTAAATAGGAAGGGGGTTGAAATCGCATACCGTTTGAAAGGTATTTTCAAATAGAATTCAGCGACATGCTGTTTGCCATAGTTATCTCTAAAGATAACTTCGCTATTGTAAATGTTTTTGTTCGTTGGTCTGGTTGTCTATGTGCCTTTGAACAGAATATCTCACAAACTAAAAGCGGTATGACGTTGAAACTTCATATATAAGGTTTGTGTATTATCTAGATGCGACAGCAAGATTTTGAAGAAAATTGCATAACCGTAAGTATGGTGTTTACTCTTGTGATTGTTCAGTTTTTTTTCGGTTTTTTCAAAAACGGCTCTAACAATTTTTTTCAAGGTTTCCATTTTTATAAAATTTTTAACGTGTATTGATTTGAGATAGGTGATTTTCCAGTTAAATACCTCTAAAAGGGGCTTCTTTTGTTTTTTTTTTTCGTATTCTTTTTATTAACTCCTATTTTAAATAGAACACACGGTATAATATTAAATTTATGAATTCAACGTAAAATTTTAGAGAACATTTGTCTCTTGAACTAACGTTCTGTTTTGTACGGTTTCTGTAGAATGTGTAATTTTTTGACCAATGCTTAAAAATTAAAAATCAAATTTTTCGCTAATTATAATATCACTGTAAAAGGAAGTTGTGTGCGTGTATCACACCAGATTTTTAGTATAGTTCACATGACGAAAAAATAAGAAAAACAATTTTTAATTGCAAAGTACTAAATTTAATTGCAATGATAACTTCAAAAGCAACTAAATTAAATGTTCAAATTGTGCACCGTTGTCTGCCGGACAGTAGGCAAGACGACCGACATGTGTTTTGTTTATTGCTGTCATTGATAAAATGTAAAATCATACTTCCTAAAATTAAATTTAGTATTTTGCAATCTTTAAAATTTCTTAATTTTGGGTCGTGTGACCTATACTTAAAAATCAACTTAACGTAAGTAAAAGAATGCGTTTTCATGATGACGTCTTACCTCCTACGCTGGCCACCCTGTATGTATAGCTTTTGTTTGAAGAATGCGCAAATAAAAATAAAAATCGGCGGGTCCCAGCGTTTTCTCCAAAATTTATTCTTTGAATTTTTAACAAATTTATCCACTATACTGTACGAACGCACTGTATATTTAGATGAGGCAAAATCTAGTCTAGAGAGCGTGTAGTCGGCTGGTAGAGTGCTTGCGCCAGCAGTCGGCAGGTAGTGGGTTCGAGCCCCACACCCATACATTGGAAACTTCGAACGCTCTCCGGCCATCATACGAACATATTTGGTGGTCGTGACCTCTGTGAGGGTATTCTTCCCTAATTAAGGGGTTAGGCTAGCCACCTACCCCGGCCGTGGCATAAGATGGTTTATGAAACCGCACTTAATGTGTGGAAATAACATGCTCTCAGCCTATATAAAGAAAAAGAAGAAAATCTAGTAAAATTTCAAATGCAAACAAACACAAAACATTTACATATTGTCAGATATGCTGCATTGATATCCCAGTTCTGAAGTTGTTGTATAGATTCACAATCATCAGCAGAATCCTTTAATTTGGTGAACGATTGGGAGGTTCTTTTATATAAAGAGAAATTTTATTAATGTTACATTATTAGTTTTCAGGGAAGAGTATTAGGACGATTACTTTTATGATTATTAAGGAGTATTAGAAAGTAGGCGTTTTTCATCGTCTTGATTTTCAATTACCGATTCGTGTTAAATCACAAAATCTAGTTATTCTTGTGTCAATAAACCTTTTCTTCTGAGTATCGTGTTTAACAATCTGAAACTTCTAAAGAAAAAATAAATTGTTTTCTGTTTGTTCGCTGACATGCTTCAAAGAGGACTGCAATAGGGATTGTGCCATGCTTAACTTCAGAGGGATATTTGACATTTTCACGTTATAATGGTATTGGCAAAATTTGTTCTGTAGGAAAATGTGTGCAGTTGAAAATGCATTAAAGAGTAGAATAATCCTGCTTAAATATAACCATAATGATAATGGTACAAAATTAAATTGCACATCCTGAAGGCAAAGAGGCTATATAGATGACGGATACAATCTAATAGTTACAGTGATGATCCTTCTAACGAATAAATAAAATGCGTATATAGCTGACGGGGAAGCATTGAAATATTTTTAGCATAATGGTCAGCACTTTAAAAAATGTAGAACCGTGTAATGTTAGAAATAATAGAGCCAACTTTACCTGGTTGCATTTTGTAGGAGTTGATTTAACCTAGATATCTATCTTTTTAACGACTAGTAATCACATTCTCTACAACATTATATATTTTCTTAGTTCATATAATGTGTTCCCCGTTAGTTTACGTTAGTTTACTTATTTTAGGTCAGCGACATGGACAACGTATAGCATACCTATGTCATGTTCACGTTTCTATGCTTCAGGCGTTTACAACTAATACACATTTCCTGCAGTAGCAGCAAACGTTGATTTTTCCGCTGCAGCATGGTATGAATTTGTATAGGGTTTTGCATACTATCTCCATATTTGCATTTCCAGATTTGAAGCGTTCCTCCTTGTTTAAAGAGAGCTTCAGCTGTCTGTTTATTATTCTCTTTAGTTTCCGATTTGTTTGAAGTAGGACCAAATTGAACTTCTTTGCATTCAGCTTCATATATACACTATGTTAATTCGAGCGAATGGAATAACAGTTGCAAGCTACATCCAAAAATAAAAGGATATCGCTTTTTATCCTGATTGGTTCTGCCACGGAAATTGATTATTGCTAGTTTTTAATTTGATAAATTGGTAAGTGCTACCCATTCGTTATACTCTATCAATTTACTTTGTTCAAACTACTGGATCCACTTTACGCTAATTGTAACCTGCCCTGTAGTAGAAACAGAGAGAGTCCTTAGCTCTAATTTTAAACATTTCGATGATTGAGACAACGATACTCGGGAAATTGTCCCGTATCTTATTCTGTGATCAGTGTAATTGCATTAGGTTTGGCATTTCAATAGCAACCCATTTAATTAAGCAGCACGATAAGCCTGGATGAATAACTACAAATGAACAGTGTTTACGAGCAACAGAATCCAAATCATGCGAAAGCCTGTATCAAATTGAGCGGAATTTTAGTTATAATTAGAGCTGTCCTAACTATATTTTAATATTACATTTATACCCTAGGACATCGGTCTCAGGGTATAAGATCACTGCTACCTATACCACGAAAAAATATTTAATAGTATACTGCAATACCAGTGTGGAAAGAATGCCACCTTGACATAAGTTTTCCAATGGTATTCTTTCCACACGTGTGCTACAAACAATTTTCCCAAGACGCTTTCGCATCTTGCAAACGATAGTTTTTGAAAACTTGAAAAAATCACCGTTGCGTATACTTCTTTAGAAATTTTTAATTTAACATTTGTTAATAAAAGCTGACATATATCACTTTCAGCCAATCATAGTATGATCACTTGAAGTCACAGTGTAGAATGTGGTCACATATGCTTGAAGAAAATGAGTACTTTTTGCACCGACGTAGGAAAATAAACATGGATGTCTCAATTGAGATGCAATTTTTTCTTACAGAGCATTTTACTCGTGCAATTCGTTACTGATATGTTTTTCGGATTTTTTTCCACTATCTAGGGTGTAAATCACACAACGTTTTGGGAGTTTTGATCTACTCCCGTCTTCAGGTGTTCTTGGTTAGTCCTGAGAAGGACTGATATTGTACGCTTTTCTACTAAAATTTTTGCCTCCCCGCTGATCGCTAGTCTGCCACTCCAACCACTAGACCACCAGGGCGATTATATATTTTAGTTGTAAACTTAGGTATATATATCTTACGCGCAGTAGATTATTTTTGTAATTCTCTGCGCAGTAGTGGCATTCAAATGGGCTTTAGTTCTGAGCTAGCCTGGTTCTACTGCCAGCGCTATGTATGTAGCTTCTTTCAGCTTCCTACGGAATCTGTTTTCCTATTTAGCTACAATTGATGCGTTATCCCATTGTATGTGATGGTCTTCGTTCCAGACGTGTTCTGCGATCTTGGATTTGATGGTTTCGCCCATTCTAACATTTTTGCCGTGTTCCGATAATCTCACTCGTAGGGGTCGTTGTGTTTCCCCTATGTATTGTCTTCCACACTCGCACGGTACGCTGTAGATACAGTTCTTTGAACTCTGATCTTCGTTCTGAGGCTTGGTATGCGTCATCATGCCTCTTAGAGTTGTTGAAGGCAGTTCTTATATTGAATCTGTTTCCGATTCTTCTCAGGACTAACCAAGAACACCAGAAGACGGGAGTAGATCAAAACTCCCGAAACGTTGTGTGATTTACACCCTACACAGTGGAAAAAGTCCGAAAAACATATCATAATAGACCACTGCCAAAAAATTACATTCAGAGAACAATTCGTTACTGTTCATGTGAACATACTCCAAGAGTGAGAAATTACAAAAAAGTATTAATAAAAGGAATCTGTAATTTTAAAATGCTAACTTGCAGCAACAACATACTTAGAAAGATAAACATTATTAGAAAAGAGATATTTCTGTAGATTATGACGTGTTATCATGATATAAAGGGCAATTACATAAAAGAATCCCTTTGACAAAAGTAAATCTTTTATTTAATCTAAGAAAAAAATCTGCTATACCCCCAGGGAAGTAAAGAAGAAGAAACGAGGAAACTATATGTGTAAAGGGGTTTTAGACGAAACTTGCCTCGTAAGTACTGTCACAAAATAGGTATCAATACCATAACGTTTGATAACTGAAACAGTAAAAGGGGACACTTAATAATGCAAATTACATCAATTTGCTAATAACGAAAAAACTTCATCCATTAGCCCGTATGCATTATGCTTGCTTACGACTGGATTATAATGGACGCGATAACGTAAGGACTGATGTAGGATGTTTAATTTTATCTGTTTCTAAGTTAAAGCAAAACATTTTATTTTGTATACAGTGCGCACCGTGACCTAAAGTATATTTGAGATTATCTTAAAGTATATTTGGTCTCAAACCAGGTAGACATATAAACGGCATGCAAAATACTGTCGTCCACCAACAAATAGTCTTAAGATATACCGCCAACCGACAGACGAACAGACTGACGGACCAAATTGAGAAAATCAGTTTTTCTGCATACAGGCACCCTGAAACGTGAATATGTAAGAAATCTTTGAAGGTAATTTTTTCATGATTCCAATACTTTCTTCGTCTTTTACACGAGGAAACTAACAACGGCACACGGAATGTGTCTTCCCTATGTGTTGTAACAAGATAAAAAGACAGTGTATCGGTGCTATCCTCTGCTGATATTACTTATTAGAATATTTTAAATAGTCTCGTCTGTGTAATTCCTTGAACAGTGTACATAGCTTCTTGTATGTCTTCATGAATTTAATAGGAATATCTTTGAGTTTTAAATGCATTTTGTCACACATCCACTAATAAAATTACACTGTAAAGTGCAAATACATACGTGCAGCATACAGTTATGCCATACAATGGGCATCTGAAATGAATCTACATAGTGCAAATTGGATTCAATAGCTAGAGGTTTCAGTAAGAAGTGCCTAGGGTATTTACATTGCCTTTGTTGGATACTTTAGAACAAAAGCGGAAATAAAGTTTCTAGAGGAACACAAACTGTATCTAATAATTTAGTTGTTTGTGATGAACGGCCCTAAATCAATTGGCTATTTACCTGTAATAACAATTGATATCAAATGCACACTGCTGCCAAAATACCACCACTTCATAATATGTATTTGTTCTGTGACTGAATATATTATTTATTATTTTAAATTTGAGTGAGTAGTTCACTGAAGAGGTGTAAAAATAAAATTAGCCATTTTTGTAAGTAATAGAAGAAAATATTAGATGACGACCAGCTGTAAAAGGATAATAAACTGGATTGCAAATGAACCGCGGAACCACATTTCGAAATTTTGAATAATAATTGCTATATAAGCAAATGAAAAAAGGAAGCCTTGCAATTAGGTGAAAATATTGAAGTGTATATTAAGGGAAGACTATAATAATAGAAAGGTTTTAGTTCGGCAGTGCCGTTAACATAAAATATAGTATAAGCCGCAAGCAAAAATAATAAAATAATAAACAATATCAAAATAAGATCAGTAATACTCAAAATATATAAGACAGAACTGAAATTGGTACAAAACTTTTATAAATATTGCGCCTAAGCAGCAAGAATGTTCACCGTGATGCTTTTCCTTTGCAGTTATATTCTAGTGTGAAACGCTGCTGCAGAGAGTTTGTTGATCGCCATGCCAGCGCAAAGCTTTAAACGAGGGATCGTTGTAATTGTATTTGTATATATGCCGTAAGATAGTGAATCAAAGGAAAAATAATGGAAACAGATTTTTTTTTATTAAATTACAACTCTACTAGGAATTAATTGGAAAATTATTCTCATGTGTATTTTTATCTTATTCTTCTACTGCTTTCGTGGGTTAGTGAAATCGTTGCTATTTCATACTATCACGTCAATAGTTTTTGTCCAACCATTCATCTGACTCGAGGTTTTTGTCTCTTCGTCGTCCCTACTGTGTATAGGCATCCTATATACATGCCAGTACTAAAGAAGTTATTTTTTCTCGATGTAATGGATAAAACTGTTTTCTTCTTTCACAAATTGTTTATTTAGTACGCAGTTCAATATGGTCTTCTGGAATCACCTACTGCATTAATATTCTGCCCGTTTTGCTTCTTGGTTAAACTTGAGAACCATACAGCAACTTTCTACCATTTAAAAAATTATTTCATTCTGCGTTATATATATATATATTTATTCAACAAAGAATACACTGACTGACATTCAGTTTGCCAACATAACACAGTAATAAAATTTCAACAAATAAGAACACAATAATTAAAAGCTAACATTAAACAAATGATTACGAAGAATATACACTGAAGATTTTAAATACAATATTAGAATCTAGTGATTTCGGCAATTTAAATTTTTTCCTAAATTCTATATATTTTTTAGTTAAAGTTCCCCTCGCCCCAAAAAGTAGCCCTATAACTTTAATCTCGGTTATTGAAAATTTTTCTTTATAGAAATCAACCGTTGGTTCATATATAGCAACTTTTTCCTGATGAACCAATTCTGGTTGATTTAAACTATCCTCGAACCTAATTGTCGGATCAATAATAATACCGGAATTTTGTTGTCTGTCAATAGCAATTATATCTATGCGCCTTATACTACCAACAGCGGATACCCCAACTACCTCCTCATAAACATCCAAACCTGTCTTTCTAAGTGCATCTGCAATAAGTGATCTGACATCGTTGTGCCTTTTAATGCGTGCTAGTTCTCCGTAACTACAATATCCAAGTACATGTGCAAGTGTTTCGTACTCATTGCATCGTCTGCAATGGGATGTATGGATACTGCGTCCGGGAACAGCACGCACAGCAGCAACGTTACATGTCATCTTGATGCAGTCACACCACTCTGACGTGCTTAGACCAGATCTTCTATAAACCCAATTATTTGCATTTTTAACCTCCTGATATAAAATTACCCCCTTTTCCCTTTTGCTTTAAATTACACCATTTAAAATATTCCTTTTCACGTAAAGCATAACGTATAATTTTGCTAGACTTTTTCCTAGAAATAGTGGTATCCAATTCTAAACTATTTAAATTTAGTTTTTCCAAACATTTATTTTTCATTGTAGTGTAATCATCTGAAATATAATCACAAACACTTTTCTCAAGAATACAAAATTTATTATGTTGTTGAATAAATGCCTCCCAAAATGTATTGAATATTTCTAAGCCTTTAACAGCCTTTGATGAATATAAAAAACTATTGGGAGTGTCCCCTGGCAGTTGCAAAATTTCTTTAACACAACTTCGAATAATTAAATCTACTTTTTCTAAAAACATTTTGGAAATTTTGTTTAAAGGTGCTACCTGTAAAGGATAAATCAAGAGAGGGAGAAATATACTGTTTTAAAATATCTAATTTTTGATCTGATTTTATCAATAATGATTTTGTTAAAATTTCTAAGGAATTAGCAAAACTTTTAAGAATCGAGTTTTCGTCAAAAATGATTTCATCGGAAATTGATACACCCAAGATATTTAATTTTATCATTGTAATTTAAAGACTTAATTTTACTGTTGTCGATTGTTGTTAGTGATGTGTTTTCTAACAAACCATTCTCAATTATTATAGCCGATGATTTTGATGGATTTATATTCAGGCCAATTTCTTTAAATTTATTCTCAACCATAACTAGCAATTTATCTGCCGAAGAAAGGTCTTTTGCCACTAACACTGTGTCATCGGCATAACCAATTATTGATAACATGTTTGGGCGACAATCATTTCCTAAATTATATCCTAAATCATTTTTGATGTTGTTTTCAGAGATTTCATCGAAAATATGATTCACACATAAATTAAATAAAATAGGTGATAGAGGAGCACCTTGAAGAACTCCTTTATTTATTTTAAAGGATTTACTTTTTTTAATGCCCAAATCAATATATGATTCATTGCCCATTTGAAGATTTATAATTAAATCTTGTAATTTTGATGGAATTACAGAAGATCTTATTACATTTGTTAAATGATCGTGTCCAATTGAATCATATGCTTTCATAATATCTAAAAACACTAGAGAAACTGTATCTCTTTGGCTTTTAGATTTATGTAGAATATTTTCTAATGCAATGAAGTGTACATATATTTTTAAAGTTCGAATACTAGTTAGTTATTCCTTGTTTCAATTCCAAATCTTGTCCTTTACATTCAATAACTGAGAACGCAGTTTTAGTTCCAATCTCGACTTTGATATTATTAATTTTTTACTGCTCCGAGAAAATCTATTTGTATCGATACTAGCTTGTTCCTAATATTTTTGATTATCTACCATACGTCGCATCCACAAGTCATTGTACTTTTTATCATTCCTTGATATATATGCATGTTCTAATTCGGATATACAGTCCAACTTCCATATCTCGAAGTTCAATAAAGGCATATCTCAATTACTCGAATTGACGTCACATATCCAACCTAATTCTTATAGTTTCCCATATACAAAACTCTCGATAATTCGAATTTCGATAAAACGAAGTTTTTGATACCTTGAAGCATTGTATAAACCCCTACAGAGGGATTTTCCCTCCATTACTCGATTTTAGAAGCAAATATTCAGTTTAGCAATAAGTATTACGTTAAAAAGTGCTGTAAATTCTTAAGAGTTATTTATGACCATGCGTCTTTGTATTTCAAAGAATGTGCAAGCTTACAAAACCCAAAATATGCAGTCACCTGTAGTCGAACCGTATACATTGCTTTGTCGACACAGGTTGATGCAATTTGACGTATTTTTTCTTTCCACAGATCGTTGTCCCCTCTCACTCTAAAGCGCTTTATAGGGAGAGGGAACGACGATCTGTCCGTACCCTGGAAAAGACAAATACGTGAAATTGACATCAAGGCACCCTAGAACCTTTCAGTTTGGGATTCGATAAGGTTCAATAACAACGTTGTAAGAATTTGCTAATTTTAGTTTTCTGATTTAAATATTTGAGCAACTATGCCTTACTGTGTTGTTAATGTTGTATTGGGTTAGATCTTGCGTAAGTTATGGAGTTACGAAAACGCAAACTAAAAACATTAGGTATTAGTGATTATTTTTTTCGTAGCGATCTCAACCAATCAGAAGGCTGGATTTAGTTAAGTTATCATATATAATGCAACTAGTGTGTTCTTGATTATCAAATAATCATTTCTGTTTACATGAGATATATTGTTTGGCAATTACGCGAGTCCGAAGGATGAGCGTAATTGCCCAAAACAATATATCAAGTGGAAACAGAAATGATTTGATAATCAAGAAAACACGAGTTGAATTCGGCTAGATTATATCACGAGTCAATAAACAAGTTTAAATAGTGTACTTTAAATATTAAAAGTACAGTTAATGTGGTTGTTATGACAATTGTACTGACAGCAGGTAACGTGATGTTTGTGAAAGGCGTGTGATTATCACCTATTAATCAGGAAGGTATGTGATTGTCAGTTGCTATGTACATTATCAAAAGTTAGTACATGCGTAACTATGCATTTTGCCGTTTTTCATTGGTTGATGTTAGAGGGAGTGGTATAATCTTGTATAATTTCGATTATACAACTCATTATAAATTTGGCGAATAGTAATTGAGAATTTTACTTAGTTACAAGGTATAGATAAACGGATATACCCTTGACGACGTGGTATAATCACTTCGGTGTTTCGGTGGGTCCAACAAAGCAAAAATAATGGATAATAATAATCTAGAGCCATGATGTAATAACTGTCTATTGCAAATTCGAGGTTAGCAGGTTAGGTTTTGCGTCAGTTTTGACACAAACTGACGCAAAACCTAACCTGATAACGTCGAATTTGACATAGACTTACAGTGCCACCAACCTAAATAGTGCCACTAACACAAACAGTGCCAACCTAAGAAATAAAATAATTTATTATTATCGGTTTATTCATTATATAATCGTAATGAATACCAGTCGAGCAATCGAAAATAATGATTATTTTTCACTCGTAACTCGACGTAATCCTTAAAATACCACTCGAGCTGCGCTCTCGTGGTTTTTCGCAGATTACGTCTCGTTTACTCGGAAAATAATCAATTATTTTCGATGCTCTTGTGATATTATAACTGATTATACAAAATCGATTATACGAGAGTAACTTCACTAGGCAACGCAATACATAACTTTTGTCAACTTGATGTTGTTTTCATAGAGATGACTTTCAGTTAGGTTAATTCAAACAAATCGAGCTGCCAATAAAATATTTATTTGATCCTAATATTAAAATTTACTCAAAAAATAATCAAATCGAATACAATGCGCTGACGCGGTCGGACTATTTAACCTGTCAAACTGACACTCTTTTATTATTGTGCATCAAGTTTTCGACATATAACCCGATAATAACGAAGAACTTATAGTATTACTTCTGAAAATACTCTTATACATTTCGGACCTTGTATATGAGTACTTATTATCTATTTTTTTAATAAATAATCCTTACAAATATGTACCGTACGTTGTCTATAAAAAATATAACATGTGAGTAAGTAAAAACGAAACCAAGCTTCGGTTAGAAAAAATTAAGTGATATGCTCTATTACTTCATGTTTTTAATTTAAATATGACAGTTATTATAACAGTAGAAGTGTCAAGTTGTTTAAATTATCAAATCTAAGATTACACATGTTTAATCAAGAACAAAATGTTTTTATAATCAAAATGATTGATGTAGCAGATGTAACATTGTTTAAATGTTAGTTTTTATTTTAATTTTAATACAATTTTACATGACGGTCAGTAACAGTTATGCAATGGTTTAGGTCATGTATATGTATTTCATTAACATAATGTGAAAGGATAATCGACATATGTTTAAATTTTCAAAGCCAATCTTGACTTCACTTTCATTTGCTCATATGTTATAATAATCATGTATTATACATTTATGCAATAAATATTTTTTTAAATTGAAAATATTGTAACTTAAACTTTCGATAACTCGAGTTTTTTGTCTTCCCGTGGCACTTTGAGTTAAAGAGGTTAGACTTTCTATCATAGAGCAGAATGTAATACGTCAGTTAGCTTTGGAAATTGGTTTGTTTTATTTTTGAGCATTTTATTATACCTTCTTAATTTTTCAAGAACTGTTCCTA